>VDFB02000015.1:426367228-426613744 GCA_007258455.2 Sequoia sempervirens
TTTTGGTGCATCCAAAAATTATTTTAGCTCATCTAAGGAACATATTAGCACATTTATCTTCACTATTTTTAGAATTGAAAATCTTCTTTTCCTAGATTAGCGCATTTAAGGGTTAGTTTAGCGCATTTAAGGCTTTCTTTAGTGCATATGGGGACTGTTTTAGCGCATATAATGTTGTTTTAGCACATTTCACAGTTCTTTTAGTGCATACGAAGTTTCTTTTAGTGCATATGGGGCTGTTTTAGCTTATTTCGCAGTTCTTTTAGCGCATACGATGACTGTTTTAGCGCATATGCCGTTGTTTTAGCTTTTTTATAGTAAATCTTAAAATGACCGTATCTTGGTCATTTTTTGGTCTTTTTCAGCGATTTGTTTTTTGAAATGGGGTAGAATTTCATAAGCTATCCAATGGTGTAGGCATTTATTAACTTTGACAAAGTTAAATTTCTCAAATTCTGATATATTCTTTGGCGCATAAAACTTTTGTTCCAACAGATTTGTAATTTGTTTCTTTTTGTCTTGGCAACTTGTTGGTGAACCATACGAAGCTGGAAAAGCATTGGGATCACTCACAAAATCAAATTGGAAAGCGAATAATCAGGTGCATACATTCTAAATCTTCCATTTCTTATAAATCATTGTTTGTCAACACATTTCAATTTGGAGCATAAAATAAAATCTTGTTTGATCACATCATTGAAATTGGTTTAAAATGAATCATTGTCTTCCTACACATTTTTATTTGGGATCTAAAAAGAATGAGTGCTTCATTGTTTTCTTTCACACATTTCCTTTCTAAGGGTCAATTAACAACTGTGAGTGTGAATCAAGTGTGTGTGTAATCACAGACACCTCACTTGGTTTGCTTTTATCAAACCCTTTCTAGGAGGCCTACTAGGGGATTTCATCACCCCTAGGGATGACCTTAATCAAAGTGTGAATTGAAAGACACGCTTGTTTGGGAGTTAAAATCTTGTCACTTAGAGCTAAGCCCCAAAGAACTTTATACCTTTGGGAAGTGAAGGTGAAGGGTAGGTTACCCCTTTCTCCTGGCTTTGTGGTAGGATTTTGTTTTCAAATCATCCTTAGTCAATCTTGTGCAGACTAGCTTGAGACCTAATTGGCCATACCCCACTTGACTAGTTCTAGGACTTGTTGATGTGTCTTCTTCAAGTGTGTGCTTAATAATCACATTCATAATTTCAAATTCAAACTTGTTTATGTGTCTTGCATGTGTGATTCATGTGTGTGCATGTGTGATCATTCATTTAAACATTAACAAATCAAGCTAAACACCAAACACATAAAGAAAAGTCACTCTACACATTCTTCCAACACATTCACATCCTATCCATTTCATCCTAATCAATCAAGTCACCCACTCTTATCATTCCACATCATCACCATCACCACTTGTCAAAATGGTCATAATCATAAACAAGCCCAATCCAAATCATAAGCCCAAAATCATAATCCAAGGGGGCTATCCCTCTAGGCCAAATCATGAGACAAAACCTAAGCATGAAGTCATAATTCAAGGAGTCTCTTTCTCTAGTTCAAATCATGAAACAAAACCAAAACCTAAAATCATACTTCGAGGGGCTTCTCCTTCCACCTCATACCAATCTAATCCATCCACTTCTTCATATGTCAATGCCACATCAACCTATCAAGCCACATCGCAACAAACACATGTGAACTTAAGTTCTACCTTGCAACAAGTCCAAACTTCCTCAAGTCTAAATGCCACTTTTGACAAGGGAAACACCAATCTAGTTTATGCACCCTTACTATCATCCAATCAAAACCAAAACCCTAAGCCCACACCTTCCACCCATACACCTACAAAGGATGTGACCCAAGGGCTACTAGCAAGGAATCAACTGTCGCCATGTCATTCAACACATATACCTGAACATACAAAAGAATCCTCAAACATCATGCCAAGTCCTTCAAGCCAACCATGTCATCCACAACCCCTTGAGCCAATTCTAGATTCTCCCCTCGTAAGTCCAAGTCACCCTTTATCATGCTCCTATGTTATTGACCATCAAGAACATGACAAGTCTCTCCATGAGAAATCCCCTTCCACCGCCATTCAAATAAGTCATGAGGTATGTCAAGAGCACAATCCTAAACATGAGAAAACATTACCCCCTCATCCACATAAAGATCAACACCCTCCCAATGATTCCATTCATACCATACTTAATACTATTCATGATCAATCTTCCATTTTTGATGAAGACCCCTTTTATGATCAAGAAGACCATGATGATCCTCTTAGCCAACTTTATGCATTCCATGGTCAAGAGCTTTCCACCTCACCCATCCATGATTCACAAAAATCCACTTCCCATGATGAGATAATTTCCTCCCAAGCACACATAGAATATCAAACAAATACATTGGATCTAAGTGAACACAATGCTAATCAAGATCCTAATGATCCTCCATCACCCACTATGGACCCTATTGCACTTCCTCCATCATATCCTATTGGTCTTTCCACCCTCATTCATGAATGTTCCTCCTTAGAACAACAAAAACCATTATCTTCCCTTGCGTCATTTTCTCCATCCAATAAGGAACTCGTGTCTAGTGTTCCACCTACACCTATTCCCATTGTCCATTGCACACTCCAAAACATGAACCACCAAGGTAAATGTCTAGACCTTCATGAACAAGGTATTTTGGAGCCCATCCATGTCAAAGTTCCTCCATGCTCTTATGGCCTTGGACCTACACCCTAAGGACAACAACCTAAAGATGTTGGTACTTCCGCCATGCCTCCTAAGTCCACTTTCCATCATAAAGCCTATTGTATCCCTAAAACATATGTTTCCATCCCTCCTCCATCATCTTACAAATGTCAAAAGCATGTGAGCATACACCTTCCACCATCAAATCTGCCACCATTGCTTCCAACTCCTAATATCCCTCCATCTAATCTACCTCCACTTCTCCCAACACCTAATATCCCCATTATCCAATCCCCTTATCCCTCCATCCATAAATACCCTAACATTCCTAATCATGACCAACAAATGCACACATTGTCTAAACATAAAGCTTCCACTCATTCCACCAAACCAAAGGGATTCCAAAATAAAAATGTGGATGCCTCTACACAAAGTCAAATTTTCTAAAGGTCCTAATGCCTTAGCATACAATTGCACGAAGTCAAAGCCAAAAAAATTATATAAACCCATACCTCTAAAAGTAAAGGCCAAAACTAAAATGGTTTGGGTACCTAAGAAAAAGGAAAGCAAGTCAAATGAGGCATCTACATCACAAAAATCCCAACCATCCACTTCCACTCCACATTCTCATTCCATTCAAAAGTCTCAAATTCCTAAAACCCATAAGAAAAATAAAATTCATAAAAATACTAAGTCTATGTGGGTACCTAAAAAAAATCATCCACCACCTCCTAAGCAAACATCTCCATTGCTTCCTACACCCCATCCACATCAAACGCTTCAACATTTATCACAATGTGTGCAACCATTGGTCATGGTTCCCTTCCATTTCACAACAATTCCACATACCTCAATCTCCTCATCCTTCACTAATTATCCTACATATATCCCCCACCATCTTCCTATGGTCCATTCTTTTGGCTAAGCCTCCCCATTCATCTTTTGTATACGTCCTATACAATCCACATCATAATCCACTATTCCCCATCCATTCTTCCATAAGCCTTTCATAATCTGCTATCTACCTAATCCATCCCTTTCATGTCATCCCTTACCAACATCTATGAGCATAATGACATTCAACATGGTCCATGCAATGATATCCATATCTAGTGGGACTATCACCTTTCATGCAACTAGACACTTGAGTCCCTCCCATCCATATTCTTCTTCTCCTATCCAAAAAGACAAAAAAAAGAAAGAGTAAAGAGAAATCCCTTCGTCCAACGGTGAAAACCTGGTAAACAGGCTCCCTAGATAAGTACCATGATGAAAACCTAGCAAATAGGCATCATGCGTAGGTTGATCTTCTATGTCACTTACACTTGGGGGCACAATGTCTTATCTATCCAACCTATCATTTTCATGTCATATCATTTCCATCCTACCTACCATCTTTAGCCTTCATGCATACCTATCATATTGAGTCCATTCATCCACTCTTTTCTTTTGATCTTGATGAAGATATAGGGGCAAAGGTTGAAACATGTTTTGGGTATCTCTTGACATACCTCATCCTTCTACACCAATCGTATCATTATCCTATTGTCATAAGCTTTGTCATGAAAAATCCTAAGTATTGTACCTAGAATGGGGTATGTTATTCCTATGCGACATAGTCTTTGGATATCACATCCTTGCTCTCTTATGATGCATACATCCATTTCATTCACTATGACCTATCCATTCCATCCATCCATATATCATGAGCCTTTTATCCCTTATCCCATCACCTACCCCTTCATCCATCAATCCCATCTATCTCCTTGCACCTAGACTTGGTTTTCCCCTTGTTATTGGTATCTAGCACAAAGGCTACTCCAATTTTCATCCTTTGACACCTCAAACATTCCAAAAAAAATTAAAAAAACATCAAAACATTTCAAAAATCCAAATACATCAAAACATCTCAAAAATAAAAATAAACATCAAACATTTCAAAAATCCTGTAAAAAATTCAAACCTTTCAAAAATCGAGGGCCAAATCAAAACATTTCAAAAATCCAAAAAAATAAAATAAAATTCAAAATTCCAAAAGAAAAATCAAAATATCCCCAAAAATACAAAAATCCAAGCAATAAAATCACACCGCATCACTTCTTCTAATCAAACCAAATCATTATCATCAAATCAATTCATTTCTTCATCAATCCAATCATCATCTTCATCAAATCCATTCAACCAAATCAATTATCTTCATCAAATCCATACATCAAATCATCTTCAATCATTCCAAGCAAATATCCAAATGCAATTCAATCCTTAATCCATACCAATCAAGTCGATCAATCTTGTCAAATTATCCAATCACATCCTTTGGTCTTGATCCTAATCTTGTCGTAAACCAAATCAACCAATCAATCAATCAATTATCATCATCCTTGTGTTGCTCTAGGGACATGTCACTCCCCACAATGACAACACTATCATCATCATCAATCAATCAATCAATGGTTTACAGCTTGACAGGGGCAATTCCTTGTTTGTTTTTGTATCATTTGTGCATGCTTGTTTGCTTGCTTGTGTGTGTTATCATTTTATCTTGCATTTGTATTAAATTCATATCATTCCAGCTAATATTCATATCTTGTGTATGTTAGAGTAGCTTTTTGCACTATCCTTTGCATCTAAGGTCACATCATACCTTTTATGCATTAGGACTTTAATGCTCTAAGTCTACTTCCTCATACGTCTAGACAAGGTTGTATTATGCTAGGGCACGAGACACATCATCACCTTGGTCCTTATATCTTGGTGCATAATGTCTAGTGCTATATCAAACATCATGGTTGCTCACCTTCATTGCAGCATAACGTATCATTCATCTCCTTCATCCACTTCCTATCTTGCATCATTCATCTTATTCCTCTCTTTATCATTTCATTTCATTTCGAGAGTCTACCCGTGTTTGTTCAATCCACCTATCCTCTTGAGGGGGCATCACCATCATCATCCTATCTTTCTATCATTATCCATTTTCCTCTATCCATACCTTAATTTCTTTGAAATGATGTTACTCAACACAAATATCATCATCTCGAACATCATCTCAAAGAGGGGCAAAATGTAGACGTAAAAAAATTGTCCTCTTACGATACCTTGTCACAACATCGCATCATTTAGACATCTTGTATCATGTTTTTCCCTAGGGACCCATGTCATCATCTAATTAGTTATATAAATCTTATTTATTAGACTAATTTCATTCATCCCCTTCCTAGGCATAATTCATAAATTTCTCTAATTAATTAAATAATTTATATTATTTAATTAATTAAATCATTTTCATCCATTCCTCTAATGTTAATTATATAATTAATGAAATCATAAATTCAACGTTAATTAAATAAATCCAAAATTTATTTAATTAATAAAATCCTAAAAAGATCTTCTCACTTTTTTTCCAAAATTGAACTCGTGTGCATCTAATTAATTTATTTAATTAGATAATTCATCAATTATCCTTCTCATCTTTTTCAAGATTTATTTCCTTTAAAAGAGAATCAAAATCTTTCTATCTTTTTGAAATCTTATCTCATCTCGTCATATTTCCTCTTTTGTCAAAAATCAAATCCTTATCGAATCTTGTCAAATCTTATGTATGTTCAAATCATAAATCTATAAATCAAACCTTTCACAAGCTATTTGGATCGAATATTCTTCTAGCATCTTCACTCTATCAAAATCAGTCTTCAATCACCATCTATCATCTTCATCAGGTTGTTATACTGCAGAATTGAGCAACCAACATTCCTCCAACAATCAACCTTTGAAATCTTGCATCCTTGTGTAGGTGGAGAAGAGCCATGGAGATCAATCAACACTAGTTTGAAAATCGGTTTGCACGTTCTTTGTTTATTATTTTTATTTTCATTCTAGTTTGTATTTCATCGTGCTTGATAGGATTTAATTTGTTTATTATCTTCAATGCATTTAAACCTTTGATTTTATTCCTATCTACAGATCTATGAGCTTATCTTTGAAGTAACTCTCTTTTTTCTAAAGGGTTTTGGGATCCCTTCAAAACCTATTTTACCTCTAATCAAAAACTTGATATAAGAATTGGAAAATCAAATATGATTAGATTTGAAAATAAGAAAAGGAATTATAAAATCCATATGAAGTGGAGTAAAAAGGAACCCTATATTGGCGTTTCTCTTCTTGTAAATATTATTCCAATCTAAATAAATGATTAATCAAGTAAATAAAATGTATATTAATGTAAATGAGTTGAGCTGAATACATGACAAGTAAAGTGCAGTTGGGGTAGTTAGCTCCTCCAAAGGGGGTGATGTATGAATTGTCTATGATATGTATACAGTTGTATTTTGGTAATTAAATTTCACATAATTGTTACATCTTGTCAAACATATGCATTTGTAAAATCTACAAATCAACTTGATAGAATTATCAATGTAATTATATCTACCAAAAACTGTAATCTTGTCATTTTTCTATGATATTGTTCATGTTAATTGTGTGCTTCAAGTTTTTCTCTGTAAATTATATTTGTTTTTTTGAGGTAATATTTAAGAGCACCTTTAAAGGACATGCTATACTAGGATACAAAATCATACTAACTTTCCCCTTGCATCTTGGTCAAATCCTTTATTTTTGTTTTCAAAAATGTGTAATGCAATATAAAAAGATTATAAAATGGAAGGAGTTGGATAGAGGTGTCCTTGATCCAATGATGCTCCTTATTATTCTAGAATGATATAATAATGATGCCATGAGATATTATGAATGTTTTATTAATTCATGTCTTATGATCCCTTAGGGATTGTTTTTAAATAGGAAATATAAGTGCTTAGTTCAAAGTTTTGCACTTAATCTAAGTTGTAATACTCATATTATAATGAGCCCTCTAGTAGATCAATAGAACAACATAGTAAAACTATAAAAGTGCATATTTTCTTAAGAGATGAGAACACTTATTTATCTATTTAATGTAATGTAAGTGTAATATTTATCAAAATAAAGTAACACATACTATATATATTTAATTAAGTGATTCAATTGTTAATCCAATCAACACTTGGATATAAGAATGATAAAAAGATCATAATCTAACTAGGTTTACTAGCTATCAATGTTCTAACTCCTATTACTATGAATTCATGAATATCCCTTCTCTTGCATGGTTTTGAAACCCTAAACCATGTTAACAAAGAAAAACACTAATTAGTATGTTTAATGAATAACTCATATGGAATTATTATTTGGAAAAGGTATCTCAACCTTGAATTCCTAATGTTCATTTTAATATATTTGAATCCACTTGCTATTTTATCTTCTAGTGATTTTATCCTCTTGTGGAGAGTTGGAAAGCATCTTTTAGTAACTTTTTCTTCTCACGAGAAATTAGATTAGGTGTCACACTTTTAGGTGGCATGGATTGGCCATGTGTTGGCATCTTGTGGTGTGTGTGAGGTCATCATGAAGGGAGTTTTGTATGGTCACATATTATATGACACATAAAGTCATGCAAAAGAGAGTTTACATTGAAATATTGAATAGTAAATTATGATAGGCTGTTACACTTTTCATGAAACATCTTTTGAATGTTGAATGAGAAAAAAATGGGGCACCCAAGTATGGGTGGTCAAATGTGGCAAGTTATGATATTCTAAGTTGTATTTAAGGAATTACTAACAATAACTAAGAATACCACTTGACCAAAGAAGGGCATGTAAATTTTAACCCATGCATTTAGGCACCATACCTCTCATGGGTTTTCAAATGGTTTTCTCAAATCATCTATGGTTTCTTATTTGTGCTTCATCAATTTATTTAGTGCTTGAATTTGTAGTATATATGGTTGATTTATAAGAATTGTTATGTTGCTCTATATTTACTTCATTCTTACATGGTGAAAATTTTGTAATAGCTTACTCTACAAGTGTATTGTATTCCATTGGTTTAATAAATAATACTTTGGGCTAATTTGGTGTGTGGTTCTTCTGAAAGGGTTTTCCTCATGTACATCTTGTGTTATGGTATATTGCATATTTTATATTCATATATGTTTCTACTTTTTGTAGTAAAAACTATTAAATTGTTTACATTGCTCTCCTCATTAGATTCATGTAGAAATTGTTTTTATTTATGTTTCTTCCTTTCAATTCCTTCTTCCAGAGATTTCCTACACACTTTGAATCCACACATGATCAACTTCAATATGCAATTTTTTTCTTGTTGACTTTTTTTATTTAATTTGAATTATAGAATAAATCTATTTGTTTCTTACTTTGAAAATATTCATACATTTTGTTTCCTTATTCATTTGATCATCACATTCACTACAAAGGGACTTATAAGATCCTAAACACTATTTTTAGACCAGATGATCCTTGACATAAAATTCTAATTTGATGGAGATATTTATGTTAGACTTTTCACTTAACTTAGGTGCTATGAAATTATTTGCAACTTAGTGAATCATACATTATTTTATGGTAGACCTAAAAATGGAAATAAACACCCAAAGAAGCAAAAATAACAACAAAACTTAGAAAACTGATTAAAAAGGACCTAAGTTGTGATAAAATTTGATGTTATTGATCCATTTACATGTTGGTGCTAGCATTGGAGATCTCCCTAGGTGGTCTTAGTGGTGCTAGAAACCCTCCTAGGCACTACTACCCATGGATTCTTTCTACAAAAAAAAACTACCTAATACTATTTACCATTTTCCTAATAAGCCTTTAATTGACCTAGAAACCAAACACAATAGACACATAAAAGAGAAACAACATTTCAAGTTTCTAACCTAACATATAACATGCAAAAGACAATGAAAATGCAAAATATAAATACACCTATTTTTTTATTCAATCACAAGAACATCCTTCCATAAATAATTTGACACTTGCCCAAACCATTAACCCTCAATTTTAACAAAAGTTGATTCTAAGTTCTTTGAATTTTTTCAAAAATACTTGTTCCATAAATATTCACCAAATTAAGTTTACAAAAAGAATTAAAACACCAAATAAGGCATTCATAAGAATAACAAATTGGTTTAGATTCACCCTACAACCTCATTTTGATCAATTTTTATTCCTTATTGATTTAATCCACAATCTAGCATTTTCACTATCTCTTCCTACATAATTTTTAACTATGGTTTGAACAAGTTCCTACTTCCAAATTTAAATATTAATCCATAGATTCCACATTCTTTAAGCCACTCTATGTTCAATTATACATTGCTTTCTCTAATTTTCCTTTAATGAATTATCTAATTTGCTAGTTTTCCAATTCACTAGATTCCTAGATTCAACAATAAAATTTAAACATAAAACCAAATAAATATTGATCCAAATGAAATATGATTCTTATAAGTATTCCAATATGAAAAATGTTCAAGCTTCAACACTTAATTAAAAATTCCTAATGAAGTAGTTCTTATAATTGATTATCTCTCTCTAGAATAATGCCCTTGCAATCCATATTCATATTTCATTTCATCAAAGCCAACAAGTGCATTGCTCATTACAACCAACAAATTATGCCTTCTACTTAGAGCATCTACAACCACATTAGATTTACCACTCATGTGTTGCACAACAAAGGTATAAGCCTGCAAAAATGAAGCCCACTTTGCATGTTCATGGGACAACTTGCCTTGAGAATTAATGTACTTCAAAGCTTCATTGCCAATCATCAAAATGAATTCCCTGTGTAGAAGATAATGCCTCCAATATTTTAGCGTTTGTACAACAACACAAAATTTATTATCATAAGTAGTATACTTCTTTTTGGCATCATTTAATTTCTCACTAAAGAAAGCCATAGGTTTACCTTTGTGGCTCAACACTCCACTAATAGCTACTCTTGAAGCATCACATTGAACTATAAAAAGTTTCTCAATATATGGTATACCAAGAATTGGAGCCTCAGTTATCTTTCTTTTGAGGTGTTCAAAACTCAAGTCAGTTGCCTTGGTCCAACTAAAGGCCTTTCCTCTTGTGCAATCTATCATAGGTGCACTTATTCCAATAAAATTCCTAATGAATCTCTTATAAAAATTCACCATCCTATGGAAGCTTCTCACCTCCATGAAATTTTGAATAGTAGGCCATTCAAGAATGATCTTAACTTTTCTAGGATCCATGGTCAACCCATCAATTGAAACAACACTACCCAAGAAGACCAACTCATTCTTACAAAATTCACTCTTTTCAAGGTTGATAAATTGTTGGAAATATGTGCCTCAAACTATACAGGCTGAAACCTCCATTAGAGCCAAGTTGGTGTGACATCCTGATTGTCTAGCCGACTAGGAAGTATGTTTATTTAGTACTGAATAGGTTGTTGTGACCTTGCACTGTCTTGCTGAATTGTACACTGAGGAGTCTATCATTGTATCATGGTGTATTCGCTATGACCTTATAGCGCTCAGGAGACCTCTGGCCGAAAGGCCATTCAATCATGTATCGGCGAGACTCTTGGTGACTATGGTCTTTGGTGAAGCTAAAGGTTGTCGCTAAGATGTCTCAGCGAAGTCACAACAAAAGCAAATGTTACACCGATAGTGTTTGGTTTGTTTCATCGGGGAGACTTGGCCGAAGGAAGTGCCATCGGTAAGATGTCCTACCGAAGTGGATATGTCTCAATGACGAAGACTTAAGTGTTAGTCTTCAGTGTAACTCTTGTCAAATGGTGGTCATCGTGTTAGGGTTAGAGATGGCAGATATCTAACAATTAAATGTAGATTTAATTAATAAACAGAGAAACTAAAACACACACAGATTAAATCATAACATAGAAATTTAACGTGGTTCACCCAATCCGGGCTACATCCACCAAACCGCAGCCATCCAATACTTTTATTATCCAGTGTAAAACCTATTACAATCTTGCAAATAATCACATTTTTCATCATACTGAAATACCCATCCGAACCCCTTTTTAACAAGCTTAGAAGCTTCCAAATTTTAGGGTTCTACAAAATCGGATTTTTCCTTTTTCATTGATTTTTCCCTTTTTCGGTGATCACGCGAAAGACCCCGGCAAGGATAGGGGAAAGGGTGTACAGTATACCATGGGCTATACAAGATAAAGTACGATTAGTCACCACATATCAACAATCTCCCACTTGGAGACTGATTAGGCTCCACACCAACACAATCTCCCACTTGGGGACCGATTCTAGACACTGCTGCAATTACAACTCCCACTGGAAATAAGGACCTTGGACCCTGCTACTCTGTTATACTTGAATTCAACCTTAAAGACCAACCAAAGTTGAAGAGGAGCTCAACTTCTCCCTTGTCACCACCTTCGTAAACATATCTGCTGGATTGACATCTGTATGTATCTTGTCCAGCTTAACCTGTCCATCCTTCAACACTGATCGAATGAAATGATATCGCAACTGGATGTGTTTTGTTTTAGAATGCAGAGCAGAATTCTTTGCAAGATGTATAGCACTCTGGCTATCTGTAAACAAGTAATTTCTAGCCTATTGTTTTCCCAACTCATCCATGAAAAGTTGCAGCCATATCATCTCCTTTGTCGCCTCTGTTGCAGCAACATACTCTGCCTCTGTGGTGAATAAAGCAACCACCTTCTGCAATCAAGAAATCCAACTCACTACTATCCCACCAACTGTAAATACATAACCTGCGGTACTCTGCCTGGTATCTATATCCCCAGCCAAATCTAAGTCAACATAGCCTTTTAAATTAGTATTAGAGCCCCCAAAACATAGACAATTATTGGATGTACCTCTCAAGTACCTGAGAATCCATTTTACTGCATTCCAATGCTCAACTCCGGGATGACTCAAATACCTGCTAACAACTCCTACAACATGTCCAATATATGGTCTTGTGCATACCATGGCATACATCAAATTGCCTATAGTTGAAGCATATGGTACCTTGGACATTTTTTCTTCCTCTTCTTGTGTCTTTGGACACATATCCTTAGTCAATTTAACATGACTAGGCAAAGGTATGCTAACAGCTTTCGCATTCTCCATATGAAATCTCTACAACACTTTTTCAACATAATTAGCCTGAGATAAAAACAATTTTCTATTTTTTCTATCTCTACAAATTTTCACACCAAGGATTTGTTTTGCTGCCCCCAAATCCTTCATAGCAAAAGAATTTGCTAACTATTGTTTTAACTCACTTATGTGATCCATGTTAGACACATCTACAAGCATGTCATCAACATATAAACATAAAATAATGTAGCTGTCATTATCCAACCTCTTAAAATAAACACAATGGTCAAAATTACACCGACTATAGCCTTGCTCAGCCATAAAACTATCAAATTTTAAGTACCATTGTCGAGGTGCTTGCTTCAAACCATATAAACTTTTCTTCAATCTGCACACTAGTTTCTCCTTACCTTTGACCTCAAATCCTTGTGGTTGGTCTATATATATTTCCTCTTCCAAATCACCATGGAGAAAGGTTGTTTTAACATCAAGTTGTTCTAAATGCAAATTTTCAGCAGCCACAATACTTAAAACAGTACGAATAGAAGTCATTTTAACAACAGGAGAAAAAATCTCATCAAAATCAATACTCTTTTTCTGTGCAAATCCCTTTACAACTAATCTGGATTTAAATCTTTTCTTACCTCCATCCTCTTTCAGCATATAAATCCATTTGTTTGGTAAAACCTTTTTACCTACAGACAACTTGCATAATTCCCAAGTATGGTTTTTCAGCAAGGAATCCATTTCTTCTTCCATTCCATGCTCCCACCGAACCTTGGTATCCACCGCATAGCTTCATCATAATATTCTGTTCACCAGCATCAGTTAACAAAATAGTATACAAAGAGGGAGAGAATCTTTCTGGAGGTCTACTTATCCTTGAAGATCGTCTAACAAGAGTTTGTGGTATTTGTTGTTGTTGTTGTTCCAACATGAGGAACCACCAAAATCATATTGTTTGGAATATCATCCAACACTACATAGTCATCTTTCTTTCTTCTCATGTTGCAGCAACAGATCTTTGTACAAACTTTCTCATTGAATATGACATCCTTGCTTCTCACAATTTTTTGATTTTCAAAATCCCAAAGCCTATAACCAAATTCATCAATGCCATATCCAACAAATACACATTTCTTTGATTTTGCATCAAGCTTGGTTCTATTTTCAGAATCTACATGTGCAAATGCTTCACAACTAAAGGTTTTGAGAAAAAAATAACTCACTTTCTTACCTTTCCATGCTTCCTTTGGGATACCACAACCCAAAGAATTAGAGGGACCTCTGTTAATTAAATAAACAACAGTGTTTATAGTCTCTGCCCACATTTTTAAAGGCAACCCAGCATGCAATCTCATAGTTCGTGCATGCTCCATTATTGTTCTATTCATGTGCTCAGCCACTCCATTTTCCTGTGGAGTCCTTGGAACCGTTTTCTGCCTACAAATACCATTAGAGGAACAATAATCTTCAAACTCTTTGCTGAAATACTCACTACCATTATCAGATCTGAGACATTTTAGCCTTTTACCCGTCTCATTCTCAACCAACCTTCTCCATGTTTTAAAAGTTTCAAATACTTCAAATTTCTGCCTAAGGAAATAAATCCATACCTTCCTAGTTGCATCATCAATGAATGTAACATAATACAGAGATCCACCGAGAGAAGATACCTAAGCTGGTCCCCATACATCTGTATGCACAAGCTCCAATTTCTCATCTTTCTTTTGCTTCCCATCCTTGAGAAAACTTACTCTCTTTTATTTTCCATACACACAACTTTCACAGAAATCCATATTAACACATTTTAGACCTTGTAAAACATTATTTGAATGAAGTACTTTCATACCTTTTGCACTCATATGCCCAAGTCTATTATGCCACAGTGTTGATTTTGAGTCCACAGCAACTATATGATCTTCTACCCTGACCGGCAGCGAATCAAGCTCCTAAACATTGACCTTTTTTCGTAACAATTAAAGAAGAAGGAATAATATGATTTGTACAAAGATATAAGGTGCCTACTTTCACACCTTTTTTCTACCACTAAGGCACCCTTTGTGACCTTCCAATTTTTATCACTAAATGTAACAACACAACCTTCATCATCTAGTTGCCCTGCTGAAATTAAATTTCTTTTAACTTTGGAACGTGCCTTACCTCATGTAGTAGCCAATGATTCCCATTCTGCAACTTAATCTTGATTCTTCCCTTTCCAACAATCTGACAGGGTTCGTTATCTCCTAAATAAACCAACCCAAAACCCCCTTGGACATAATCAAGAAAATAACTTCTATGGGGGGTAGCATGAAATGAAGCCCCTGAATCTAACACCCAAGAATCATCAACATTATCAAGGGAAATAATCAAAGCATCCTCATCAGATTTATTACTTACCACATTTGCCTCTTTACTTCCTTCCTTTCTATCTCCTTTATTTTTCTAAGACCAACAATCTTTCTTCAAATGACCCAGCTTACCACAGTACCAGCAATCCTTCTTGTTTCTATCTTCTGTCCTTTGATTTTCCTCGTGACTTCCCATGATTTTCAGAATCGTTTCCTCTCTCCTTTGTTCTGCCCTTGCTTTCTGCATTTAAAACACTGCCTGATGTGGATGTTCCACTTGAGCTTTTTCTACGAATTTCCTCGCTCAAAATAACACCAACAACATCATCAAACTTCAATGTATTCAAACCAGAAACAGAGTTGCTAACAGCCATTACCAAGCTATTCTAGCTTTCAGGCAAAGAACACAGAATCAAAAGAGCCCTAACTTCTTCATCAAAGTTTACTTTTACAGAAGTTAATTGACTGGTGACCATATTAAACTCATTTAAATAATCAGTAACTGACCCACCTTCTACCATTTTCATATTAAATAAATGCTTCATAAGAAATACCTTATTCGAAGCGGAAGGCCTTTCATATAACTTCTCCAAGGTTTCCATCAACTCTTGAGTTGTCTTTGCTTTTGTAATATTGAACGCCATCGTTTGTGCCAGGGATAAATGAATACTGCCAAGAGCCTTTCTATCCAAGATCTCCCAATCCTCATCTGACATTGCTACAGGTTTCTTGGTTTTCCCTTCTAATGGCCACCATAAATCCTTTTGATAGAGATAGTCCTCCATCTGCATCTTCCATAACTGATAGTTCTGCCCATTAAACTTCTCAACCTTCTTACCCTCGTATGCCATTGCTCCCACTCAACCATGAGACTCCCACTCAACCGTGAGACCTTCCTACAAATGATAATCGAAACACAACCCGCTCTGATACCACTTGTTAGGGTTAGAGATGGCAGATATCTAACAATTAAATGCAGATGTAATTAATAAACAGAGAAACTAAAACACACATAGATTAAATCATAACACAAAAAATTTAACATGGTTCACCCAATCCAGGCTACATCTACCAAACCGCAGCTATCCAATACTTTTATTATCCAGTGTAAAACCTATTACAATCTTGCGAATAATCGCGTTTTTCATCATACTGAAATACCCATCCGAACCCCTTTTTAATAAGCTTAGAAGCTTCCAAATTTTAGGGTTCTACAAAATTGGATTTTTCCTTTTTCATTGATTTTAGGATAGGGGCAAGGGTGTACAGTATACCATGGGCTATATAGTATAGCATGATCAGTCGCCACATATCAACACATCAGTGGAACACTGTGTTTTCGGTAAGAAGTCCTAGCGACTCTGATGAGTCTCGCCGATGTTGAAGAATCTTCGAGGTAACTTATTGATCTCGGGGAAACATCTCGGCGATAAGCTCTTGCCCTGCCGACTATTCTTTGGAGCTCGTTATGACTTAATCTCATCGGTATAATGTCACACTGAAAGCTATGAGTTTGGGCGACAATGATACATGTGGAGAATATCGGAAAGAAGTCCTGGCGAGAATGATATGTTATGCCGACTGAATGTTTTCTTCGAAGTGACTTGTGACATCGATATGAAGTCTCTTGAAGCTCGGTAGAACATCCTGGCGACTACGATGACTCTTGGTGATAGTGGTATGAAGTATATGTGGCATCGGCGAGACACTATTAGTGTCTCACCGAGATGCTAGAGCATTACAAATCATGTTGACTGTTTGAGTGTCATACGTGGAATCTCGTGGATGAATAGAGGGAGCCGAAAGTGAACCATTAGCAGTTGGTTTGTTGCGACAGTTCTGTGAGAAAGCTCGACAGTCAGGGAACACCATGGATATAGTTTGGAGTTGGAGACCCTTGGGGGTTGGATAGTGGTTCGATCAACAGTGGAGTGTGAAGAATTCAAACTGTATCAGAAAAGGAATTAAAATCTGTAAAGGCTGTAACTTGGAAGTTTTTGTTTGAAGAATGTACATGATGAATGCTCCTGTATAATGACACTAGAAATATAAGTCTGGAAGTTGTATGTAATTCTTATTACTGTAATACAAAGTGATTTCTCTTGGTGTGGTGGGTTTTTCTCCTATAAGGTTTTTCCCACGTATATCTGGTGTTCATGTGTGTTTGTCAAATACTTTGTTTTTGTAATCTATTTCATAGTGCATCTTATCTTGACTGTAATTATAAATTTTAAAGTGTATCTACATCCTTTCCTGAGGTATTGACGTTAGGAGAATTTTTTTCCACATCTAGTTTTCCTTACATAAACAACCTTTCTTCTCTAAGTGTATCAAGCACCACCCTCAAATGTTTTACATGTTCCTCCATACTGTTACTAAAAGTCAAGATATCATCAAAATAAACTATGAATTTTTTTCCAATGTGTAGTCTAAATACCTAATTCATTGTCTACATGAAGGTATATGGGGCATTTGCAAACCAAAAAACATCACTACCCACTCATACAAACCATCCTTAGTTTTGAAGGATTTCTTCCACTCATCTCCTTCATGAATCTGAATCAGATGGTATCTACTTTTGAGATCAATTTTGGAGAATATTTTGGCACCCACTAGGAAACCTAACAAGTCATCCATTTTGGGAATTGGATATCGGTACTTCATAGTGATTTTGTTAATGGCTCTAGAATCCATACATAATCTCCATTTCCCTCCTTTCTTGGGTGAGAGTAGAGAAGGTGTGGCACATGGGCTCATGCTCTCCTTTATAAATCCCTTCTTTAATAATCCATCAGTCTATTTTCTCATTTCCTCATTTTCTAGAGGAGTCAATCTGTAAGAAGCCTGATTTGGAAGTCTAGCACCAAGAATAAGATCAATTTGATGGGTGATGCCCCTAGAAGGAGGCATGCCAACTGATAGATTAACTAACATCAAGTTGAGATATTAGCTTAGTATTTTTTGCACTTCTACTAGGATAGTTTGTTGATCATATTTCTCTTTCCCTCTAGGGTATAATAGATAGAAAATCTCATTCTTAGACTCCTTGAAAAAATATTTCTAGCTCATTATCAACAATGATAGTGTTGCCATTCTAGTTGATTCTTCTTCTTTGAAAGGCTTCAAAATATGGATTTGAACCTCATGTTGTATCTCATAAGTATTTTCCCTACCATGGTGAACTACATGCCTTTTATACTGCCAGGGTCTTCCCAATAATAAATGGCAAGCATCCATAGGTACAACATCACACAATACTTAATCTTCATAGGGTCCAATGTTAAAGGTAACGAAACGCGATTTATTAACCAACACACTTTGATCTTTCTTCAACGAAGAAATCTTATATGGTTCAGATTTGGGAATACAAGAAAGATTTAATATTTGCACTATTTCAACACTTTCTAAGTTATCTGTTGAACCACCATCTACTATCACTTTACATAACTTTCCTTGACACTTGCATCTAGCTCGAAAAACATTTTTCCTTTTCCAGTCCTTATTTGTAGGTTGTTTGTTTCTAGCTATCAAGGTCTTTTGAATCATTAGATTCTCTCCAGTTTTGGCTTCTAGTTCCACAACTTGAATCTCTTCCTCTATCAGCATTGCTCGATTTGCAACTTTAGGATTGAGTGGGGAGTCTTGAGCTTTATGAGATTTGCTACATATGAAGTATCGTAAAGGTTTCCAATCCTCAAAAAATTGCCATCCTTGTCCCCTACCTCTAAACCCTCATCTTCCTCAAAAGTCAAGCTTCACATTTTCCTTAGGTTCTTCTCCTTTGGTAGTTTTGGTGAAACTCCCTTTTCCTCTATTTGGGTTGTTGTCACTCCTTTTATTCTTCAACCTATTTTTTGCTATAATTTCTCCTCTACTTTTAAGGCATATCCATATGCCTCATCCATAGTAGGTAACTTGACTCAGGTTAGCTCATCTTGTAGTTGAAACCTTAATCCATTAAAATGCCTAACTACAACTTTTTCTTCATCCTCTTGAATATTAGTTCAAATTTGAAGCCTCATAAATTGTTTGGTATAAGTTTGAATGGACTGATCTCTTTGCCTTAGATTTTGGAATTCTTTGAACAACTTTTGTTGATAATTATAAGGCAAGCACCAAGCTCATAGGTGTTTCAACATCTTGGGCCACAACCTGATTTCATCCTTCCCTTGTCTTCTCCTAAAACTCTACAAATTTTCCCACCATAGGGCAACATGGGACTTCAACTTGGATGCTGCAATTTTCACTCTTTTATGATCATCTTCCTCAATACTTTCTATCTCAAAATAACTCTCCAACTCTTGGATCCAATCAAAGAATGAATATGGATTGAGTTCACCTTTAAATTCTAAAATATCCACTTTCACCTTAGAGTCTTGTTTGGATATTACTTCAATGAGCCTCTCCTTAGGGTTTGTTACCCTAGCTGCATGTTGTGGATGCTCTGGTTCCTCTTTAGAATCATCCAAGTGTGGCCTATTCTCAATAGCCTCTAATCTTCTAACCCAATCATCAACATTATTCCTTTGAAGACCAGAATTTCTCTTGCCCCTCCCTCCCCATTACATACAATCCCTCTTTAGGCCATCGTAGTTTACTCTAATACCAAAATGATGCAGCCAATCCTCATAACTTGCAACTTGTTAGATTTTCCCTCTATAATATAGAGGAAATAAACATAACAAAACAAAACAAAACAATAAAATACTAGATTTTCTTACTCATTACAAACTACTATGTATCTATTAATTCAAAACCAGATTACATCTCTAGAAAAAGCTACCTTCTACAAGTCCATCTCTCTCCTATTTATTTATCGAAAAAACACCTAAAACAACTCTTAAACTAAAAAATTAACTCCTAAATTGACTCCAAAGATTATTATGCAACAATAGTCTAAAACAAAAAAAGTTAACTCATAAATTAACTCCTACGATGATTGCTAAGCAAACAATAGATCAACTCCTCAATTATCTGCAGACCAACAATCAGTCAAGGAATAGTCAGGGAATAGTTGCATCAAGAATCTTCAAGGAAAATGAGGGTCCTCAAAGGTTTCCAAAGGTATGATAATACAATGAGGGTTGAGTGTTATATAGGAGCAACCCTAGATGAGAAGGGATCATATCATGACAAGTGCCATCTTATGCAATGAGACATAATGATCTAATAATAGCTCTCTAGTTAACATAGAAAATCAGTCCTAAGTTTAGCTTAAGTGCACGAGAATAAATTAGACTAATAATTAATTAAAGATTAATTAATTATTAGTTAATACATAATTACTCTAACACTACTCTCTTCCTACATAATTTTTAACTAGGGGAACAAGTTTCTACTTTCAAATTTAAACATTACTTCATAGATTTTGTGTTCTTTAAGTCATTCTATGTTCTATTATACATTTCTTTCTCTAATTTTCCTTTAATGAATTCTCTAGTTTGCTAGTTTTCCAATTCACTCTAGATTCCTATAGTAATAAAATTTAAATATAAAACTAAATAAATATTAATTCCAAATAAAATATGATTCTTATGAGTATTCTATGGAAGAGGTTCAAGCTTCAACACTTAATTAAATTTTTTTGTTGAAGTGATTGTTATAATTGATTATATCTCTCTAAAATAATGCCCTTGAATCCACAGATTAAAACCCTTTGAATCTCCTTAAAGTTCATCACCAAAACCCATGTGTAGTGTTTTTTTTTTAATTTTGCAATTTTTTAATAAGAAGTTAATCATAAAGCTTATGCATAATTATAAATCTTAATTATAAAAAATCTAAGAGTTCAAATTTATTATCTGATTATATAATATAGTTTGACTTATGCATAATATCATAATAAAAGAATTACAATATAATTAAATAATATCCAATTCTATTTTTAATATTATCCTTTGCTTAATTTTAATTTAGGTTTTACTTTTATGCAACATAAATAAACGAATATGCTCTTCTTTAATTTATCTATTCCATTTATACACAATTAAAACTTGTACACAACAAATAAAGAATATCATCACAACTAATATAGTGTAA
This sequence comes from Sequoia sempervirens, assembly GCA_007258455.2. NCBI lineage: Eukaryota > Viridiplantae > Streptophyta > Pinopsida > Cupressales > Cupressaceae > Sequoia > Sequoia sempervirens. The sequence continues at coordinate 426,388,282 of VDFB02000015.1, forward strand.
AACTATGTTTCTTTATACAAGTAAGATATAAGATAATTATTCATTACAAAAATCACAATTATCAAGTCAAACAATAATTAGATTATTCTAATTCATAGAAAATAAATAAACCTAAAATTAAATAAATCTAATTATTATTCATTCTAATTGTCAAATCTAAATAATTAAAATATCTAGCATATTAGATAATTAAATTGTACATATTTTAGATAAGGGTTGGCTCAAGAATCCACTGGAAGCAAACATTATTCATAAGGACAATATTATTCATTCTAATTGTCAAATCTAAAGAATTAAAATATCTAGCATATTAGATAATTAAATTGTACATATTTTAGATAAGGGTTGGCTCAAGAATCCACTGGAAGCAAATATTATTCATATGAACAAAAACACTCTAATGATTATATTTAGAGGACAAAATAATAATAGTGATGATTAAATATTTAACTATAAAATCTTTTCTTTTATATGATAAAATATTCCTAAATATTCTTAAAATTTCCACTTAACTAATAACATTAAAACAAATAGAATCATAACCATCAAATTTAAACCCTAATATAATCCATTGAAAAAAGACAAAATTGAGACTAGATACCATAGAATTTTACCTACATTTTACTAACATAATTTGACTATAGAAATTTAAGTTTTAATTGTAAATAAATAAATAAATAAATAAATAAGAATATGGAATAAATTATATAATTTCTTCTAAAATCTATCGACAAACCCCTTGAACCTATAAATCTAATTTCTAGATTTAATCATTATTAATTTTTTTAACATAAGCTAGGACGTCAGACTTAGGGAATAATACTTTGTGGTTCGCATGTGTAATATATTGAATTAGAGTAAAAGAAAAGAAAACATTAAAATATTCTTAACCTCGTGAACAAAACTATAATATTCGTAAAATATACGAGAAGAAAAAGTTAGCTTTGAAATTCTATGTCCACCCACTAAATACCACTTTCACCTAATCTCGCTGTGTTTTTCAAACTATTCCCTTTTTTTGACCGCAATAGAAATTTTCTGCTTACGTGGAGAACCAGGTAACGTGTCATTGGTGTTCTCGACACCTGGACGATGACGTGGAGCCCTGCATTGAGGTTTCCATAAAAACAGAAGCAGAAGTTTTTTTTTTTTTTGTCAACAACAGCCACCAAATTCGAGGGAGGTAGGGGAAGAAGAAACATATCTTCTCCCGTCCATTCATTCGTTAACTCTGCAACAGAAAGGACGTCAATTGACGGACGGAGGATCCGGAGAATCAGGCACCATTCTGTCCTGGTTCGATTCCTGGAGCATCGATGGTGTAGACCAGTTTGCCTTTTCGAACGTGAGTCGCGCGTTCGAGCTTGTTTGGTCAATGAGCTTCGGCGGGCGAAGAAGAGAAAGAAAGTAATATGAACAATACGTGCGAGAGGGGCGCGAGCGGAGTTTGCAGCAAGGGCATGAGCATTAACTGCGGCGGCAGTGGTGGCGCAGAGATTCGAACCGGCAGCAGCAAACGAAATGCGGTCATAAGCCTGCAATGGAACTCGAAACAGAGGCTTCTGCCCGTGGGGTTGTTTGCAAGCGTGGGGCAGGTGAGCGTGGGGGTTCCGCCTTCGAGTCCCGCCGATGACAGGCAGATTCGAAGGATGGTCTCGGCCGCGCCGCCGATGGCGAAGGCAGTGCCGGAGGCGGCGCCACCGGATATGACCTTGGGCAACCGCCATCTCACGTCCACGGCCTCGGCCTCAGAATTTGGCTTCAAGACCATGATTTCTCAGCCCGAGATTGTAGGCCTGGAGGAGGAGTCGAGTACCGAAAAGAAGAAGAAGGTGGTAGTGGTGAAGCGTGGGAAGTGGGGTTTAAAGGTGCGGATTGGGAATGCTGCGCTGAAGAGGCTGCTGAGCGGGGCCATTGCCGGGGCTGTTTCGAGGACGGCTGTTGCACCGTTAGAGACAATTAGGACGCATTTGATGGTGGGCAGCAGCGGGAATTCTATGACCGAGGTGTTTCACCACATTATGCAGCATGAGGGTTGGCAGGGTTTGTTTAGAGGAAACGGCGTCAATGTCATCCGGGTCGCCCCCAGCAAAGCTATTGAGGTAAGTATCAATTTTTTTCTCTATGTATGGGACTTGAATTTTTCATTTTTATTTCTGAACGCTTGGGAGTTGTAGCTGGAAAGTGTTATTTTTTTCTTTATGGTAACTTGTGTAAAATGAATGAACTGTTATAAGGCGAGATAAGTTGCAACAATTGCTGAAGGTTTTATAAATGAATTCGCAAGCTAAGTGGGCTTGATTACGGTGATAATTCCACGGTTAACTTCTTTTGGACCAGAGTAATCCTGGGATGGGCAAGCCTTCAGGAATGCATCTTGTATATGCAATGAGTTCCAAATGGACCATTGATGCTTATGAGAGATGGGTTCTTTGAACCAGGGGTTCATGTAGATTGACTTGAAACTACATAGCTAAACCCCCAAAAAATCATCATATTATTTGAGGGACTGCAGAAACACCACTTGTATAAAAAAAGATTAGAATTTATGTTTGGTTATGTGTTTAGAATTTTGTCACTGAGAGTTTAGGCTGCCTAGTTGTGATATCTGGGTCAGATGGTAGGCTCTCTTACCAGAGAGTGAGGTTGATTCTGGGTTAGACTCTTACTAACGTACCTCATTTTCAATACTTTGGCTTTGCCGTGTGGGAATTTGATCCTAGTTACTTATTTTAACAATTCACCCCTTTACTATTACACTACAGGCATTATACTGAATGTGGCCTTATTGTGTTGCTCGGGTTTTGGGCTATCTAATTGTAATGACTGTGCTAGATTGTTGGTTGGTATACTCTAGAGTGGGGTTGAACTTCGGTTAGAGTCTTAAGACACACACTGTCGTACTCCATTTTCAATACTCTTCCTATTACTTGCCTTGCAGTGTGTGAGTTTGACCCTATGGAACACAAGTTTGGGGAAGAAATTGCAAAGCAACCACCTTTTATGGCCCTCTTCTAGTAATGGACTCCTTTACCATTACGTTACGGGCAATGGGACTGTAGGCCACTTTATTGTGGTCTGGTGGGCGTCTGGAGCAGGAGTGAGACCTTGGACGGTTTGTGTAGGGGAAAGTCTGCAGATCGTTTCACTAGAGTGAAGTTGAACACACTTACAAATTCATTTCATTTTTAATACTCCGTATATCACTTAATGACTCGACTCGACTTGAATTGCATTGTCAGAATTTTAAGTTTTTCAGTCTTAACAATATACCCCTTTATAAATTACACCACCAGCACTAAGGCTTTATGTTGCCTTGCTGTTGTGTGGGTGTGTGGTGTTGGTGTGAGACTGTAAGTCACTTTGCTTTGGTGTGGATTTGCATTGTGGGATTGACACTGTAGGCCATCTAACTGTAGCTTCAAGGCAAGATTATGGGATGCGTTGCTGGCTAGCTGGTTTGAACACCTACAAATAATCTAATTACTTTTATTAGAGAATATATCCCTTTCCAATTATACCACAGGCACTGAGACTGTAGTCCACCTTTTTACAGTGCCGTGGAGGTTTGGATTAGGAATGAGACTGTAAACTACCTAATTGTGGTGCTGGGCGAGACTGTGGGCTGACTTACTAGAGAATGGGGTTGAACCTGAGCCAGACCTGGGGATGTACCTCATTTTCAATATTCCACATATCAGTCACCTTGCAGTCTGGGTATTTGGACATTACCACTCTCTTTAACAAAGCGCCTCTTTACCATTACACAATTAATACTAAGAGTGGTGGTTAGGGTTAGTGAAGTATGTGTCTTTGGCAATTTGTGGTGTGCTCTTGAGACAGTAGACCATTTCATTGTGTTGAGGCAAGACTGTGAGCTGCATGAGAATGTATTTCATTTTCAATGCTCCACATTTCAGCTTCTTTTCAATCTGACAATTTGAATCTTGTTGCCATACGCAATGAGACTGCAGGCCACCTTATTATAACTCAATCCGGATGTGGAGCAGGAATAAGACTGTGGGCCACTTAATTGTGGAGTCGTTACTTGACTGTTGCTTGCTTTACTGGAGATTGTGGCTGAACCTTGGTAGGAAACTTATCAAAGTACCTAATTCAATGCTCTATGTATGGGTCATCCTGCAGCCTGGAAAATTGAACCTAATCGCTATCTTTGACTTTAACAATGCACCTCTTTACCACTTCACCATTGGTATTGACAGTTTATGGAGCCTTATTGCAGTGCAGTGCAGTGCTGGGGTGAGACTGTATGGTGCCTGATTACAGTGTCAAGGTGAGACCATGGGTTGCCTTGCTGGAGAGTGGGTTTGACTATGTTGTAAGCATAGAAACTAGTAATGTACTCAATGTTTCAATACACTACGTGTCAGTTGCTTTCTAGGGTGAGGTGAGACTGTACACTGCCTGATTGTGGTATTGGTATGACACCGTGTTCTGCTTTATTGGAGGGTGGAGATGGACGCTTACAAATGCACCCATGTTAAATCCTCCACATATTGGCTGCCTTGAAGTTTGCAAATTTGAACCTTCCATTAACGATGCACACTTTTACCTTACAAATGCACCCATGTTAAATCCTCAACATATTGTTCGCCTTGAAGTGTGCAAATTTGAACCTTCCATTAATGATGCACACATTTACCATTACATCACAATTTACAAGACAATTTTGGGGTTAAATTTGGGCGTTGGATCTTCCAAGTTTCTGCCACTATTAAGTGGTAATGTTTAATGTATCTGTTTGTTTCTTTCCAATAATTTTGATTTTCTTGTCCAGTAATTTTCTCCAAGTTTAGACAACCGTCTTGCTGTAGTAACTCCTCTGTTAATCAGGCATTTTTAAGGTTTCTGTTTCTCCATTTTCCATATCCTAATTTTGATTAGAAAATTTTCAAAAATGAACCCCATTATCCTTACATTCTTTTGGGCAATAGTGGGGTTAGATTTACTCGGGTTTTCTAGATTTCTGCTACTGCTTGGGGTATTTTCCAGTGTCTCTAATTTCCCCTTTTCAATGGAACCAATTTTCATATCCATAAATATTCCCTGAATTAACATGACATGGTCCCATAGGAACGAAATGCAGTAATTTTTCCATAATATTAGTTATTTTCAGGTTCCCATTTTTGCCATTTTTTTTTTATTCAAGAGGTAAACGCTTTTGACCGGAGCTATGAACCGGATACAACCATTCAACAATACCACCCCAACAGGGTTTGAACCTTGGTGGCAAGAACAACAATGCCACCAATAAACCATCACACCATGCCAATACCGGCCCCAGTTTTGCCATTTTCAATTTATTGATATTTCTATAATTTCTTTTATTGAAAACATTTTCTGCCTGATTGATGTATATTATTCCATTGCAGTTCTGTCCAATCATTTTATTTATTCTCATTGTAGGGAAATTTTTAAAGAACTATTCTAGAAATCTGAGTGAATCTCATCTAAGATGAATCATTTTTTTCTCTTTTTTAATTTTTTCAATGTTTTGTATTTTGTATACAAAAATTTGGCAAGTTCTCAATAAAATCAAATTGTTTTGGAATTAATTAGCAAGTAGTAGCTTCTAAATTTTGCTCTTGCTTCATGCTGTACAAAATTCATATGGTTTTATTGTGGAAGAAATTTACTGGATTAATTATCCCCTAAATTAATGTTGTTTATGGTTTCTATTTTCAATTTTGCCATTTATAATTTCTTTCTTTGAATTCTGATTTTGCAGGTCCTTTTGGCCTTGTTGATGTATCCAGTTCCTGGGCATTAGTGTAATTTTTTTTTCCCTTTTTTTCCTTGTTGATGTATTCAATTCCTGGGCATTGGTGTAATTGGTTTTTTCTTCTTTTTTTTTTGGGTGATTTCGAGTGGGTATTAGGAAAGTTTCTAAGTAATTATTTCAGAATCCGATTGTATATATTGATTATCCTCTTTTGGTTATTTGGAGTCCTGAATTCAAAGCTCTGCTGAGGAGAAATTCTCTCAACAGGGAGGTACAAATTGGTCACAAATCCCCAGGCTATCGTGGTGATCAAGGATTACACCTTATTGCAAGAGGAATCACCCTAGACCTGCAGTTGGTAGAAGACTAATAGTCTCCTTTACCTCTACCTAATTTCAGAGTGAATAGAGATTCTGATGGTATCCTGGAGAAGTGAATTAGGATGGTGGTATTATCCTGGGGGTTCCTAGTAATGTGGATAATCCTTGGAAAACAAAATTTTGATGAAAGTACAAAAGTTCCCTTAATGTATTTCAAAATTTGCTGTGAAGAATATTAAATATTATTCTTTCTGAAACATATCTTTGATGTTTATGGGAGTTAGGATTTTGTCTGACATAGGCATGTGGTAATATAGAAAACATTATGGAATGTGATCTGTAATGTTGATGTAAAACATATCATACATAGAAGCAAAAATCTTTCTCAGGAGTAAATCGGCAAATCGAAGAAAGATTTTTTCAGTTAATCAGGAAAAATATGGGTTAGGGTTAGAAAAAATCTGAAAATTTGCCACAGAAAACATAACAAATAAACAAACAATAAAAACCCAGAAACTCTAAATTCTTTAACCAAAAAATTGCACTTAAATTGCAACTTTCCAAAAAATCTTTAGTTTTTCCCAATAAAATCACCAAAAATTGCCAAAAAAGGTCAAAATTTGGGTTGAATGATTAAATAAAAAAATCACAAATTTTTATAAGATAAAATCATTAAGGAGGTGAGTGCAATTAATTGGGATTAAATCAGTGAATTTTGTAACTATGATATTATATACAGTTTTCTCCAGTTTTTTTCAATCTAATGGACTGTAAAAATCTCATGTACACCAATGTAGAAAACATGTTCAATTATCCCTTTCATATTCAATGTCCATTAATATCCCATTCTAACTAGGGTTGACAGCAGAAACCAGGCCACCTACCATTATAATCCAGCGTCCTGGATTACATTTAATGCAATATACTGTTCAAGCATTATAAAAGGGAGTATGCACAAGCTGATCAATAATTGGGGAGCAGGCTCCCCTTCCGCAAGGCTTTACAACATTTGTCATGGTGTATATTTTACTTTTGATGAGATGTCAAGCAACTCATTGTAAGCTCTTGGATCTCAGTTTCAGTGAAATCCAACTTCTGGGGGTATGGAGGCCAGGTTTTAACAGAAAAACATTAACATTGGAGGAGATTATTTGTATTTTTTCATAATAGTCACCTTGAAAAATCTCATCTTTTGCTTCGTAGAATAAGAATATTTGACAAATCTTTGCTCTTTTAAGATAAGTGGCTATTTTAAGCTTACTCCATGAAACGTTTTAAATATCCACTTGGCACTGAAAATAAGTCATATTAATGTTTTCTACTTTCTGATTCTGCCTGTCTGCATATTTGTTGTGCTTTGCAAGTTTATTTGCATTGTTCCTTCTAGATTAGTGTTCATTGTTGTGTGAAAACATGTGTACTTCATAATGGAGGACTTATGTTTATACCTAAAATTATAGAGGGTTAAGGTTGTACACCTTGTTGAACAATATATAAGGTAAACGGAAAAATAAATCCCTTTTGGAATGTTTGTATAAGGGAGGTCTCGTACACCAGCCTTGCATGGTTGGGACCAAAAAAACTGCCTTTATTTTTAGCTTATGTGAATGACATCTTCCTTCACATTTTTTAACAATTGGAAATAATGTCAGTCGATGCACTGCACTGAATGCCTTTTTTTCCACATAAATTATATTTTACATGTAGTTGTCCTGCTTGAACTTATTGCTCTGTATTATAGAAAGTGTATTGAAGGGAAGAGCATGCCTTACATTTTTTTTACTAAAGCTGGTTTGATTCTTTAGCTGAAAGGTATTATAAATTATAATTATATAGCTTTCGTGCTAGAGAGGCCATACTTTAATTTAAAGTATTTAAAAATTTCTAAGTATTTTAGCTATATAAAAAAGGTATGGTACCTTTCTTTGTTCGACTTATTCTCACCATCAGACTTATACTTTAAGGTGCTATGGTGGTTTTACAGCTTTTTGCATATGATACAGTGAAGAAATTCCTGACCCCCAAACCAGGGGAGGCCCCACGTGTTCCTTTTGCTATCTCCCCTGTTGCTGGTGCAACTGCAGGAGTGTGCTCTACATTATGCACATATCCTCTTGAGCTGTTGAAGACTCGAATGACTATACAGGTATATCTTTTGATTAGCAACATAATTCTTCCATAACCTTTATTGCTGGCATATGTGATGAAAATATGGCTTTAAGGTTTCAGTAAATAGTTATTTATGATTATTATTGCAAGTTTATTTCTGCACTTTGGAAATGAAAATGTGATTTCCTTCGCTCTAGTAAATTTTTTATTTTTTTTGGATTGCAGAGAGGTGTATATGATAATCTTCTAGATGCATTCATGAAAATCATTCGGGAGGAAGGTCCTGCTGAACTATATAGGGGTCTTACACCGAGTGTGATAGGAGTCGTGCCATATGCTGCTGCAAACTATTTTGCCTATGAAACACTACGAAAATTTTATAGGAAGCTTACTAAGAAGGAGCAAATAGGGAACCTAGCAACACTTTTTATTGGTTCTGCAGCAGGGGCTATTGCAAGTAGTGCTACATTCCCTCTGGAAGTTGCCAGAAAACAAATGCAAGTAGGAGCCCTTAGTGGAAGACAAGTGTATGATAATTTGTTCCATGCGTTATCTAGTATACTAGAAAAAGAAGGTGTAGGTGGTCTATACAAGGGTTTAGGCCCGAGCTGCATGAAGCTGGTTCCCGCTGCAGGTATTTCTTTCATGTGTTACGAGGCCTGCAAAAGGTTACTTATTGAAGATGATAGCTGAAACGTGATTTATTAGCTGGGATGTGAAGCTTCTTACCTTTTTTCAGCTGTAGCTGCATGGAATAAAATTGGCATCTGTTAAATTGCAACTGCAACATACTGGTTTCATGTATGAGTGTGCACAAGCAATTCAGACTTTCCCAATGAAGCTGCACTGCCAGTTAAATTGATCAGGAGTTAATATTCTTTATCAGCGATTTAGTCTTTGCCTGAGGATTATGTGCTTGCAATAAGCTAACACACAAGTGCTGGAGGAATTCGTGGAAGTTAAGTTGCTGGGAAATTTTAATTCTTTTCAATTTGGTTCTTAGGTAGGTAGTACTTGCTGAGTTTTGTCAAAACTACTATATTTTATATTGTAGACAAGTTTTGTTGTCTCACTTACAAGCAAGAATCATTCTGTGGCTGGGCATGCGAAAATTGGGGGATTGAACTTCTTGACAAGTTTATTGACCTCTGGCTTACAGAACAACTCCTGGATTTGATATATCATTTTTAGGAGCTTGCTTAGTGTTACTGTTCACCATAGAAATAATTCTCCTCTTTGTAGACAAGGAGTCAGTCTTCTTTTCTTTACAACTTTGGGAATCATCTCTGAGGTATTAAAATAACTTCCTTTCAGTTATGTCACTTTTTGAGGTTAGAGAAATAGGGTCACGGGCGACACTGTTTTCATTGTTCAGAAAAAGGAAAGAAAATTTCCTGAGGACCATATTTATAATAAGGATGGTCATGGTAGTAAACCATTTATACTAAATGACTTGAACAACCATTTTGAAATATCCTGCTCACCTTATGGGTGTGAGTTGCCCTTCACTATTTGTATAAGAGGACAGTGATCAAATAAAACTCATTGTTGGACATCAATATTTAATGCTCTAATTATATTGCCTTGCGGGCACACATTTCAAAGGTTTAGTTAATTGAATTTGATTTGTTCGGAGTATCATCTTTTATCCTTCCTGATTTGGGATGTCCAATGCAGTTTGGAGGTTGCTTAGGTAGTATATTTGGAAAAGTTTGGTGGAAAATGCCATCTTAAATAAAAAATAGTCAATGAGTTCGTTATGACACTTATTGAATTGCAACATTGTAGCTAAGAGATTAATTGGACATTCTAGGTAAGGGATTGGACTACTGAACTCTGAGATGTAACTGTGAAATTCATAATTGCCAAAGAAGGAATGCTCCTTCGTAAACTACTGATGTTGGCATTGACAAATAGTTTTAATTGGAGAGACATTAAAAAGAAAATTTATTTTGTTGGTAAATCACAGGTAAGTGCTTAATTTAATTATTATACAACAATTAATACTGGAACAATGAGATTTGTTGGATGCCTGCACTTACGCAATTTGAGAGATTAAAAAGTAAGGAAGGATGTAAGTGGAGAGCGTCATGCTGTAAGTTGTTCTAAACTAACATCCATTTCTAATTGACATAAACCTAATTTCCAATTTTACAGTGATTTTAAGCGGCTGAGACCGTGAACATCCTAAGAATTGCCATGACTATGCAATAGATGCAGCAAGAAGTGTTATGTAAGGTTAGTGGCTTCATGTACTTATCTGAGGTGCATTTGGATAAATATGAGCATCAATTTAGCATAGTTGCCATTTGTATTCTCGCCATATTTAACAAGGATTTTGAAGTGCAATTCATGGCAATCTCTATACTTAAGAACAAAGGTCACTTTTCAAGTATGATTATGTTTTCCAAGCAGTGTTCGTTTATTGTTTGAAGAATGGGAGACTGAACAAGATGAGAATGTCAAAACTTTGGATTTGCTTGAACTGAAGCTTGGGATGTGTTGAGGAGTTAGTATGTGTCCTTAGGCTCGATGCTGATGCACCCTCATTGATGGCAGGCAGCAATGCTCCTGACCTTGTCTAAGTTGGTTGTGCTACCAACTGTAAGACTGATTTGTAACTGTTTGTGGCAATTATCGATGTATGATAGTTTGAAACCATATGGGTAAGGTCAACTTCATATCCATATCTAGAGTGTTGACACTCATCAGTTTGAGGATGTTGATGACGACATGGAATATCTCTCCCAAATAAAGATAAATTCTTATCCAGTACAGGACAAGTGACTAAGTACTTATCCTATATTTGTTCATTGCGAACTTGATCCGAGGCCTCTTGCTTTAGAGGATAAGTAGGTTTAAATAATATACATGGAAATGCAGACAAATACATGACCACAAATAAACACAGATAATTTGAGTTGTTATTTTGAGAGGTTAGAGAATTATTTGTGTCCTATATTGACTAGCGTTGACATGTTGTATTTGATAGCTGCACTGGGTCAGGGTTTAAGTGGCCTGCATAAAATATCAACATGTTTACATGAGTAATTTATAAATTAACATGGTGGAAGCTAAATATATTTTTTCCTTGTAAGGTAAAATGTTTAGAATTGAATTCAGCAGTCATAATAATTTACCACACCTTTATAGAAAAAGCAAAAATATTTTAAAAATAAACAATAAACAAACAGAATTGATAATGAGATGTTATATGTGACTCCTTTGATACAAAAGTAAGCTAAGGCTTATTGATGTATAATTGAAGATTTAATGTAACATTATCCATGGATCTATTTGTCTATTTAAAATAAGTCCGAAGAAAATGGGCAAGAGTTAGCAAAGTAAAACAATATATTTTATGGATGTAATTATTGAAATTGTAAATATTTTTTCAATAAATTTAATGAGATAATTGTATTATGTAGGAAATGATAATTATATTTAATTGAAGTATTATATTTTTGTTTTGATATTCTAATTTAGGAGTTTAGGATTTGGGATTTTGACATTGTAAAAGAAGATCAAACAGTTCAAAACAAATTAAAATGTTAATATTATTAATTGCGAACATTTTATTAAAAAATAGATATTAAATCATTATGATGAAGCAAAAAGCTTGTTTATCAAATTTAAAGTAATTAATTACAAATGTTTTGTTTAAAAAACATATTCACAATAAAATCAAAATTGATTTATCAAATTTAAAGAAGTAGATTAGGCAAGAACTTGGTGATGTGTTTATTCCTTACAATTGTTTTGTATGGGATAAAGGAGTATAATGTTTATTGGAGTATATATTTATTTGTTGGCTAAATTTTGCAAACATGATCTTTTATGTAAATTTTCTCATTGCAATTATATTAAATGTTAGTGATATGAATATTATGAGGTGTAATGTTTTCCATCTTATTTTTTTGTAAGATTGAGATGAATAAAAACAACCATCTTATAATGCTTAATTTCTCACATGTTTGATTTGGAAAGGGGTTAATGCTTGTGTACTTATTGGTTGTTGTAAAGAAGGAATGCAATGCTAAACATATTTTGAGAATTGATACAATAAAATCAAAATTGATTTATCAAATTTAGAGAAGTAGATTAGGCAAGAACTTGGTGATGTGTTTATTCCTTACAATTGTTTTGTATGGGATAAAGGAGTATAATGTTTATTGGAGTATATATTTTTGTTGATTAAATTTTGCAAACATGATCTTTTATGTAAATTTTCTCATTGCAATTAAATTAAATGCTAGTGATATGAATATTATGAGGTGTAATGTTTTCCATCTTATTTTTTTTATAAGATTAAGATGAATAAAAACAACCATCTTATAATGCTTAATTTCTCACATGTTTCATTTGGAAAGGGGTTAATGCTTGTGTACTTATTGGTTGTTTGTAAAGAAGGAATGCAATGCTAAACATATTTTGAGAATTGATACAATAAAATCAAAATTGATTTATCGAATTTAGAGAAGTAGATTAGGCAAGAACTTGGTGATGTGTTTATTCCTTACAATTGTTTTGTATGGGATAAAGGAGTATATATTTATTTGTTGGCTAAATTTTGCAAACATGATCTTTTATGTAAATTTTCTCATTGCAATTAAATTAAATGTTAGATTAAATGTTAGTGATATGAATATTATGAGGTGTAATGTTTTCCATCTTATTTTTTTTATAAGATTGAGATGAATAAAAACAACCATCTTATAATGCTTAATTTCTCACATGTTTGATTTGGAAAGGGGTTAATGCTTGTGTACTTATTGGTTGTTTGTAAAGAAGGAATGCAATGCTAAACATATTTTGAGAATTGATATAATAAAATCAAAATTGATTTATCAAATTTAGAGAAGTAGATTAGGCAAGAACTTGGTGATGTGTTTATTCCTTACAATTGTTTTGTATGGGATAAAGGAGTATAATGTTTATTGGAGTATATATTTATTTGTTGGCTAAATTTTGCAAACATGATCTTTTATGTAAATTTTCTCATTGCAATTAAATTAAATGTTAGTGATATGAATATTATGAGGTGTAATGTTTTCCATCTTATTTTTTTTATAAGATTGAGATGAATAAAAACAACCATCTTATAATGCTTAATTTCTCACATGTTTGATTTGGAAAGGGGTTAATGCTTGTGTACTTATTGGTTGTTTGTAAAGAAGAAATGCAATGCTAAACATATTTTGAGAATTGATACAATTTGGAGAGTTGCTTTCACTACTAAGTATATTGACAAAAACTAGTAAGCATATTGGCAAATTAAAATATTAAAATGATAAATAATTTATTAATAAAATATTTCATTTTGAGGGGTTTGAAAGTTTAAAGAATGGTTAATGTGTATAGTTTAGAAGTAAATTTAGATAATGAATTTATTGTAGGGATTTGATTATCTCCTTTTTTGGGAATATTTTTCAATAGGAGATAACAAGCTTGTTTGTATTATTCAAAGCAAATGTTTACACCATCCCAATTGCTTTCTTTCCAATCTTCAAATTTCTCTGCTTACTCACCTTGAACAAATGTCTTACACTCCTCATCCTTGTAACACATCATGCCTCCCTTAGAAATGCCATTTTCTTGCATTGGTGTTTATAGACAAAGAGGCATCTTATCACATCATCAACATCATTAACAATATTTAAGATTATTTAAATGTTATAGTGAACCCCAAGCTAGAAGATCTATTCATTCAAAATATTGTACATATCTAGTCATGTGTAAATGTATAATAAATGTATTTGGGTTAAAATTATATGGTCTTTATACACAAATATTATAAAATTCACACTAATTTATAGATTGGAGAGTTGCTTTCACTACTAAGCATATTGACAAACATTACTAAGTATATTGGCAAATTAAAATATAAAAATAATAAATAAATTATTACTAAATATTTTATTTTGAGGGGTTTGAAAGTTCAAAGAAGAGTTGATGTGTGTAGTCTAGAAGCAAAGTTAGATAATGAATTTATTGTAGGGATTTGGTTATCTCCTACTTCTTTGGGGATATTTGTTGATAGGAGATAACACACTTGTTTGTGCCATTCATAGCAAAGGTTGCTTATGCCATCCTAAATACTCCCCTTCCAATCTTCAAATTTCTCTACTTACTCACCTTGCACCCCTCATACCTATAAACCACTATGCCTCCCTTAGAGATGTTTTCTTGCATAGGAGATGTTTATAGACAAAGAGGCAACTCATCATATTATCAACATTATTAACAACATATAAGATTACTTAGATGTTTGAATTTCTTAGTGAACCCCAAGCTAGAAGATCCATTCATTCATCATATGGGATCATATCTAGTATTGTATAAATGTATAATCCATGTATTTGCATTAAAAGTCTATAGTCTTTATACACAAATATTGTAAAATTCATTTAGTTCCTTAGAATGTTGTATTTGAAATCTTAGTATTTCATTTGGTTCCTTAGAATGTTGTATTTGCAATCTTAGTATTTCATAATTAAGAGGAAAAATGGTTACCTGTCATATCACATGACTAAGAAATTATCATTAAGTATTGTTTTTTTTTTAGCAAAAGGCTTAAAGCCTATATATATTATATATCATTAAGTATTGTTACATAGAAGAGCTTCTTGAAAAAAACTATGTTTTGGCACAAAAACTTTAACACAATTTTTTCTTGGAGCTCTTTTATGTAATTTCATGAACTATTTTTTTTTTATATTTTTCATTAAATAATGTATCAATGTCAAGGTGTTCATATATAGCTAAGTGCAATGGATAAGGATATAGTACTTGCACAATGTAACTTGTACTTAATTATTAAGTGTGTTAATTCATATTGAATGTGGTGATCTTATTTATCTATGTATAAAAGATATGTTGGTTGTGTCAAGGAAGTTTATGTAGTGGAGTTTGCACAAGGTAAATAATTTTAATTAATTGTTAAAGAGGGTTATGCAAATTTAATGCAACATGATGTATTGTATTAAATTAAAGTATCAATGAAAATGAAATTCCCCCTATTCCAAGAGTGTTTGGCCAAAACAAAAATATCTTTGAAGCAATTTTGTATTTCTCATCTCACAAAATTAGATATATACATTTCATTACATGCAAGGCAATTCGTTTTTAGTTTTCCCATTTAATGTGTTGTATATTATAACTTGTAGAGAGAAGGTGACACATTTTAGATTCATGATGAAACTAATATACTTGAGTTGAATTTGTATTTTGACTTAAGATAATAAATATAATATTTCATGGGATTGAACATAGTTATAAGGAAAAGCAAACATGCCTTTGGCCTTTGGATAAAAAATTGTGAATATATTGGGAAGTTTATGTACTTTGTACTAGGATTTTAGAAAGTGACTTTCAAACCTTGTTCATGTAGTTGGTGAGGACAAGAAAATGAAATGAAGTGAAATAAACAAGATGAATGCATAAACACATCAAAATTTACCCCAAATCACCTTCAAAATTCCATGATTGAGCTAGAATAGGATGTACCCAAAGCTTATTGATGTGCTCTTAATAGACAAAATCCGGTTGCTTATCAAACCAATAGCATGATGGTATGATCAAGATGATTCTCTTAAAATTTTGGTAATTTAAATCTAGAGTTTCAAATATGAAAAGATAAAAGAATATTAAAATATGTTGAATAATATATGCTGAAATAGTGAATGAATAGTTTTATTTTTATACCCTTTGAGGAATATTTGTCTCACAATTGCCTCAAGCTGATATTAAGGTGGAATGCGCTAGGGTGGAGGATTGTATTTGCACAGTGTTAGGCATTGATGTCACCAGTCCAAGAGCAAGATGAATTCTCTTCCCGTCACATGTGATATCCATCTTCTTTCTAATTCTATGGATTTGATTCAATCCTGAGAAATTGAGGAGCTTGCTATGAAATTCATAAACTCTCAATTTCTACTAGATAATGTTATATCTAAAGTTGTACAAGTCTATAATATTTTTAATGGGGAGGGATATATTGAAGGGCTCTTTCCTAGGGATTTTGTGCAACACCATCAGGGTTTTGAAGAAATTTATGATGCCATTAAACTGGCTCTCCAACATAAAAATGACAATATCCTTTTGCAGGCTTTGAGGAGAAATCATAGAGGGGTCTGTATTGTAATGGAGGTTGACATCAAAGAAAAAATTTATGCCCTTGCTCTCCTTAGAGTGCATGTTCCACACCCATCGTGCAGTGGTTTACAGTTGGACTTGCAATTAAGGGTTAACTCTCTGGTTCGTGTAGAGGAATGTGCTCAGGCACAATTTGAACACAATGCACCACAAGTAAGAAATCTTCAAGGGAATGCTAGTGTTGCTAGTGCGTGACTGGTTCAAGATCTGTAATTTTCCAGAGTGTTTGTTGGAGAACAAGGTGTGTATGAGCAAGGTTTTCAGTTGACAGAGGGCTTGGGGATCCAGGATGAAAATTCAGTACATGGTGATTTCATGGAGGAATAGTATTTGTATCTTGTCAGGGGTTTTGTTGTTTTGATTATGGAGTCTACTAGTTTTTTACTTTGATATATGTTATAATAGATATCAATCAATAGTATGTCTATTATATTGCCCTTCTATATTTGTATAATTCCAGTATCAGAAGTATGGGTGAACTTCAAAGTAGAAATTTTGGGGATAGTAGGTTAAATTTTTGATATTTTACATGATCTGCATCAACTCTCTGAACTGTAGTTTGATATATATATATATATATATATTTATAAAATTTATATGATAATTTTGAAGCTTATTCTATTATGTTGACTGAAAGAAATTAGATTTATATTTTGAGTTGTGGAAAAAGATTATAAATATCATAAAAACATGCTTATTCTTGTAAAAGGATTTATAAATATATATTGTATATTTACACTAGTAGAATTTGACAAATAAATGACTACGTGACTAAAACATTTAGTCATGACAACTAAAAATGATTAAATTCTAGTCACTTTTTGCAACACAACTATAAAAGACTAAATAAATGACCAATTTGATCATGGGGTAAAATCACAGCTATAAATGACTAAATAATTAGTCACACAAATAAAAATTAGACAATATGATATTAAAGTGGGTGATTAAAAAAAAAGAACTTTTGGGAAATTATTGGTGGGAGTGCATTGTATTGCGCGAAGGGTTAGTAGTGAATTAAATCATTGTTGGCAGGAGTGGGGAGTAGAGTAGAGTGCATAATTCAATAGAGGTTAGCTACTCACATGGGCGATAAAGCCAATTTGGAGAGGACCTGGAGACTTCTGAAAAGGCGAGCAAGGAATTCAGAGTTTGTTGCAACGAATTTGAAGTCAGCGAGGCCCTCTACAACAAAGTTGAATTTGAGGATGTTCTCTACAGCAAATGTAGAGGTAATTCAAAACCCTCGTTACATTAAACAATTATTGTATGTATCCTTGTGAAGTTCATGAATGGATGTAAATTTAAATGTGGCAAGTATGAGTGTTTTTGGGTCATACTTGAGCATCAATGCATCCATTATCTGTATAAATCCTATTTATTTATTTAGTTATTATTTTGTGTCTCATGTTGAATCTTACAACCATAAAAAAAGGTAATCCTTGTGTGTGATGTTATGATGAAATTGGTGTAAAGCTTTGTATGTATAAAATGTAGTCATTAGGCTCCTCATTGTGTATAACTCAAGTGTTTGAGGGTTTGAGATATTTTTGCAAAAGCGTGAAAGGTAGCTATCTGCTTCAAATGGAAATTCTAAAATCATATGTATGAATGATTTTCATATCAAAGGATTTCTATGTTGGGTTTGAACTTTGAATTTGGGTCAAGTTCCTCTTCATGCTATTTTATTTTTGGGTTATTCTAGTTGAAATGTTGAAAGAGTATAGTTGTAAAATTATTCATGGGGCCTACAACTATAAATCAAAGTCATAGATAGCTAGGGAGAAAGCAATCCTATTGTATTGTATTGGGACAAAGAAAATATACTTCCTTATGTATTATAAGAGATGAGTTGAAATGTTGAAAGAGTGCTTGTAAAGTTATTCATGGGGCCTACAACTATAAATCAAATCCATAGATAGCTAGGGAGAAAGTAATCCTATTGTATTGTATTGGGACAAAAAGAAATATACTTCCTTGTGTATTATAAGAGATGAGTTGAACTATTGAAAGAGTGCTTGCAAAATTATTCATGGGGTCTACAACTATAAATCAAAGCCATAGATAGCTAGGGAGAAAGCAATCCTATTGTGTTGTATTCTAACAAAAAGAAATATAATTCCTTGTGTATTATAAGAGATGAGTTGAAATGTTGAAAGAGTGCTTGTAAAATTATTCATGGGGCTTGCAACTATAAATCAAATCCTATAAATAGCTAGAGAGAAAGAAATCCTATTGTATTGTATTGGGACAAAAAGAAAAATACTTTCTTGTGTATTATAAGAGATGAGTTACAAAAATAGGAGGGTATCTTGTCATAAGACATTGACTACCATGTAACAATTTGGAGTTCTAGAGATTGTGAAAGAATTGGATGCTTTTATTCATTGTATAATCAATACAATGTAGTGACCATATCTTGAAGTTGTCTATTTATGTTCCATGTTATCATGCATGGGTATGGCATTAATTTCTAATTTTGTAACCAATTCACCAACCTAATCCCCGAGGCTCCTTTTCACTAAGTCTTCATGGCATGGGTAGTGCATGTACATCATAATTAGTTTGTTATTGGTTGGTGTAACTTATAGTAATTACATAGGCAACTGAGTACTAGAACCATATAGACAATTCTAATTTTAGCAAACCGTTTTTTTATTAGTTTCCTCTACGCATTTTGGAGCATATGTGAATTGAATTTGTAACATGCATCCGAATTTCAATTCCTTTGATCACTTTTCCATTAAACCATGGGATCATGTCCCTAGCCCAGACCTCAATGCTTGGGTAACATTGTGTGCAAGCCTAATCTATTAATTGCATGGAATCCTAAAAGATGGTCTCATATGGTTGGCAATGCAGATGATCTTGGTGGCAATGTAGATGATTATGATGATGTTTTGTCACCTTACCTATCCTGTCACTTTAACTTGTAAGCTTGTCACCTAAAATTTTGTTATATGTATGGTGTAATTTATTGTTGAATGTAATAAAGATCTGAGTATAAGTGCGCTTATTCACTGTTGTTTTATTGATACATTTCTAAATGTAATAATTATTCTACTGGTACATTGTATACAAAACCTAAGATGTTCACTACTGATTTGAAGTGCATTTAAAGTTAGGTTCAATCATTCTTCTTAGTTTTCTTACTTTGGTTGAAATTAATTTTGTTTAGTTAGAATATAATTTCTTGTATGTCCTATAGGTTTTCTAGATGCTAGAATTTTCTAACTTCTCTAGAATTGCTAGATATAAAAAGAAGCAAGCAAGGTTAAAGGTATCAAATAATGCAACAAGATACTTATGAAATTAAAAAAAATCTTTAAAATCGTGGCAATAAATTGTAGTCATTTCTCTAATAGTTAGATAGCTTTAGTTTGTAATACAACTTCTAGCCTCCAGATGCATTGAATATGCTTGTGTGAAGGAAACAATAATGAACATTTGTGATTTAATAATGCATATAGATATCTTAACATTAGGTATGAATGACATTGAAAAGCCCCATAGAGTTCCAAATATTTAAGAAATAATCATATATGCTTAAATAAGATGTATCTAGTGCCTTTACATTCATAAAAATCCATTACCACACTCTTGCAGGAGTAGTTGTTTAGTTACAAGGGCCCTTGACAATATGGCGGGGTAGAAAATAAGATGTAGTCATATACCACTATACTGTGATAGTCATAAAAGATGTGTGCAGGATGGAGGTGATAGGTCTCTTGAGTATAGAAGTATACCACTCCCCTGTGGCAAGCAGTGACTATATAAAATAAAAACTGTGGTATGGCGGTATGATCTCAACTTAATTATCAAAGGTTAACCCACTATCCTATAGTCAACAAACAATGACATTAAAATAACATGCGGTATGGCGGTGTTAAGTTATGTAACCTGCTATCCCATGATCAACAATCTGTAAAGCAAAGGTAAGTGTGCAATACGACAGTATGAAGTTGTAAGTGTGAAATAAGTAAATAAGTAAAACAACTAAAACACTTCTTAATGAAACATTATATCAAGATTTAACATGAATTAAAATAATTTAAAAGCATAGAAAGCTTGAAAGCGTCTCATTGTCTCCTATCTCCAAAGATTTATCAAGTCACAGAGGGCTCTCAAATTTGTAAGCACTGTAACTATTAAAATCCCTATCTAGAGAATGGAATTGATGCTAAATGCAATGATGTGATGATTGATAATGAAACTTAAAAATCTATGATACTACTGTAATCTATTCTTACATGAAACTTGATGGATGAAAGGTACAATAAAACTATGATGCTGCTGTGATGTGAATTCTACTGATGCTTATGATTGCTATGATACTAAGATATTATTGCTATAGCTATTGATATGATTGCTTGATTGCTATGAATGCTGCAGAGTAAGTTTGCACAAAGATTTAGGGTCCATTTCTTGTGAAGAAAGGCTGTATATATAGATTTCATGACAGCACATTGTGATGAGGCAACACAAAAAAGGCTTGGATTCAATTTGGTGGATTGAATGGTGAGAGATGAAGAAGCTTGAGCTGATGAAGGGAATGGTTTCTCCGCATGAAAACATTAGGCCAAATGATAGGAAGAATCAGAGGAAGGAAATTGAGAGATTGATTCCAATTTGTCTCCAAAGCTTTCCCGTGAATGCCAGTTGAATTAAATTGGATATTTGATATCTAATTTTATTGGTGAGTGAATAGAGGAAAATTGCCTTTATGCCTTTATTTGAATAATTTATGATTTATTCAAATTAGTAAAAGGGAATAAATAATTTAATAAAACAAACTATAGAATTTGTTTATTAAATAAATATAGAAGGGATATGATAATTAAACAACAAAGTATTTAACCTTGTTTATTTAATTAAGATAAAATGATGTGATAATTAAATAATACAAACTATTGAAGTTGTTATGAGACTTTTTTCCCGTGGAAGAAAAGTAAAAAAAGAAAATAGAATAAAAGTAAATAAGTAAATAAGTAAATAAATATAAGAACTAATGTAATAGTTCCTGAAAGAAAATGTAATAAAATAATAATTAGAGTTTTCACGGGATGTAATTATTATTTGTAAAAGGGTGTGTCGGTTGGACTACCCTTTGTGTTGTATAAAACCCGTGAAAACTAAATTATTGAGGGACATGAAAAAAAGAGGAAAATAAAGTGGAGCACATTGTGGGAATAGGGTTTCAAGGTTAGCAGGCTGTGAGTAGGACAGAGAAGAGGCACTCCTACAGTGGGTGTCCAACCTGGGGTACAAGTGCGTGCACTCAGGATGGTCCTCGCCAGGGCATGGTTTTTGTGGCACAAGTGTTGAGCATTGTTCCGGTGGAACCAACACTCATGTAGAGCAGCCAAGTCACAGATGGAAGAGGCTGAACCAAGGACCATTCCAACAATAGTTGGGGATTTCTTCTGCACATTTCAAAGATAAGTGTTAATATTAATACATTTTCTGAGCAATAAATTTCTTTTAAGCCCTTTGAGTTTTTTTTTGAATTATTAATTTATTTACAACATAATTTAATGTGTTTGAGTGAAATTGTTGATCAATTCATTTAATGCAATTTAATTTCAAAGTCTTTAATTGAGCTTTAAATATTATTTTAGATTTTTGTATGAAATTTTATTTATTTTTAGTCTATAGAAATCAATTTAAAACATTGCATTTAAATTTGGGAATTAGTTTCATTTCATTTGGTATCAGAGCCTTTCCGGTCATCAATTAATTTCGTTGCATTTATTTTTGAAAATATATATACATATATATAAAACAAAAGATTAAAAATAATAATAATATTAAATAGATAGATT
Source organism: Sequoia sempervirens (assembly GCA_007258455.2). Lineage (NCBI taxonomy): Eukaryota > Viridiplantae > Streptophyta > Pinopsida > Cupressales > Cupressaceae > Sequoia > Sequoia sempervirens. Next base: position 426,410,430 of record VDFB02000015.1, read on the forward strand.
AGATTTTATAATAGTTGAAATTGATTCTTATATTTTTTTTATCAATTATTTATTATGTTCAAAAGTTAAATAAATAGATAAACTAGATTTTATAATAGTTTAAATTTATTCTTGATTTATTTATCAATTATGCATTACGTTTAGAAGGTTAAAATATCTAGGTTAAAAAATATAAGGATATTTACTCTTTTTAAATTAAAATTTTAATAATAAAATTACTCATTTATTTTTAACCTTTCAATTTCTTTATTCACAATTTGTTTCATCATCTAAAATTACTCATTTACTTTTTACTTTTCAATTTCTTTATTCACAATTTGTTTCATGGAATGATTCTTTTAAATTCAAGTTAGTTATAAATTTTCACAGGAAATTAATTTAAAAAGAAAATAAAATAAAATTTCACTCAAACCTATTTTATTTTACTTTTATTTGGAGTAACTTATGGTTTTTGAATTTACATTTATTTTACTTTTATTTGGAGTAACTTATGGTTTTTGAATTTACATCAAACTTCAAATTGGATATTTAATAATTTTTGTTTTCTTTTAATTCGTAACTGAATCTTATCATTGCATTTTTGCTACTAGATTTAATAAACTGTTTATTTTGGAATTGAGAAAAAATAGAAACTTCCATACTAATTTTCCTGTCACGTATGGTAGATCTCCAAATAATTAGAAACTATTTATTTGTTTATTTATTTCCTTAATATTACCATTCATAAATTTTGGGAGAGTTAGTTTGTAATTAAATATTCACTTCCTAGAAAGACAAAAGTATTTTTTTTGTTTTTTTTTAACCGAGTTACAACCAACACAAATTTCCTCCATCTTCACGATAAGGATTAAATACTTCGTATAAAGAAAATTATAGTAGACTAATAAATTCTCTGTAGTGCATAAACGAAATTAAATGTAGGGATTAAAAAAAAATTGTGAATGTTATGCTGCAACAAAGTTGCTACTGGAAACTCTTTATCGCTCTACAATTTACTATTTCCATAGGCTACTCACATATTATATATTATCTTTTGCATTGAATCCTCACATACCAAAATTGGTTTTACATTGCATGGGACTTCTACGCTAAATTTTTACATATTATATTGGCAACAAATTTAACCCTCTAAATTGATTCACATTTTGAAACCTTAGTTTCACCCTTTTATCTTTTGAGTTTTCTTTTGCAAATTTAAAAAAAGAAAATAAAAGAAAAAACAACTTTTAAAACAATCAATATTGATTTAACTCCTTTACATAAACAGATTGACCTACCACAATGACATCTGAGAGCAACCAAAAAGCTTATGAGAATTTGGAGAGGACCAACCAAGCATTAATGCAAGAAGTTGCTAAATTAGCTGCCCAAGTACAACAACTTAGGCAAGAAGCACTAGAGCAAAAAGGACTAAACAATGTAGAACTATCAGAAAGCAAGAAGAGTTCAAAAACAAGTAGGAAAAGAAGCAAAAGTAAATCAAAAAAATCCAAGAAACGACCAATATCATCAAAGGAAGAATCAACTTCCAGTGATAGCACTTCTCACACTTCCGAATTTGAATCCTTTGAAGATGATAATAGTAAACAAACACAAAAAGAATTAGACAACTTTGCTCTAAAGATTAAATTACCAGAGTATAGTGGCAATACTAGCACTGGAGAGGAAGCAGAATAATGGCTAACCAACTTAGAAAGATACTTCGAATTGCAAAGTACTAGTAGGTATAGTAGGACTCAGATTGCCATGTATCAACTTAAAAATAGTGCCTTGAATTGGTGGTAAGATATAATTCGATCTCAAAAACTAAAAGCCAACAAAGTGAAATGGTCACAATTTAAACAATTATTTTCACAAAAATACCTTTCTAATTTCTTCATACAAGAAAAGAGAACAAAGTTCTTTGAATTAAAACAACGAGGCCAATTAGTAAATGAATACAAACAAGATTTTGAAAGGCTCAATAGATTTGTACCATTCATTGAAGGACATGATCGAGTGGTTCGATTCATAAATGGTTTAAGACATGCATACCAAGCTAATGTGTGGTGTGGTAAACCCATGTCAGTAGATGAAGCAGCCCAAATTGCAAATTTTTTTGAAACACTTGATCAAATTTCAAGGCAAGCCAAGGAAAAGCGTAAAAGAAAGCATAATGAATTTGGTCAAAAGAAAGTTCATTGTTGATTCACCAAGATGGATAGACCCAATTGAAATAAACCAACCCCTCCTGAAATAAAATGTTGGACTTGTGGTGAGAACCATTACCAACGTTGTTGTCCTCGCAAACAAGAAGACTATAAACCCAAAAACAAGGGCACCACTACCTCTACTCCACAACCCAACATGAAGATTTATGCAGCCATTGATGCAGGTATGGTGCATTTTCAACCTTCCTTAATTGAAATTAAAGGATTCATACATGGTCATCCCATTATCTTTCTTGTTGATTCTGGTAGTAGTCATAATTTTATCTCTCCTAAAGTTGTCTCTAAACTAAAAATTGCATCTAAGTTAATTAAGCCCTTAGCAGTGGAAATGGCAGATGGTAGAATAGTAAAACAAACTGGTATGCTTATTGAAAACTTAGAATTTGAGTTAGATAACTTTGTAACATGTGATCATTTTCATGTATTGAATCTTGGTAAATATGATGCCATTCTAGGTATGAGTTGGTTGGAAAGAAATAATTCCCTCCTTGGTTGTGAAAACAAACAAGTCATCATAAACTCTAACATGGGGACATGTCAAATTTTATAGGGGGAGAACATACCTCTTCACATTAAAACCATTTCAGCTATGCAAATCAAGCGTAGTGCTAGGAAAAATTGTAAGATATTTTGTGCTATGATTTTTCAAATAGGTGATAAATTCAAGTTAGACATCAATATCAAACCTGTAGTGCAAGAATTCAAAGATGTTTTTCTTGAAGATTTAGATAGTCTAACCCCAAAAAGATTTGTAGAACATGCAATTGATTTAGTTCCTAGAGCAGAACCGGTCTCTAGAGCTCCCTATCGTTAATCTATCCCTGAATTAACATAACTAAAAATTCAGTTGACACAATTACTTAAGGAAGGAAAAATAAGACCAAGTGTCTCTCCTTGGGGTGCACCAGTATTATTTGTCAAAAAGAAAGATGGCACCATGAGGTTATGTATAGATTATTGACAACTTAATAAATTAACCATAAAAAATAAGTATCCCTTACCTCGAATTGATGATCTCCTAGATCAATTACATGGTGCTAAATGTTTTTCCTTATGATCAGGATACCATCAAATTCGTATTAAAGAATCTAACATTTCCAAAACTTCCTTTTGAACACGATATGGTCATTATGAATTTGTAGTTATGTCTTTTGGTTTAACTAATGCACCTACAACTTTTATGACCTTAATGCACAATATCTTTTGCCCATTTTTGGATGTGTTTGTAATCATTTTCCTAGATGATATCTTGATATACTCAAACAATGAAAAAGAACATGAAAAACATCTCAATGGTACTAGAAACCTTGTGAAAGAATAAGTTATATGCCAAACTTAGCAAGTGTGAATTCTTCAAATTGGAAGTATCTTACTTAGGACATGTTATTTCTGAGAAAGGTATTTCACCTGACCCATCTAAAATTAAGGCAATTCAAGATTGGCCTATCCCAAAGGATGTGCATGAAGTTAAAAGTTTCCTAGGATTATCTGGGTTTTATCATCGTTTTGTTAAGAATTATTCCAAGATAGCTTCACCTTTGACCGATCTAATGAAGAAAGAACAAAGCTATAATTGGACTCTAGAATGTGATAAAGCTTTCCACACACTAAAGACTTTATTAACATCTACACCTATCCTTTGTATTCCTAATTTTAGTAAGACTTTTGTTGTGATCACTGATGCATGCGGTACAGGTATCGACAGTGTTCTAATGCAAGATAACCAAGTGGTGTGTTATGAATCTAGAAAGTTGTTACTTACTGAAAGAAATTATCCAATCCATGATCTTGAATTACTAGGCATTGTCCATGCTTTAAAGTTTTGGTGCCATTATTTTTAGGGAATAAGTTTATATTAAAAACTGACCATCGTAGTCTCCAACACATCTTTACTCAACCTCACCTTAATATGAGACAAAGAAGATGGATGGAACTCTTAACTGAATATGATTTCACCATCCAATATGTTCCTAGAAAAGAAAATGAAGTGGCAGATGCCTTAAGTCGAAGACGATTATGTGTTAATGCCTTGACCCTTGAGAGAAGCCAATTTGAACAAGATATAAAATCCAAGTTACCTATTGATGACTACTTTCAATCCATTTATGAAGGCCTCCAAAACCCCTCCTCTAATGTCCATTTGAAAGATCGATTAGAATCTTATTTGTTGAGTAGCAATGGTCTCCTTTATTACAAAGGAAGGTCGTGTATTCCCAATATACCTAACCTTAAATCTCAAATACTGAAAGACTCTCATGATATCCCAATAGCTGGACACCCTAGATTCCAGAAGACTTATCTCTCAATCAAAAGAAACTACTTTTGGCCTCAAATGAAGACTGAAATCCATACTTATGTTCAACAATGTTTAACTTGTCAAAAAGTAAAAGCAGAACAATGTATAACTCCAGGCCTCTTGCAACCCTTGTCTATTCCGACTTGGAAATGGGAGTCAATTAGTATGGACTTCATTACTGGATTACCTCGAACATGTAAAGGATATGACTCTATTTTTGTAGTGGTGGATAGATTAACCAAGATGGCACATTTCATACCTATAAAAATAAAATCCTCTGCTTCTGATATTGCCCACATTTTTGTCAAAGAAATTGTTAGGTTACATGATATTCCAAAGAGCATTATTTCAGATCGAGATCCTAGGTTTACCTCCTCCTTTTGGAAATCTCTATTTGTAGAACTTGGGACTCATTTAAATTTTAGTACTACCTATCATCTTGAGTTTGATGGCCAAATGGAAAGGGTTAATAGAATCTTAGAAGACATGTTGCAAATGTATACCATGGATAAACCTGGGTCATGGGAAGACTATTTACACTTGGTAGAGTTTGCATTCAATCAATGATATCACTCCACCATTAAGATGTCACCTTTTGAAGCTGTCTATGGTCAAAATTGTAATACACCCATTTCATGGTCCGATCCTGTCCATAAAGTTTGGTATGAGAATGAAAACTTGTTAGAGATGGAAGCCATTATTAATAAAGCCAAACAAAATATGAAGGCTGCCCAAGATAGGTATAAAATTTGGGTAGATTCTAAGAGGTCTACTTGAGATTTTGAGGTTGGTGAACATGTTTTTCTTAGAGTCAAACCAAAAAGGAGTTTGTTAAAACTGGGTAAATATTCTAAGATAGCTCCTTGTTTTTGTAGACCTTTTGAAATATTAGAAAGATTAGGGGATGCTGCTTATAAACTTGCTTTACCCCCTCAATTGCAAATCCATAATGTATTTCATGTAAGTTTACTTAAGAAATATATATACAATGCAAATCATGTTATTGATTGGAAAACTACTTCTATTGAACCTTCTTGTGAATTTAAGGTTGAACCAGAACAAATAATTGAAAATAGATCTAGAATATTGAGAAATAAAGTTATAAATGAAGTAAAAATTAAATGGAGTCATTGTGATAATGATAGTGCTACTTGGGAAAATGTTGATTTTATTAAAGACCAATATCCTCATTTGTTTAACTAAAGGCTATTTTATTCATATGTATGTGTGATGTAGAAAATCATGAAGCTACTGAGGGTAGCAGCTAAACAACAGGGGGAGAATTGTTATGAGAGTTTTTTCCCGTGGAAGAAAAGTAAAACAAGAAAATAGAATAAAAGTAAATAAGTAAATAAATATAAGAACTAATGTAATAGTTCCTGAAAGAAAATGTAATCAAATAATAATTAGAGTTTTCACGGGATGTAATTATTATTTGTAAAAGGGTGTGTCGGTTGGAACTACCCTTTTTGTTGTATAAAACCCATGAAAACTAAATTATTGAGGGACATGAAAAAAAGAGGAAAATAAAGTGGAGCACATTGCGGGAATAGGATTTCAAGGTTAGTAGGCTGTGAGTAGGATGGAGAAGGGGCACTCCTACAGTGGGTGTCCAACCTGGGGTACAAGTGCATGCACTTAGGATGGTCCTAGCCAGGGCATGGTTTTTGTGGCACAAGTGTTGAGCATTGTTCCGGTGGAACTAGCACTCGTGTAGAGTAGCCAAGTCTGCTTTCCTCCCAGATTGCTCACAGACGGAAGAGGCTGAACCAAGGACCATTCCAACAATAGTTGGGGATTTCTTCTGCACATTTCAGAGATAAGTGTTAATGTTAATACATTTTCTGTGCAATAAATTTCTTTTAAGCCCTTTGAGTTTTTTTTTGAATTATTAATTTATTTATAGCATAATTTAATGTGTTTGAGTGAAATTGTTGATCAATTCATTTAATGTAATTTAATTTCAAAGTCTTTAATTGAGCTTTAAATATTATATTAGATTTTTGTATGAAATTTTATTTACTTTTAATCTGTAGAAATTAATTTAAAACATTGCATTTAAATTTGGGAATTAGTCTCATTTCAGAAGTTGTTTATTTAATTAAAATTGAAGAATAGGAGAATTAGAATGTGAACTATAAATAAATATTTCTATTTATTTAATAGTAGAGGAAATTAAGATAATTAATCAAATAAAGCGTATTTAATTAATTTGATTATCCAGACCATTTTTAGGTGTATACATTTTTCCCCTCTTTGAAGTGATGTTTACGCATCGCTTCAAAGAAAAATTTGTGTTGCTGTTGCCAGTATTGACGAATTTTTTTCCAGTATGCCCCAGACATGATTTTCAAGTGATGATGGATATATGCCCCCTCGGGAGATAAATTGATGAATTTATGATTTTTTGATTTTTTTTTGGAATTTTTCAAAATTTATGGTTTTGTCGATGATTTTGATGTAGATTCGATGAATATTCAGTGATGAAATAATTTATCTCCCGATAATTGATGTAGAAAGTTTCCCATGTGTTATTGAATTAATTCCTTTTTTTAAAAAATTAAAATAACCCCACAAAAATCCCACCTTCAAAACTTATAAAAGGTCAAAAGGGTCCTTTTCACACTCATATGTGCATTTTGACTTTTGAAAACTTTGTAAGAGAGCTATTTGTGCCACTTGGAGTGAGATATCGATTCCTTATCACACCCATCGGTTTGAGCGTGTACAACGTCCCTAGCGCCTGACCGCCTACGAACCTCTAGTACATACTCTTTATCCCCTCTTTTTTCATGCATTGTCTCATTTTACATATATTTTTTGGATTTTTAAATTTTCAATTCTTTTAGCGCTTTTAATTTCCATTGTAGTGCTTTCATTAGGTGTTTTAGTGCTTTGAAAACTTTAGCGTGTAGGGCTTCTGTTTTAGCGCTTAGGTATAGTGTTTTAGTGCTTTGAAAACTTTAGCACATAGGATAACTATTTTAGTGCTTTGGTAGGATAAACTAGCACTTTCAAAACTTTAGTGCTTAGAATAGATTGTTTAGCGCTTAGGCCTTCTATTTTAATGCTTTTATTAGTTTAGCGCTTTGACCCAAAGTTTTAGCACATTAACCCTATAGAATGGTGCTTTTGGTGAAATGGTGCTTTGACCACCTGTTATAGTGATTTTGACTAATGAAGTGGCGCATGTCATGATTTTAGCACTTTTGAATGCCTATTTTAGTGCATTCAAATTAAATTGATGAAGTTTGTTCAATTTGTCCTTGATTTTGTTGATTTTTTATCATGTCAGCCATTGGTTTGATTTGATTGATAATCCTAATCAAGTAGATGATGTTCAACCTCATGATAGGCGAGGTTTGATGTTTGATTTGATGATAATTATCCTCATGATAGGCGAGGAATAATTATAATTTGATTGATGAACCTTATGATAAGTGAGGTTAATTTGATGTATTGATGATTGACCTCATGATAGGTGAGGTTTAATGATGATGATTTGACCTCATGATAGGTGAGGTTCAATGATGCTTGCTCATGAGGTTTGATGAAAATTCTCATCAAGAGCTGATTAGATTTGATAGGCTATTTGATGTTTTGATGATTGACATGGAATATTGACTTTGATCTTTTCATGATAATAGGAGCAATTGGAGAACCTTTAGGTTCAAGAGCAATTCCCATGGACATTCAATATGATACCATAGTTAGCATAGCCTGACACAACTATTATTACATGTTGTGGATTGTCTCCTCTTTTATTCATGCCCCAAATTAGGATTAATTGGGGTTTGTTGACAGCGCTAGCCAAGAGATGGAATAGCGAACATAACACCTTCCACCTTCCTACCAGTGAGATGATAGTCACTCCAAAGGATGTCTGGAGGATCTTGTAGACACTAGGTGTTTGAGGATGAGCATACTGCTAGAGAGTGGACTCCATGGTGGGAGATGGTATCTGATTACGCCACTTTACCTATAGTGCTTGCTGGATTTATCAGAGAATTCCTTTGTCCTGATCTCATGTCAAAGGTATTCTCTATTGGTTGGGGCTGAGTACTGGAGAGAATGGTCATTCATGGGACCAAATTTTCTTGGGGCATGTGCATGCTTTCCCACCTATATCATGATTTACATTTAGTTGTGTATCTTAGAGGTCAGAGTTTATTTGCCGGTGTCACTTTGCTTCAGGTATGGGTGTGGGAGCACATAGCTGTCACGTTTCTAGTGTCAGTTAGAAAAGACCACCTATGAGACCATATGTGTTCAGATATGCTAGTCTCCTTACTTAGTCCAGACTAGGTAAGTTAGAGTATTGGAGGAGAGTGAACGATGACATAGAGTCTATGACATGGCGTCCCTACCTTGACTGCAAGCATTAGGACGAGGATGATATTCATGTGCCTTTTCTCTTTCAGTCGATGCTATTGATTGGTCATACTCATTGGGTTCTAGAGAGATTTTTTATCAGACGAGTGTATAGACAATATGGTATGGTTTAGAGTATGCCCTAGGGTGCTGCTCACTACACCCATCATCAGTCAGATTCTACAAATTGGGGGCCTATTTTGTCATATGATGCTGTTGTTCATGAGTATCAGTCTTTGTAGCCATTTGAGTAGGAAATCCATCTTGACATTATTGAGCCACTAGTTACAAAAAACTATGCCGAGTATTTGGCTTTGCATCTGTTTCCACGTCTTACTATTCTAGATGAGCCTACCCTATTACCTGCAAAGGAGGACATTCCTATTGTTCATGGTCGTAGGCAAAGGAGAGAGGAGGTTGATGTTGAGGTGAAGGATGTTAGTGTTGTTTGTGAGGAGGATGTCGGTGGTGAGGAGGATGTTGGTGAGGAGGATAGTGGAGAGGAGAGTAGCGGGGATGAGAGCAGTGGTGATGACTATAGATTTGACAGTGGAGAGGTTGCATGTGGATTGGCTCCTACCTTAGATTTTTTGAAGGAGATAGTGCCTCGTAAGATGCAGGAAATGAGGGATGTTTTAGATCAGCTACAAATAGCGAGCCTTCAGGTGTAGTTAGAGACTGTTCAAGAGCAACTTCTTCAGGCTTAGGGTTTATTAGAGTAGACTCAGGCTCAGATGTAGGCACAAGCCCAGTTACATGCAAAGGCTTTATCGTCAGTGCAAGTTGGTGTAGGGGCACCCAAGCTCCTTAAGGGTCAGTTGAAGGGTCAGGAGGATGCAGGGGTCATGAAGACCTATAAATCATCTTAGAGCATCAATTATGCCATTTTGGAACCTATAATGGCATTTGGAATGGATGAATGTATTAGAAGGATCAAAAGTCCTGAGGGTCCTCATAAGGACCATAGGACCAAAATGAGTTGTAAGTGGACCAATAGTGTCCTAGGAGTCTAGATAGGTATATAATGTTTTAATTATGTCAAATAAGGTTGAATAGTAAAGGTGCAATAGTTTTTAGTTAGTAGGAGTCAATAAATTAGAAGTTGGAAATTCAAATTTTGAAATCCAATGGTTAGTTTTGGTTTGGGTGGATAAGTAGGTTTTAAGTGTTTTAACAACCATAATGTAATAAAACCAATCCTAGTCGGTTGGAGTAGTTGGGTGAAGGGTTTACAAACTTAGAGAAGTCATTTGTATGAAAAAGGTTGTTGATATTGTAGAGATTGTACAAACTGCTACAGGAAAAGATAATAAAACTTCAGTTTTCTTGCATTTTCTTGCATTTTCTTGATGAATTTCTGATTGCTATTGATGAAATGTTCCATTGGATGAAATAGGGGCTTGTTTTTACATGCATTTAATCTTTTGAATGTCTTGAAAGCAATAACAAATAGTTTCTTGTATAATACTACTAACTGTTTAAAGGAAATTCTGATTTTTCACTAATTTTTGAGGGTTTTCATGAATGACTGACCCATTTCATGGAAGAATGTGATTGTAACTTGTGAAATGGATCACATATAACATGTATTATACATAAATAATAGGGTAACGTGTAGGAAGGAAGGATTGTAGGGTGTACACCATGATATGACAAGGCAAGGTGCATGGGAATGGTGCCTAAGGTATAGTAGTAGGAGTTCTACCTAAACAAGGGGTATGTTTTTGAGTTGGAATTGATGAAACATGTTGAGTTATTGGTGAAAAGTCAAAGAAACAGTTTTGGAAGTGATTGGAAGGCTAGTATCCAAGAAGCCCTAGTTTTAGGGGATTTAATTGAGGGTTTTGTGATTAGGGGTCTTAAAGTCGTCATAGGAGTCTAATACCTTGAAAATTCTCAGTTTGGAAACAATTAAAGACACTGTAGAAAGTCTCATAATCAGGGGATAAGATTTGAATAGGGTTGCTTTGAGAAAAAGGGCTAATTAGGCCTTAATTTTGTGGAAACAATAGATTTTGGAGGGATTGATCCAAAACAAGATCCATCATGGTTTGAGTATGTTATGTAGCATTAGGAAAGACAATTGAATCAGTCATTATTTTGGGGAGTCATTTGCGAAATTTGTGAGAAAAGTAAAAAAAACAGTCACTGGAGACCTAGTTGGGCTAGAAGCCTAGTCAAGGTGGATAAGTGGGTTTGTGTCTGAGACAGAGGTTTGGGGCTTTGCAACCATTCAAGATAAGTTTGATTGAGTTCCCTAAGATCAATCCAAGGGTTTGGGTCCATAAGGGAAGGATTTAAGTCATAAGTGTACCATTGAAGCCTTATCTCCATAAGGGTACCTATAAGAGGGTTTAAGAGTACATCATTGTAATCCTTGAAAACATTGTGTTTTTCCTAAAGTCCTGTTCCCTCTGCATCACAAGCTCAGTTGGCTACGTCATAGTCATAGATTGCAACATTGAAAACTGAGAGGGATGCTGCTAGATAGACTATAGGGGTAGCTCAGGATCAGATTGCATCCTTGACAGCTGAGAGGGATGCCGCCAAGTTTACAATAGAGGGTGCTCAAGCCACAACTGAGAGATTAGAAATACTGGAACATGGTACTTTCCTAGTAGATTATATTCGAGAGGTTGCTCATATTGGTGGGGAGGTGGAGTACTACAAAGGTAGATATTATGATGCCATCCCTTTGAAGTAGAGAGTGAGCTATAGGCAGTCCCAATCTGGCAGGACTCATTCCAGGACTGTCAATATGGGTGTGAGACATCTTTAGAGAGACCCCAAAGATCCTGGTATAGCTGGTGGTGGTGGAGGGACTGGTCCTGCTATGCCTGCACCATCTGGAGCCAACAATACTTAACTTCAGATGTGATTCCCCTTTGTTATTTGAGATGATGATGTACATTCCGTTTACAACCATTTTTTTTAATTATATATCTCTTTTCATTTTAAAGATCATTGTATACTTGACATTATTATTTTGATCTATATGATATGCAGTGAACTTTTGATCCATATGTGTTCTACATGATTTGCTGATGGATGCATTTTCTTTCATGTTCTATATGCTATGTGATGATCCTTTTGTTATGATGTTATGGATGTAGTTTATATCATGATAATATGCTATGATGTATGATGTTTTATTATGATGATGTATAACATGATGATGTATATGTATGATTTGTGTAAATGATATATGATATGTATTGTGAATGTGATGTGTGTATTTTTATTTTTGGTGTAAATACAAATATATGATGTAATAAATGGATGGAAATGATGTATGATATATGCTATAATATATGGATGGATTAAAGATATATTATATTTGATGTAGTAAATGGATGTGTGATATGTGATATGATAGAGATTTATATGTAGAGGAAGATGATGAATGATATATGAATGTTTAATGGATGTTTGAAAATGCAATGATAGAGATTTATGTTTGAGATTTTCTTTATGCAATATGTGATATGAAAAATATGATTTGATGAATACAAAATGATTTGATTTAAATGTATGAATGATGAAATGATGATGAAATGTTTTCTAATGTATGAAAATGAATTTGATGATGCAATTATATGATCATGATGATGTTTTTGTCAAGTATACTCAATCTATTTATGAGAAAATATAATCGTTAATTTGAATCCTTCATGAGCTTTAGTAACAAAAACTCTGCAGATGCAAAAACTATTATGAATGTAATCTAATTTAACCTTGCAAATCTACATGTGAATATTGGAATTTTAATAGTACTTTTGTGCTTTGTATCATAATTGAGATTTTAAAATGTTGAAAGTGAGTACAAGCAATGATGGTATAATATAGACCATGATGACCTGACTACTACTTCGATGATTTTTGATATTGCAAGTGAATACAAGAATCTAGGTATAATTAAATCAAGATGACCTAAGTATTTCTTGCATAAAACATACAATAATTAACCACTTTCCTATGTGAATTGGAATGTCATCCATGATACTTTGTAGAGCACTTCCCACGACAATTCACACAGTAGTTATGATTAATTCACAAACAACAGATAAAGAAAATATCATTCTCCTTCCTTGCTTCTCTAGTTCAATATGTTATATCTCAAAAATGCAAGCAAGATGCCTTAAGAGGCTGCCAATCTCTTGATACACTTCAGGGTAACATACAAGGTTGAAAGAATTCAACGTTCTACTCTTTAGGTGTTGCAAAACCTGGGTGGGTGTACCTCTTTGAATAATGCAGACTTAACTTGTAATCAATCTTCTTATAACAACTTGTTCACAACTTGTTCACAATGGCAGATGGGAGTGAACAATTATAATTCAAATGGTAACAATACTCTGGTCTAGATTCTAAAATGCTCAACTTTAAAAGATATAAAGAAAATGAATGAATACAAAATGATAAAATGTAGAGACCAATGCCTTATTGGGTATGCAGAGTCAAATGAAATCAAATGAGCAACACTCTTTGGAGAAAACTCAAATTATCTGGCATATATTCTGTTTACAACTTGTATAAACATGCAAAACTGTGACTACTAAGCTCTACTTGAATAATCCAATTGAATCTCTCTGATTACTGTGATTAACTAAAAGGATTTAGTCTTTACTTGAAAGAACCAATCAATCAATCACACAAGTACAACAAATGTGCACTGATAAATCAAATACAAACTTGTCATCTCAATTTAAAGAACCAGAAAGAGTCCATCTTGGAGAAAACTTAGCCATACTTTCATCAAATTCAATAGATAACTGAGACCAAAAATGTGTAGCAACGTCAATTGACTTTCATAAATACCTCCAATTTGAAAACATGCATCATAGTCTCTGATCTGATGAATCTATAGTATTGTATCCATCAGAAATTGCCTACTGTATATCAAATAACTAATAGCTCATCTAAAAAATCTCTCCTTTTACAATTGCAAAATGCCTATTTATACACAAACATTTTAAGAAAATAACAAATTGAGATCACATGTTGGCCCAGCACAAAATTTGGGCTCCAATCGAGATGGCAAGCAACGGTCATCCAAGCAGAAACATGTCAGCCCAACATTTTGAAATTCTATTTTTTACCAATGATAGTTAGCAAGACAAAACATATTGTCCTACCGAAGGCGATTCAAACGCTTCATCCCCTGCACTTGTATTTCGCCCAAACCCTACAACATCGGGGAGACATCACGTAGATCACACTTTGTTCCTGTCACCGTAACCTTCAGTCATCGGGGAGACCTCACATAGACTTCACTTTGTTATACCGCAAGGCCCCATTTGTTTTCCATTCGCCAAGACATGGCAGTTCTTACGCTGACAAAGATCCTCCTATTTACCATCGGCGAGACCAAAGGTCACTCGCTGAGACCTTACGGAAATTGCCCCAACCTATACTGAAGCATCCCTTATACATCTTCGCCAAGACCCTCAGATTTTCTTGCTGACAGAGTGCCCACATGTATTATTGGCAAGACAAAGCAATGTCGGGGGGACCTCTTATAGAATGCACCATGTTTTACCGAAGTGCCCTGAGCATATACCCGTTCGCCAAGAGAAAATAGAACCTTCACCGAAAGCCATCGTTACCTGTTGGCAAGACCCGACCCATTTGTTATGACTCTTCGCCGAAGCCATCATAGTTTTACTGAAAGTCATTTTGAAGAAAGCATTTGCATCGTCGGTGAGACAAATGAAACTCACCAAGACCTCCTGCCGCAGATCATAACATACGTTGAAGGGATCCCAAAGTGCACTCGTTGCTGAGAAATTTTGAATTCGGCAAGATGTTAGCCCGACCATCTGACTCACGCTAATGAACCATTCCATGCGCACAAGTCGAGGAGACATACAGAACTCGATGAGACACCACCCCGATAGCCACAACATATGCTGATAGAAGATCCCACTATCACCACAACTACAAAAATGTCTCGCCGATAGCCCGAAGGAGAAAACCAGTTGTTGTGACAATATAGAAGTCCTGCCGAATGCCACCTACATACAAAATTTAATTGTTGTGACATTAAATGAGTCTTGCCGATAGGCAATACAAACTCATGCAAGTGGAAAAATGCAAAATTGATCAGGGAGACAAGAATGAACCTATACCGATATGGATCCAGACATGATAAATGCACAACTCGATTGATTCAATGGGACAATATGGCAAACGATAGATGAAAAATGCATACAGTAGGACCAAATCAAGAAATTTATGAATGAAAACTCATGTAAAAACACCAAATTTTTACTGTTCCAACAGTGGCTCCATCTAGGGATGAATGATAGTAAGATCATTGCAAGGATCTAGAATCTTGGGTGAGTAGACTAGACACAAAATGAAGAACTAGTGAGCAACAATGGAATTGAATGGCAATGGAAATGAATGCAGAGTGGAGATAAATTCAAAACCCTAAACTACTATGCATGGAAAAGAATTTTAAAGAGTATACACAAGAGTTTTCCATGCACTAGCAACCCTTAATCCTCTATGTTGCTCAAGAGAAAAATTGCTTCAAGAATTGCCCATGAACAGGAAATTCCTAATCTTCACCAGCCATATTCTATAGATAGTATGAGTCTTCACCCTTCTTTCCAACAACAACAAAAGGTCCTAGCCACAAGGCTTAAAATTTACCATGCTTTCCTTTCTCCTGACACCTTGCATTCCACATCAACACCAAGTCATTTTCTTCAAATTTTCTATTATTTGCCTTCTTGTCAAATAGATACTTCATCTGTTCCTATAACTTTATGTTTTGACTTTGGGCCTCTCTCCTTACTTCATCTAGTTCAAAAAGTTGCTCCATTCTGTTTTCCATGGGCTTAGGAACTTCCACATCTTCCTGAAGGACAAACTTGTAGACTAGTAACAAATTCTGTAGAGGCATCCTAGCTTGTGCTCCATACACCAATTCAAATGGGAACTTTCCAATTTCCTTTTTCATAGTGACCCTATCAGCCCACACAACCAACTTTAACTTTGAATCCCAAGCCGTCTTATTCTGTCCCAACATCCTCTTTATAATCTTCAAGAGACTCTTATTGCTGGACTCTACTTGACCATTGGCTTGTGGATGATAAGGGGCCACATAAGAAATAGTAATGCCATACTTACAACAAAAAACTTTGAATTCATCTAACCTAAAACACATCCCATTATCTGTGATTATCCTTAATGGTGTACCAAATCTGGTGATAATGTTATCCATCATGAAATTTGTTACAAATTTACTTGTAGCCTGCTTGGTTGGGATTGCCTCCACCCACTTTGTAAAATAATCAGTGGCAACCAATATCCACTTGTGTCCTCCACTTGACCTTTCCTGTATCTCTCCAATAAAATCAATTCCCCATTGATGGAAAGGAGCATCAGCCCGCAAGGGTCGAAGTGGCAGAGCACCCTGGTACTTCAACTTTCCAAAGAACTTCTGGCAGGCTTCACATTTTCTCACATATGCAAAAGAGTCATTAAAAATCTTAGGTTGATAATAGCCTGCCCTGAGAATTTTATGCGCAGTCGTCTTTGCTGAGTAATGTCCTCCACAAACCCCTTCGTGCATTTCACTCAAAACATATTTAGCTTGAAATTCATCCAGATATAACAATAGTATACCATCCCTGTTCTTCCAAAACAGATCTCCATCCATGAAAACATATTTAGATGCCTACAACTTCAATGTTCTTTTCTAGCTATCATTCATTTCCTCTGGACACTTCATGTATTTTAGATAATACGTGATACCTGCATACCATGAAGTATGCTCAATGCTTGCAACTGCATTTTCTTCTTCTACATTGCAAATTTGGTTTGCTTCAATATTCGCTTCTGTCATCAACTTGGCCAAGCCTTGACCTCTTACTAGTTTAGTAATTTGTACCTCCATGTCAAACTCTTGGATTTTGTTGATCCATTTGCATCTTTTACCTATTACTTCAGACTGTGTCAGAATATCCTTGACAGCTATATGAGGCACATAAGCAACCACCTTTGCTCCTACAAGATATGGCCTGAAAGCTTTTACAGCTTTCACTAGTGCAAATGCCTACTTTTCCATTATATCATACTTTAATTCAGACCCCTGTAATGACTTACTAAAGAATGACACAGGCTGTTCATAACCATCCTCATTTTTTTGTAACATAATAGCAACAATAGTGTGCATTGAGGCAAATGAAAATATTTGAAAAGGCTTTGCAAAATCTAGAGATTTGAGAACAGGAGCCTCCTTGATAGCTCGTTTGATGGATACAAAAGCTTCCAAGGCTTCTGCAGTCCACTCCATTTTTTGTCCTTTCTTCAACATTTTAGATATGGGCTTGATGATCTCAGCAAATTTAGAAACAAATCTTCTAACAAAATTAATTTGTCCAAAGAAAGATTGTATTGCCTTGACAGTTTTGGGAATAAGAATTTTATCAATAGTTTCTACCCTCTCAGGATCTATTCTAATTCCCTCTTTTGAAACAATATGCCCCAAGAGCTTACCCTCTATGACTACAAAATGACATTTCTTTGGATTTAAACTAATACCATATTCAAGAGCTTTAATAAATACCTTTTCAAGATGTTTCACATGATCTTCAACCTTCTTTGAATAAGCAGTCAAGTCATCTTGATACACCACCATGATAACATTAATCAAATCAGAAAATGCTATGTCCATGGCTCTTTGGAAAGTCGCTTCAACATTAGTGAGACCAAAAGGAATTCTTATGTATACATATGTTCCCCAAGGGGTTGTAAATGTTGTCTTGTATTGCTTAGATTCTTTGACTTTAACCTAATTGTATCCAGAAAACCCATTCATCATGGATAACAGTTCACACCCTGTCACCTTATGCAATATTGCCTCCATGTTGGGTAGAGGATGATTATCCTTGAGAGATGCCATGTTCAGATTTTTGAAATCCACATATAATCTGATATCACCATTCTTTTTTCTCATAGGAACCAAATTCAAAACCCATTTTGAGTGCTTGATTGGTTTGATAATTCCTCCATCTTTGAGCTTTGTCAATTCTTCCTGCATCTTAGGCTCCAGTGTTGGATTTATAGGCCTTTGCTTCTGTTTAAAAGGCTTGGCATCTGGCCTCAATGGTATTTCATGCTGAAATAAATCTTCAATGTATGCTTTCAGATCTTCATAAGACCAAGCAAAAACATGCTTGTATTTTCTCAGGAACTCTATCAACATTCTTTTGATTGTAGGGCTTGTCTTCTTGCCTATGTACACCTTTCTTGGTGTTATTTCAGTCCCCAAGTTAATCTCTTCAACATCTTCCTTTCTGATTGGTGTTTGCTTCATAAGGGACTGATCATTTCCATCATACACCTTTTCTAGTGCCACTAATCCTTTAGGAAGCTTATTTGTTTTGAGTTGGAATATTTCTTTTCCAAACACTATTTTCTTCCCATCAACTTCTTCAACAAAAGCATTGAAATCAATTTCCTAGGCTTTATACTGATCAATACAATGAAGAAACTTCAAAAGATCAACATTATCATTGAAGACCTGCCAACTATAAACATTATCAGGAATAGCAGGCCTTGCTTTGAACTCAATCTATGATACCCCAGCCAGTGTAATGTCATCTCTTTTGAGTGGCACATTTGCTAAGAAATCAACCATTATGTTCTTTGATCTATCAATCCATTCAATTGAAAATGCATCAAACAATTCAATTGTATCCCATACAGCATTCCTATATTGTTTTAATCTTTTGTGTTTTGTTGCATATTTTGATTTGATTTGTGAAACAACCAACTCAAAATCACCCAAAACAACCAGCAACTTAATCTTGTGTTTCACAGCTATGTTCAAGCCTGTCAATAAAGCTTCATACTTTGCCACACTGTTTGTACATTCAAATGCTAACAGAAAAGAATACTTAAAAGTAATAACTCCAGGTAAAACAAATACAATCCTAGCTCCATTACCCTCTTGACTGCAGGCTCCATCGAAATACATCTTCCATACGCCATTGCAATTATGTGCAACATGTTTCTCAATTAGATCACTATTAATTAATTCTAGCTGAGCTGGTTCTATTTTAAAATTCCCCAGATCAACATCACAAAAACAATTAATTTGATCATGAGGCACATAATCAACAAGCTGGTTCATTCTTGGCTCCCTGTATAACTTCACTTCTTGCCCATTTATTGGAATAGTAGCATAAGACAAATCAAATTGAACGTTTCCACCAACATCTGCTATCCATTGTCTTGACAAAAGCATCCCGAATTGAGGAGGAGTATCAATGACTGTTATGTCTATATTATAAGCCACCTATGGATAAGTAGCCAATTTGACTTCAACACCTCTCATAATTCCCACCACAGGTATAGGTCTATTATCCATTGCATAGCACTTCCCTTCACATGTATCAACCCACATGCCAAGCTGCTTCATTACTCCAATTGGAATAATGTTTTTAGCAGCACCAAAATCTATCATGCAGTTCCTCAACAATTTATTGTTTATAAGAAATGTGGTGAAGAAAGGATCCACTTGTGGGGGGGTGTTAAAACATCACCCAAACAGACTTATGAATTATTTATCTTTTCCTGCCTATTCACTTCTTCATAATTCATATGTTTTTCATTCCCACTTGTAATCAATTGAACAATATTATCTCTGTACTCCTTAATTTTCATCAATTCAAGTAGTGGAACAAACATTTTTACCTAGGATAATGCCTATGTGAAGTCAAAAGAGGAGCTCTCCTTCTTAATAGTCTTCTTCAGTTCTGGCGTTTCTCCTTTGTTTTCTTCTTTTTCTTTTTTACTAGGCTGATCAGACTTTTGCATTTCCTTGTGTAATTCTTCAACTTTCTGCTTTTGGACTGGCTTTTTTTCAATTCTATCATGCTACTTGTTTTCTGGCTTCTTTACAGTTTCTTGTGTTGCCTTTTGATCTTTTATAAAAATTCCCCTAGGAACTCCATCTAGCTCATTTACTTTTCTGTTTCTCAACCAGTATTGACTTTTGGATTTTTCAACTGTAGCAATAATTATTCTTTCTATTTCATCTTTAGTGAGTCTCCTTAGATTACACTGAGTAGGCACCTCAGTAGGATGGGGCTCTGTGTAATCTCCATCAGAATCATAAAAGATTTGCTGTTTAGCCATATGGACATTATACTTCTGATTGGAAACATCATATTCATAGCCTTCATCCTCTAAATATGAACTTCTTTCCTCAACATGGTGAAAAATATTTGAAATCAAATACACCATGTGATCCTCTCCATCCATCATCATTCCTTGTTCTTACATCCTTTGAGCTACAACACAATACTCTGGAGAATGTGGCTTATTACAAACTTCACAAAAGTAATTATTACTCACCATGTAAGTTTCTTTCTTGCTCAATGGGTCAAGAGTGTCTTTATTTTTGGGCCAGGCTTATATAGGTTTCCCATCTTTCTAGTCTGTATTGTAAGGCATATCATGCAATCTTGGCCTTTCATTCCTGTTCTCATTTCTGTATGTATTTTCTTGTCTATACTGATAATTATTGCTTTGTTGAGGAGGCCTCAGATTGTCTCTTTTATTAGTTATACTAGCAACCTTCCTGTTGTTTTCAATTGTCAAAGCTATCTTTTGTGCTTCAGCCAGATCTCTTGGAAATCTATTTCTTAGTTCGTACTCTGTTTTGGGATCAAATGCATTTAAATAAACACTTAAAGCTACAAAATCTAGCAACCTTAATCCAGGAGGTACCTTAGTCTATAATTTGTTGAATTTTTGGTTGAAATCATAAACTGAGTCATTTTAATTTTTTTGAATTCGCATCAATTCATGAAGAGTTGCATCTGGTGCATTCAGATTTCCATACTGCTCTAGGAATCGATCTTGCAATGCTTGAAGAGAATTAATTGAATATGCTGGCAAGTTATTAAACCAATTCCTAACATCTTCAATAAGTGACATCATAAACAACCTCATATGAAAATCTTCATGTGGCATACCTATGTCTTGAATGAACACATTGAAATTCCTTAGATGTTCTTCAACAGTGACAACATTGCTCCTTGTAAACTTGGGAACTAGACCTTCCAGCTACTATCCATAGGGTAATGGCATAGATTGAACCTTGCCAAATCAAACTGCCTGATCATTACTGCATATTGGTGAGGGGAAGGGATAGGTGGATATTGATACTGATGCATAAGATTATTGTATTGTGCATTATGCTGAGGGATGTGATGCTGACTAGGAGGTGGATGCAAATTTGTATGCTAAGTGAGAATATGAGGCAAATGACTTGGCTGCTTGTGATGATTTCCCATTTGATGGTGAGGAGATACAGGTGGACCAGAAGGCCCTACACTATGATTGCCTTGCTTATGAGGTGGCACATACTTTGGGGGGTGATCAACTATCTGAGCAATGTTTTGATTTTTCTACAATTCAAATTATTTCATTGCTTGTATCATCCGGGCATTTTCCTGTTCTTCTCTCTCCTTTTTTTGAGATTGAAACCGTGCCTTGACTTCCTCATAAGTCAAAGAATCATAATCAGTTTGAGAAATCACATTCTCATTAATCTGGTTTTGATCATTTTCCATCTTCTGATCATATTCATGCTGAATTCTAATTCATTCAGACTCAAGTGCAGCTTCAAACTCAGCCTATTTCTGAGGATCAATAGAAGGGAAAATATTTCTTCAATCTTTAGGGGTATAAAGTTCTGCACTTGAATCATCTCTCCATGTATCAAAACAATTATGTGCTCTTGATGTATTATCTTTGTCTGTCAGACACATATCCTTATTTATTCCTTTTCCCTTATCAGCTTTGTTATCTTTATGTGTCCACTTACTGCTACCAGCAGGAGCTCCAGTATGACCTCCCCTGTACCGAGATCTTCTTCCATTCATGATGAACAACTATAAAATTTCTGTCAGAGTTGCCACTCACTTTTATCAAAAAATGAGAAAATAGTTTGATGCTTTTTATTCCCAGCAGAGTCTGTGCAATTTTTTCTAACTCTATGATTAAGGCCTTGATTCTTATTGTTCCCCAGTGGAGTCACCAATTTGTTATCTCTCAAAAACGCAGGCAAGATGCCTCAAGAGGCTGCCAATCTCTTGATACGCTTCAGGGTAACAGACAAGGTTGAAAGAATTCAACCTTCTACTCTTTAGGTGCTACAAAACCTGGGTTCGTGTACCTCTCTGAATAATGCAGACTTAACTTGTAATCAATATTCTTATAACAACTTGTTCACAATGGTAGATGGGAGTGAACAATTATAATTCAAATGGTAACAATACTCTGGTCTAGATTCTAAAATGCTCAACTTTAAAAGATATAAAGAAAATGAATGAATTCAAAATGATAAAATGCAGAGACCAGTGCCTTATTGGGTATGCGGAGTCAAATGAAATCAAATGAGCAACACTCTCTAGAGAAAACTCAAATTATCTAGCATATATTCTATTTACAACTTGTATAAACATGCAAAGCTGTGACTACTAAGCTCTACTTGAATAATCCAATTGAATCTCTCTGATTACTGTGATTAACTAAAAGGATTTAGTCTTTACTTGAAAGAACCAATCAATCAATCACATAAGTACATCAAATGTGCACTGATAAATCAAATACAAACTTGTCATATCAATTTAAACAACCAAAAAGAGGCCATCTTGGAGACAGTTTAGCCATACTTTCATCAAATTCAACAGATAACTAAGACCAAAAAAGTGTAGCAACGTCAATTGACTTTCATAAATACCTCCAATTTAAAAACATGCATCATAGTCTCTGATTTGATGAATCTATAGTACTGTATCCATCAGAAATTGCCTACTGTATATCAAATAACTAATAGCTCATCTAAAAAATCTCTCCTTTTACAATTGCAAAATGCCTATTTATACACAAGCATTTGAAGAAAATAACAAATTGAAATCACATGTCGGCCTAGCACAAAATTTGGGCTCCAATCGAGCTGGCAAGCAACGGTCATCCAAGCAGAAACATGTTGGCCTAGCATTTTGAAATTCTATTTTTTACTAGTGATAGTTGGAAAGACAAAACATATCGTCCTACCGAAGGCAATTCAAATGCTTCATCCCCTACACTTGTATTTCGCCCAGACCCTACAACATTGGGGAGACATCACACAGATCACACTTTGTTCTTGTCGCCATAACCTTCAGTCGTCGGGGAGACCTCACATAGACTTCACTTTGTTATACCACAAGGCCCCATTTGTTTTCCATTCGCCAAGACATGGAAGTTCTTACGTTGACAAAGATCCTCCTGTTTACCATCGGCGAGACCGAAGGTCACTCACTGAGACCTTACGACGATCGCCCCAACCTATACCGAAGCATCCCTTGTTATACATCTTCACCAAGACCCTCAGATTTTCCTGCCAACAGAGTGCCCATGTGTATTATCGGCAAGACAAAGAAATGTTGGGGGGACCTCTTATAGAATGCACCATATTTTACCGAAGTTCCCTGAGCATATACCTATTCACCAAGAGAAAATAGAACCTTCGCTGAAAGCCATCGTTACCTGTCGACAAGACCCGACCCATTCGTTATGACCCTTTGCCGAAGCCATCATAGTCTTACCGAAAGTCATTTTGAAGAAAGCGTTTGCATCGTCGGTGAGACAAATGAAACTCACCAAGACCTCCCGCTGCAGATCATAACATATGCCGAAGGGATCCCAAAGTGCACCCATTGCTGAGACATTTTGAATTTGGCAAGATGTTAGCCTGACCATTTGACTCACGCCGATGAACTGTTCCATGCGCACAAGTCGGGGAGACATACAAAACTCAGTGAGACACCACCCCAATAGCCACAACATATGGTGATAGAAGATCCCACTATCGCCACAACCACAGAAATGTCTTGCCAATAGCCCAAAGGAGAAAACTAGTCACTGTGATAATATAGAATTCCTGCCGAACGCCACCTGCATACAAACTTCAATCGTTGTGACATTAAATGAGTCTTGTGGATAGGCAATACAGAATCATGCAAGCCAAAAAATGCAGAATTGATCAAGGAGACAAGAATGAACCTATGCCAATATGGATCCAGACATGATAAATGCACAACTCGATTGATTCAATGGGACAATATGGAAAACAATAGATGAAAAATGCATACGGTAGGACTAAATCAGGAAATTTATGAATGAAAACTCATGTAAAAACACCAGATTTTTAAAGTTCCAACACAATACATCATCGAGTTGCTCCAAAGAAATGATAACAATGATCAAAGTACAACATATCCCACATTTGCTTAAATTATTTCAATCATTATTCATATTAGATCATCCATCCTAATTTTATGATGTTTTTGTATTTTCCAAGATTTTGGATCAAACCTAACCTAAAGACCTATCCTAGGGGCCTCGAGGTTGAACAAAGATTAGCCTTGCCTATGTTATACACACAAAGACCACGTAGTTCGACTGACATAGACTCATGTTTTTGGCTTTTTTGATACTGACTTTTTGACTTCTTTTTGGATTTTTTGATGTGATATGGATGCCCAATGTGCTTCCGATGTTGTTTTATGTTCAATGTGCTTCCAATGTTGTTTGATGTTCAATGTTAGGTTGCATTTTCAATTATTGTTTTCATTGTGTTTGTCCTGCTGTTGTTTGTCCATTTGATTAAGCTCGATGTTTTATTTCCCCCAGTGATGTTCAGATGTTGCCCCCAAGCTAGGGTGAGACATGCCCATGTGATATGATATGATAATGGATGTAAAAATGATGGTGAAAGCAATGACCATGACATGCATCCAAATAGATGGAAGAGCTGATTCGAATGACAAATAGCACCTGTTTATAGGTTTTCACTAGATGTTCTTATTGCACTTTTTCAATCTTTCTGATTTTTTTTTTGTATTTTTCTCTTTTCTAATTATTTATTTATTTATTATTTTTCTCTGTCACCAGGATGCCTGTTTTCCAGGTTTTCATCAAGGTAACCATTTTCAAAAACTAATTCATGCACTAGGTGATCTAGGTATAGAACTTTCTGAGATGGATACCATTGATAGGTTCATCAAACAAATCCCCTTCTGGTGTAGACAATTGAAATTCTCTTGATCCATACACTGATATGATTACAAAGGGACCTAGCTAGTTAGCTTCAAACTTCCCTTTCTTTTCTCTATCTTATTGATTCCTAGGGATTTCCTTTAGTACCAAGTCTCCAACTTGAAAGACTCTAGGTTTGACCCTGTGATTGTAGCTCCTTGACATTCTTTGTTGGTATGCCTTCAAATGATTGACAGCTTGTTGACAATGTTCATCTAGTAATTCCAGTTCCTATAGCCTAGAGACTATGTAATCCTCATTTGTAATGATACCCTTCAGTGAGACACAAAGTGATGGTATTTCTACCTCAATGGGTAGGATGGCCTCTAATCCATACACCAAGGAATATGGTGTCACTCCTGTTGGTGTTCTAATGCTAGTTCTATAGGCCCATAGTGCAAGATTTAGCTGAACATGCCAATCATGTCAACATTGTTTACCATTTTCTTTAGTATTTTTAGAATTGTCTTGTTTGAGGCCTCTATTTGGCCATTTCCCTATGGATAGTACGGTGTTGAGAAACGATGTTGGATATGGAATTGTTCACATAATCCTTGGACGTCTTGGTTTTTAAAAGGCCTACCATTTTCTATGATAATGGATTGGGGTACCCTGTATCGACAAATGAGGTAGTTGAGTATGAAAGATGAAATCTACTTTCCAGTGACAGTTGTTAAAGGAACTGCTTCTATCCATTTGTAAAATACTATGTTGCTATGATGATGAACTTGTTTCCATTGGATGAAGATGGATTTATTTTTCCTACTAGGTCCAATCCCCACTGACAAAAGGGCCATGTTGATGTGAAGGGTTGCAACTCTTATGTTGGCGCATGGATTAGATTACCATGAATTTGGAATTTTTGACACTTTTTAACATATTGATAACACTCCTCCATGTTCGGTCAATAATACCCTAAACAGAGGAGTTTCTTAGCTAAGGTTATCCCACTTGAATGGATTCCACAAATACCTTCATGGACCTCTTGTAAGGATATTTTAGATTTGTGATGTTCTAGACACTGAAGAAGAGTACCATCTAGACCTCGACGGTATAGGGTGTCAACAACCAATGTATGTCAAACAGATTGATAGATAAATTTATGCTTTTGGTTTCTAGAGAAATAAGGAGGAAGGATATTATCCTTGAGGTAAGGATAGATCTCTCAATATAGTGAGGTTTGAGTGTTGGTTATTTGGCATATGGTCTGTGAATTAGGATTATCATATGCAGGGTTAGATAGTTGTTCCACCACAAATTCATAATGACCTTTCTTTTTTGGTAATTGCAAAAGGGAAGCAATTGTCACTATGGCATCTGCAACCTTGTTCTCTGCCCTTGGTATTTGTTCGAACTTGATATCTATGAAGTACTTTTTAAGATCATCTATCATTTTCTTGTAAGGCATGAGCTTTTCATCCTTTGTCTAATGCTCATCATTTACCTAATAGATGACAAGCTGTGAGTCCCCATACACTTGCATTTATGTGATTTTCCATTCAATAGCTACTTTGATGCCGATAATCAATACTTCATACTCAACTACATTGTTGGTACAGGGAAACATTAGCCTATAGGATCTTGGGATGGTGTGCCCTTGAGGTGTGAAAAATATAATTCTAGCACCAAACCCTCTTTGTGTGTATGATCCATCAAAATAGAGCCTCCATTGTTGTGTTGTAATATTTAGGATGTCCACATCTAGAAATTCAATGTTCATTGGATGATGATCCTATAATGGAGATTCAACTAGCTGATCAGCTATTACCTGTCCTTTGATGGTCCTCCTGTCGACATATTGAATGTAAAAATTGCTCAAGATCAGGACCCATTTTTCCAATCTCCTTGTTACAATAGCTTTACTGAGTAGATATTTCAATGGGTCTATTTCCACTATGAGCCTGACTGTATGAGTCAACATGTAGTGTCACAACTTCTGGGTTGCAAATACCACTTCCAAACAAGCCTTCTATATGAATGTGTAGTTTATTTCATATCCGTTGAGTGTCCTGCTGTTGTAGTAAATAACTTGTTCTTTTCCTTTAGAATCTTCCTATGCCAATAAAGCTCCTAAAGATATGTCAGTTGTTGCGATATACAGTAACAATGGTCTCTCTGCTATAGGTGGCATGAGTATTGGAGGTGACATCAAATATTTCTTTATCTAGTTAAAAGTTGTTTTATAGTCATGATACCACTTGAATGAAACATTTTTATGAAGTAGATGATTAAATGGGTGACTCTTGTCTGCCAGCTAGGAGATAAATCTTCTGATGGATTGCAACCTACCTTGTAGGGACCATAATTGACTGATATTTTTGGGTGGTGACATCTCCATTATTGCTTTAACCTTAGCTAGGTCCACTTCAATACCTTTTTCTGACACTATGTAACCAAGGAGTTTTGTTGATGTTACCTCGAACACACATTTCTTTGGGTTCAACCTAACATTGAACTTTTTTGGTCTAGTGAAGATTTTATCTAGAATCTTCAGATGTCCTTCCCTTGTGTATGATTTTGCTAAGATGTCATCCACATAATCTTCCATGAAAGATGCATCATGTCATGGAAAATAGTGGTCATCACCCACTGATATGTCACACCTGCATTTTTCATCCCGAAGGGCATGACATTCCAACAAAATGTACCCCAAGGAAAAGCGAATGCTATCTTTTCTTGATCTTTAGGTGCTATTTTTATTTGATTATATCTTGAGAATCCATCCATTAAAGATAACATGGCATGTCCTATTGTTAGATCAACAATTATGTCAATGCTGGGTAAAGGAAAATCATCCTTTGGGCACGCCTTGTTTAAATCTCTGAAATCCATGCATATTCTGATGCTATTATTAGGTTTTGATACTGGCACAATATTTGAGGCCCATTTTGCATAATCTATGGACCTGATAAATCCTGCTTCCAACAATTTCTTCAACTCATCTTTTACCATTAGGGCAATGTGGGGATGCATCTTTCTCAAATTTTTTTTGACTGGTTTGATTCCTTTTGGTAGTGATAGAGGATGCATTAGGAGATTTGGATCCAATCCTGGCATGTCAAAATAAGACCATGCAAAATTGATGTGTCACTCCTCAAAGAATTTTGTGAATGCAGGCTTCTCCTGTTCTATCATGGATGCTGCTAGGTGTAGGATCTTTGCCTTTTTAGTTGTTCCTAGATTTATAGACTATATCAATTCTACTAGTACTGATGATCTGTCATGGTAATGCTCTAGGAGGGTGTCAAATATTCCATCCTGTAGTGCCTCAAAAAGGTTTTCACTGTTGGATATGTTCTTTATTTTTTCTTTTTTAAAATCTAATGCTACCTCAGAAAGGTTTTCACCATTAGATTTATTTTTCTTGTTTTCATTTTTGCAATTGGAAGATTTGGCACCCTTCCATTGTGAAGTTTTGTTATGAGTGTTATGGATAGAACTCGTATTAGGTTCATTACTGCAAAGATAGTTTAAGATGACATCATCATTTGAAAATATTGGTAAATGAATAGGTTTGGTGGGTTCCCAGTCAATAAGTTTGGGATACCTTAAGGGTAATAAGTCATCAGTTTGAGTAAGGTCGATTGTTGTAAGTGTTTTGATGGATAGGTGTTCAAAGTTTTCGGTAGGAAGGTCAAGGTCTATGATAGTACTCACCTCCAAGTCATCTGTCTCACTTGATGTCTGATCGTCCTCACTTGAGTCATCGATATTTTTTGATCCCATTACAAATGGTCTATTTCCTGAACTTTGTCCCTCCTCTCGTGAGGGTGTATATGTTTGAATGACATCAATTTGTTTGTCAATGTAGGATGTAGCAGATAAATGATCCCATTCATACTCATTGGAATCTGTGTTGGAACCATCTTGCATTTATAAAATCCTTTCTACCACTTTTTGAGTTTCTTCCTCTTTTGCTTCACCTATGTAGCCTAATCCTATTCTATCTTTAGGCTGTAGAGTTAGAGGTTGAATAGGTTCTATAATACCATGCTTTCTCTTGCCAATTTATCATTGGCATTCATAGCCCATTTTCTCTAAGATAGCCTTTCCTTTTCCATATTGATCTGTTTTGATGCTGATACTTGCTGATGTTGAGGCTTCTTCATCCTTGTATAGCCAATTGAGAATGGCTTTGTCTTCTGACTCATCTTTGAGGGTACCAGCTTTAACAAATATTTCATTAAGAGTTGTGATTGGTTGTGGTGAACTTGGTGTGTTTGATATGGGTTGCCCATATGATTTTGGTGATAGTAGCAATTGTGATAGACACAGATTGGGCAAGAGAATATTCTCCTAAGCCTTTGTCCTTCAACTAAACCTTGTCTAATTTTTTTTGTGATAACTCATTCATAGGACCTTCAGTGTTTGATATAGTCATGTCTGCAATAGTTGTTTCCTTTACTTGATCCTTCTTCTCAACCCTTTTAGATATGAAATTAGGTTGTCTTTCACCACTAGATAAAGTGGAAGTGTTGACTTCTCTGTTGTGGGGTACCAAAGTGTCTTGATTTTCTTTTAACATGTTGCAAGTTTGTGGATTATTATTGTCAGCTGATATTGTGACCTCCTGTCTGTTGACTAGAAATTTCAAACATTGATGGTATGTTGAGGGTACCACTTGCATTTCATGGATCCATGGATGACCCAAGAGTATGTTATATGTTAGATCCTTGTCCAACAATTTCCAAACAATGTTTTTGACAATTGGTCCTACTTGAATTGGAAGTAAAATCGACCCCATTGAAGAACTTTCCTCTTCTGATGCCTTTATTGTTATCTTTCTTCTAGCATCAATAGCGTTGTTGGAATATCCTATTACATAATTAGTTTCAAAGTACAAATATTTAATCCAACTCCACCATCTATTAAGACACACTTGACACAATGTTTATGGATTATAACCTCTATATGCAAGGCCACATTGTGTGGGTGATTTAGAGACACATCATCTTGTTCAAAGAATGACAGACAATGAGGTGTGGTATGATGTCCCACTATGGCTTGGAATTGACAAGCATCCAAATTATTGGGCATTGTTGTAGCTACTCGAGCCTGTTCCAAAAATTCTTTATATGATGGTGAAATTTTGAGAAGTTCCAAAATAGATATTTGTGTGGGTATCTTTTGTAATTGGTCTACAATGCTGTATTGATGCAATGGGGGAGTAGTGTTTTTGGAGGAAATTCCTTTCAGTATCACTTTGGACTACCCCCTTGTCGTTACATTAACTTGTTGATGGTCTTGTGTTTCCCTAATCTTTAGGACATTGATTTGATTTCTAGATGTGTTTGTGTTGGGTATCATGTTCAGGGATTGAATGCCATTGATGTTTGTGTCATCTATTTGATTATCAATGTCATTTTTCTCAACCTTAGAAAGGAAAATAATGGTGGTGTCATAGACATAGTTTATACTTTTTCCTTTACCACTTGAAGAAGATTCTCCTTTTTCATAGTGTTATCTCCTAAAATTGCACCCTTGTTGAAACTGATGTTCAACACCTTAGTGTAACATTGGAAGACCTCTAAAGATGTGGGTTTCTTATAGACAGAGGTCAACCTCTGGAGAAGGTCGGCTTCCTTTGTGTTATCACCTAAACTACTGACTCTTTGAAGGGAAAGGGAGAAGGAAAATGCATTAAAATGAAGATTAATTTCTAAGGTGATAGACCGAATTGATGAGGAAATATGAAATGAAAACAAGATGAACATACACTGGGAAACTTAACTTCAACCGTTTCACATGCTCAACACAACTTCTTTTAGATCTATGAATCAACCTTAATAGGCTCGATCTACATACACATCTCAGGAAGGAAAGATAAATTTCACGGCTCTAAGGTATGAATGTAGACTTATAAAACACAATTAAAGAATTGCATAATCAAAAGAGAAATACAAAAATGAGAGTAGTACAAACATGAACACTAGCTTCCAAGGTAAAATCTGTGTTGTATTCCAGATTCTAGTTTGAGTTACAAAACATACATTTAGTCGAGAAAGGATTGATAAAAATCACTAACTCTTCATAGTGTATAATCCAAACTATTTACAAAATGGCAAAAAATTCCTTATATACAAAAGATCAGCCCCTTAGGGCTTACAAAATAACTGACTTCAAAGATCTGCTCATAGATCTTTTGATGAAATTAATGCTGCACCTTGCGTGTCCATGTCAGTGAAGAGTCATTCCCTAGAGAATCCTTCTTTAGATCTTTCCGCAACCACCGCATCTACTTCTTGGTATTGTGTCCACCTTGAACCTCTTCGGCCGAGTGCTTTGAATGCTCCTGAGCTCAGAACAGACACATATTTATTTTCATTCCATTGATTTTGTTGATGCTCTTCATCTTCTATCAGACTGCCACGACTCACTTTTAGATCTCTCTGATTGGTCGAGTAAACTCCACACAAATTATTTGGGTGGTCAAAAAATCCTCCTATAGAATCGCATCTCGATGAGACACTGGAAGTGTCTCATTGATTATGCCCTTCAGAAGCTATGGGAATAACATGCAAAGTCATACCAATATCACTAAAGCCATCGGTAAGACACAATTATGTCGCTGAGACATCATGACGAAATCCCTATTCTTTAGCAAAGACATCCATTTCGGGGAGACCTTCTACTTTCGGTGAGACCTCTTGGCAATGTTGAATCCATCTCCCTGAGCTGGTTCTCCTTTGGCAAGACTTTAGTTAGTCGCCAGGACCTTTTGGCGAATGCCTCAACTCCCCGAGCTCCCTCTATTCTTCGGTGAGACACTTGAAAGTCGGGAAGACTTCATAGTGAGGTCTTCTAGTTAGGATGATTCTTGCTTTCCATCACTGAGACCACCTTCATTCATCGAGACATCTTATAGAATTCCTTTTCCTTCGGCGAACTCTTCATTTTGGGAAGACTCCTGGTGAGAACCTTTGTTGTCAGTGAGACATTGGCCTGTCAGCCAGACCTCTCGCCAGGCTCCTTATCTTTCGGTGATGACCTACTTTCTCTTTAGTCGGGGAGACATCACCATCTCAGTGAGACCTCAGGATGAAGTCTTCAACTCTTGGCGAGATTAGCTTGCTTTCAGTGAGACCTCTTGGGTTGACAAGACCTCACCACGACCTCAAAATGTTACATCAAAGACATCCCCCGGTCGGTAGGACATCCATGGGTCACTGAGACCTTATACCAAAGGCCAAATCCTTCGGCGAGCTTCTTTCCTTCTGTCAGCACGAAACTTGAGTTTTGGTGAGAGATCTTACCGAAAGAAAGAGGCTACCCCGAGACCCTTCATCTTCTATCAATGAGACATTATTGATGTCACCTCGAGACATTTCATTCCACTGAGCTCTAGATCTTCGTCGATGTGACTCCCATCAGTCAGGGAGACATCTCCTTGAAAACATGACCATTCACCATGCTCCTGCCTTGTCACCAAAATTTTATCCTGTCGGCGAGACCCTTGGCCGAACACACTCTAGTCTCCCTGAACTCGCATCTTTCGGCCAGACTACCTATTTGTTGCCGGGACTCATGCCGAACTCGTCCATTCCGCCCGAGCTCTCCTCAATTTGCTGAGACTCCCACCGGTCAGTGAGACGTTTCACCAGGCTCCCTATCCTTTTGGTGATCTCCTTTCATTTCGGGGCAGTCACTAACAGTTGGCGAGACCTCTCTCTGAACTCCCTCTTGTCTCCCCACTGACATCTCCTTTCGCCAAAACTCCCCTCGGTCAGTGGGACTTCATACCGAAGGGAAAACCTTATGCCAACGGTGAAATCCCCTTCGGCAAGACCCTTTCAATTCATCGAAACCTCACAGTGATATCTTCATGTCTCCCCGATGCAAAACTTGTTTCAGCGAGACCTTTTCGGGTCGAGGAGACCTCCTGTCAACATTGATGCCCTTCACCGAAACCTCCCCGCTTCGCCCAAACATCTCAGCAAACTCCATCTCCTATGCCAAGAGCCTTTAGAGTCGGGGAGACCTTTTGACTTCGGCAAGACCCTGTGGCAAAGCTCCCACCTTTGGGTGATAAGCTTACTTTTTCTTTGGTCTGGGAGACAACGAGTGGTCGGGGAGACCTTACCCCGAGCCTATTTCCTTATACTGACGCTGCCTCATGAACTATTGTCGGTGAGACCTTGAGCACTCACCAAGACATCTCCCCAATGTAAAAGCTCCAACGATATGTGTATCCCTCTGCCACCGGTCGGTGAGACATAAAGATCTCACCAAGACCTTTCTCTGAAGGAGATCCTCATGCCGATGGGGAAAATATTAGTCACTTGGACTCACGCCGATAGGTACCTGCATATGAATTCCACTCGTCATGATATTCTTGGGGTCTTGCCAATAGGCAACACAGAAGTGTATTTAACCAAAATGCATTATGGGTCAGGGAGACCTTGATAATATCATGCCGATAGGATCCCAATGTGACTTGATGGAACCCCTGATAGTCTGCAAGACATCTTGAAGGTCTTTCCAAATTTCTCCTTAAAGGAAAAATATGTCAAACTGATTGAGGCATGCTTTTCAACTAGCTCCCTGTAACCTAGCATCAAATTCATGACTTTTTCCCTTGTGTGAGTGCTCCAATTGTCCTTCTCAAACCTCTGTCACATGATTTATCCTGCTTGATTGAGCCCATTGGTGAAAATTAGGTAACACATAGTTCAATAATGGATTTGTAAACGCACTATGATCATTGTTTGTTTGATGCCCTTCAACAAACACCTTTGCTTTGATCAAGTCTTGTATTAAATGTTTTAATTGCATCCAGTCATTTGTTTTATGTCCCTTATTCTTATGAAAGTTGCAATAATCAATATTGTTCCACCAAGATGGTTTTACCTTTGGCTCCCAATTTCGTGCTTCTGGTAGAGTAATCAGTTTGTTTGCAATGACCTCTCTCATTGCTGATTCCAAATCTTGTCCTAATGGGGTAAATCTTTGTTGATTAGATTGTCTTTGATATGATGGTCGAGATTCACCATTGTTGGTGTTATTGTTTTGAGTAGTGATTTGATTATTGTTCTGATTTTCATTTTGATTTGTTTTGATAGTTGTTGATGTCAAATTAAATACTGGTTTTGTATTTTGTGTGTTGGTTGTAGCATCGTTGCTTCTAGTATTTCTATTTTTTTTCCAAAATTTAGGCTTCTCATTGTTTCCATAGTGATTTTCTTTGTTTGGTGTATCACTGTAGTGTTTAATCACTCCTCGTTTGACTAGGGATTCTTTGATTTTAAGCCCATTCTCAATTTCTTTTTCGAATGTTAGGGGACATTGTGGTTTGAGTCTGTAACTCATCTGATCATTTAAGTTATCAATAAATAATTCAATCTTCTCCTCTTCAGGTATAGATCGAGGATATCTAGTGAATAACTTTCTCCAATGTTGTAAGAATGATAGGAATGTCTCATCCTTTTTCTGTTTTAGGTTATATAGATCTTTTATGGTTATGTCATGTTGTATGTTGAAGGAGAATTAAGAGATGAATTTGTTGACCAATTCTTCAAAGGATCGAATCCTTGGCTGTAACTTGGAAAACCATTCCATACAATGGGCTCCCAAACTCCTAGGAAATAACCTCTTGAGGTAAGTATCTTCTTGTGCAAATTCGAGGCTCATTGTTTTGAATTCCCTTACATGGTCAATGGGGTCTGATTTTCCATTGTATTTTTCATATTTAGGAAATTCACAGTGTCTAGGGAAAGGTATCATATCCACACTGAAATGAAAAGGGTAAGGACAAATGTCCTGTAATAAATATCTCTTGGTGGTTCCCATTTACATATTCTGAATCTGTTGCTGTAGATTTTGCATTTGAGTTGTTAAAGAAACCACTTGATTTGTGTCCTGGGTGTGATGTGGTTTTGTTTCATTTGTTTTAGGTGTTTCCTTTAATCAATTGATGTTGAAATCCTTCAGAAGTTTGGCACCTAACTCTGCTAACATCAAGAGATATTTCTCCATGTCTTGTTCTAAGACCTTTTCCATAAATTTATGAAAATTTGGATCTTGTTGGGTGTGTTGTATATCTTCTTGTGTTATTTCATTGGTATCATTTTGTTGGAATCGGTAAAAGGGGTTTTCTTAAGTCATGTTTGGATTTTCAATTTCCTCCTCTCTGAGGTTTTGTCTTTGCAACCTTGTAAAGATTGACATACAAATTTTTGTTTGTTTTCACTAACTTGGATCTTTTGTGTGTGATTAGTGTTAATTTTATTTTAATGAAGCCAAATAGAATGATATATTCTATTGATGAGGCTAAGTGAAAAATTTTATTATCGAGTTTTTTTTCGTGATGGTAGGATGTTAGAATCCTGATGAGGAAATTTGACTCAATAATCTAGATTTGTTGTAATAATTTAACACTTTGTATTTTGCAAGATCTGGGTTTATGTTTGAAAATAATTTGACTTGTAAAAACCTAATTTGTTTCAGTTTTTAGGTTACTGTTTGAACTGTGAAAGTTTTTTGACTGGTAAAAACCTGAGTTACTGATGGTAACAAATTTGACAGATGTTTAGGAAAGGTCTCTATTTTTTTTTGAGTTTTGTTGAAGTGCTAATATAGAGGATAGATGTGCTGAAACATAATGTAGAAGCGCTAAAAGGTCTGGTAAAAGCATTGTCAAATAGAGTAGAAGCACTAAAACAAACCACTGATGCGCTGAAAGACTGCTTGACACTATAATGTTTGGCATAAGTGCTAT
Source organism: Sequoia sempervirens (assembly GCA_007258455.2). Taxonomy (NCBI): domain Eukaryota; kingdom Viridiplantae; phylum Streptophyta; class Pinopsida; order Cupressales; family Cupressaceae; genus Sequoia; species Sequoia sempervirens. Next base: position 426,446,131 of record VDFB02000015.1, read on the forward strand.
AAATTTGATTAGAAGCACTAAAACAGATTGCAGAAGCACTGATTTGACTGTTGAAGCACTAAAATATAGAGTAGAAATGCTAGAACAGACTGTAGAAGCTCTATGACACTAATTTTTTTGACTCTGACAAAGTTTGCTTACTGTTGATAGAAGTGCTATAATATGTGGCAGAAGTGCTGAAATAGATGGTAGAAGCACTGTTTTAACTGTGGAAAGTGCTAAAATAATGTGCAGAAGTGTTATTTTGTTTATTGCCAAGTGGGGGGTGGTAATACAGGTCTCTCAGCTACTATGTATGCTTTGTCTTCTTCTTCATCTAAGATTATGGATGTTGTGAGAAATTGATGGGGTGTTTCATTTTTCTCAAAAATGAATGTTCTCAAATTGCTGATGATGTTAGTTTGAGTACCTTCAATGTGTATGTTACCTAGCTGAAATATTGGTGTGGTTAGCCCTGGTTGTTGAACAGGAGCTGTGGGTTGCCAAATGGTCATAAGGTATGTTGTATTGTGGTCTAAACACCTTACCGCAATGTTTTTCACTACCTATTGCCAAGCAGGAGGTAGTAACATGGGTCTTCCTACTGCTATGTTTTCCTTTTCTTCTTCTTCGTTCAAGATGATGGATGCTATGAGAAATTGATGTGGTGTTTTGTTTTCCTCAAAAATGAATGTTCTCAAACTACTGATGATGTCAGTTTGGGTATTTTCAATGTGCGTAAGGCTAGGTTGTATAATAGGTGCTACAAGGCCTGGCTGTTGAATGGGAGCTATAGGTCACCAAGTGGTCATAAGGTGTGGTGGTAACTCCCTGATTTTGGATGACAAACCTAATGTTTCTAAGTTTTGTCTACTGTAAGAACTGATTTGGTCTATCAAAGTATTCTATGGCAGGTTGCAAGATGGAAGATTGATGAATAGATTAACTACAGTTAGGTTCCTATGAAAGTGCTCTTCTCTGAAAATAGGCTAGTGAATACAAGGGTTCTAAAGCATAATCATCAGTGTAACCCCTAGCGAAATCGTGAAACCTATGGATGAAAGTTCTATGATGAAGCAAAATATTCCTACTCTATTACAAGAAACATCTTCTTTTTGAAAGGTTTTTGTTACTAAGTGGTTTCTTTAGTTTTTTGATTCTCTTGGCAAGAGATTTCTTGGAAAACTTTGTGGTTTTCCAATCCCTAATCATATATTTCTCAATTTGATTTTGTCCAAGTTGTATTTTTTAGGATGATCTTTTATCTAGATTTAATGATTTTGAAATACATAATAATCAAATGTAGAACAGTTGTTTTTAAGTTCTGTAATCTAAACAGTGAGTGTATGTTCAAGGATTAAATAGACCCTTCTTTATTTTCATAGGTTTATTGACAAAAAGACACTTTAGATAGACTCACTCTTAAGGACAAGTAGGTCATCGTTATACTCAATCAGCACACAACTTAAAATTGCGTCGAGTCACATAGCCATGTCACCCCTTAGAGGGCACCCGTGTTTTTGTCTTTTCTAGGAACGTACTCAAGGTTAGATTTCTCGATCCCCTGAGCAAACAATCCTTGGAAATTATATGGTGAGTGTCTTGGGGGTAGATTCTTCCCTTCCCTTGCACTGTTGAGTATTTGTTTAGAAACAGACAAGTTGGATACTACACTATGGTTCATAGATAGGGTTTCTGTGTAGTGCAACAAATGATAAAATCCCTCAAGAGACCTCCCAACCTTTAGAACAAAGGCTTTGTGGATGGTTATCTTGCCCACTACCATCGAGTTGGAATTTTATCAAAAAATCACTTTTTGATTATAGTGGGTTGCAATCCTTGGCTTTAGGCACTCCCACTTAGGTCATTTTCGTAGGGTGAGTACTTTTTCCCACTATGACAGGCCTTCTAAAGGATTTAAAATAAATCTAGAAATGCATAAAATGAAGGATGATTCTGGCGTTTTGATCACCCAGTTAAGGGGAGAGCATATGCCTATCACCACACAAGCACATAAATCACTTGTTCAATTTTTAGAGTCCAAATGACAATTTGCTATGTGAAGATGTTGCTTCACAGTGAAGATATTGCTTCACAGTGAAGATATTGCTTCACAAAAAGAGATGGTGTTCATTTTTAATCCCAAATTGAAATGTTTGGTGACTATCTTAGGATTGATAAATTTTTAATCAAGTGACTATCCTAGATTGATTCATTTTAGTCCAATTGAATAAGTGACTATCCTAGATTGATTCATTTTAGTCCAACTGAAGAAATGAAGTTACTAGCCGTGGTCGTGTTGGATCCAGATAACGATTTACACATAAGCGCTATGAAAGAGGTCATAAGTGCTATAGAAATACTCAAATATGCTATAGAAAATGTTGGAAGTGATACAAGATTCGTCAGAAGTGCTGTAGAATTCGACAGACGTGCTAAAATAGATGTTGAAGGTGACCAGTTGGAATGTGTTGGAAACTTTTGATTGAAGTACTAAAACAGTCTTCCAAAGCGCTATAGTTTTTTTTAGAAGCACTAAAACATACATAAGTGCTATAGTTTGTGTTCAAAGCGCTGTAGAATCTTTTGATTGTGCTAAAAGAATCACGCCAAAATTTGTACAAACACTTTTTCAAAAGAACTTGTTAAAAACATGGGGTTAGGCCCCACGATGGGCGCCAAAATGTAAGTGTGAAATAAGTAAATAACTAAAATAACTAAAAAAATTCTTAATGAAACATTATATCAAGATTTAACATGAATTAAACTAATTTAAAAGCACAGAAAGCTTGAAAGTGTCTCATTTTCTCCTATCTTCAAAGATTTATCAAGTCATAGAGGGCTCTTAGATTTGTAAGCACTGTAATTGTTAAAATGCCTATCTAGAGAATGGAATTGATGCTAAATGCAATGATGTGATGATTGATAATGAAACTTAAAAAGCTATGATACTACTGCAATCTATTCTGACATGAAACTTGATGGATGAAAGCTATAGTAAAGCTATAATGCTTCTGTGATGTGAATTCTATTGATGCTTATGATTGCTATGATACTAAGATATTATTGCTATAGCTATTGATATGATTGCTTGATTGCTATGAATGCTGCAGAGTAAGTTTGCACAAAGATTCAGGGTCCATTTCTTGTGAAGAAAGGCTGTATATATACATTTCATGGCATCACATTGTGATGAGGCAACACAACAAAGGCCTAGATTCAATCTGGAGGATTGAATGGTGAGAGATGAAGAAGCTTGAGTTGATGAAGGGAATGGTTTCTCCCCATGAAAAAATCAGACCAAATGATAGGAAGAATCAAAGGAAGGAAATTGAGGGATTAATCCCAATTTGTCTACAAAGCTTTCCCATGAATGCTAGTTGAATTAAATTGGATATTTGATATCTAATTTTATTGGTGAGTGAATAGAGGAAAATTGCCTTTATGCCTTTATTTGAATAATTTATGATTTATTCAAATTAGTAAAAGGGAATAAATAATTTAATAAAACAAACTATAGAATTTGTTTATTAAATAAATATAGAATATATATGATAATTAAACAACAAAGTATTTAACCTTGTTTATTTAATTAAGATAAAATGATGTGATAATTAAATAATCCAAACTATTGAAATTATTTATTTAATTAAAATTGAAGAACAAGAGAATTAGAATGTGAACTATAAATAAATATTTCTATTTATTTAATAGTAGAGGAAATTAAGATAATTAATTAAATAAAGCATATTTAATTAATTTGATTATCTTGACCATTTTTAGGTGTATATAGAAGCTATATAACCCTCCACCCTGTGATAAACATATTTTAAAATTAAAAGGGACTTGCATTATGGCAGTATAAGGATGTGTAACCTGCCATCTTGCAATGAACAAACTACAACATAAAAAAGTATGTGTTATGGCAATATGAGAACTGTGGTCTCGCAGTAAAAAAGTGATAACATAAATAAAGCCTACAGTATAGAGAGATAGCCAAAATGAGTATATTATGTGACACCGCCATCCCGCAACGGTTAAGAGAAGTGATGGTGATATTGCGATACAGGTTGGAAAAAGCATTTATGTCAACTATGACAGTAATTATTTGATTACCACGAACCATTTGATCTTCTAATATCAATGACATATATTCAAAATAAAAAAGGCACAAATTATGAAATATTTTGAATGAAGTATACATTAATATCAAAATGACTGAGTTCAAAAGTAATTATATCTAGAATTCGATGACATTTTTGCAATCATTTGCAAAAGAAGCATCGTGGAAGGAGCTAAGGAGTTTGAGGAAGAAAATCTCTACAATTGCTATATCACTAGGTAAGTGCACAGACACTCTTTGTAAGCAATTATAAAGAATTTAGTCAACTAGGATTTGCAATTAAGGGTTTAGAAAATTCAAAAGGAAGTAAAATTTTTACACCATGCCACCTAAGAAGAGTGAACCTATGAGTAAAAATGAAGAACCCAAGGTGAAGAAAAGGCCTTTGCAACAATCCATTCTAGACATTTTACCTGATTCAATAAATATAGGATTTAAGAAAGTGTTTAGAGACATAGATCATGAGTGTCGAGATGCAATCATTCCCATATTTGGGTGGAATTTGTTTTGGTATTTTTATGATAAAAGAGATTCCAAAATCCCAGTGACAAACCCTTGGACTCTAGACCTAGCCAAGCTGGTAGTCCCGAATGTCTTTATAGATGTTGAATTCATTAGAGTATTGGCACAAAACTATCATCCAACCACCAGAGCCATAAGGATGACAAATGGTTCACCACTGGTGGTATTAACCAAGTTTGCCATTGTTAATGGCTAAGTTTGATTTAGAGGAAGGCATGAGTGGGATAGGATATAATCCAAGAATTGAGACCTTAGCCTTTTGGGCTAAGCATATAAATACAGAGAAGCCAAAATTGTTGGACATTGTGCAAGAAATGAGAGGGAGTGAAATGGTCAAGACCCTCAAAGATACCTCGTCCTTAGAAGAAACTACCATGACTATGCATTCTACTATGTTCATCCGAGCAACTGTCAAGAGTTGGAGAATAAACTTACAAAATATGAAAAAGCACAAATAGATATGAATGATGAAGTGAACAGGTTGTTTATAGAGAATGTGAAGCTAAAGAAACAATTGAAAGGGGAAAAACCTTCTCAAAGTATTGAAATGGTAGTGTACCAACCCTCAACCCAAAAGACTGATGCTATTTCCATTGATCATGTAGAAGCTGAAAATTGAAAAATTAGATTTAAAGCATTTCCAACATTACATCAATAAAGCCTTTCCAAATTAAAACATATGAAAAATTCAAACTAATCTATGCAAAATAAACTAAATCAAATGCCTTCAAGAGAAAATCAGCTCCATTGTCATCCTCTCTACAATATCTTGTCTTTTCTCTCAGATTTTTGTAGCAAAAGCACAAGAGATGATGTAGAATTTGATTTTGAGAATTATTTATGAAATCAAAAAATGTGTATCCCAAAAAGTAAGGAGGAGGTTTTTATAGATGAATGCATAATTTGAAAATGAGAAATGAGAAATGAGTGTAGTGATTTATGCCATGATTCATGTTTGGAAGCTCAAAATGTGCAATTTTGAGCTAATTCCATGAAAATGATTTATGAGTTTAATGCACAATTTTGAGCTAATTTCATGGAAATTGATTTATGAATTTTAAATTATTTAATGAAATATATGAATGCATTTTAATGATTAATGCAAATGGATAATCATGCAAATGGTCAAAGTGAAATGATTTATGCAAATGGATGAATTAATGGATTTATAAAAGATATGCATATGAATATGATGATGAATGGACGAGTATAATGATTATTCATGTGTAATGAGTGTATTTAAGCAATTATAAATTAATGATTAATGAAATGGATGAATTAATGATTTATGAAAGGGTTAAATCATTTATGAATATGCTGATGATTAATGAAACGATAAATATTTATGAAATGGGATAATGAAATATGCAAATGGATAAATGACTAAATGATTATGTAAATGGATTATGGTTATGAATAAATGCTTATAATATTTTAATAGTTTTGTGAATACAGAGATATGATTATGCAGATGATTAAAATGAAATATGTAATGGATAAAAATGATTATGAGGACATTTTTATGCGTCTACATTTTTCCCCTCTTTGAGACAATGAAGCTTGTCGCATTGTTTCAAAGAAAAAGATATGCCCCAATGTAAGGAATAATGCGGAAGGATGACGAGGAGGTAGAGGTATGCCCCCTCGAGAGGACATGCAAGTTCAAAGAACACGAGTGTGCTCTCGAAATGGATTAGAGGACTGAAAGATGATAAAGGAAAATAGATAAAAAATTGTAGCGATGAATGAAAAATGTAATGATGAAGGAAAGGGATGATGGAAGAAATGAGATATGAAGGAAAATGAAGGTGATGAAGCCTCTTGTGCATGCCATAGTGCTTTATCATCATAGAACAGTCAAATGTGACAAATGGACAACAATCACCATGGTATGACATAGACCAAGGGTGCAAGGTCATCCATCTATAAAACAAATAGTCACAAATAAGGAATGTCCTAACTCATACTTAGGGAAAAGTTGCCCCAGTCTTTTTGTCAAGACAAACCGAAGATATCAATAAAATAAAAGACAAGTCATGAGACATCATCACTCCTCTAAACCTTTCGTGGGACATCCTCGAGGTGGATATTAACATGGTTGAAGAAAATAAAAAAGATAAGACAAAATAGACCAACAAGGTCAACAGTCATTTAGATTGTTTTCCAATAGGTGTTTTCTAGTGTGTTAAGTGATGAAGTGAGTGATAGATGGACTGTTTTGACAAGGCCCAGTTTCAGTAAAAGAAACATGTCGTATAAGATGTCAAGTCTAGTTTCGATCATGCAAGTACTTGTATAAGGAAAAGGAAAAGTGTAACAATGACAAGGTATGGTTTCAGGAAGGACACATCTTGTATAAGATTATTGGTTTTGATCAATTTGACTAGTTTGATTGATTTGACAAATGAATGATTTGACTTGGAGACTTGTTGGCTTGCTTGTCTTGTTAATTCAAGATTTTTGTTTGAAGTGCAGATGATGATGTCGCGTTTGAGTTGACAGTGTCTGATTTATTTTGATTGACCTGATGAACCCTAAAAGACTGACCTAGGGGGCCTCGGGGGCACATCGACAAATGGCCTTGCCTATGTAGCAAATCACAAAGACCTCGTAGTTCAACATGACCCTTGACATTGTTTCAATGAAAAAGGAAAGAATCATGATTTTATTTGACAACACTTAAAGGATTGACCTAATGCCTTAGGGGAACATCGAAAGATGGCCTTTCCTATGTTCAGTCATAGAGGCAATGTAGTTCGACAATGATAAAGACTGACATGATTGACTTTGACTTTGTTTTTGGGGGTTTTGAAAGTTACCTAATTGTTTTGGGTTTTTTGCATGTTTTGATTTTTTGGATTTTCAAATGTTTTAATTTTTTTGGATTTTTTCAAGACATTTTATGATTTTATGGTTTTTTTAGGACATTTTATGATTTTATTTTTTTTCAGGACATTTTATGTTTTTTTTTAGCTTTTTGTTAGGACATTTTATGATTTTTTTGGCTTTTTTGAGGTGTTTTGATTTTTTTGTGTTTTTTCATTTTACGAGGATTGTGAAAAATGCATGTGATGATGCCTACAAGCAAGCAAACAAACATGCACACAAATCCAAGGACAAACATGATCTTACCCCTAATCAAGCTAAATATCAAGTGGAAGGTGATGATGATGATGATGATGATGACAATGTTGTTTGATGTGGGAAGGACACTTCCTGAAACAATGTGAGGATGACAATAATATGAATGAAGGATTAAGGTCTATAGTAAGGCTAGGAACAAGGTCAAGGAATGTTTTGGAAGATGTACGAGGTTGCATAGCAAGATTGTATGGATTAGGTTTATTGCATTTGGAATGACTTGTTTAGAACTAAATGGGATGATGGAGGATCCTTAAACTGTTGACAAGGGAAATCCAAGTCCAACAATAGGTATGAAAGGATAATTAATTGATTTTGATAAAAGATAGGTGACATGAGGGTTATTGGCATATGATCTCCAAGGACTATGTCGCATAGGAATAATTTTTTTTCTGCAAGTTATGGGTATGGATAATGATATGAAGACTATGGCATGATATTTCATGGGTAGTGTGCGACCAAAGGATCTAGACATGTCAAGAGTTTTCCCAAAGCATGATTTATGTTTGTACCCCAATCCTTATTAAGATCAAAGTAGGTGGGAAAATGGATAGAAAATGATATGGATGGCAATGTCATAAGAAATGTTATGCAAAGGGTATGGGAGATGAGACAACTTGCCCCCAATTGTAATGGTCCACATAGATAATTGATTTTACATATGATGCCTATATGCCAGGTTTTCATCATGGTACTTATCCAAAGTGCCATAAAAATGGTTTTCACTATTGGACGAAATTTTTCTCTTTACTTTTTTTTGACTTTTTTTTTTTTGTATTTTTGATATTTCAAAATGGCCTTGATGTTTTATATGATCACTAATTGTTTTGAATCCTTTAATGGTGCTGATGTAGATACTAGTGCCATGATATGCCAATAATGACCTTTATGAAATAGTTTCCTTGTTAGGATCACAACACTTGCATACATTGATTGATGTCCTTGTGATCCTTTCTGATACTAGAGTTGGCCTTATTAGAATACACACATTGTGATAGAGTGTCATGAGAGTCCTTATGATAAAGAGTTGCTGCCAAGATGCGATAGATTTGTGACATAGGATTTTTAGACTTTAGGTGAGGGGTAGGAGTATGATGGATGATGGTAGATGTGTTTGGAAATTTAGATGTAGGAATTTTCATTCGCCAAACTTGGGGTGATGGATGATGGAGTTTGGATTTAGGATAGTTTTTGGAACCAACACTTTTATATGACTTGCTTGATCTAACCATTTTGAAGGAGGTGGACATTTATTAGATGTGGGAGTCCCCTTTTCTTGTGGCTCCACATTTTGATTGACTTTTAATTTTGAAATATTTTCTTTGCTTGATCCATTTTTCGTAGGGATCCATTTTAACTTCATTTGTCCACTTGGAATTTTGTTTGATTCAATGGCATTTGACATTTGATTTTGATCTTTGGATTTGTAATAATTTTCTTTTTGTTAGTTCCAAATGGAAGGTTTATTCATGTTGGAATGACATTTTATGGTGTCGATGGAAGGAGTGTTGGAAACAACCTTATGAAAAAGAATACTCATGGTCTCCATTTTGATGTTTGTATCTAGTAAAGTTTCCCCCAATATCAAGGAGGTATCACTAACATCATTAGATTTTTTGATTGAAGAATAGCCAAAATCTTGATGTCTAGAATTTTCCTAAAACTATATTGGTTCTCGAATTCCTTGCTCATGTATACCTAGTCCTCTTCCTTGATACTGCATGCTCTAATAGATTCTATTTGCGATTGGGTATTTGTCATTTTGGAAGAAAAATTCTAACTCATCATTGTGTATGTGGAAACTGTTACTTGGAATCTTCTCTTCTAAAAGAAAACATGCTCTAACAAAGATAGATGATCCTAGCTGATAAGATGCCGTAGCTTCATTGACATATTGGATATATTTTTGATTAACATCTTTGGTTTGGTTTTGTGACATGTCAAATTTAGATGATTCTACTGGTGCTTCCAAGTTGATGTCAAAACCGTCTTCATGGTAATTGCCATAGAGTCCTATGAATTCCGCTATAGCTTGATCATTTTCAAATATGTCTGGAGTAGGAGACTCTTGTTCTAGAGGAAGATCATCTATGTGTCACATGGAGGAAAGAGTCTCATTTTGGGAAATGGATGTTCTTGGAGTTTGGATAGGGTCATATTCAAATGTGGGGTCATTGGTAGTATAAAGTTCAATGAGAAGATAATTTTGGACTTCATTTTCAAGGGTATGATCTTGATCAAAAGTAGGTTTGTTTTGGATGACATGGTTGGGAATGGGATCTTGATCAAGGATAGGTGTATTTTGGATGCCATGATTATCTAGAAGGAATTCTTGGATGGACTTAAGGATGGGGTCATGAGATGGACTACTTTTATCTTGACATGAAGGTGAAGTCATGATGTCATGCCTTGGGTTTTCCTCTTGACATGCATCCTCAAGTGTAGGTAATGGGACATGACTTTGGACAAGGATATTATTTTCATAACTAAATGTAGCTTGGGATGGAGTGAATAGGAATGGATTAGTGGATGAAAGACTAGGATAGGATATAGATTCTTAGTATGGATTAATGAATGGTGGACTAGAATAGGATGTGGAGGCTTGGAAGGGACTAGTGAAAGGTTAGTTTTCCTTGTCAAGTTTAGGATAAGGGTGATAAGTGGACGTTTGTTGTAGATTAATGGCATGGATTGTGCTAAGGGACTCTTGATAGTGAGGGTAGATGGATGAAGGACTAGGGTTTATGAGTTGTTGGTAAGAGGGATGGATGGGTAATTGACTATGGGTTGAGGGTGCTTGGTATTTGGATTCAAGGTATTGTCTTTTGAAGTCTATGGCTTGTTGGGCTTGACCATTGCGGATTAATTAGTATTCAACTTGACTAGAAGGCATATCAAGGTGAATGTAAGACATAGTGGTGGATGCTATGAAGCCTAAGAGATGCCAATGCAATGGAAGGTATGTACCTATTCTATGTTTTTTTTTAAATTATTTTTTTGTAAAAAGGTATGTCTTAATGCAATGCAACTATTTTTTTTGGATTTTTGAATATACATGGATGCCTAATAATGATGTGGAATGAAGGGATGGAATAATATGACCTAGTATGAGGGGTAAAACCTAAGATATGGTTGCTAATAAAAGTAAGATAGGTATAGCAACTAATCTATTTTCAATGACCTTGGGTAAAGTAAAGACTGATAGGATATGTTGTCAAGGTGGTCTCAAACTGGATTGATGAGTTGATGAACCAACCTAAATGATGAGGAATAGGATGAATGTTGTCTGAAAGATGAGGTCAAGAGAATATAGATTTGAGGCTATAGTCTAGTCTAAGTTTGACGAGCTCCCTAATCAAGAGGTTTATGCAAGAGGTTAATGCAAGCTAAAAAGATGACCTAAAGTTTAACTTATGGGGAATGTTTAATGCAAAAAGATGAGGTGATGAATGAATGGATGATGGTAAAAAAATGAAGTGAGCAAGTCCTTGGTTTAAATAGGTTTAAATTTCAAGCTTATTCTGGATGTGTTGGCCTAGTTTGCATCAAGGTTTGAATGTTGTAAGTTTCAGGTGTGCTGTTTTTTTTTTTAGATTTGTTTGGAACACACACCCAAGACATAATAGACAAAATGTTTTTGAGTTTTTTTTTGGTTGTGAATATTTTTTGATTGTTGCAATACAAGCACAAATCCTAGGCTGGAGAGGACAATTTTTGTTGGGTTCCCACTTGGATTAACCAACCACGCTTATTCTTAGCAGATGACTTAGAAGCTTGACCACATTGGCTCCCCTCCATGATACTCACTTTTCTGGGTCAACCAAGCTTCGAGTTCTCATGAATCTCCCATGAAAAACTCTTCATTTATACTAAGAACCACAAGTATGTGGGATTACTTCAGAGGTTTGACCTCTTGTGCCAACAAATCGAAGGATTTTGGCTACTAAAACAATGGTTCTTAGTGAATACTCAAGGACATGGCACCTCACAAGCATCCAACAAGCCACTTAACACTTTAATCACTCTACTAGGAGCTCTTATACCTTTAAAAGAAAAGGTAGGTACCCTATTTTGAATGACACTTCACGACTAAGGCCTACATACCATGAGGACTTAACAGCTTAGTCTTATCCATTTATATACTGGCCCAAGCGAAAAATCGGTTGGAGTCGTTCCCTCTTTCGAGGTAGGTCCCTCTAAGGGATTAACATAAAAAAATATGAGTCTGGATTTTTGATCACCAAGTTTGCACAAGGTGAGAGCATAATACCTACCATCTTTACAAGCACAACAAATAGTAGTTTATTAACCCCCTTGTTAAATCTACGTGGAAAGAAGATAGTTGTTCGTTTTAAGCACCAAATGAAATGTTTTTTAATCTAAAAGGCAATCGGTTTCAAAATCAAGTCTTTGACGAATGTCTTGCATCAAATGCCATTAGTAGTTTTTAATTTTCAATCTTCGACAAACGTGTGTTTATGTTTTCACTTTTCAAATATCTAACATGTAAACCTTCAAAGAGAAAATCAATGATTAGCCCCAAAGACAACAATTAAACTATGAAAGAAAAATACATTAAATTAAGAAACTTAATCTAGATTAAAAACTAATCTAAAATTAAAATTAATCTAAAATTAAAAGCTAATCTAAATTAAAATTTAATCTAAAATTAAAAGTTAATCTAAATTAAAAACTAATCTAAATTAGAATTAATCTAAATTAAATTAAATTAAATCTAAACTAAATTAATTCTAAATGAAACTAAATCTACATTCTAAATTAGAAACTAAACCTAAGTTAAAAAGCTAAATCTAAATTAGAAAGTAGATCTAAATTAAAAGCTAAATCAAAACTAAAAACTAAAAGCTACATTAAAAGAAAAAGCTAAATCTAATTTAAAAGCTAAAAGCTAAATTAAAATTAACAGTTAAAAGCTACACTAAAAGTTAAAATCTAAATTAAAATTTAAATCTAAACTAAAAGTTAAATCTAAATTAAAAGCTAAATCTAGATTAAAAATGAACTAAGTCCAAATTAAAAATTAAATCTAAATTAAATGCAAACTAAATTAAATCTAAAATTAGTCTAAATTACATTAAATCTCAAAACTAAATTAAAAATAAATTAAAACTAAATTAAATATTAATTTAGTCAAAATTGACATAAGCTAGATTGACTGCTAAAAATCAAAATGACAAACAATCAACAAACAAAGAGGGGGGCAACAAATTGAAAAATTTAGAGGCAAAGATTATGCCACAATTGTAGATATGTACAAAACACATTTGTTGAGATGGTGAATGCTCAAGACACCAAATGCATTTGTTGAGATGGTAAATGTTGAAGACATCAAATGCCTTTGCTGAAGACTTAAAATGCCTTTGCTACTTTTGTATCAAATAAAGTTCATAATCAATGACCAAAAAATATGATTTTATGAGCATAAAAAGACCATCAAAACCTCCATTAGATTTATCCCAGCTGTTTGTGACTTCAAATCATGCCATGAAAATAGATTTTACCATTGTCTCTTCATGTATAATGGTAAAAGTGAATAGTGTAGCAAATATTTCCTCAAAATTAAAAAAACATTCAACATTATTCTTCATTCCCTCATATGCATTCAGAGGCTATTACATCAAATTGTTATTCATCATTATTCTTCATTTATTACAAAAAATTACATTTGAGATTACTTATCAAATGTTTTCTGTGCGCCCAAGTAAAAATCTATGAAAGTATTTCATATGAGATAATAGCAAACTTCTTCCATAGTTCTCACACAATCCAATACTACTGAATCAAATCCAATTTTAAATTAAGAGCCAATGGATTATTTAAATCTACAACACACTACAACTAGAAAACCATTGGGCCTACACGTTGGGTTCACCATTTTGTAGATGCTGAAAATTGAAAAAATTAGATTTAAAGTATTTCCAACATTACATCAATAAAGCCTCTCCAAATGAAAAAATATGCAAAATTCAAACTAATATATGCAAAAGAAACTAAAGAAAATTCCTTCAAAGAGAAAATCAACTTCATTGTCATCCTCTCTACAATATCTTGTCTTTGCTCTCATATTTTTGCAGCAAAAGCACAAGAGATGATGTAGAATTGGATTTTGAGAATTATTTGTGAAATAAAAAAATATGTATCCCAAAAAGTGAGAAAGAGGAGGTTTTTATAGATGAATTCATAATGTGAAAATGAGAAATGAGAAATGAGTGGAGTGATTTATGCCATGATTCATGTTTGGAAGCTCAAAATGTGCAATTTTGAGCTAATTCCATGAAAATGATTTATGAGTTTAATGTGCAATTTTGAGCTAATTTCATGGAAGTTGATTTATGAATTTTAAATTATTTAATGAAATATATGAATGCATTTTAATGATTAATGCAAATGGTCAAAGTGAAATGATTTATGCAAATGGATGAATTAATGATTTATGAAATGGTTAAATGATTTATGAATATGTTGATGATTAATGAAACAATAAATATTTATGAAATGAGATAATGAAATATGAAAATTGATAAATAATGGATAAATGAATAAATGATTATGGTTATCAATAAATTCTTATAATACTTTAATGGTTCTGTGAATATGGAGATATGATTATGCAGATGATCAAAATGAAATATACAATGGATAAAAATGATTATGAGGACATTTTTATGTGTCTAAAAATCAAATAGAGGCCTTGGAGAAAGAAATAGAAAGCTTAAAGAAGTGCAATGAGGAGACCAAAGTAAGGAAACAAATCTATGGTGCATTAGAAAAAGTCTTGGAGCACATAATCAAGATGGTGATAGACAAGGAAAAAAATGTGTATGAATGTTATACTTCCCTGTCCCATGCAGTAGAATAAATGAAATCCCATCCTCTCATTTTGGAACCTGTGTTTAAGAAATGACAACCTATCCATCATACACTGAGCACATTGTACAAGGTATTAAAAAAAAGTGTGGACACACCTACAACTTTAAAGCCCACAAAGAGGATGGTGAAAATGGTGATTGATGAGTCCCAATATGTGTCAGGGGAGATCTAGAAGATCACTACAAGAATATAATTTTTCCATACAATCAAATAGTGGTTTTTTCCTAGGATTCTTGGAGAAGATGATTAGTTAAACGATTTCACTAGTTGGAAAAGTGAGTTCAAACAAGTAGTGCCAAATTGCATTGCTCGTTTACAAAAAGATCATGATATAAATGTCCATAGTTTTAATTTGATGTTGGATGGGATGATTGCACTGGATTCTAGATACTCAAAGTTCATTGCAAAGACTAGAGTATTGTTAGATAGTAGATGGAGACCTTGCCAACATACTAGAGATCCAAAAATATAAATGGCTTGATGACTATACGGTGTTCAAATGGGAGAAGACATATCTAGCTCCCCTAGAAGAATAGGCCTGGTGCTAGAAATTGTGAAGTACCCAACATTGAAGATACTATCATGGAGAGAGGACCTTTCAAGACTAGAATGATCACGTGTACCTTATGATGACTAACACAATTTGGTGTCTTGTGAGTGCTCTAGACTTTAACATTTGATGATTTCTTTTCATTTCTTATCTTTCATTATTTTTATGTAACCACATGTAAATAATGATAATTAAGACCTTTTGATTTAGGTAACTAAAAAGATATTTTTTGAAATGAAATGGTCTGAAGCTTGTCACTCTCCTTATCTATCTATAAAAGGGAAACCAAGACCGAATCAAAAAATAATTATTACTAGGATAAATTTTTGAAGAGAAAAGACTTATGATACATATTGTAAAATCATTTTGAAGCAAATCAATGGAGAAGAAGTTATAATTTGGTGGATAAAATTTTGGTTTTAGTTGTTTGTTGATATTATTGAATGCGATTGTGTGGCTGTCTCCAATTTGATTTTTATGTTATTCAGATCAAGTGTATCAAGTATATGTTTGGTTTTTTAGGGCACATTTGTTGTTTCTGTGTGATTAATTTGACTGGTTTCTAAAAGAAAAATCCCATTTGATGTACAAAATCTAAGATACAAACTCATTTTCCACTATTGTTCTATTGATTCAAGTTGTTGATTTACACATTATTGTTTATTTGGACTTCAGAAAATGAAGAAAAAGACTTTAAGTCGCAAATTAGATGATAGTGATCATAATGCTGAAATTTCAATGATAGATTATGAGTGCTTTCGTAGAGAAAATGTGGCCAAGAATAATGAATATTTATCACGTATTGGTTTGATAAACATGCAAATTGTAAATCCACTAAGTAGTATATTATTTGTTTAATAGTGTTTAATGAAATTTTATAGGCAAGAGATTTATGTATATAAGACATAATATGATTTTTTTTGTTTTGTTTTATAGTTAAGAAAATGTGGAGAAAAAAAGGAAAGAAAAGATACAATGTTGTCAACTTGTAGAAGCCAACACATTTGTGATTCAACAAATGCAGTTGGTGAAAATAATAGTTGTGATGATGTGTACCCTGATATTACACATAGTGATGTGCAACCTGATATAGCACATGGTGATGTGTAGCCTGATATAGCACATGGTGATGTGTAATGTCATGATGATCTCTTAGCATATTTAGTCTAAGAGATGTTATTGAAATACATGAGAGCAATGGAATAGTAAGTTTGAAGATGATTTATTCAAGATTAAAGGATGTGTTTGAAGTGAAATATACAGAGACCGGTACTGATCTACCTAATCATGCCACACCTAATGTGGCAAGGAGCATGAAGTTTTAGTTAATGAAAGTCATGAAGAGAGACTGTTTGCATATGGTGTGCCTCAGAGTGCACCTGTTGCATTTAAAACTTTTGATGGAACTAGTGGATCAACTAGAAATATTGGTAGTGGTTTAATAGAAGATATGTCTCCTTTTTTCAAAAGACAAAGATTGAGTTAAGATTTGTATAGATCTACAAAGAGGAATATAAAAGAAAGAAAATTAGAAGGAAAGAAGCCATTCTTGGTTGAGGTATCAAGAGATGGTGAGCCCATTGGGCTAAATGCTGCAAGGTGGGCCTCCAAGTTGGGTGTAAGATGTAAGGCCCATTTGGATATTTGTAAATCAAATTTTAATGAGAAAGATCCATGAAGTGTGGAATTTTTTTTACAAAAAATGGAAAATGAGTTTGAGACTATTGGTGGACAAATATCTAGAAAATATTACAAGAAAAAGATGAGACTTTTGATGAAAATTTTTAGATACAATTGTGGAAAAACAATCATGAAGGGAAAAGAGAGGTTAGACTCCACTCTATCTCCCAAACAGTGGGAGGCATTGAAAGAAAGTATGCATTCCAAAGAATATTTGACAAAGAGTAATAGAGGCAAGAGAGCAAGAGATAATGTGACAACTGGATATACATTTGGCTGAGGCGGGTTGTAGGATAAAATGGACAACATTGGAGTAAGTGTATGGCTTTTTGGTTCAATTTACATTTTGTTATTTATTTTTATTTTTTATTGAACTAACTATATGTTGAAATTGATATTGTATTTTAGGTGGAAAATAGTAATAGAGAAACATGTGTTGAAGATATTGTCAATTATATGGCATCACTAGATCGTAGTAAATCTAAGAGTACAATGAAGTGGAAATCTAGTTCATCAATAGAGATTTCACAACCATATGTTAGACGCCCAGTAAGAGCCTCTCCAGATCAAGTTAACTCAAATAAAGGGTACCAACATGTAATGAGTTGCATATACAGTCTCACTGAGAAAGTTTCATAGTTGGTTGCCTTCATTAAGCGTATATTTTCTACATGGAATGAGCATAATTCCATGGATTCAAATGAGGTAAGAGGCTCTATTGATCTCATTTCTTCTTTTTTGAAAAATTTGTATACAAATGCCTCTTAATATGTAGATTGAAATTTGAGCATAGGATAATCCAACCCACTTTCTTTATTGTTGGAGTGATCCAAAAAATGTTCTTTTGGATAAATTTATAACTTACATTCTTTACTTGAATATTGAATGATTTGTATGTTTTTTTGCATGATGGTTAAACCACGCGAAAAACAACTTTATCAAAGCAACATGAAAATGAAAACTCCTTGATGTCTACAGAGCTGTCGATATTGATAGTGATCATGATGAACTAGACAAGAATGTGCAACACAGTCATAGTTTTTTTGAAGTTGAGGTAATACAATAGTTGTTGTTAGTTATCTGTCCCATGTTTTGTCATTCTTCATGCTTAAAATGTTATTTTGGAAAAAAAATTATAGCTTTTGCATTCTTTAAGTTGTAAGTTAATTCATCCCAATGTTTTGTCATTCTTCTTTTGGACAAAAAATTATAGCTTTTGCATTTTTTAAGTTGTAAGTTAATATGTCCCAATGTTTTGTCATTCTTCATGTTTAAAATGTTCTTTTGGACAAAAAATTTATAGCTTTTGCATTCTTTACTTGACTTGGATTAATTTTTTCATGATGATTAAACCACATACAAAGCAATTATAAGAAAACAAAATGAAAAGAAAAAGGCCGCATTGATAGAGCTCTCTGCAAAGCTACACAACTTCATGTCAAGGTTGATAATGATTATGCTGAACTTGATGAGAATGTGCATAATATTCATAGTAGTAGTGGTGTTGAACTCAGGGTGAGTACTATGAAACCACATGTAAGTAAGTACTATTCAAATAAGTAAAGGTTGTTTTATTATATAAATAAGGGTAATCATTACCTATGTGATAGAAGCTAGTTAGAATAGTATTGAAGTGTAATTAGTTCATATACATAGATTATGGAAATAATGGACAACATATAACTTACATATGGACACTTGTATCTAACATCCATTCTATATCAAATAGTAGGAAGTTAATTTTTGTTTAATATGCCAGACGCATGGTTTCATGTTTCCTATTGTCATTTTCTAGTTTCTAATAAATATTTATTGAATGTTTATCTGTGTGTTATCGAATGTTTTATATCTCAATATAATGTGTATTTTTTTTGTTTTTGTAGAAATGTATTGATAAACTCCAAGAAGGGGATAAAGTTGCGGTATTGGATCCATTTGATGGTGCTTCTATGACCACTGTGAATATTCACTCACTATCTATTGTACATGGAATTTAATTGAAAAGAACAAGAGATGTAAATGTAAATATTTTAAAGGCCACAAGTAACATACCCATTTCTTATGAAGAAAAAATAGATGGAGTTGTCCATCTGAAAGAGAAAGAAGGAACCTTCACACGGTGGCCACTAAAATATTTGCAAAAAATGGCATAGTTGATGTTTATCATGTACTAGTTGTTAGATAGCTTGACCCACTACTTTATGTAGTAGTTTGAATGTGTTGTTCATGGATCTTTATCATGGTGTATTTGCAAGAGTTGGAAATTCTTAGACTTTGATATTTTTTATTATATATATATATATATGAACATCTTACAGTTTATCAAAATTGCATCATATTTTTTTATTACAAATTACTTTTTTTAATCATGATGTTGAATCAATCTTTTAACTTCTAGCATGATGTAGCTTGTTCGTATATATAATATTTTTATTTTCTTTTATGTTTTAATTCAAGTTTAATACTATGTTTATTTTTTCATTATACAATTTATAATATTTAATAAATTATTCATATCGTATAATTTGGTACACACTATCAAAGGTTGTTTTGTTGGTCAATCTAATTTAAAATATTGTCTAGATATTTCGTAGCCAAAATAAACATAGGTAAAAATTCTTATGTTGAAGTATAATCATTTGTCAATATAACTTACTATCTTTTTGTTTCATATGTAAATCTATATGCAACATAACATGATCTGTGAAGCAACAACCTTTTTATTGGATGTTTGGAAGCAAATGGAATTTTTAGTCACTATGATCGTCCTTGTATTGCACAATTGTGTGAGAAAGATGGTTTATATATGTGTGCACTTCAAGTAGGTGATTCATTGGGATGCATTTAGGCTTTAACTTAGATTTGATGTCGAGCATGAAGCATTATCTATGTTAATTGCTGTAGAAATCTTTAAATTTGCTACATATTTCCTTATGTCAAATGATTTCTTAGGAAATATTTTCTTCATCACTAATATTGTAAAATTTGGCTACAACACTATACAGATTTGCTTGATATTAAAAATGTCAACACCCATGCTATTGAGCCATAGGTATGTGAAACATGATGTGCTATTGAAATTGAATAGAAACTACTAATTCCCTTACTGATTACAGTATTTATTAGGCCCTTGTTGAGTTCTTTGGGACCCTTTCTAAAGAGTACTGGGAATTCAAGTGCATGAAAGATCTCCTTCTTTTCAATTTGAGGGGAAATCTCCAAATAATTTTCCAGGTAAAAATTGCGCACCTTTTATTTATTTCAAATTAATAATGTTGGCTCTAGATGAAATTAACAATTGCTCTCTTACTTTATATGTTAACTTCTTTCATGTCACATAGGCTGCCAAGGAATATTCTGAATAATTGGGTGTAGATTCATGCATCAAGTTGCTTGAATAGTTCAAGTCTTATGAAGGGATATATTTCTTCTTGGGTGCATATTTGAGCTCTAGGTGATTCGACTTTGGATTTTCACTTGTATTATTTTGTCACTGATATTCATTGATCTATTTGAGGTAATTTTGTAGTAGCTTGGGAACCTTGTACTTATATGGTAAATTGTATTTTAAATGTCATTAGTAGTGAGGATCCCGACATTCACTTCAAATACATTGAAGTAGTAGCCAAAACCAAAAAATCAAGGAGGTGGAACATGTAACCAGAGAGTCAAACTTCTATGATGTTTTTGATAAAGGGAAAAATGGGTTTTATAGGGACCTGAAACCACCAAGTTTACAACAAAAGAGAAAGGACTAAAAAGTCCAACAGTAAAAAAAGGTTGCACAAAAGGAAAAAACCAGAAAAAGCAGTAGCCACCTGCAAAAGACTAGGAGGGTCTGACAAAAAACCAACCAAAAATCCAACAAAAAGACTAGCCGCAACTAACCCAGAGTCTTTAGAACAAAATCGGTCTCTGCTTCCAAGTTTTGCATGTCTTGAACACCCTTCTTGAAGGTTTGAATCATCTATGGCGTAGGAGGAGCCTTCCTCTTCAAATTAGCTCTGGTTCTCTTTAAAATACCAACATCCTCATCCTAGTTTTTATCATTGAACTCTTCTAGATCAACCACCAAAGACCCCTATTGAGCTTTGTCCAATTTTTTAGTCATGGCATTGATGATGATGGCATTGTGTCTTACCATCCTATTGTTCTACTCGACTATAATTTTAACAATATTTTTCATTTTATCCAACTCATTTTTGACCCTTATGTCCATGCTCGCTTGGTTTTGGGTTTCTTTACTAGCACCATGATCTTTTCACTCCGCCTCTTTCTTGCCAAGTGCCATAACCTTTGCTCCCATTTCTTCCAGTTTACTTTGAAGGGCCTAGTTTTTTATTTTTAGCTTGTTGATTTCATGAAAGATCCATTTCAAAAATCTGAAATGGTCAGCAACATTATTCCTAGATAAACCCAAGACACCCACAATAGGTTCCCTTTCTAGGTTGAAGCAAGTTTTAGTAGGGTCGGGGGTAATAGGGGAACCAATTCTAGCATCTCTGTCCAATGATGGGGCAACAAAGGACGAAGTATTGTTAGCACCAGAATCCTTAGAACTAGGAGAGTCTTCAAACTTCTACGATGTTGAAAAGACAAAGAAATTTCTTATGGAAGCAAGAATTTTAGATGTTTTTTCATTGATAAATGTTTGTGATTGATTTGGATTTGTAACAGGTCTTCCAGATGCTTCATTTTTCAAGTAATTCTTTCATGTTTTGGAGCCGTATAAACAAAAAATAGAGCATTGTAACTCATTTTTCTCAATCAAAACACTAAGAAACACATTTTGAAACACATTTTTCAAAGAAAATAAATATTTAAGTATTGTATTTTCTATAAGAACACCTTTTCTCAATAAAATTTTAGTTTTTTTCATTCTCAATAGCTATTTCATTATGTGCAAATGAATGATTGATTATGTTTTTTTGTGTTCTATGTTTAAACCTCAAAAATGTTGTCTCATTTACATCACTTTTAGGTAGAAACTAGTGAACAAAAACAATTAAATAAACTACCAATTGAAAAAAATAAATGAATAAATATGACTAAACATATGCCTAAATATACTACCAGTTGACAAAAAATAGTGAATAAATATACTACCAATTGACAAAAATCAATGAATAAATATGAATAAAAATATACTACCAAATTGATCAATCAAAATAACCAATAAATGACTAAAAGTGGTTTAGCCATAAATTTGATCACATTATAAATGACTGGCAATAAACTACTAATGGTCATGTGACCAAGCTCAGTGAATAAATATGACTAAATATATGACTAAATCAATGACTAAATTAATGACTAAATATACTACCAAACTAATCAATCAAAATGACCAAATAAATGACTACAAATGGTTTAGTCATAAATTTGGTCACATAATAAATGACCAGAAATAAACTACTATTGGTCACATGACCAAGTTTAGTCATTTATATGCAATTTAGTAGTGTTTTTAGTCATTTATTTCTACTTTTCTACTAATTTTATTAGTATTATTAAATGTGTTCTTGTACAAAGAACTAAGAGGAAAACATAGAAAAATAAAATTTATTTAAAGAATTTATTTTATTATTGGTGAATAATACTTTTATTTTACCTATATGTTGAGTTGACAAGAACTCATGAGAAAGACAAGGTGTCTTGGGTCAATGTCAATGTTTGAAAATACTATAACTTGTATATGAAATCTAAAAAGTATTGTGCATGAAAATAAGAGAATATTTAACTCTTATGAAAGAATTCAAAACTAATGAACAAGTGGTAGTAGCCAAGGTTTGAGATATTGCAAGTATGTAATACGGTGTATCATTTTCAAGAAAATATTTTCATGAACCTAGTTGTTTACCAACCATAGTAAGTTATACATTTTTTTCTTTCAAACATTTATGAAAGATAGAAAAATAGTCAAACAAGTCAACCATATGTTAAACCTTAGGTGAAAGGTTGTTTCCAAGTTGAGTTAGAGGTGTGTGAACCCATAACTACATTTGATGAGGGCCACACTGCCCCAAACCCACAACAATCACAACAAAAGATATCAACACAAAAAATGCGAGACAAAAAAATGACTCACTTTCAATTATTTTTAGAAAATGAAATTATAGATTCAAAGCTTACATGCTACAGCCTCATGGGCTTGATTCATTACAACAAAATCAACTTTGAAAAGAAAATTTACGGTTCGGAGCCACAATCTGTACTATCAAGGCCCCTTCTACAATCCCCACTTAACTCTTTTTATTTTTCCCAATAATTGCCCTAGAATGTTCTAGAAAGTTCAAATTTCCCTTTTGTTTTAGCACCAAAAGTCCCTCTGTTTGATTTCTGGCCTAGGAAGAAATTTTTATGAAATTCACTTTTTAGAGGACCAACTTTGTGAGGCCATAACTTTTGATCTAGGTGTTTGATTCGCTATTATTGCATATTGTCAGAAAGCTCTTGACAAGCTCTACAACACATGAACTCAACATAGGTTAGTTTAGCCACCTTTTGAGCTATTTTGGGGCCTCCAAGGTTTTATATCTAAATTTGAAGTTGCATTGGATAAATTTTTTGGGACGAAAACTTTAATTTCTCTCGAACCATGTAGGGTATTGAGGTGATTCTTTCGTGGCCGGAATTTTTTTTCAACTCTACTCCTTGGGGTAAAATTTCACATGTATACAAGCCCATTTTGGTAGAATTACTAATAATAGTAAGTGTCCATTTTTCACTATTTTTTATGCATGACAGTTTTATACCCTTTAAGCACCATCATGGGACTCAAAACAACTAAAAATAAATAAAGAAAACAATTTTTTTTGGGGTGATGCAAGATCGCTCTACACCGTTGGATGCTCCTGCATTAGTCACCCAGGGTAATTTGAAAAGTGACCCTATCACTTCTCAAGAGTTAGAGGGAAACCAAGATGGTTAACCTCAACCTCATATAACCATGATGAAAATATTTAGTAGGCCTTCCCCTCCATTTCACCAAGTACTCTGCATTTTGCCTGTTTCTTGTGCTTCTACCCACATGGCTATCCAATATTTCTTCTATCTCTTCGTTCTTTAAAGTAGGTGTTAGAATTTTCAATTGTTCATTTATTGATCCCTCCTCTATATCACCTTCATGATACTCTGTCAAATCAACAATGTTAAATACAAGAGAAATGTTTATTCCACTAGGCAACTCTACCTCATAAGCATTTCTTGAATCATGCTTCTTCAGGATCTTGCATGGTCCAAACTTCTTCATCTTTAACTTGTTCTATGTACCAATTGGAAACCTTTCCTTTTGCAAATGAACCATGACTTCATCTTTGTCCTGGAACTCCTTATACCTCCTTTTTTGATCTGCCTAAGCCTTATATTGTGAGTTCATCTTATTGATATGTTTCTTCACCTCTTCGTAGAAATTCTTCAGGTGCTAAGAAAAATATTTAGTCTTGATACTACTCTTCTCCCCCTTATCCATATTTCTTAGTTCAGAAGTAGTTCTTGGACTACTCCCATATATAATCTAGAATGGTGATTTACTAGTGCTCCTATTGACAAAATTGTTGTAAGAAAATTCTTCCTGTGGTATAATCAAATCCCATCCCTTGGGCTTATCTCCAACTAAGCATCTTAGCAGGTTACCCAAATTCCTATTCACCACCTCTATTTTTCCATCAATCTATGGATGGTGTGCAAAACTAAAATTCAAATCTATCTTCAACTTCTTCCATAATGTCCTCCAGAAATAATGAACAAATTTGGTATCTCTGTCTGAAACTATACTCTTTGGTAGACCATGTAGTCTCACAACCTCTTTGAAAAATAACTCTGCAACATGAACAAAATCACTTGTCTTATGACATAGAATTAAATGTGTCATCTTTGAAAATATATCCACCACCACAAATATGGAATCATGCCCTCTTTGTGTCCTTGTCAATCCAAGAAAAAAATCCATGCTAATATCCTTCCATGGCCTCTCAGGTACAGGTAATGGATGATGCAATACAATATTCTGACTTGTTCCTTTCACCATCTGACATAATCTGCAACTCTTTACAAACTTCTTCACATCTTGTTGTAACTATGGTCAATCATAATTCTCATTGATAAGAGCAATGATCTTATCTCGACCAAAATGTCTAGCTAATCGTCCACTATGCTTCTCCTTGATTAGATTCTCTCTCATAGAACTCCTTGGAATGTACAATTGGATTCCTCTAAAAAACATCCCATCTTGGATTAAGAAATTCAACCATCTCATCCTATCCAATGTAATAGGTTCCAAACAATCCTTCCAAGCTTCTGCAAAGTTTGGACTTCTGGATACAAACTCTTGAGTTCATTGAACCCAACAACCTCTATATTCATCTCTATCAACAAATTTTTCCTTCTACTTAAGGCATCTATAACTCTGTTTGACCTTCCACTCCTATGCTTCAAAACAAATGTATAAATTTGAAAAAAATCAACCCATTTTAAGTGTCTTTGATTCAACTTTCCTTGACTATTGAGATACTGCAAAGCTTGGTGATTAATATATAAAAAAATTTCTTTTTGCAACAAATAGTGTCTCCATTTCTTCAAAGTCTAAACTATAGCATAAAACTCTTGATCATAGACAAAATATTTCTTCTTAGCAACAATTAAATTCTCACTAAAATAGGCAACAAACTTACCTTCTTGACTCAAAATAGCTCCTATGGTAGTGCCACTAGCATCATAATCTACCTGAAAGACTTTATTGAAATCTAGAAGTACCAAAATAGGTTGCTTTGTAACTTTCTTCTTCAACATATCAAAAATTTTGATTGCTCCTATAGTCCACTCTATTTTCTATCCCCTCTCATTGCTTCAGTTAGAGATGCACACATACTACTAAAATTATTAATAAAATTTCTGTTAAAACTTGCTAGACCATGAAATGATCTTACCTCTGTAACATTCCTCAGGATAGGCCATTCAATGATAGATTTCACCTTCTCTAGATCCATTTTAAGACCCTCTACTGAGACAACAAATCCCAGATACACCAACTCTTTCTTCACAAAACTACATTTCTTCAAATTAATCAACTTCTCCTCCCTTAACTTCTCAAAAAAAAATTACATATGCATTAACTTCTCCTCCAATGTCTTACTGAAAATCAAAATATCATCCAAATAATCAATAACAAATTTTCCTAAAAACTCTTTCAATACCTCATTCACAAGCCATATAAATGTGCTCGGTGCATTGGTTAGCCCAAAAGGCATGACTAACCACTTGTACAAGCCTTCCTTGGTTTTAAAGGCTGGCTTCCATTCATCTCCTTCTCTAATCCTGATCTTGTGATATCCACTCTTCAAATCTATCTTTGTGAAGTACTTAGCTCCACTCAAACAATCCATAATGTCATCCATTCTTGGCAAGGGAAATCTATACTTGATGGTGATCATGTTGATGGCTCTAGAATTTGTACACATTTTCCATTCCCCATCCCTCTTTGGTGCTAGTACTACAGGTACTGCATATGGACTCAAACTCTCTCTGATCAATCCATTTTGCAACAACTCTTGCACTTGTTTGTTCAACTCTTCACTCTCTGCTAGAGTCATATGATGAGCTGCCTTATTTGGAAAACTAGCTCCAGGAATCAGGTCCATCTAATGACTAATATTTCTTACAAGAGGGAAACCTTTAGGTACATTATTAGAAATAATAGTTTGATATTCATTCAAAAAATCTAAAACCTCTACAAGTACCTCAGGAGTATCTTCTTTATCAACTCTAGGGGATCAATGAAAAACACAAATGCTCATGCTTCATACCTTCTAGGAACTTTCTTCCATCAACCAAACAAATTCTTGCATTATTGCACACCTTTTCCTCTACCTCTTTCAAGGGCTTCAACTTATGATGAACTCCATCCTTTGTCAAAGAATTGGTGTTGGAATGTCCATCATGTATTTCTTGTCAATCAAACTACCACGGTTTTCCTAAAAACATATGAAAAACATCCATAGGCATAATATCACATAATACCTCATTATGGTAATTCTCAATCTAGAACTATACCAGACATTGTTCATTTACCAAGGCTTTATGGTCCTTCTGTAACCAAGCAATATGGTATGGATTTGGATGCCTTCTTCTCTCCAATCGTAACTTACTAACCATTTCTTCTAAAACAAGGTTATCAATAGTACCTCCATCAATAATAACATTGCAAAATTTACCTTCACACTTACATTTGGTGCGAAATAAATTCTTCCTTTGAGTTGGTTCATTCTCCTCATTCAGCAAGGCTCTTCTAGTAACAAGAACCTCTCCTCTTTTTGCATCCTTAGAATGTGAAGACTCAACATCTTCATTAATATGTGCAACTCGTGCATTACCCTCAGGTCTTCTACTTGTCCTTCATGTTGAGGACACTCATAGGCTCTATGTCCTTCTCTACACTGGAAATAGGTTCCACGAAAGCCTCCTCTTCCTGGTCCTTGTCCAAATCTTCCCCTTCCTCTTTGGTCTCCATTATTTTGATCATGAGGATGGTAGGTGTTACCTCCTTTCGAGTTCTGGTTACTACTGGAGCCTTCACCCTTCTTTTGATTTTCATTTCGACCTCCATATGATTTTCCACCAATATTTCCTCCATGACCTCCACCTCATTGTTTGTTCTCAAACCTCTTGTTCAATTGTTCTTCAACCTTCACAGAAAATTGGTAAGCATCCTCAATGGTGGTCATTCTTACTAGTGTCAATTCTTCCTATCCAAATCAAGAACTTGTGAAATTTCTCTGTGTATTATTTCACTGTCCTTGTCCCTTTCCTCAAACTCTACATCTTCTTGAGCAGCTCCAATTAGTAATCAACTGGAATAAATTATTTCTTCAATTTTGACACCATTTTGTCCCATCTAGAAATTTTATATTTCCCTTGTCTTTCTCTTTTTAACTAGACCTCTTTCCACCATATGCTGGCGTGATATTTCATATTTGTCTTTGCAAACCTCACTCTATGAGGATCTTCAATCTCCTCAAACTCAAAAAATTCCTCGATGTCATTGATCCAATCAATCAATTCTTCAAGATTCAGATATTCACTGAAAGTTGATAAAGTCCATTTTAGGTCTCTTCCCAATGCTTGAGATTGCTTGCAACAATATTCTTTCTCTAGGATCCATTGGATCCCACTCTTCCTCTTCCATTTCCTCTTTTGTTTCATCTTCACTCTCATCTCTTTCTTGTTGTACATCTCTTCTTTGAACCTCTTGTTGCAAGGTTTCTAATTGCCTTCTAAGGGCTCTAATTTTATCTCTAGGTGGACCTCTTCCTCCACCACCTCAGCATCTACCTCTGCCATTCGGGGCAAGTTTTGGAGGCATCTTGAACTCAACCCACACTCACAAGACCTGCTGCAACTGCCTCACATTCGGTGCTCTATTACATGCTCAAGAACTCTTGCTCTGATACCACTTGATGACGGCCAAACCACTCAAAACCCACATAAATCACAACAATAAATATCAAAACAGAAAATGCGAGACAAAAAAATGACTCACTTTCAATTATTTTTAGAAAATGAAATTATAGATTCAAAACTTACATGCTATAGCCTCATGGGCTTGATTCATTACAACAAAATCAACTCTGAAAATAAAATCTATTGTTCAGAGCCACAATCTACACTATTAGGGCCCCTTCTACAATCCTCACTTAACCCTTTTTATTTTCCTCAATAACTGCCCTTGAATTTTCTAGAAAGTTCAAATTTCCCTTTTGTTTTGGCACTAAAAGTCTTGCCATTTCATTTTTGGCCTAGGAAGAAATTTTTATGAAATTCATTTTTTAGAGGACCAACTTTGTGGGGCCATAACTTTTGATCTGAGAGTTCAATTTTCTATTATTGCATATCGTCAGAAAGCTCTTGATGAGCTCTACAACATGCATATCCATTGTAGGTTGGTTTGACCACCTTTTGAGCTATTTTAGGTCCTCCAAAGTTTTATATATGAATTTGAAGCTGCATTGGAGAAATTTCTTGGGATAAAAGCTTTAATTTCTCCCAAACCATGCAGGGTATTGAGGTGATTCTTTCGTAACCAGAAATATTTTTTAGCTCTGCTCCTTGGGGTAAAATTTCACGTCCATATGAGCCCATTTTGACCAACTTAATAAAAATAGTAAGTGTATTTTTTGCTATTTTTGATGCCTAACGGTCTTATACCCCTTAAGTACCATCATGGGACTCAAAATAACTAAAGAGAATCAAAAAAGATTTTTTTTGGGATGATGCAAGATCGCCCTACACCGCTGGATGCTCCTATATCAACATTTCCTATTGGAGAGTTTATTTTATTTCATAACTTTGACCAAAGTAATGTAAAAGTCTTTGCTTGCATTAGTCAATTCATAGTGTTCCACATTACATATCAAATCAGATTGGTCATACTTAGTTAGAAATTGTCTAAATTTGTATGGTCTATTGGTATGCAGGACATAACACTAGGAATGAGTTGAAATTTAATTGTTGGTTCCTTTGTCTATACTCTTCATGAAGGGTAGGGCCACTTCTAGTTGGAAGGTGTATGGAGGACCACTGGTCTGTGGTTGGAGGTAAAACAATCAGGTGATGCTCTCCCTTTTGCAGATGACAAAACCAAGGCTTGTGAGACATAAGCAAATTTACGTATATGGAAGACTTGACCTTATATCATTTATTATGTATTGTAAACTTGTTTACTTGAAATGCATTTTGTAGATGATTTGTAAATGAAAATATTATCTCATTTCTTAAATTGTAATTGTTATATTACAAATTCAAAATTTTTAGTATTCATTTATGTATTAATACTATTCAAAAAATGTTATATAAAAATGAAAAAAATTTACTATCCTTTTTTAGCATGAGATTATTTACTTATATGGTAATTCTTAAAGTATTTATTGTGTAGAAATTTGAGTATGTTACATTATAGAAACATATAATTAATTATTAAGTTACTTGATATAGTTCAATAAAATTTTGAAATATAACATAATTGTATGCATTTTTTATTTGGTGATTTGAGGAGCTTTGGGCTCTCACCCTTTTTTGTTGTTAAAAATATCTAGATTAGGCACCTAGGGGATACAAAAAAGAGCATTGAAGCTCAAATTCTAGTAACACAACTCACTAGATCCATTCCAATAAAAAAATAGATTATCCGATTCCAAACTAGTTATCATAGAAGATACTAATTTATTCATTTTTTACTATAAACATACTTCATATACACTATATGATAAAAAAATGCCATCCCAATTTCTAGAAGTGGCCATAGTGTCTTGGTTTCAAACCAAAAAGTAAATCAAATAAAGTTTTCAATCACTGACATGAGTGTTGTTTTTCTCATCATTTAATTATAAATGTCAATCTAGGGCAGTGTCCATGGCAATATGCAAAAGGGAGAAGAAATCATTTGTATGACATACTTTTTCTACAAATGGAATTGAAAGATAATGCATGAAAGAAATTGTTGGAATCAAATATAATTTAAGAGTTTGTAAATGAAATTCTTGAATCAAATCTATCCTAAGAAACTTGTAAAAGGAAATACTGAAAATGTAAAGAGTTGGAAATGAAATGACTTCTAAGAAATGAAACTACAAAACAACTACTGTTGCTAAAAATTAAACTCTATTATTTTATAAAACTCTTCCCCATTTCATTCCTTGATTACAATAAATTTACAAAATTCTTATCTTCAACTAATATGAAATATGAGTCTTAATTACTATACAACTTGCTAGAAGATAAGAACATGTGTTGAGGGGAAAAGATAAATCTTTCCTTCATCTTGTTGAGTCAATATTTTTGATCATTAAAAACAAATATGCCTATTTTGCAGCCCCTAGATAAGCTCTAGAAAGAAATTTGATTGCTGAAAAAGTCATGCCTTTCCCTTGTGTATTATTAAAGCTCATAAAATAGCTCTTAGACGCTTGCAAAAAGCAAACTACCCAAAATTGTCTCTTAGATATGCTCCATTTGTTTACACAAGTCAACAACCTACCTTAATGCTTGAAACTACCCCCTAAATGCTCTCAACTATTGTCTCTTAACTGCTCATAGAAGCCCAAATTGCTCAACCTCTTCATAAATGATCTTTCACTTAGATCCTTTTTAGCTCTAGAAATGCTGAAGTAACAAAGTTCCAGAGCATCGAACTGGTGAAGTATGAGAGAAAAGTTTCAAATCATCGAACTAGTGAACTCTTCTCTCAAACCAAGAATTGGATTTTTGTAAAATTTAATGGATTTTTTCATTTTCTTGTCTCCAAATTTTTATCCAAAAATATTAAGAACCCAAATTGTAATTTTTAATATATGATGAAATCTTTACTGCTCCAACTAAAAATCTCTTACTTTCCTCACCATGCTCAATCTTGATAAACTTCATAATTAAGTAAATTACATTCTTTTATTTGGTTAATAGATGAGATATTTTTTTGTCTCATCATCTCCCCCACACCTAAAATGTTGCAGGTTCTCCTGCAACTTATAGTGAGCTTTGAGAGCTATTTTTTTCACTTTTATTGCAATTGGAGATTTTCTTAGAGGTACACTAGAGATGTTTTTAAAGATATTCTAAGTTACTCCAAAGCTACCTAGAGCTTGTTGTATTTTCTTCATGGTTGGTTTCCACTTTAGAGGAGAATACATAGCATGTGTAAATCACTTATTTGCAGAAAAAAAAACCTATTTTATCCTACTCTACTTTATTGATGTAGAGATACATTACACAAAACCATTAACTGACTGTGGAAAGTAACATTCCTTTCTTAAAGATGGATCCATGCATTCAACTTTTTGAAAGAAAAGGGAAACCATGAGAAGAAGATGGCTAAATATTTGAACTCTGATGCTCCTTCTTCCTTTGAAATGACAGTCTTCTCCATAATTTTTGATTCTAGTAGATGCATGGGTTGATTGTTAAGATCTTGCAATTCTTTCTCACATTTTGTTGCATGCATGATTGGATGCAACTCCTTGTCCTTCAAGTATTTGATCGAGAAACCCTCCTCGGACTTTGAAGGTTTCCAAATAATAATTTTTTGCTTGCCGAGACTTGAAGTCATGGTCCTCTAGTTGAAGATATTATAGAAGAGCTGCCACCTTTGCATGCAAGAATCTCTTCCTTTGGATCTGTTGTTTTAGGGGTAAAGTTTCTAAAATAATAAAACAAAAAATTTCTAAAATAATAAACCTAAAAATCTTTCCAAACTAATTTTTCTTTTGACCTGCTATTGACAGATCAACAACTCCATAATGACACCTTTCCCCAACAACAGTGCCAAAAATGATGAGTGTCACTGCATTCCTCATCATTTAATTATAAATGTCAATCTAGGGTGGTGTCCATGGAAATATGCAAGAGGGAGAAGAAATCATTTGCATGACATGTTTTTTCTACAAATGGAATTGAAAGGCAATGCATGAAATAAATTGTTGGAATCAAATCTAATTTAAAAGCTTGTAAATGAAATGCTTGAATCAAATCTATCCTAAAAAAATTGTAAAAGGAAATACTGGAAATGTAAAAAGTTGGAAATGAAATGACTGCTAAGAAATGAAACTACAAAACAACTACTGTTGCTAAAAACTGATCTCTATTATTTTATAAAACTCTTCACCATTTGATTCCTTGATTACAATGAATTTATAGAATTCTTATCTTCAACTAATCTGAAAGATGAACCTTAATTGTTATACAACAACTTGCTAGAAGATAGGAACCTGTGTTGAGGGAAAAAGATAAATCTTTCTTTCATCTTGCTGAGTCAATCTTCTTTGGTCATCCAAAATAAATATGTCTATTTTGTAACCCCTAAACAAGCTCAAAAAAGATAGTTGACTATTGAAAAAGTCATGCCTTTCCCTTGTGTATCATTAAATCTAGTAAAACAACTCCTAGATGCTTGAAAAAAGGTTCAAACTACCCAAAATTGTCTTCTACATATGCTCCATTTGTTTGCACAAGTCAACAATCTACCTTAATACTTGAAACTTCCCCCTAGATGCTCTCAACTGTTGTCTCTTAACTACTCATAGAAGCCCAAATTTCCCAACCTCTTCATAAATGATCTTTCACTTAGATCCTTCTTAGCTCTAGAAATTCTAGAGCAACAAAGTTCTAGAGCATCGAACCGGTGAAGCATGAAAGCAAAGTTTCAGAGTATCAGACTAGTGAAGTCTTCTCTCAAACCACAAACTATTCTTTCGTGAAATTTAATGGATTTTTTTGTCTTCTTATCTCTGAATTTTTGTCCAAAAATCTCAAGAACCTAGATCATAATTGTCAAGATATGATGAAATCTTTACTGCTCCAACTAAAAATATCTTACTTTTTTCATCATGCTCAATCTTGATAAAATTCATAATTAAGCAAAATACATGGTTTTATTTGACTAATAGATGGGACATTTTTTTGTCTCATCAATCACTAGAGTATAAAAGAGAAAATCAAGGGGTGACATATTACATAGTTCATTCCCACTCAACATATGTTCATTAAATCATTGGAATAATGATTTTCATCACTCAAAACCTCCTTATTATAATATATAACCTCATTAATTTTGAGATTCATAGGAATTTTGATATGAAAGGAATTACCTAGAATCTTTAAGCACCAAAATAGTGTACCTTGATTATGTATCATTGTGTTGGGGTGTTCTATTAGGTATTCCAAAAACATGTCTCCTACTTCTAAATCTATTCTACATCATTATGTAACATAAAGGACTTGGTTACTATTAATGAGGATATATTACTTAGAGAATGTGCCGCATTAAAAATATATCTTTGACTTATCAACTAGCCCAAGTCCAACATGATCTTAAACAATACCTCTTATCTCCATAGTATCATCATTATTAATCTATTTAGACACTCCCAATAGTCACAAAATCCAAACACAAAGCTTCTAATTAACTAATTCATAGTATATATAGTTTTCAAAATGCTTAGAAACCCTAGTTGCACTCACCTTGCCAATATCGAGTATTTCCTTATTTTTGGTTTCCACCTCAACCATAAACTTTTTCTTTCCCTTCAAATTGTCCTTCTTGATGCCACATCTAGAACCAAATTATATGCTTCCTCTTGTGCACACAATGGGTTCCCATCTTATAGGATTGTCCACCACTTGTCAAACTAAAGATAAAAATAATATACTAGGTAGCTAGATATTTGGAGAAAACCATTTAGGTACCACCAGTTGTTAGGGATTTTATGCCAATTTATGCCACCACACTTTAATTAATTATGTAGTATGAGGAGTTCCTTTCCATATTAAATTTTAAGTTCCCACTATATGATATGACCAATGCAATCATATCATACAAATTCCTTATCAATTGTCACCCATTATATAAGGATTATCAAATTTCTGATTCCATTGAACATGGAGTATGAATATGACATATCTACTTGAAAATATGAGCATACCAATCTTGTACTTTTTTATGTAGTCAATTGGAATTTATAGCTCTTCCTTGTTTAAGTTATTCCTTCCTTGAGGGAAGAAATTTGTTGGACAACAGGAAATGCAGATTGAACGGAGGAGAAAAAAAATGAAGAAAGTCATGATTTAAACAAGGGATCAAAGACTATTCTCCAACCTAATAGTGAAACAAATTTTGCCACTAGTAAGGTGCTTTAACATATAACAACATTTATCTTTACGTTCTAACAAACTACTAAAAAATAGAACTCTCATAATAGTCTAGATTTTTGATTAATGAAATCTAGACTAATTGTTCCACGTTGATTCTTTGCTAAGCCTTCCATACAAAGGGGGTACTTGGCTTTAAATACCTTGTTTACATTTTAATGATTCTAAAGGGGATAGATATTAATGGGATATGCTATCTACTTCACATATGTTAGAACATAATGTCATTAGGAGTCATACCCTTATAACATCTATACATTGTTCTAATATAAGGTTATGAAAACCTTATATACTTTACGAAGCATATACCATTTAAAATAATTTATAGTCTAATAACTAATTGTTATCACCTGAAATTGCACCCTTGTTGAACTTGATGTTCAACATCTCAGTGTAACATGGGAAAACCTCCAAAGCTGTGGGTCACTTATAGACAGAGGTCAACCTCTGGAGAAGGCCAACTTCCTTTGGTATCACCTAAACTACTAATTCTGTAAATGGAAAGGGAGAAGGAGTGCATAAAAATAAAACTAAATGCTATGGTGATACACTGAACTAATAAGAGCAATGGAATACTTAGGTTACACTTGAAAATTGGCAATGAACATAAGATTACACATCAAATTCTGTAAGCTTTGCATTAATGTATCACAAACAGGTTTGATTCACACACTTTTTCAAGAGAGGAATTCTTTTCACAGACTAGAACCTATATGTGATTATGTAAACATAGTTTGTGATTTGAATAATGATACTTTTGCAAAGGAAGGCATGAAAACAATAGATAAAGTTATAAGGGAATAGAAAAATTCACAAAATAACTTGATCATGAACCTGAAATGCACAACACTTTGCAAGAACAAGATGGTAATCTAAAACATCAACAGTGACCAAGGTAAAACTCTATATACTATGCTCCAAAATGAGTTACAGAAGTTTGCTAATCTGAGAAAGGACTGCAAAAGTCACAGACTTTCAAAAAGCATCAGGAGAACTCCTTTACAAAGAGGCAAAAATTCCCTATATACAAAAAATGCTGGCCCCTAGGGCTTACAAAAATATCAGCCTCTAGAAAAGATCTACCCTTAGATCTTTTAAAAGAAGTTAATGTTGCATTCAAGTGTATCCCTACTGTCCATGTCACTATGAAGGATCACCCTCAGGAGGAGTCTTCAGATCTTATGTAATACTTGCATTTACTTCCAGCCTCCGTGTCCATCCTCGAACCTCCTTGAAGGGCCACTTTGAATGCTCTAAAGCATTATCATTAATGTCGATCCCCCTTTGCTAGTAGTGATCCCAGCTGTCACTGCGACTCACGGTTTCTTCTTCCATTCTGCCTGATCCTGCTTCAGATCTTTCTGCAAGTTGATCTCTTTTGGAAATAGCATCAAATTTTCCCTGTAGTCGGCCTCCATAGAAAGAACACTACTGCCTTTGAACCGATTCATCACCCTTGATCTCAAAATAGATTCATACCACTGTATTCTGTTGATCTTATTTTAAGGGGTGGTGAATTAGTCAAATGGACAATGGTTTTCCCTTAGTTCTCTCTGATTGGGTGAACACACTCCATGCAAGATTCTCGGGTGGTCAGAGGTCCTCCATCAAAATCACATGTTGGTGAGACATTATTCGTTTATCGCCGATGCAAGTACACCTCATAGCAGCTATTGGCATAACACGTGACGGTCGGCAAAACCTATGATCGAATGCAAAAGTCATACCGATATTTCCTTTTCCATGGGCAAGTTGATCGCTATTGGCAAGACACAATTCTCTTGGCAAGACCCCATAGCGAGCTCCTTTCCTCTCCCCGAGCTCACTTCATTTCAGTAAGATCCTATTGGGTCAGCGAGACATCATGGTGAGCACCTTTCTTTCACCGATGCCTTTCTTGTTGGGGAGACCACCACTTGTCAGCGAGACCTTTCACCAAGCTCGTTTCCTTCACTGAGACCGCCTTTCATGTTGGCAAGAGTCCACCTTGTCGGTGAGACTTTACCCCTTTGCTAGCCCCTGTCACCAAGACCTCACTTATTGGGAAGACTTCTCCCTGAAGTTACACCCTTTCACCGAGACCTCAGCAGTCACCAAGATGTTACGTCGAGCCATGAACCCTCGGTGAGACCTTCCCTCTTCGCTCAGACCTTATGTCGAAGGCATATCTCTCAACAAGATCTCCCCGATGACATCCCATGTAGACGAAACTCTTCGGGTCAGCAAGACTTTTCCCATTTGGCCAAACTTTATGCTGAAAGCAATATCTCTCGGTGAGACTTTCGCTATTGGTGAGACCTCACAGCGAAGCCCCCATATATGCCGAAGGCATCTCTCTTTGGTGAGACCACCAACAGTCACCGAGACTTCATGCTGAAGCCTTCCTTTCTTGGCGAGCTCAGACCTTCTTTCAGGGAGATAACCACCTGTTGGTGAGATGTCTTGGCGAGCCCAAAACCTTTGAGCAAGAACTCCATTCCTTCAGTGAAAGTGTGGTTGAACTGCAAGACTTTACTCTGAACATAGATGTCTTGGTGACCTAATTGAGCCCATAAGTAAAAATTAGGAAAAACTAATATATTATTTATTTTTTATAAATGGTATTTTTAAATAGGTGTGACTAATACTAATTTAGCTATTTTTCCACCCCTTCTATATTTAAGGAGGTTCCCTCTTATTGAGAGGAAAATGGAATTTGGAGATAAATAGTGAATTTCATCAATATGCACAAGAGGCATTATTGGTTATGTGGAAGTAAAGCTAAGTGGTTCCCTCTAGTCTTTGTCTATTTTTTAATAGATCATTTTATAAGTTTTTTATAATAAAATAATGCTTCACGAGGTTTGTTACCTAAAAATGTTTTCTCCAAGTAGATCTTGTGTAATGTGTTCAATCTGTGTGCTTGTAATTATTATTATTTATTTAATGGTTACTTGTAATCATTAGCAACCTAAGATCCTAATTTCTAACATGGTATCATATCTTGTTAATCTTTACTAATCATGTTTATAGCTTTTTCTATTAAATAAATTCAAAATACTCTTAAAATCAAGTAACCAGATTCGAGGAAGTATATTTTTCCCTTGATGATTTAGTATCAAAATTACTTGCATCATAATGGCTTGTCTAAGTCAACTATAAAGGTTCTAAGATATGTGAAATGAATAAATTCATTCAAGATAAATTATAATGCATTTTCACCTTGTACAAAAGTTATCAAAAACCTCCAAAGATTTAATAACACTTTTTTAAAAACAAGGCGAAGGAAAGATAAAAATATGAACTTATGCAAGTGAATTTAGATTTGAAAATCAAATTACCAAATCAGAAATAAACATGTGATTGCAGAAAACATCAAAATATAAAAATCAACAAACAAAATGCAACACTAGATTTACATGGAGAAACCCTTTCGGGAAGAAACTTCATCCGAGAAAAGAGGATGAGTGTATTATTAATCTTCCAATTAGTACACAATAATACACTTCACTAATGATCTCTAATCAACTCGGAAACACCCTATTACTTGCAAGAACTCAATATATGAAACTACCATCCCATGGATCCAATTTAGAGAAATTATGGGAGGTAAAACCACGAATGCTAAACCAAAAAAAGAGGCACAAAAAAACATACAAAAAACCACAACCCTCTTCCTGGACAACCAAAAGACATAATAAAATATTAATTCGATATTCAAGACTCCAACATGGGTGCCTAACCCATAGCCTATCCAACTCCTTCCTTTCCAGATGCTCAGGTGACCTTTCCACTTCCCTATGGAACACCAACAAACACCTTTTCTTCTCCAATATTGGATTCCCACTCCAAAACCTTTCATATTCCATTTTGGACGTCTAGGAAAGATGCCTTATCTATATTTGATGTGTAACCACCATCGAAAATAAATTCTCTTTAAAATATAATTACAACATGCCAAAATTTAATATTTTTCTTTCATGTCCCCTAGAACACATTCCAAGGAATGTGGAGACATAAAAATAACATAGGATTGCAAGGCTAATGTCACCTTATCCTAACGTTCACCCAATTGACATTATACATTGTAATTAAATCCAAGAGATACAAAACATAAAATAAAGTACAGTGATCACTTAGTCCATGGCCTTCTTGCACCAAGAGAACTTAACCGTGGCCATTGGCTTCATAAGAGAATCTGCAACATCATCGAAAGTGTCAAAATTTTCTATCAAGAACTTACCATTCTCAACCATCTCTTGCATAAAGTGATACTGAACATCAACATGCTTAGTACAAGCATGATACATAGGATTTTTGGTCAAGCAATTAGCACTCTAACTGTCACATCCAATCTTCACTATCTTGCAGTCAAAACCAATACTATTACCAAGTATCTATAACCATACCACCTCCTTATAAGCATGTGTAACATCCATATGATTTGCTTTAGTCATGGAAAAAGAAATTGTGGGATGCCTCTTACTCATCCACATCACTTATCCTATAAACAAAGTAAATACATAGCCAGTGGTGGACCTTCAACTATCCAAGTCACCTACCCAATCTACATCAACAAACCCCTATATTTCCAGTGAATTGACCACATCATTAGTACCATGATAAACCAAATTGTAATTAGAATTACCTTGCAAATATCTAAAAACCCTCTTAACAAAATTCCAATGCTCTCTACCAGGGTTAGACATAAATTTTCTTAGAACTCCCACTGCTTGGGCTATATCTAGTCTAGTGAAAACTATTGCATACATAAAACTACCAATAACACTAGCATAAGGAACCATAGGAATATCCTAAACATCATCATCATAATTAGGACACATATCTAAGCTCAACTTAGTACCAACTGGAAGTGGAATACTAACTGGCTTACAATCATGCATATTAAACCTCTACAAAATGGTATCAACATACTTACTCTAACTTAACCAAAGATTTTTGTGAACCTGATCTCTTTTAATTTCCATCCCAAGAATACATTTTTCATCCCCCAAGTCCTTCATATCAAATGTGCCAAAAATCTGTGCCTTGAGCTCATTAATCATCACCTTGTTGTTACCAAAAAACAACATAACATCAACATACAAGGAAATAATTAAAATTTGATCATCAATAACCTTAATGTACACACAATGATCCTTCTTGCTCCTATGAAAACCAAAATTTAATGAAAAATCATCAAACTTCTAGTACCATATTCTAGGTGACTGTTTCAAACTATACAAAGATCTCTTCAACTTGCAAACCAATTTTTTCTTTTTATTTCACAAAAAAATGTTAGGTTGTTGCATTTGAATTTCCTCCTTAAGATCCCCATGCAAGAAATCAATTTTAACATCCATTTTATCTATCTCAAAATAACAAGACAAAGCAATAGATAATAGGAATCTAATAGAAGTTAATTTAGCAATAGGAGAGAAAATTTCACCAAAATAAACTCCCTCTCTCTAGGATTAGCCCTTAGCCACTAATTTGGCCTTATATTGCTCTAACCAACCATCTGCTCCAAATTTTATTTTAAATACCCACTTGCATCCAATGGGCTTCCTTTGGGATAACTAATAAGATCCCAGGTGTCACAACTATCCAAATCCATCATCTCCTCCTGCATGGTCTACAACCAAGACTCACTTTCCTCCAAAGAGAGCCTCCCTATAGGACTAGGTTCATCGCCAATACTCAACAAAGAAAATATACAAAAAAAATTGGATGGGCTATACCTATTAATTGGATTTAGTTGCCTTGTAGACATCTTCAAGGTAGGAGTAATGTGATCTATTTGTTCTTATTCTTCTATGTTCTCACCCTATAGATCCTATGAAGTATCTGAACCCTCTTCTTCTTCTCCATCCTCATATCCATTTAGTTGTTCTTCCACATGTGCATCTTTTTGCTTCTTAATAATTTTCTCAAAGTGCACTATATATTTTTTTATCTTTCTCCCTTGGTTTTTCTTCTCCCGAGTAAGCTCTAAACTCCCTAAAAATCACATCTCTAGAAAAGATCATTTGATGAGTTAGAGGATTCCAAATCTTTTAACCTTTTACATTCTCATCACCGCCAACAAAGATGAATTTCTAATATTTTTGATCCAGTTTAGATTGCTTCTTTTGAGGCACATGAACAAAAGCCTCACAACCAAATACCCTTAAGTGTGAAATAGAAGGATTTCTACCTATCCACACTTCATAAGGAGTTTTTTCAATAAGATTTGAACAAGGAGATCTATTAATCAAAGCACTACCGACTGATTCTACCCAAAAACATCTATCAAGCTTAGCATCGCTCAACATGCTCCTGAATCTTTCCATCAAGGTTTAGTTCATTTTTTTTCTACCACATTTTGTTGGGGAGTATAAGGAGTAGTCTTCTACCTTACAATACCTGCATGCTTACAAAACTCATCAAATTCTATGGAACAATATTCATCCCCATTTTCATATCTCAACACTTTTATCTTATAATCTAATTGCTTCTCATATAAGGCCTTAAAATTTTTAAACTTAGTTAAAACTTCATATTTAGAATGCATAAAATAAATCCATGTGTATCTTGAGACAACATCAATGAAAGAGACATAATACCAATATTTAACCAAAGAGTCAACATCCACTGGTTCACATACATCCGAATGAATGATCTCTAATATTCTCTTTGCCTTATTAGTTTTGTAGTGATGAAAAATTTACTCCTTTACATTTTATCACTTCCCCCCCCCTTAATTAATTGGACTTAATAAATCCTCTAATTGGCCCAATTATTCATTAAAAATCTTAATTAATCCTATTTTCCGAAAGGGGAACATGTATTAAACAATTGTAAACATTATTTAATTTTCCTTGGAAATTGAATGTCCTAAATTTAGGTCCTAGAACCCATTCGCCCAAGGGCAAATGAGTCCTCCTTAAGTTGAGGATCTCAAATTTTAATATTTTTTTGGTGGCATTTTATGATTCAAATTCAAATTGAAATTGTTAGCCTTTGATGTTTAATTGTCAAGAAATTAGAAAATTACCTATAAATATAAGGTATTTTTATCATTTCAAATGCTATATGAATTTTTATGAGACTTCAAAAGAGATTTTTTTTTTCAAAGGTGTTCAAGATAAGATTTATCAGTCTTCTACATCAACAATCAAGATCAAGATCATCATGTCAAATTTATTTACGTTCATTCATGTTTTTGGAGCTAACATTGTGATGTAGGTTTCAAGCATTCAAGAATCAATTAAATTATCAAGATCAACATACAATCAACCCATTTCATGCAAGATCAAGAACTTAGAGAGATGTGTTAGACTTCAATTCTCTAAGGATCTCAATTAAAGGGTTTGGTGAGTTGCAACATAGCATTGTTCATTCATCATTCCTTCCTTTCATTATTGTTTCATTTGAATGTTTAATTACCAAGCTAGGGTTTTACCAATGCAAACCATTGTACACCAAAAACAAAACAAAAATTCCCCTCTTTGTGTATGTGTTGGTTCATAGGTGAAGAAGGATTGAAATTGAAGATCTCAAAAGTGCAAAATTGCAAAAGTTATCAAAGTTGCAAAGTTTTCACAAAAAGTTGTCAAGACCAAGAAAACTCAAATCTTGAATTTGTTTATAAATTTTGAGGAGTGAAACCTATGGGAAAAGGCCTCTTAGATCCATCACTAGAGGACCCCAAAAATTGAGAAAGAAATTTGTACAAGGCCTCATTTTCCATTTTTGGATGCTCAACAACCACTTTTGGTGATGAGTACATAGTGTCTTATCTTTCTTGGATTTGTTAAAAGTTTGTTGTTTCTATTAGAGTTATGCTTCATCTACATGATTCAAGTCTTACATTGCATAATTGAGTTCATTTACTATTTATTTTTATCTCCCAAAATTTCTATTCAAAAAGATTTTACGCCATCAATCATAAGGAAAATTACAAGATCTCCAATAGGGTTGACTCACCTAGGGTTGAAAGTCAATCCTACCTTTGGGGATCTCATTTACTAATGAAATTAATAGAAATATAGGTTCATCACACACCATTTCCTATCCATTTTGGTTAAAACCTATTTTTCATCATCTCATTTTTTATGAACCTATTTTTCTATGTTTCAAGTTCCATTAGGAAATGAAGATCTATTCTATTTACCATACACACACTACTCACATAAATCATTTTTTCCATCAGTAATCAAAAATACTGTTAACCAAATTTTTATTAAGAATGCTTTTAAGACCTTTTTCACCAATGTTACCCAATCTATGGTGGCACAACATACATGCATTTTCAATGCTAGTTATATTGGAAAAGTTACATAAAGTAGAGGCATCAAAGTCTCTATTTGATATCCTTTAACTATCACCAAACTCCCTCTTACCAACCTACGACCAGACATGTCAAATGTCACATGCATTCCAAAATAATTCAACTTGGACACTAAAAGTAAATTTCTCGCAATTCATGGAATATGTAAAACATCATCAAGAGATTTAATCCTCCCATCCCTAAAACACAACTTTACCTTTCCCTTACCAACAATATTCTTAGTGCTATTATTACCAAGGAAAAAATATCCTCCATCATATGCTTTGTAAGAAGTAAACCACTACTTGTGAGGAGTTATGTGGTAGGAGTAACTTGAATCAATAAGCCAAGCATCATCACTAATAGAGTTAGCTGAAATAAAGAAAGCATCATAATCATCATCAAAGGAATTTTTCGTGGAGGAATCAACATTCTTTTTCTTTTTCTTACACTCATTATTCTCATGCCCTCTTTCTCCACAATTACAACACTTCACTTTGCTCTTTCTGGGGGTCTTCAATTTTCATTTAGACTTCTCCCTCTTTTTATCTCCTTTAGGTCCTTTTTTTGGACCTTCCTCACACATGTAAGCATCTTGGGAGAATAACTTCATAGAATCTCTCCTCATATCCTCTGATAGAAGTATGGAAATCATGATATCCATCTTTGGCTCTACACTACCACTACTTATGACAACAATTATATTTTCCCAAGATTTAGGAAAAGAACAAAGAAACAATGTGGTTTTGTTTTGGGTAGGAAAATCCTTGATCCTATAATTACTATGCATGATAATATTCACTCGTTGATGGTTAATAAGAAACTCAAATTTTTGTTGAAACTTGATCTGGTGAAGGCATATGATCTTGTGAATTGGTAATTTTTGGTTAAAGTTTTATTAGCTTTTGGCTTCTTAGATAATTTCTTGAAGTTGATTTAGAGTCTCATCTTGACAATGTCATTTTCTATTTTGGTTAATAGCTCATCCTCAAATTTCCTTAGGAGTTCTAGGGGGATGAGATAGGGTGACCCCATTTCACCCTTCCTCTTCATCATTCTTACTGAAGCTCTTGGGAGATCTTTTTAGAAGCTGGTTTCTATTGGTGGCATAAAGGGGCTTCATCCTACCTCTTCCTCTCCTCCATGTTTGCATCAACAATTCATTGATGAAATGATTATTTTGGGGGAGTCTTTTGTGGTGAAATAAAATTCCATTAAATTGGTTCTACATAAGTATGAAGCTGCCTTTGGTCAATTGGCGAGTCTTCCTAAGAGTACACTTTTTTTCCTCAACACACCAGAGAGAAGGATGCAAAGAATTGATGGTATTCTTTACTGTTCTATTGGGATCTTTCCCTCCATTTATGTGGGTCTTCCCCTTGGTGCTAATATGGTTCCTGATTCTTTCTAGAATGGGTTGATTGATAAGTTTAATGCTAAGTTGGCTGGCTGGAAAGACACTCTTCTCATTCAGGCTGGTAAGTTGGTTTTAATCAAATCTACATTGAAAAACCTCCTAGTGTATGCTTTAAGCCTTTTCAAAATTCTGTAGAAATTATGGGAGAAGATTGAAAGTATTTAGAAAAGGTTCTTATGGTCTCGTGTTGAGGATAAGAAAATAATGAGTCTAGTTTCTTGGGAGGAGGTGTGTTGGTCTAAAGGCCAAGGAGGTTTAGGTCTGAGGAAAGTTAAGGTCTTCAATTATTCTATTATAGTGAAGAAGTTATGGTTTCTTTTAGCTGGTGAAAAGTATTGGAAAACTATTCTTGGTTCTAAATATCTCTCTGGAGTTGATAAATTTAGAGACTTCTTAAGGGAAGACTACATTCCTCCTTCAAGGTCCTTCTTTTGGAACTCCTT
Organism: Sequoia sempervirens; assembly: GCA_007258455.2. NCBI lineage: Eukaryota > Viridiplantae > Streptophyta > Pinopsida > Cupressales > Cupressaceae > Sequoia > Sequoia sempervirens. The sequence goes on from VDFB02000015.1 coordinate 426,490,858, forward strand.
CGTCAAGGTTAGAAGTGTTGTTTCTACTGGTCTTCAGTGGTCGGTTGGAAATTGGAGGCACATTATCTTCTAGGATGATTGGTCATTTGGTCATGGACCTCTCCAAGATGCTAGCTCGGTGGCTCCCTTTAGGGATCTTTGTGTCTGAGAATTTGGGGCTATTGTTGATTATATTGTGGATGGGGAATGGAAAAGGATTCACGAGGAGTTTCAAGAGATGAAGAATCTTTATGGTGTGTTGACTCAGGTTCATATTCTAGTTGTTCCTCTCAGAGATGGGGTGGTTTGGAGGCTACTCCCACAAGGTCATTTTTTAGGGCCTCTGCTTTTCACACGCTCAATAATATTATTGGCCTGCAACCTCCCTAGGCTCTTGTGTGGTCTTCAAGTTTGATTCCAAAAATCAATATGTTCTTGTGGTTAACAGTTTAGGATAAAATCATGACCATTAACAATATTTGGAAAAGCGTCTTCTCCTTTCCTAATAGATGCTATCTTTGTGAGGATTCAAAGGACAATTTTCATCTATTTATAGGGTGCAAATTTGCTCGGGAGGTGTGGCTCTTGTTTCTTAACCTTTGGAGGATGGAGTGGATCTTCCCTTCTTCAGTTTGTGAGCTCTGGCTTTAGTGGTAGGCTCCATCCTTCAATCCCTCTCTGATTTTTCTTTGGTCCCTTAAGCCCCCTCACGTCATTTGGGATTTGTGGAAGGGGAGGAATAACATAATTTTTAGGGAAGTTTCTCTCTCCCCAATCTTGTTTTTTTAAATTTTCTCAGCTATTAAGGAGAATTTTATGTAGGTTGTTGCTAATTCTAATGTCATTGGTTAGGTGGTGGTTTCTAATTATGATGTTGGGGTGGATGACCAGTGGAAGCTTTCCTTTGAGATTGCTAATCCTTTGAAAAATGTTAAGTCAGATAGAGAAAGGGTTTTTTGGTACTCACCTCCTCCTCGGTGGTTTAAAGTCAACTTTGATGGTTCTGCTAAAGGTAATCTGGGACTTGTTGGTTGTGGGGGAGTGTTAAGAGATCATAATGGTAGGATATTTTTGGCAGTGGCACTCCCTTTGGGAATCCAGAAAAACCATTATGCTGAAGCAACGACAACCTATCATGGCATTGAGATGGCTAGGGAGAAGGGGATTTCCAAAATTTGGGTTGAAGGGGACTCATTGAATATTATTAATTTCCTTAGGAAAATTTCCCCTCCCTCTTGGTCAATTGAAAGATTTATTATGGATTCCCTTTCTATGCTGAATGATTTTGATGAGGTTTATATTTCCCATGCCTTTCGTGAGGAAAATGGGGTGGCAGATTTGTTGGCGAATCTTGGTGTGGCATCAGCTAGATAATGGGAGGTTAATGATAACCTATCGGTGAATCTTATATCCTTGCTCAATAATGATAGCTCCTAATTTTTTGGAGGGGGTCATCTCTTAGGTGTTTTCAAGGGTTGACATGTTAATTATTTTCATTTCATGATGATAAGATACTTGATGTTGATGACGCTCATTGGTAATTGTGGGAGTATGAGTTGTATGTGCAAGAGGATACTGGCCATTATTTTTCTTTGTACCTCGAAGGGAAGGCCCACATGCTTTCTGGGTGTAATTTTATCTTCAACCTTGTTGTTTATTTACATTTGTTTTCTGTGGGGTCTCTCTCTTGTGAATTTGTTGCCATTGAAGATGGGTGGGGTTAGGTGTAGAAAAAAGCTATTATTTTGTGATGAGATCAAAGAAAATGTTGATGTTTGGGAATTTTTACAGAAGGGAGGGGTTACCTCGTTCATGGAGAAATTGCATGGGTTTGAGTTGAATGTCTCGCATGAGTTTGTTGAAGCTTGGCATGGTCAGGTGTTGAGTTTTTTTGGTATGGACATCACTATTAATGAGTAGTTTATCATGGAATTAATAGGGATGTTGACTCAAGGAAGGGAATTTTATAGAGAGAAATCAATGTCTGGAGTCCATAATGAACTTCCTGCAAGACAGGGAGAAGGAAAAAATGATGAGACTCCAATGTGGGGGTTATGATCGCACCAAAATCAAGCCTACTTGGGGTGAGGTGGCCATGGTATTGATGCATTACTTTACCTTGGATGAGAGGTTCACAACTCTATATGGGCACCACTTCATGTTGATTAATCATTTCAGTCATGGTAAGCTTGTTTCTTTCCCTTTCTATCTTTTGTTGTCTTTGGAAGATGGAATTGCAGACTTTAGAAGGAATCCTAGAAATCCCTTCTTACATGAGGGTTTGATGTTGTTGATAGTAGAACATATAAAAGCTAATTTTTTTATTGAGTCCCCTATTTTTGTTAAGCCTAGTAAGTCTAAGAAGAAGGAGAAGTTGAATGGGAAATTCCAAATTGAGGTGGAAGATGATGTTGTTATAGAAATTGAGGATGAATCATCTACATGGTCAGATGGTTACCACATAGACCTAGATTATACCCCATCTAGTGGGGGTAAGAAAAGATCTTCCAAAAAGGCTAAGCCCTCTTCCTCACGTGTGAAATGTAAAATTCAGGTTGCTTGCAAGGAGGAGGTTGTGGAGGGTAAAGAAACTAGAAGGAAGACTTTGAAACAGGGGCTAGTGTGTTCCTATGAATTGGTGGAAAATTTGTAGTAGGGAATTGGGGTTAATAAGGTTGGTGAGGTGGTGGATTTTGTGAATGAGGAGAATATTCAAGATTCTGGTGGTGGTGGTGGGGGTCCTCATTGTGGGGAAAGTGAATAGTGTTGTGGATTTGGAGGATTCTCTTACTGTGTCAATGTCTAAAGAAAAAGATAAAGAAAAGGTTGCTCCACCTAAGGGATTCCAGGAAGAAGACCCTCCCATGAGCTCCCACCAGGGAAGGGGTTTGTATTGGGGTGCGATGGAATTTTCACAGGTTTCTAGATTGGTCAAGGAAGGGGTAGATATATTTTTTAATCTACTTATGTGGCTAGTTCAAGGGGTCCAATACCTCCATGGCAAGTACAACATGATTTCTCTTTCCAGTATATCTACCCTAAGAAGCTTAAGGGAGAAGGGATCTATTTAGTATGGTAAAATCATTGGATTTCAACCTTGACCTTATGGTGGAGGATGTGGCTAATATGAAGAAAGATCACGGTCCTAGGATTTCCACTATGGAGAGGAATTCCCTACAAATGTGTAAAGATCTCAATGCTCTGATTAATCTTAGAAAAGAGAAGCTTGAGTCCTCTGTTGAAGGTTTGGTGTTCCTGAATGAAAAATCTAGGAAATGGACTAGTCAATCCCTATTTAATGAGCTGGTGAACTAGGGGTGAGGATGTTGAGAAGGGTGTGCAGGTTGTTGACTTGGGAACTAGGCCAAGTGTACATACACAAAACAAAAAAAAGAAGAACAAGGTGGTGTCAAGGTAGGATGTTGAACAAATCACAAAAATGCACAATAAGGTGATATCTAAGGATCTGGAACTAGCTAGGATGTTAAAGGAAATTCTTTAGTAACTGCTTATTTTTTTGTCTTCTATTTTATTTTTCATGTCTTTGGTTGCTGTCTACTGATGGTGTGTTGATTGTTGTTTAATCAACTTAGTTTATGTGTTGGTGGGGCAACTCAACTTCTTTATCTTTGCTGCCTATTCTTTTGTACATGGTTTCAGGACCCCTTCAAAAGCTATTTTAAATTAATCAAAAACATATACTGATGCAAGCTGACTTATAATCAGATTAAAAGCATTTAAATGGTCTATAATAGGATCACTATATTTCATTTTTAATGAATATAACCATCTTTTGAGATATAAATTGTTAGAAAAAATTATAGTTTGATAAATGTCACATATCCTCTTCCACAACTTGAATGGGGTGTCTTCTATGGAGATATTCAAGAGGACAAAATATGTGAGACAAAACCATATGGTTCCTCATGCATTCTTGTCTAACTTTTTCCAATCTTCACCAGACATTGCAGCTAGTTCACTCTCTTGTGAAACTGTCAACCATTGATTTCTCTCTTCAAGAAGATCCTCCATCTTTAGTTTCCATATATCATAGTTTGTTTCATTGAATTTATCAATATCTTGGAAAGAGGTAGAAGCCATGGTAAACAAACCTCTTCACAAATCTGCAATTTACCACAAAACAAAAGCTCCCACTATAGCAAAAAAAATTTCAACACTTAAGAGAAAGGCATCCCCTTCTCAATAGAACCATTAGCTCTGATACCAAATGTTAAAAAGAAAGGAAAAGGAAAACTACAATATGAACTTATGCAAGTGAATTCAAATCTAAAAATCAGATTACCAAATCATAAATAAACATGTGATTACAAAAAACATCACAATATAAAATCAACAAACAAAATGTGACATTAGATTTATGTGGAGAAACCCTTTTAGGAAAAACTACACTCCAGAAAAGAGGGCAAGTATATAATTAATGTTACAATGAGAGTAAAAAATAATACACTTCACTATTGATCTCTAATCAACCCAGTGGCACTATGTTACCTACAAAAACTCAATATATGAAACTACCATCCCATGGATCCAATTTATAGAAATTGTGGGAGGTAAAACCATGAATGGTAAACAAAAACAAGAGGCACAAAACCACCTGAAAAAACCCACACCCATCTTCTTGGATAAAAAAATACATAATAAAATATTAATTGGATAGTCAAGACTCCGACATGGGAAACTAACCCATATCCTATCCAACTCCTTTCTGGATGCTCAGGTGACCTTTCCACTTCACAATGGAATACCAACAAACACCTTTTCTTCTCCAATATTGGATTCCCACTCCAAAACCTTTCATATTCAATTTTGGACACCTAGGAAAGATGACTTATCTGTATTTGATGTGTAACCACCATCAAAAATAAATCCTCTCTTTAAAATATAATTACAACATGCCAAAATTTAATATTTTTCTCTCATGTCCCCTAGAACACATTCCAAGGAATATGGAGAAATGAAAATGACATAGGATTACAAGGTTAATGTCATCTTATCCTAACAACATTGATTATTTCTCTCAATATTATTGATTTTAGAATTTAAAGTACTATTGATTATCTTGCGATCAAGTTCATAGAAAATGACACAAGTTTGTATCCATTGAAATATAACACCATTGGACATAAATTCAAACTTATCTATGTTAAACTTTATACTTTTACAAATGTATTATATATGTTCAAGTAATTTTGGAATTGAGTATAATATCACTAAACTACTGAAATTACTCCAACCAACCAAATAAATATTTTGGAAAACTAATCAACCACAAAAAAAACCACCATATAATTCCAATAGATCATGATAAACATGCAAAACATGAAAAAAGAAAATTCATTGTCATATTGAAAAATATATATGACATACTTCTTAATATAATGTTGTATCCCTTTTACTTTACATAGTAAAAAAATTAAATGGACACATGATTCAAGAGTCGTGTTTCTCCATGGATGAATTTTGTTTAACAAAGGTTGTCATTGATGTAGTAAGAGGATTGATGTCAAAAGCGTGTCAAAGAATATATGGTTAGATGTGGCACTATCTTTTCAAGAGATTGGTGAGAATTAATTCATGTTGTACTAACATACCTATTTGTGTTGGTAATTCTACTATCATATCACTAAATCAAGAAATATACATTATTAGCTATTGAGGAGTGTCTGTGTTTTGGAAGTATGTGTGCTTGCTGTATGCTTGCAATATCATGCATGCATCCATTCACTGTGATTGAGGTGATCCAGAAGGCTATACTAGAATTTTTTAGCTCAGTGTTGGTTCAATGTTTCTCAGGTCTCTTTTTTTGGGGTGTTGTAGGTTCTACTTTTTTAAAGGAGAGTGTGTCTACACACGTTCTATCATATTCTAGAGATTCTGGGAGATATGTTCAACATGCAAAAATATTGAAGTGAAAGAAGGTTCTTTGTGCCTTCCTGTCAACTTATTGGTGTTTGAGACCTATGAGGTAATGACTAGTTGTACACATGACATTCAAATATTGCATATGGTGTCAAGATAGGACTTGATTAAGGTTCCTATGGTAGTGCACGACATCATGATCATTTGGAGACAACAAATTTGATTTTGGACTAGAATGTTACAAGTTTCATGAAAATTAAATTTAGGTCCACCTTATGTCATCCTGGATATTTGCGGATCCTTAGCCAACATAGAAGAGTGTTAATGAAATTTCATGTATATAATTTTTAGTTTCATGGATAGTATAGTTTTCTACAAAGTTTAAATTGAAGAGAAGGTTGTGAATAAGAAGGAAAGAGTTGTATCTCAAAGTATGTTCCATTATCCAAAGATCATTTGAAGAGTGCCTGAAGTAATTCTGACATGTGTATGAGTTGTATTCTACTATATAGTAGATCTACAAGCTCTATATGTGTAATCAGATAGGAGTAGTGTTCTACTTTTGGATTTGGTGCTCAGTTCATTGTATTGGGGATTAGTGTCTCTAGTAGGTTGATGCCTATGAATACTTTAGGGGATTGGTGTCTCCAGTAGGTTGGTGACTACTTCATATTGTAAAATTCACCTGTTATATTCTTGCTTTGTGAGGATGGATTTGGAAAGTAGTTCCAAGCAACTATTCTTACCATGGTTCCCATCTTAGGTTTCCACATATATCTAGTGTTCAATTTTGTGATGGTGTGCTCAATGCTTGATTAGTAGTAGTGAAGATTCATGGTATATGATCTAATATTTTGAGTTGAAGTTAAGAGTTTTAAATTGATTAGATCTACAGATTCACCCTCCTCTTAGTATATTTTTTTCCATTCAAGATTCTTCATGGAACTCCTTATAATCACTATGCTTAAACCCATTAACATGATCCTTAAGAGTTTTTAGGATTTTACAACCTTATTTTATGGAGAAAAATAACAAACCATTTTTTTTACAAATTCGGTCAACTATCTCTATTGTGTATGAAGACTCATACGGAAAAAAAGCAATAGTAACACACATTTCAAGCCAATAACATTATGGCTATGGCAAGTTGGGTCATTTTTTAGGGTTTCCCAACAAAGATAAAGAATAGTAACACACATTTCAAGCCAATAACATTTCTCATCAATCTTTCTATTATCTATAGATCAATTGACCAAGCAATAAAAGCAATTGGAATCCCTACCAAGGGTGAATAACTCCCTCCATAAGCCCTATGTGAGTCAACAACCTGTAACAAGTGATAATTATTTGTTTGTTCCTCATTTTCTTTGAAACATCATAAACCAAAACCTCCTTTGGTATCGAAGAAATTTCCAAACACCAATTCAAGACAAAAAGAAAATACGTGGACCTTTATGAACTTTTCCTTCAATAGAAAATTTGATGAAAAGATAGGAAAAGTTTGTTGAAAATATTTAGAAACTCCTAAAAATATATATTTTAAAATGATTGTATCAATATGAAGGAATAGTGTGAAATTTGATTCAATGCAAGAGAAAATCAACAATATCGATAGAGTATTTGGGATTATTTTTAAACTATCTTTTTAAAAGATAAGATTATTACAAAACATGATTAACAATGCTAATTTCTATACAAAATTTGGAAAAAATAAATATATATGTAGTGATCTTTTCTATAGGTAAATACATAGAAATGGATTCAAAGCCTTTAGATTCTGAAGTGATCGATTAGGTTAGATTTAAGAAAACTATTAAAAGTTAAGTGATCCTAGCCAAGAGATATGTGTACTTCTCACCTAGATTAGAAATAAGGCAAACCTTTTTATCAAGGACATCAACTACTTGCTAGAAATTTGTGCCCTTCTCACCTAGACTAGATAAAAGGTAATCCTTGTTATCAAGGGACATAGACTACTTGCTTGGTCTTACTAATAGATTATTGAATAAGAGAACCATAGAAAAAATTGTAGTCATTTTACTCTTCTTTTTTAAATTTTTTTTTACCTTCTAGGTGTGACTAATATGTCAAATAAATCCATGTTGACCTAAAAGAAGTCAAGGTCATTGATAAATATTTTCTTTATTATGGGGTCCAGTGCGAGAGATATGTAAACCATACTGGTATGAAATATTAAAAGATCAAATAAAAATAGTTTAGTGGAGTATTTACATATTCAAATCTATCACCACAAATATTGATAACAATGGCTATAACATACATCTCCCTTTTACTAGTGTTATGCTATCAAGATACCCAAATGATAGGGACTAGGAAGTAGGATTTATTGTAGCAAGAAAATAAAAATTTAAAATTAGATTTGTAATGAATTGGTTCAAACATTCATACAATGAAGTCATTGCATACTTGATCATGAAATAAATAATCATATTGAAGAGCAACCCCTCAAATTTTTTATATTTATAATCTAAGATAAAGGAAAAACATTAAAAAAATGAGATTATTATATGATTTATGGGTGTCTAATAAAATGGATGGATTTATAATAAGAAATAGGTTAAAGTAAATATAATATATCTTCATTATTTTTTATTAGGAAAAGAAGGTTTTGAAGGGCCCCCAAAACCCTTTACAATAGAGAAAAGTTGCTAAAAAGAAAGAAATAGTAATACTCACAGCCCACAAAATTCAAAAATGTTGAAAAAGATAAAGATAGAAAACTTATTAGCAACCCAACAACAAAACATCAACACTAAGGCTAAACAACCAAAAACAACAACAAAAAACTACAACATTTTATCAAGAACATTGGACGAGTCCATATTTTCAGCAATGACCTTGTCCTGCATCTTAACCACATCTTGAAGATCCTAGAAAGTAATGGCAAACCTTTTCTTAGTCTTGCTCCTCATTCGCAGGAAAGGAACAACTTCCAAATTATTCTCCTCGCCAGGACCATTATCCTCATTCTTTTCCTCCAAATTCATGTGGTTAACCTCAAAAATAGCCACCTCATGTTCGTCTAGATCCAAAGACTAAAAAGTCCACTTAATGGATTTCTCATTCAAAACTGACAAGCCCTTAGCACTAGTCTTTAAAGACTGATTGCTGATATGAACTACAGTCTGCAAATCATTGTTGATCTTGTTCATTCTTTCCTCCATACTCACAATCCGCTCCTCATTGATCCTTTGAATATGAATTTCCAGAGAGATTAACCTTTCCTCATGGCTTTTACCAAGTTTGTCTATGTCCACAACTAATTTATCAAGAATCACATTAATTTTATTGACCTTATCTCTCACCATCCATTCCTTTTGGTTACAGTTCACTCACACAACATAAAAATCTTACCAATGTTTAATCTTGGAATTAATCTCCTTCACTTATGATCAAATCCATTTCATAAGAGAGAGTAAGTTACGTGTGTTTTCCTCTTCCATTCTACAAAATAGATCCATATTAATCTCCTCCCAATTAACTGGCTCAACAACATGAATATCAAAATTCTCATTGGGTTCCTCCTAAATCCCATCTTTACCCTCCAAATCCTCCTCTATAGGGGAGTCCTCAACTTCAATTACCTCCACTTTCACCTGGTGCTTCTTAGGGATGTCAACTAAATTAGCCAAAATTTCAAGCCACTCTGCCTTAACATCAATCTGCTTAACCTGATCAACATTATTACCAATAGGGGACTCAAAATCATCCTGGCTAGGAACAACCACCTTGGAATTCAAAAAAACCTCATCCTCCTACCCAATATCTGCCATTGACTAGTCATTTCCCTCATTAACATCACCCTTAACCCCTTTAACAATAGGAAAAAGGGGATCCTCTAAACCTTTCAACTCATCCACACCCTGTTTGACATTGCACTTCCCCTTATTGGGGCACCTTTTCTCCCCCTTCACAATCTTTTTAACCAAAGGAACAAAGACCTCCCTCATTTCAATATCTATTTTGTAACCCTTAGACCATGATTGTGAGTCCTCAGTTTCATCGACAGACTCACCCTCATCCTCTGAAGATTCATCATATATAGAGTCTTCTTCCTTAGAGTCCCCTTCCCACTCATCCGTTAACTGACCTATTTCATACTCTCTTTTTTTGCCACCCCTTTTATGTGTAGATGGCTTAGGGATAGCCAATAACACCTTCATTATAATGTGATCAAATATAAGACTCATAAGGCCTTCATGGAGAATAGCCTTCTTGGGATTCTTTCTATGGTCCTCAATACTAGTTTCCATAGAAACAAGAATGTAAAAGGGAAACAAAACTAGATTGTTTTGGTGAAAGTGATTAAGTAACATGAAATAATACCCACTATGATAATGAAGAACCTACCATCTAGAGTGAATAATTGCATAATTTCTAGAGCAATGTCCCTCCAAAGCGGCTTAATGGATTTACGGGCACACCCACCACTGCCAATGAACCTAAGCTTCTACTTCTCTGATCCTTTAAAGAAATTTGCTAAGGTAATCTTTGGCACAACCCAATCCCTGTAAAACTTCCTACCCTTCGAAGGAATACCAGTCACCTCAACGATGAAGTCCTCGGTGATGTTGAAATCCACACCTTGGTAACACAATACCATGTTGTTCGAACCATTTGCAAAAGCCTCCATCACCTCTAGGTTAGAACCGTGAAGCCTCAACAAATAAGGGAAGACTCCACCTTCTCCAAGTGCTCCTAGATAGGCTTATTACCACGTCACAAGAGCTCGGCTCCACTTTGCAATGAGATCCTCCAATGGTGAAATGCAACAAACCACTCACAACCTACTCTTTGTTCTTCTGTACAGGAAGAGTTAAGTGAAAAAACTAGAAGGAAATGCAAAAAATACCCACAATATAGGTGATCTTGACAAACCAAGTACTGCCATACCTCAACTCCCAACCCATGATCTCAAAATCAACTAAAAAACAATTATTATATGAGCAGGCACTGAATTCAAAGTGCAAAAACCAACCGAGGAAGAAATAAAAAAGCCTTTCTCCCCCCTTAACCGCTTCCTTGACATGACAACTGGTCATAATTAGAGATATTATGAAGATTATTTGGCATGGAATCATAAGTATTCCAATAATTATGAGCCATCACTCCTAAATTAGTGAAATTTTCAACAAGCGAGTTAGCCTCCCAAAAAACATGAGTAATTCTCACCTCAACAAAATAATTAATGATAGAAATAACATCATCAATCAGATGGGATATAGACCAAGATGGTGAAATAATCTTTAGGAGATAGTTTATGATGTCACTTGAGGGAATCCCTTTCTAACCATAGTTTAGTAACCCCTACTTCTCTAGCCAATAAGAGGCCATGATAGGTTGCAACTGGCAATATATCTTCATTGTTTTTTTTGTTAGTGATACTATTAAATCCAAATTAAAGAATTATAATTGATATGGTTTGGAAAATAATCATAAAAAATTTTCATGTCACATTAGGGATATAAGAAAATAGTACTTGTTTAAATAACATAGAGTTTTAGTTTTAAAATATTGGTATGTTAATATAATAATGTATAAATCAACTATTTTTATTTGTTAAATTGAAGTAATTTTAATTTAGTTAGACATAATGCTAGTTTATCATGTGCTTAAAATTAGTTTGATAATCCTTATATTTATGATATTTCTTGTTACTTTGTATCCTTGTACCTTCTAGTTCTAAAAGTTCCACAATCCGTGCATTGGCCTTTGGCTAAGACATATACTCAATATTGGAGTAAGTTCAAGTGGAGAAACTTCAATTCTCTACCTATATTATGTCTATTTTTGGTGAACACCAAATAGGACCTCATAGTGCTCTCGTTTTGGAGAAAAAAATGATTCTTACAACCTTCCTATTTTTTAATTTTAAAATTGAATAAAGAATTGTAATTCTTAATAACCTATAATTGAATTTGTGGGTGGGATGTAAACATATGATAAGCTATTAAATGCAATAAATTGATGAGACCCTTGGAGGAGTTTAAATAGATAGAAGTTTGATAATATTTGGTATTAGTTTCTTAAAGAGTGCTATATTGAAACTAGCATGATAATTTTTTATCCTAATGTCATAGAGAAGATAAGTCTATTTAGGGGAAATACTACAAGTTAAAAAGGTATGTCCAAATGGGTAAAAATATTCAATAATATAAAATATAAATAGATGTTTTCACAACTAGCAAGGCCTATATTACTTAGAGAATTCTTATTCTCCTTATAATAAAATAGAAAAATAGTCCATTCCTTTTGGAAAGACATAATAAGTGTTAGAGGTTTAAGGATATTTCCATTGGTATGGTTGTTGGCAACATGAGCATGAGCTTATATAGTGTTGTCATTGATGTCAACATTGTGGTTTGAATGGAAGTTTACATTAAGGTACAATTGGTTGGTGAAGCATGAGTGATCATGGAGATGGTAATCCAACATAGAGATGCAAAGGTTTTGCTTCAGTGAAAAACAAATATGTTGAATATTTGACTAAGTCCAGAATGCAGTTTTCAGTGTATAGAGTATCAAAATTTTGGTCCATATTGGTTCACCTTGAGGTATTTTTTTCTTTGGTTCTAAGGAAATTTTGGTATGTGTTGGAATACCTTAGATCCAAAGTTTCATGTCTTCATGTCCTCTAGTGCAAAAGTTATGGTTGATAAAATATTGGGTTCACCAATGATAGTATAATCATAAAAGACATCATCATGCATTAAAATAAGACAATTCATTGAAATCATATGTATCAATAGATATTACAACGTAGGAAATTTGACTGTAAAAAAAAGAAAACTAGGTTCTTTTGAGAGTGAATTTCACTAATTACTCTTAAATTAAATAAACTATCTAAAATGCTTGAAGAGAATAAATTGGTGAAAATATCTAATAATAGAAAAATAATTATAATATTTTAGTTATAAAAACAAAAAATACAAATAGTAGAGAACTTGGGATCAAAAGCTAGAAGTCTCAATCAAGGAAATTGATGCATTGTGTAGATGTCTTCACATAGAATTTTTGTCCAATTACTAGTGACACCAAAAAATCCTTGAATGCATGGCTCAATTTTGAGAATCTACTAAACCTTCAAACACAACAAGATGAGAAAAAAATGTTGGTTTTGTTTAGGGGATCCCCTCAATCAAACCCGCATTTTGGTATTTTGACTGCCACGAACATCCAAGATAGATAGAGATAAATAAAATGGTACATGTGTGTTCTTATTCTAAGTGGATATATAAATAAGAAAAATGAATAAAATAGGATATTGAAGGAATGTGATAATACCAAGGTGCTTCAGGACACAAGAAAATAGAATGATTACCTACAAGGCTTGGGGAAGTCAAAGAGAGAAAGAGAGAGCTTGAATAAAAATAATATAAAATAGTTGTGGAAAACTTGAGAGTGTGTTGTGACAGCCAAGAGAGGGAGATTCCATAAAATAAAAAATTCATTTTAAAATGAGAAGAAGAGGGAAAAGGAAGAGGCTGACGAGCTCTTTGGAAGAATATTGAGCCATTTCAATCGACCTAGAAAGGTGACAAGTGGAGAAATGCTCGAAAATGACTTTCAAATGACAAATTGTCACAATATAATAACATGAAGTGTAGACGTTTGTGCTAGGCACTAGTGTCCAAATAATTTATGCTAAAAAATGATAGGAGATAAGAAAAACATAAATTAAACACAACACTGACATGAAGAAGTGAACTTGAAAAAAAATTCCTAAGAACCTTGAGTATGAGAAATGTTGATGCAAGGATTGAAATGAGCCTACATACAGTAAGAAAATGGACATTAAAGTAGGCATGAAACATAGTTTGAATTGTAAGGGTATGCAATTTTACGATACAACATTTCCCCCCCACTTTAGCAAGCTTATGAACTTATGTAAAGATGCATGCTAAAGTAAAAGGGGAAGAGCTAGATAACACATATGCAAAGAAGAAAATACACAATAAAAAAACTAAAGTTTTAAGCTAGAAAAGTGAAAGAGACTTCAACATGGGAGGTTTTCTCAATACTATGTGTCGTCCCAAAAATATAATGGAGACACAACACATAGAATAATTCTTAAATGAAGTGAAGAATTTTATGATTAATTTATTTAAGGAGGTAATACATACGAGATACAAAAAATATATATATATAGAAGAGAATACATGACTTGAATACCGACTTTCTCTATTGCTAGGGGTCATGTAAATGATAATGTAAAAATGGGTCACAAGCTAGCAAGTTGTGTTATACTATTTGACTATGGATGTAAAAGGTAAGTCATATGAAGCACACAACCTAATAAGTTGCATTATGCTAGGTGGCTCATAAAATACCAAGGTAGGACATATGAAGGCCTACAGGCTAGTAATATGCATTATGATAGGTGGCTCACATGCTACCAACACATTGGGAAAGCAAATATTTGGTAAGCATAAAAATAAATACCACCACAGGGGGTTAAAACAAAGAAAAACTACAAGGGGTGAAAATAAATATTTTTTATGCAAGAATTCATGAATAATTAGAGTATATGTGGCCCCCCTTAAAATATTGACATGTGTAATATGTTAATATTTTAATGAAAAGAAAAGGAGAGAAAGAAGGGAGATGATCCTTGGAAAGGATTCATACCTTCAAAATAAGTTGTTCTCTCCCCATAGAATATGGGCGAGGACAACCATGATAAATACTAATGTGTTGTTACCAAAGAGAAAGTATGGTTACTAAAACAAAGAAAATAGGAATCCTAGGTCTAATGTGTAAACCTAGGATTTAAACTTGGTTGTTTTATGGGCTATTTTCTTAAGTTTCATTAATATGGAGATCAACAAGGTGAGTAGATTGAATTTCAACCATGAAGGTGAGTTAATTAGACCTAAATCTCCATCTTAATGATTCTTGAAATGGGTTTGAATTGATTTGCGATTATTAACCTAATTAAACTATATGACCTAATATGTAAAATGCAATAATCCAAAAATAATAGATTTAAATAGTAACTTGCAGGAAGATCTGGGAAGTGCACTATAATTATGTACCTATCTTTAAAAGTTGGTTCTAATCATTGTAGGACATAGTCATCCTAGGGTGTAAGGGTCCTTGTATACCTCTTCTAATCTATTTTTGAGGTCCTCTGATGACAAATTTGAGCTTCTGATTTTTGGTTGTAAAGTTGTTGGAACACTATTGGATAATTTTGTAAGTGAGTTTCCATGAGTTGAAACGATGTAGGGCTTCAAATGCAACGATGAAAAATTTGTCTTCAAGCTTCCTTCAATCCTCTTCAAACCTGAAACTTGCACATTCACAAAGAGAGGAAATTTTGTGCCATTTATGGGTTTGCCTTAGTCAAACCCCCTATTAGTGTTTCCACTTCCATAATGGCAATGCCAATCATAAAATGATAATGGATAGGAAGGAATGATGAAATCACAAAGTGCTACAACTCACCACCCTTCAATGGCTTCCTTGAAGGACTAAAGTCATACACATCACCTCATGGTCTTGGATCTTTCTTGATTGATTTTATTGAATGCTTTGGAGACCTACAAAAGTGTTAGCCCTCACAAAATCAATGGTAACATGAATTCACATAAACTCATGTAGAATGCTGTTAAGATCTTGAATTGTTGTAATATAGCTCTAAATTTTTTCTCTTGACTTGCTTGACAGTGCTCTTGATAATAATAATTTCTCATAAATTCTTCTTAGTGCTTGTTAGATTTAAAATTATGCAATAAATAGGTATTTATAGGCATTTCTCTAATTTCCCAAACATTAAATCCTGATAGTTGATATTTGAAATTTGAAATTTGAATGTTAAAATGCTATCACTGACATATCAAAAATTGGTCCCCAGAAGAATAGGGGGACCCAAATTCTATAGAGTGAATGGTTCTTGGTCCTATTTTCCAAGAAATTAAGTGTTATGGACAAAATATTAATTATAGTCATTTTTCAATGCTTACAATTTCTCAAAAAGTGGTACAAATGGGCTATAAAATACATAATATAAGAAATTTGGGATCCAATTGGGCTCAATAATTTATTTGGAGCAAAACCTAGAGTGAAATTATCAAGGGTGAGAATTTATGATGCTACATTTAGCTCCCTCTTTAGTGAGAGTATGAAATTACACTTAGAATCACACTAAAGTAGAAAATCTATGCCAAGAGGGGTTTGACTGTCCAAATGTTGAAGAGGTAGGACAACTAAGGATCTAGGGGGGTGATCAAGCCCCTAGGATCCAAGATCCCATGGAAAACCCACATAAGCACAAAGGAACACACATATGTATGAAATGAAGTAAGACAACATATGCAAACATACAATGTCAACATGAAATGCAAAAAGGAGGGTATGGATAATCATGGGCTAGAAAGCTATGTTATGCTAGGATCCACACCAAAGGCTTCCATGAATCACGCAATAAAAAAGTTTGATATTTTCTAGGTGAATCATAAACATGAAGGTAACACAAGCTAGTGAAGTTTGATATTCACTAGGTGAGCCCCCAAGACAAGGTAAAATGAGAAACACACTAGGTCTACTAAAGTACACTATTCACTAGGTGTGCACCCATGTCAACCATACCAAGAATTATACTCCCTAATAACTCTAATAAGGTTCTATGAAACTATCAAAATGCTATGCCAATGCACCACTAAGTTCAATGCATGTGAATGAAGTGAAGCAAAAAAATGCCAATGTTAATGTCAACACATCACTAAGTCCAAAACTAGTGAACAAAGTGAAGAAAATAATGCCAATGTATGCCCCCACCTTAAAGAAATTTCAAAACACCATGTTGTGAGAAATTACTTTAAGGTAGAAACAAAAATGATAAATGCCATATGATAAAAGGTCACAAGAGCTTATTTGGAAATCCCTATGCCAATGATATGTTTCCAAATAAAGCTATATCATGATAATGGGTTGCCCCCAAATGCAATGCAACAAAAAGTGATAGAAATTAACATGGGAGGGATCCATGGATTTGTGATTAGTATACGTCTTTGCTATAGTGATATAATAAAGCTTAGAATTGACATCATTCCCCAAATACTCATGGAAAAACAAACACAAATGGAGGAATGACACATAGAGAGAAGACAAAAAAAATGTTGGGTCAACATGGAAGAGACCTAAATGTCTCAGTGCCTTGCATCATCCCAAAAAGGAAAACACAAGACACACAATAAAAGACAAAGTTTACGACATATAAAAGAATTAAGATACAAATAGAAGAATGTCACAACATATTTTTTTCCTTTGTATCCTTGCACCAATAGAGCAACAAGGGTCATCCAAAGTAACTCACAAACACAAAGGAATGCTAAGAAACATAACAAAAAAACATCACATCACATGTAAGAAAACACAAAGAACACATGAAACAAACATAAAGGAGCACCACACATGCAAATTAATTTATTAAAGCAGGTCATCTGCATCCCAATCTTGCTCATCATATAGGGAAGGTGGACAACTAGCTAAAGGGACTACACCAAGTTCCATACTAGGAGCATCTCCAGGTTCAACACATGGTGGGTCACTCTCATCAAGAGGATCATCTTGGATTCCCCCATCTAAGTTCATTTTCATTAAAAACAACACAATAACTCATTATGGACTTGTTCATCAATTTTAGCAATTTATTCCTCATCATCCAAGTTAATCACAATAGGATGCTTTATGACAATGACAGTTGAATTTTCTTGTTTTACTTCTTGTTTTAGTTCCATGTCTTTTTTTGGTGAAGGTTGTAATTCTTCTTGAGTTGTTTACATAGCTGTAAGATTATCATGCACTTTTTTATTCTTTTCTTCCAATTGATGAGCAATAACACAATGCCGCCTACACCTACAACATTTAACATTTCAGTTTCTTCTTGAATGGTTTTGAATTTGTGTTGGGGTAGGAGTGGGTTTCTCGACCATTGGTTTTTTCCTTCCCTTAAGGGAGGAACTTAAGGAACCATTGAGGGTTGGGAAACCACTGTCTCTTTAGGTCTATACACTTGTTTTATCTTTGGAGGCACAAATGGAATCATTTGATTGTCTCTTGGTATTTTACATGATATGGGTGGAGCAAATATGGCATAGTTACCTGGGTTAATTGGAAGGGTCTTTTCTTGGCGAATGGATTCATCCATAACTGGTGGAGGAGGAACAACCATGCTCTTGTTATTTTTAGGAATATTGGAAGGAGATAACTTTTTTATGTGATTCGCCTTAAAATTTTGGTATGAATTGAAAAAGAAGACCTCACAAGGGTTTATAGGTTCCATAGGTTGAGGCCAAAATAAATCTAATGAAAAGTTCCCATGGGAGGATAAAGGATTAAACCCACTATGATGCACTATGAATATCTCATTTTCAAATGGGAACCTTACACACTTGTGAATAACCAATGAGAAAAAATTCATGGAGCATAGCCATGGGTAGCCTAGCTTCACACAAAATTAGTTCAATGTTGAGATGATGGATAATGATACATCTAATTGTTTTGGTCCAAATTTAAGAGGAAGAGTGATTGAACCTATCATAGGGCGAGCAAAACCATTATGAGTTTTCAACCATGATTTTGATTATTCATAATAATCGTGAAAAATATCATGCAAAAACAAGCATTCCTCAGTGATCACATTCTCTACACACATGGGATCAATGAGTATTTCTTGTACAAGTTTATCATTAATATGTCCAACAATATAGATAGGATCATTTTGTGCATGTATAGATGCATCACTATTAGTGAAAGAAATGTTGGGTAACATAGTGGTTTGGCCCTTACAAGGTTGAAAATATATTAAAGCAATCACACTATCTACTTCCTTCTCATCATTATTGTCATCATAATTCTTATCATCATTCATATCACCACTCATATCATCACAAGCTTGCAAAAAGGATGAATAGTTTGGAATTGATTTGGTAAAAAATTAAAATTTTTGGTTAGGTGGGGCAATAGTCTTATTCCCTTGATCATTAACACCGCCCAATTAGATGTGATTAAAATCAATGAGGTTTTGAAATTGATGTTTAAAATGAATAAATCATTCTATATCATGTCCACTTGTGTGATGATATTGATGAAATGAATTTAGATTGTAACTTGAAGGAAGGGGTTTGGTTGTGTCCATAGGTCTAATGAGAGGCCATCAGATTAAGTTCTTATTCAAAACTTGTAACATGATTGAATGGAGGGTGTTAGGTAACTGGGTAAATTTTCTATCTATTAGTCTAAATTGGTACAAGGTAGAACGTATGAAAACAACTTGAGGTTCAATATGGTTGGTTGTTTGAGATGTATGTAACTTGATAATTTTTTTATTTTTCTTCTTGAATGGTTGATGGTTGTTTTGCAATACAAATTCAGATTTCCCAATAGGAGTAGATGAATATCTCTTCATACTAACTAACCAAATTTTGGTAATCATGAAGGGCCATACAAAAATGTATAAAGGATGGATATTTCATCGACAAGACCTTATCCCTTGTGTCAGGTTGCAAGTTTCCAATGAACACTCTTTGGACATCTGCATTAGGTAGAGAAAGATTGATTTGTGAATAAAGCAACTAATAGCGGCCTATGAAGTCTATGACCTTTCATTTTTCTTTTGTTTACATCTCACTAGATTAGATATTGTAATTTTAGGTCTAATGTTGACTTGGAATGTTGGAGGAACACATAAAAAATTTCATTGAAGGAGTGGACTGAGTTATTCAACAATGAACAAAACCATTCTAAGGTCATGTCTTTCAATGATCTAGGAAAAAGCTTAGCCAAAAGTTTGTCTTCAAAAATGAAGTCACTACACAAGGTTGCATATACCAATATATGATTGTTAGGGTATCCTTTACCATTGTACTTGTCAAATCGAGGTATCTCTATGTTTTGTGGCATTGGTGTTTTCAAAATTTTAAGTAACAATGGGCTTATTTTAACATATTGCAATGGATGTCCTTTTTTTTTGGTCCTAATTTGAAGTTTTTTATTGAAGTGAGGTTACATTTTGCAAAATTTGATTAATGATAGAATCATTGGTTGAAATGTTTTGGGAATGTGGTGAATATAGTGGGATTGTGTATATTCTTGGTGGACTACTATGTTATAAATTTATGAGAGGGGGTGAAACTTGAGAGGTTACATGTGAAGATCCAAAACCATAAGGATTTCCAGTGGAAAGGCCTAATTTTGGATTTATGCTAATGCTTTGTTGTATCATTGAGGCAATAGTTGGATTTGTGTATGTAGGGATAAAGACTATAGTTGTAGGGAGGGAGACATGATTTCCTCGAATTTGAGTGTATCCCAAATCTTGAGCACAACTAGCCATTGTAGGTACATAATAATCAACTATATGGGCTAGGCTATACAAAACCTCTAGTCCTTGGTCATCATTAATCAATTTCCTCATGTTATCTATTATAGGGACTATTGTACTTGCTAGGTATTTAGTACTCACATAGTCTTGAAGTCTTTCTATATCTTTGTCCAATTTTTTAGGTTTTCTTGATGAACATGGGAAATATAGTCTCAACATCAATAAAAATGGGTGATTGTAAGGTTCTCATTGGTATGGTAGCACTAGGGATAGAGTTCAAAATGGGTGGAGTATTGACAATGTTGTGTATGAAAGAGTTGGCAGACTTGGGATCCACAATAGATATAACAATAGTGTAGGATGCCATAAGTTTACACCTACGTCTCACTAAAGTATTGGCAATTGGACACTAGGTCGTGAAGCTCATGCAAGTTTCAAAACACTAAGTGTACCCACTATGTACACTAAAATAACAAACAAACACAATAAAACAACTAGAAATAGAATTCAGACATCAAAAGAAAACAAAGAATGCAACAAGAAAGATTTGTGAAAAAATTTATTTAGTCAACAACAAGACATAGGTACCCAAGGGTGTCTATGTCTTGTGCAAGTTTTTTAGAAATTCAAAATCTGGCAATGTGTGTTTTCTTAAGGATTCTAGGTTTAGTTGTAGAAAGATTTGATAGTGAATATTTTTCCAATTTTTTCTTAATTTATGCTAATACAAGTAACAATATGTGAACACTAAATGGAAATTTTTAATGCATTTTATGATCTAAAATGCACAAATTGACTGATTGTAAGATGCCTAAATCTGAAAACAATGATTTTGATGCAATTCTAAAACAAAATGACACATTTATTTTACTTTTATCACTTTTTTAGCTAAATGAAAGATGCCTAAATGAATGCAATTAAGCATTCCAAAAAAATGCCTACAAGCACAAATAGACTAAAAATAAAAAGATAGAGGAGTGTGCAAAAGTTTGTTAATGCAAGTGTACAAGGATAGAGGTGCCCAAGGGTGTTTGAGTCCTTGATATGGTTTTTGAAAATTTAAACTTGAATGTTTATTATACTGACCAAAGGTTATGCTCCAATGTGCAAACATATCTGTGACTGAGATTTTTTCTAGAATTTGCTCAAATTAAGACAATGTGATGCAGATGAAAATGTGCAACAATAAGTGACAATTGCAAATACAATTTTAAATGTAGATATGATCTTAGTGATTGAAATGAATACTAATGCAACCTATGATGCCAAATGATATTATTTTTTTTGAATTTTATGTCTTTTATGATGCAAAAGTGAAGCCCTAGATGAGAAATGCAAAACAATGAAATGTAAAACCTAGATCTAGGATGAATTTTAGAAGGTATGTAATGTTAACAATTCAGGTTCACCAAAATGAAACAAAAAAATAGGAACCATAGGTCTAATGTGTAAACCCAAGATTCAAACTTGGCTATTTTGTGGGTTATTTTCTTATGTTTCATTAAGATGGAGATCAATAAGGTGAGTAGATTAAATTTCAACCATGAAGGTAAGCCAATCATAATTGAATATCCATCCTATTGAGTCTTGAAATGGATTGGAATTGATTTTCTATGATTAAACTTATTAAACTATATGAACTAATATGTAAAATGCAATAATCCAACAATTAACAAACCGAAATTGTAACTTACAGGTAGAATTGGGAAGTGCAAAGGATTGTGTACCTATCCTAAAAGTTAGTTATGATCATTGTAGGAGGAAAAAGTCACCCTAAAGCATATGGGTCCTTGTATGCCTCTTCTTCTCTATTTTTGGGGTCCTCTAATGACAGATCTGAGCTTCTATTTTCTAAAATTAAAGTTATCGGAACATTGTTAGATAATTTTGTAAGTGTGTTTTTGTGAGTTGAAAAGATGCAGGGATTCAAATGCAATAATGAAAAATTTATCTTCAAGCTTCCTTATATTGCAAGGTGTGTTCCCTTGGTATCCTTGTGCTATGTAGCACAACGCTTGGGTTTGTGACATGGCTTAATCACCTCTCATGGATTCATTAACTGTAGCGGTTGTATTAGGCATTAATAGGTCGATCTTTTGGTGCAACAACAACCATATTTGCAACAATTGGTATCAGAGATTGGGTCATTGATTCAAACCCCTCGCTTGCACTAGGGGGATTTTTGCAAGGTGTGTTCCCTTGGTCTCCTTATGTTGTACAACACAATGCTTGGTTTCGTGACATGGCTTAATTACCTCTCGTGGATTCATTATCTCTAGTGATTTTATTAGACATTAACATGATATTTTGGCACAATGACAACCATATTTGCAACACCTTAAATCCTCTTCAAACCTAAAATTTTCAAATTCAAAAAGAGAGGAAATGTTGTGCCATTTAGGGGATTTCCTTATTCAAACCCCATGTTAGTGTTTCCACTTCCACAATGGTAATGTTAATGATAAAATGATAATGGATAGGAAGGAATGATGAAATCACAAAGTTTTGCAACTCACCACCCTTCAATGAATTCCTTGAAGGACAAAAGTCATACACATCACCTCAAGGTCTTGGACCTTACTTTCTTGATTTTCTTGAATGCTCTAGATACCTACAAAAGTGTTAACATTCACAAAACAATGATAACATGAATACACATAAACTCACATAGGATGATGTTAGGGTCTTGAATTGTTACAATATAGCTCTAAATTGCTGCTCTTGACTTGCTTGATAGTGCTTTTGATAAGAATAATTTCTCATAAATTATTCTTAGTGCTTGTTACATTTAAAATGATGTAATAACTAGGTATTTATAGGAATTTGTCTAATTTCTTGAAAATTAAATCTTGATAGCTGACATTTGCAATTTGAATTTTGAATGTTAAAATGTCGACACCAACATATTCAAAATTGGTCCCCAACAAAATAGGGGGACATGTATGCCCTAGGGTGAATGGTTCTTGGCCCTATTTTTCAAGAAATTGAGTGTCAAGGGAAAAATATTAATTAGATGCATTTGTTCAATGCTTGCAATTTCTTAAAAAGTGGTATAAATAGGCTATAGAATGCATAATTTAGGAAATTATGGACCCAATTAGGCTCAATAATTTAGATGGATCAAAACCTAGAGTGAAATTGTCAAGGGTGAAAATTTACGATGCTAAAATTACATATGAGATTATATCACCATGAATAGTAATGATAAAATAAAGATAGCTACAAGTGCCACATTGTGGGTAGCAACATAATAGAAGAACAAAAATTATTAGGATTTATAATAAACCAGATAGATGTGATCCTCAATATCACTTGTCATGCAAAGAATAAATAGGTGTGTTAATAGATGGAAGAGTGATGGCACCAAAGTTGTGAAGTTGAATTTGATTCTTCAAGGATTGAAATTCACTACTAGATGACCAAACACTTGATGATATGTGCAAAAAGGAATTTTTACTAGATCATATTTATGAAATTTATTTTGTGTATAAGGATTAAGAGTGATTAGGTGGGATTTGATAAGCCTCAACGAGACATTATCTTGTTTAGGTAAAGAAGGAGTAAGAAGAAACACTCTTGTGGATAAAGGTTTAACTTTTCAAAAGGAGAGGTCATAGATACATCATAAAATGGAGGGGATGTAGACAAAGGATAATGATGGTAACCTAAACCCATTATAGAAAGGTATAATGTAGGTCTTTAAGGGACCTTAACTCCTTGTTTCTTGTGCCCTAGAGCATTTACTTTGTATCCATGCTTAGAAAGGATTTTAAAGCCAATCCTATAATGTGTCTTAAAATTAGAGAGAGAAGGAGAATGAACATCACTAGCCTTAGGAAAATAAGAAGTATAAGTGCATGTTTGAGAAGAAGTTATAGTTGAATTTACAAAAGAAAAAGGATTGATTATAGAAAGAGATTGTGGATCCTTGTTAAGTGAAGGAATTCTAAAGTTGGACAAGTCAATATTATACTCACTAATCCCATGGGGGGTGAATTCTAAGGATCCCAAGTCATCACCAACATATTAACACTTATCATAAGAGGATCATATTAACTTTATACTTCAGGAGGAAGTTCATGTTGATGGAATATAATGTTTGGAATATTAGACTAAATACATTCCATTAGAGTATTCACATAAGCCTATCTAGTAGAAGATGACACAAGGATATTCTATAGATCCTCTTGGAGAATTCCATGATAGATAGGAGAAGTTTGTAGAAGGTCCCAATGAGAGATATTAGTAGGAGTAACATGAAGTTTCTCAATAAGATCATACTCTCTCAAGGACTTAGGAAGGGGTTTAGGTACACATGGAATAATATGCTTAGAAGGTGGAAGAAATGTGATATCAATGTTTTTTTATTACTTCAAGTGTTATATGTGTGGGATACTAATGGGTAGTCATTATCCATAGACATGTTAGACGCAATACAATTAGAAACATGATGATAATAACTCAAAGGTCGTAGTGTGTTAAGAACACCACAAATGATTATTATAGGATGAGAAGATGAAGGAGAATTAAGTGTTACATGCATAAATATTTTAGGACAAGAAAGTGGAGGTGAATCAGTGTTGCATGAAAAAAGATTTTAGGACAAGAAGGATTATTTTAAACACTAGTAGACTTATCCAACATCCCCTTAGTAGGTGGGATAAATCCATTAACAATTACTAAATTATCATTATTATTTTGTTGTTGAGGAATATGACATATAAGAGAAGGAATAGTAGAAATATTCTTAACTTCCATCCATGGAGGATCTAATGTGAGGTGAGAATCTTAATTAAAAAATGATTCATGAATAACATGGAGAGAATTTGAATGAAGGGAAGGTAAAATTACATTAAGAAAAGTATTAATGATTTCATCCTCTTGCACCAAATATCGTCAAAAGTATGAGGAATTTTAGGAGAAGGGTCAAGAAAGAAGAGTGAGATAGGAAATGGTAAATAATTTCACATGCTTGTAAGATAATGTCTTGAAGTTTCTCCAAAACTCTAGAAAGTGATAATTTTGAAAAAGAGGCATAGTCAAGTTGGTTGAAGGCCACCATATTTCTCTTTTGAGAAGAGAAAAAAATGTTTTTGTTAAAAGCACCTTTTTGGGGTACTTTTGAAAAGGTTTTTAAAATGTGAGTAATGGGTGAACACCAAAATGTAATGAACTACAATAAAAAAAGTGTAGAATGTTAGGTTAATTAAAATGTAATGAAGCATTACATTAAGAAAGTGGTGTAGCATGTTAAGTTCATCAAAATGTAATGTACCATGATAATAAGAAAGTGGTGTACCACATTAGTTTCACCAAAATATTATGAACCAAAAAAATAAGAAAGTGGTGTAGCATGTTGAGTTAATCAAAATTTAATGAACCATGACAATAAGAAATGTGTGTAGCATGTTAGGTTAACCACAATGTAATTTATAGAAGTACCATCAAAAGGAATGATGATACTATGAATATGTATAGAAGTTGTAACCTTCTCAATGACCATCAAACACTATGTATCACATGGTAAATCATCATTAGGTATGTTTTCATCACTATAACAAGCCATAGGATGACTAGTATTGATATGAAACTAATGGATGAGTGGAGTGTGTCTAAATATAAGGATGAATAATTAAAAACTCTATATTTCTAGGGTAGTTCACAAACATGATGAAGCAACACCTTCATAGAAGGAACTTCCCCACCTATGGGATAAATATTGATAAGAGCATCAAGGATGGGGGGATAGGAAGAAATAAGGTGTGAGAAAACTCAAAATTAATATAACATTCATGAGTAATGGTTAGGGGCAATAGACTATGAGAATCCATAGTAAAATGATGAAAATAGAGCCAAGAAATTTGATCTAAAATTCCAATATCAATTTAACATGAAATTGAAATCCAAAATGATGTTCTTGCATTGATTATATGAGTATTTAAAAATATTTTAATAAAACCAAATTCCAAAATTGGATGGAAAAGTTTGTTCAAAGTTCATAACAAACTTTTAGAGGTAACTACCTATCTAACCACCAACTTTCCACCTATGCAAGTGATTAACCTACAAGTTTAAAATAAATCCCATAAATGATGTAAAAGATTAATTTCACACCAAAAACCCCCTTAAGCACAACTTAGGTGGGGACAAAATATTGGATCCTAGCAACTGGCCTGCTAAGGTACCCAAGTACACCATAACTTTATAAATAATAGGAGAAAACCATATTATGAAAAACTCCCTCCAAATGAGGGAAAAAAATTCTCTCTAAAAGATGAGAATAACAAAAACCCATGTGAGGAAGAAATCATCCCCATAAGAGAGAATAAGAAGAGAGACCATCCAACCCACATGGGTAGTGGAGTTAGCTTGGGTCGTGGGTTTGATCCCCATTGGTTTTGGGTTTGACTCCGCTCCTGAGTTTACCTGGTTGGGACTAGCTTGTGGGTTGTTGGGTCCCCCTCGCAAGGGACTAGTCTTGCCTCAACTCACCCTATTGGGAGTTGGGCTAGGTCGTAGGGATACTCTTGTTATTAACAAAAAAAGAAGAGAGACCACCCAACCCCCCTCAAATTGGAATCTCCTATAGTGATGGTTGATGTTTGCCAATGAATGTTCAAGATGATTTGAAACCATCAAACAAAAATCCTCCCCTTAGGAAGAAATATATCCACAAAAGTATGCAAGTTGTCCTATTACTAAAAGGAATATGAAGGAAGAAAACTCAACATGAATGAAGTCCTTGAACTCTTCTCAAGTGTCCCCATGTCGATGTTGAAAGGAACCATAGTCAAATAAAGAGTTCTAGCCACATTGATGAAGATAAAAATCCAAAACCTAATGGAAATGATTTTAGAACATAATCTACAAACAATGATGATCCCTCCAAATTTTATTAAAAGGTCTCCACACTAATTCCAAACAATGAAAAATGTTGATGTAGAGAAGGAACAAGAGGGTCTAAAGATGCACTCACAATATTTGAAGAAGATGATCCAATGACTATGTATTTATAGGTATTTATTCAATTTCCTACAAATTAAATCTCAATAGTCAACATTTGCAATTTGAATGTTGACATTGACATATTCAAATTTGGATCCTGACAAAATAGGGGGACTAGGATGCCCAAGAGTGTCCCACTCCTAGACCTATTTTCCAAGACTTAGGGTGTCGGGGGAAAAACACTAAATTAATGCATTTGTTCAATTCTTTCCATTTCTTAGAAAATGGGTGTCTCAGTCCCCCAATTTTCTAGGACTTAGGGTGTCAGGGGTAAAACATTAAATTAATGTATTTTTCAACGCTTTCTATTTCTCAAAAAACGATAAAAATAGGCTATAGAATGCATAATTTGGGAAATTAGGTGCCTTATTAAGCTCAATAATTTATGGGGGATAAAATATAGTCTAAAATTATCAAGGGTGACAATTTACGTCGCTCCAAAAATATTGATGTGTGAGAATGTAAAACATTGAGTTGTGTGAAGACTTGTTGAGATTTTGAGAGAGTTTGTGTGTTGGAGCTATGATATAAATTTTAATAATTGATGCATCACCTCCTAGGGTTACTAAAAATTTTCATTTTAGTTCTTCTACCCCTTTTCCTAATCAAGGAAATAGTTTTTAGGAGGTTCATCAAGGGAACCAACCCTCTCTAGGGGTTCATCTTCACCATAGGCAACCCACAGCTTGAAGATGATTCCATTTTTCAAAGTATAGTTGAGTTTTACACTCAGTTAGGGTGCAATCCTTGTGATAATAGTTTTTGGCACACTCAATGGGACTCTTTGAATTATCACAATTCAAAGCTTATTCTTTCATTGCTGGTATTTGGTGTGTATATCAAAAATTTCTTCCTTTGGAGGTGTGGACACTTAAAATTGTCTTGATCTATATTACACATCTGAATTGGATTACTAACACCATTTGCATCCTAAATTCACCTCTTTTCGACCATTTAATTAAATAATCTTCATTGTTTAACTAAATTTATCATTTTCTCCTATTAATCAAATGATCAATATTATTTGGCTAATTCATTCCCTTTCATACTAATTTTTATCTTATTTAATTAGTTAATGCGAAATATTTAATTAAATTGCTTGTCTTATCATTTAATTAAATAATCTTATTATTTAGCTAAATGTCATTAAACCCCCTTTTATTAAATAAGTTAATTATTTAATGAAATTCCTAATTTCATCCGTCTTTCACAATTAAAACATTGTTTTGATTATCTAAATAGCTAATTTATCTCACCCTCCCACTTGCAAGGGAGTATTCCCCTAGAATATTCCTCCATTTGAACTCCTCCAAAATGGAATATTCTTGTAACAAACCTCCTAACAACTTCCTAATTTTTAGGAAGTGTGCTTCTTTGAATCAATGAGAGCCATTGATTAAATCCTTAATCCTTGTCAACTTACATTCTCATCCATTGATGAGAATCCTTGATCCATTCCATCTCCTCTCATTGCTTCTCATCCATTGATTGATCAAATCAATCATGACCACCGATTCAACCATTTCTCCTATAAATACTCCTCATTTCTATTAGAAAGGGATCCACTTCCATTTAGAGTAACTAGACTATACTAAATTTTAGAAAATATATTAGCATTTTAGAATTTAGCATCATTTTAGTTAAGCTTTACATCCATTTTAGCTTATCTTTTATCCATTTTCATCAATCTTCATCAATGGAATCTATTTAAAAGCTTGTTTTAAATAAGGGGTTGGGAAAGGGCTGAAATTCCACATCAATTAAGAACCAATCCCCAAATGAGATGAGGTTTGAGGCTCTAGATTAGTTTGCATTATGCATTTCTTGTTTGCTTATGTTTAATGGCTTCTTCGTTTGATGTTTTCAAGTATTTCATTGGGAATTTGACTTAACTAGTTAGATATTGGCTTATTTCATGTGGATCTACCATGTTTAGCTTAGGCTATGATCATTCTCACATTTTGGCACTAGAAGGAGGGATTTACTAACCAGATTTTATGAATTTTTCTTGAGTTTTTATGATTTATAGATTGTAGGGCCTGACGACACAATTGTTTTGAAGTAGGGAGATGCAATTGCAAATAGCGACACAATTTCTTGCATTGGTACACAATTGTTATTTGACCAGAGCAACACAATTGAATATTATGACACAATTGAATATTGCGACACAATTGAATATTGCGACACAATTGAATATTGTGACACAATTGAATATTGCGACACAATTGAATATTGTGACCCAATTGAATATTGTGATACAATTGAATATTGTGACACAATTTAATATTGCAATGCAATTGAATATTGCAACACAATTGAATATTGTGACACAATTTAGATAGGGTGACACTATTCAAGTGATGCATTTGTTTCATTGACACAATTGATCATTCTATTTTCTTTCTATGATTGTAAGTCAACTAGAGTGACACAATTGTTACAACACATTTTTCCTATTCCAGCACAATTGACCTGTTTGGTTTCTAACAAAACGATGCTATTGATGTCAACCAAAGTGACGCAATTATAGAAAATGATGTAGTTGTCCTAAACCAGAGTGACACAATTTCCTACACAATGCCACAATTTTCAAGTAAAACAAAGAGTTAAACTTTCATGTCTGATTTGGATTTTTAGTTTAATCTACTCTTTGATCATTTACTGACTTCTTGTTTTTTCTATAAGGCTAACTATTTTGTAGGCTTGGAAAGAAGCATAAAATATTGAAGTGAAGGAGCAAAGTATCATTTGATCTTTTATTGTAAAAGTGTTTTTTGAACACTTATGGGATGATATAACCCATCTTGTTGCTTTATTTCATGCTTTAGGATAACTAGATTTTAATTTGGGACTTAAAACTTACAATGCTACGAGTTTTTCAAAGTTAGCTAAAATTGAACCCAAACAACCTCACCTTGCAATGTTGGTTTAAAATTGAACAACATAAACTTAAACTTCCTTTTGGTTCAAATAAAATGAACATAGCATCTATTTTGGGGCATTAAAAAGAACCAGTGTATTCCGTGCTTGCCATACTTGTGTAATATTTTAGTGTGTATCCTCTCCCCTTGCGCTTTGTGTGATCTAGGGTGAAGAGAAACACTCTAAGTTTACAAACTTTTTCGAGTCACCCCAAGGATTTTCTACGCATCCTCTCCACTTTCACTTAAAGCAATCTTGAGTGAAGAGAAATAAAATTTTCTTTTCTTTTTAGATAAGGGCCTACCTATGAGATACATCCCATAATGGAGAACTCATAGGTGGCCCTAAAAACACATTTAATGATAGGCTATATAAATTTTTCAAAATCAAAAGAAAGTAGCTTAAATTTGGAGCGTGAAGCTTTGATGTGCCTAAATTTTCATATGAATGTAATGGGTTGTACATGAAGGGCTAGAGACTTAAGTGTCTCATGCTTGATGCATACCTCTGGTGTTCACGATTGTCACTAAAAATCTTTGTCTAGAGGCCAACCAAGTTTTTTGAAATGTCCTTTGAAGTAGTGCATCAGAATAACACTTTTGAGAAGTTACTTACCACACCTGATTTATAGTTCAGGCATAAAGTTGAAGAGTTCATTCTCTTGTACAGAGCTAGGAATATCAAGATGGTACATTTCCTTGATATATCCTATTAGACCCCTCTATAATTTTTTATCCAAAATCATTCCTTCGAGGGTGATGTAAGCCTACTAAGAAGTGACATACCTTTATTCCTCTAGATTGTAAAGTGAATAATTTTGTTGAGAAAAACTAGTAAGTCTTGTGGAAGAAGACTTGTGAAATATCTCCCATAACCATTGAGTCAGTTATACACATTTCTTGGAATTTAAACAACTCAAACAAACATCAACATGGTCAAAAATTTCAAACCCTTTGTTTATTTATGAGTGCACTTCAAGGAAAATATATTGTTGCATACCTCTTACTATATCTTTTTTTTTTTAAAACAATATATTAGTGGTTTCCTAATATATTTGACCATATCTCTACTCACTTATATCAAAGTTAACTTAGGGACCTATGGCTTAGCTCTTTGATTTTAAAAATTTCAAGCTTTTGTGGAAAACATTTTTCCTTGTCATAGACATTTGATGTGGTAAAATAAATTTCATTAATCAAAGATTAACTCAATTGAACCCAAAAAGCATGCACACCTTGGTTTCATTTTCAAACATCTTGAATTCAAAAATAAATAGAAAACACGGAAATGCATACCAAAACATTGTATCAAAGTCTTACCATCCAACAAACATTGGTTTCTTAGGTTCATGACTCAAGGGAAAAACCATGTTTTTCAATACCTTGATCTTGTAAACAAAGTTAGGATAAAAAAAATTAGGATCAATTATCCCATCCATCTCAAACATTTTAAATCTCACCTCACAAACAACTTTAAACTTTGGACATAACAACCATCTATACTTATGTTATCATCTATCAATCCCCTAGTTTACCTATATGTGTGTAAATGAATCCTTTTTCATACATTTAGTTAAGTTAGCCATCATCCTTTTGAACAAGTCTATCCTAAAGGTCACAAGTCTACCTTTAGGATTCACAAGTTCTTTAGACACTTAAAAATGTCTTGAGTGGTATTACACAATTGAATCAGATTTACTAACATCATTTCATACTAAAACCCATCCTCTTTTTGCCAATTTCATTAAATTAGCCTAGTTATTTAATTAAATGTTTCATTTTTCATCTATTGATCTAATTAATATAATTAGGTTAATTCCTACCCTCTCACACAACATTTCATCTATTTTGATAAAATAATGCAAATTATTTAATTTAAACCCCTCCCTTTATCTCTTCTCATTTAATTATTAAATCTAAATCATTTAATTAAATGTCACTCATCCCTTTTCATTAAATAAATCAATAATTTAATGGAAATCCTATTATTCCTCATCTTCCACATTCAAAGTTAGTTTCAATTACTAAATTTCTAATTTCTCCTCCAATCCACTTGCATAGGGAATATTCCAAAGGAATATTCTCCTATTTTGCTCCAACAAATGGAATATTCTTTCCAAACAAACTTTGTAACAAAATTTTAAATTTGTTAAATAGTGTGTTTGTTTGAATCATTCTCATCCCTTGATATTTCCTTGATCCATGCGATCTTTGATTCTCATCCATTGATGAGAATCCTTGATCCATGTTTCACTCTTGATTCATTATTGACCAATGATTGATCAAATCGATCTCATCCATTGATTCTTCATTTGCTCTCCTATAATTACATGACTATTTGGAGAGAAATGGATCCATATTTTGATAGCAAATTTATCCTTTTGAAATTCCCTATTAAGCACTTTTTAGCATTTTAGCTTAATATTCATCCATATTAGCTTAAGCATCTATTAATGGCTTCCATTTTAGATTAGCTTGCATAAATTTTAACATAGTTTGCATCCATGGCTTCTATATTTGAACTTTGGTTCCACATAGCATAGGTTGCATCCATTTTATCAAGCATTTTAGCATTTAGAATTCATCTTTATCATGTTGAACTAGTTTCATATCATATTTTGTTCTTATCTCATTAGTTTCACTGGTTTTCTTCAATAAAATTGATTGGAACAAGCTCATATTATCCAAGAGATTGGGAAAGGGTCACCATTCCACATCAATGTGACACCACTCCCCTAATGGGATAATATTTGAGGTCTTGGAATATATTTACTTTACATTTTCACGATTTTCATGTTAGTTTAATGGTTATTTAGTTTCTTGTTGATTTTGAATATCACATTGGGATCATGGCTTAGTAGATTAAATATGCCTCAAATCTATATGGATCCGGTGTATTTAACTTATACTATGACTATGGTCACATTTTTGCATTAGAAGGAAGGCTATACTAATCAAATCTAATGAATTTCTCTTTAAATTATTGTGTTCTTGTTTTTATAGATACAATGAGGCTATTGGAGGCTACAACGGTGCCATTATCAGGCATCACCATATAGTGATACTTTTGACAATTATAGCGACACCATTGTGGAAATTGACACCATTCTATCTTTTTAATATAGTGACACTTTTCTCTATTTTAAATTGCTTCTCTAGTTTTAATTATAGCGACACCTTCGATTATGCTAACACCATTGTGCTCACTATTTTTGTGTAGAGTGATGCTATTTCTCACTAGAGCGATGCCTTTGTAATTACAACAATGCCATTGTGGATAGAGATTATTTTTACTGGTAAAAAAAATACAGAGCTAATTTTGACACATGCTTTAATCTTTTAATTTCATGTACTCTCTAACATGTCGCTGAAATTCGGTCTTTTTTTTTTAGGCTAACTGGTTTTGCAAATTTGAACAAAAACTTGAAGTTAAGAGGCATACTATCATTTGACCATACATTGTAAAAGTGATTTTACACTTATGGGACAATTATAACCCATCATATGTTGCTTTACTTTATGTTTTAGGACCAACTAAACTTCCATTGGGTTTAAAATTTACGTTCAAAGTTGGTTAAAATTGGACCCCTACATCCTCATTTTGCGATATTGGCTTAAAATTGAAAAAAACAATCAAACACTTCCATTCATGTTTAAAATGAAGTCACTTAGATTTAGGGGGTTAAAATGAATGATTGCTTGCTTTGCTTGTGTACACTTTTAGTGTGTATCCACTCCCCTTGCAATTCGTGTGATCTTGGGTGAAGAGAAACACTCAAGTGTACGTTCTTTGCTTTGGTGCACTTGTAGTATGTATCCACTCCTCTTGCGCTTCATGCGATCTTGGGTGAAGAGAAATACTCAAGTATAATTTTACACTTTGTGTCACCCTTAAGAGAGGAATTACTATGAGATACATCCCACAACAGAAAACTCGTAGGCATGTTCTCACAAGCACATTTATAGGTGGGATTTCAATAAAGGATGTGAAATTGTGAGAAATTAGCATCAATCTTGGGCATATAATAGATTGAACATAATCCCACACCTTAAGTGGAACACAAAAAATTGAAGAGCCTTAAGTGGCCAAGTGGGTGAATATATGTCAGGGTGTTCTTGGTTTTTTATCATTAAGAACCTTGTTTAAGAAGTGGCTAATTTTGTCCATTCAATGAGTTTAGCAAAGTGGTGCATTGGAACTTAGATTCCAAGAAGTTACTTTCCATGTCCTATTTTGGTTAAAGTGTAGAGGTTAATAATTCATTCTTAACATACCTCTACACTCTTTCCTTAATTACATGTAAAATCATCTCTTCTACTACAAAGGGCATGAAGCAAGCCCACCAAGAAAAATGTACCCACTTGAGCTAGGAATGTTATTACTCGTGAGTTAGTTTGACACATTGGTTGTTTCCAAAAACATCTTAAACACACATAAAAAAGTTTCTCAAACCTCAAAACCTTTGGATTAAGTATGGATACCTTTTGAAAAGTCCTAATATTGATGCTTTTCCTAAGGATTCTATCCTTAGAGGCTTCTAAGTATTTAGGCTTATATTTGAATCCACACTTTCCAAGGTTAATATAGGGAAATGGCCTTAGATACATGATTTTCACATAATGGACTTTTTGAAATGAAGGTTGCTTTGACATAGACATTTTAGTTTTAACATTAATTCAGAATTTCTTGATGTGGTAATGAAACAATCTCATTTAAGAAAATATTAAATCAAATGAACACCCCACAATGATGCATGTTCAAAATTTGACACCCCAAAACAAGCACATTGAGACACGGAAAATATTGCAAACCATTGAGTCCTATTGTCAAAATAATTGAGTTCTATTTCACCAAAATCATTCAGTTCTTAGGGTTTTATCACTTTAGAGGTATAGCATGTTTCTCACTACCTTGGTCTTGCAAAATAAAGGTTCATTTTAGGTTAACATTTTGGGTCAAACATTTCATCCACCCTTTATCATATTTCACATTTCAATTCACCAAATTTTATAAAATTTTGGAGACACCAACACTCTTTGAACTTAGATAATCATCAAACTAATCTCCTAACTTAGATATATTGCATGTGAAATGTATCATTTTCCATACACTTAGTTGAGTTTGTTATCACACTTTTGGAAAAAAATATCTTAAAGGTTACAAGTCTACCTTATAGATTTGCAAGTTCATTAACACCTTTCATCAAATCATCAAACCTCTTTGTCTAAAAGCGTTTTCCAATATTTTAGAAAGTTCATCCCCCATATCATTCATCCTTTTCATTATCCATTCACACCATTGGTACCAAACAACTTAAAGGGTCCCTTTTGCCATAATTTAAGTCAAATAAGGAGTTTCAACATTATAAATCTCAACATACCTCTCCCATAGGTGACCCATAATTTATGGTTACAACAAGATCACAACACAAGATAATCATGGAACAAGCCAAAACTACATCCACCACAAGTGATCCAAACCCATAATAATTTGATCCAAGGAGCCATTCTACCCACTCATAACAAACAAAAAATCCATTGGGACCATATGAGGTAGAAGATGTCACCAACAACCCACTTGGGCTCACCAAGGAAGAACTCTTTGAGTATAAACAAACCCATCAAACCTTGGAAAATGTGGTTCCCAATTTTCTCACATAAAAATTGACACAAGGATTAACCCAATCTATGAATCAATCAACTTCATCCTTGGTGCCAAGTCAAACATTAACTCCTAGTCTTACAACTTAGATTGCCACTGATTTTTGTCACACTCTCCCTATGGAAGGAAACACAATTTTGGGTACTCAAAACACCAACCTCCCCCAAAACACCACTTGGACACCAAATTTTTTTGCCCCACCTCAATCTTCCACTACCATTCCAAAACACCCTCTATACCCATACAAACCACTTACATTCCATGATACTACGACGACCTTGATATTTCAAGTGCAACCATCTTCATCCATCACCACAAGTACCCAAAATGTGTGAAATGTTACACAAGGTAATGTGAATCAAGTGCCTCAAGTGGGAAAACAAGGTCAGGTTAACACCCTCATGCAAGGTATGCAAGGTCAACCCTTAACAAGTGGCTCCAACAATCCCATTGACACATTGAAACAAGTGGTCACCCAATCTACACAATTCAATCCACAAAATACATCAAACCGATCCATCATCAATCCAAATGAAAACAACCCTTGATCATGAACCCCATCAACTAAGGTAACCCTCAACACATCAATCAAGGGAACCCTTCAAATCTATTGATCCAAGAACAACATGTGCCATTCACATCGCAATACCAAATGGCATCATCATCATCTTTACCATGGGTCCCCCAAAACATGAAAAATCAAAAGGGGCCCCAACCTTACATTCCTCCATCCCAATCATCCATCTTACAAGGAATACTAATCCAAAATAACCCACAACTACCTCAAATAAATCCATAACCCATGATCACCCAAAATCCATCCAAATGTCAAAATGCTTCCACATTGCAAGTCCAACAAGCTCACGCTTTAGCCTTGCAACAAGAACAATAGGCTTAACAACAAGCATTGAAAGTGAAAAAAACTCAAGCTCAAGCATTACAACAACAACAAGCCCAACAACAAGCATTGAAAGTACAATAAGCTTATCAACAACAACAACAAGCCTTAATAACACAACAAGCAAAACAACAAGCCTTAATTGCACAACAACAACAATGACAACAACAAGCCTTGGTCGCAAGAGCACAACAACACGTGTTTCTAGAACAAAAATACACCCAATAACAAAAAGTGCTTGCACAACAACAACAAGGTTTATACTATAATCCCCAACAAAACATCATCAATCCAAATATGCTAGGAGTATATACACCTCTACTACCATCACCTTCACAATATCAAACCCCACCCTACACACCATACAACACCCCATCATATCAAAATCCCACTTACAATTCATCTATCATCCCATAGTATGCAACATATGATCCTCCACCAAACCCACAAGATGATGTGGCATCACAACTCAAGGTGATAATGCAACAAATGTAGGACATTCAAATGGGTAAAATGAAGAAGCCCCATAGACAACAAAATTTGTGTCCATACCCATTCGATAGAAACATTGCAATGGTACCTTTCTCTCCCAATTTTGAGGTATCTAAATTTGATAAATATAGAGGGAGAGGAAATCCTATGGATCACATCAAAGAATTCAATGTCATGTGTATGGAGGTTTCCTACAATGATTCCTACTTATTGTGCCTCTTTCCATGAATTTTGAAAGGCCCAACCATCGATTGGTTTCACAGTTACTTCTAGGTATCAAAACCTTTCAAGAAATCATCGATAAATTCATAGATCACTTCTTCAATCTTGACATGTATGTAAGCTTAGAAGAGTTATACACACTCCAGAAAAACAAAGGAGAACCCTTCACTAATTTCTTGCAAAGATGGAGACAAAGAGCTAGTAAGAGCAAGTGGCCCATTCCCGACGAACAACAAGTGGGGATTATCATAGAAAATGTTGATCTAGATCTATCCTTCCACTTAAAGATGCAATGTATCAGCACTTATGATGATCTTGTCCCTAGGGCCCTCAACATCAAGAGAGCCCTAATATTATAGGGAAACAAACAAGCATATAGAGATAATCACCCATCAACTAGTTCAAACAACAAGCCCCACATCTGGGCTAAGAATAAAAACATGATGAATGATGGCATTGTGGATGCTAAAGTGGTCATAAGTTCTCCTCGTCCAAACACCAACCAACCAACCATCACACAAACTATACAACAAACAACATCACCACCATAGAATAACCAGGTCAATAACACCAAAACTCAACTAAGACAATCCCCCGATAGGAATAACTATCCAAAATGCAAATACACACCATTGGGGGAACCTATTGAATCTGTCATGAAAAAATTGGTAGATTCAAACTTTATTATGCTTCCCAATTTCCAAAACTAATAAAAACCACAATATAAATCACCTTGGTACAACAAAAAGGATCTTTGTGACTTTCACAAAATCAAAGGACACAACATCAAACTGCATGAAGCTCAAGAATGTTATCCATGATCTTATAGAGAATGGAGACATGTCTATTGATGTACCAGTCGGTAACTAGGACCTCAAGATATACAAGAACCCTATGCCAGATCACAGTAAAGGGAACAACAATGGAAAAGGGAGGATTTACAATAATGTGCAACATGTCTATTCCAATGTGGTAACCTCTTGTGACAATGTCGTAACAATTGTTAACATTAAAGGACCTAGTGCAGAGTGTGGAGTCACCACATGACATGGAAAGGTTACAATATAAGGAGCCTCTTTCAACCTAGGGCACAACCTACATTTCCAACATCAAACCCTAGCAACTATAATCTAATTGATCAACTAAAGAAGACCCCCGCATATATCTCTATTTTGGAACTATTGAAGCTATCCCCTACACATAGGGATATCCTAGAAAAAAGCTTTATCCACTTCCTCCATCCCTAATAATATTGATGTAGAGAAGTTTCAAGCTATGGTAGGGAATATCACTACCCCTCATCTTCTCACATTCTTAGAACATGACCTCCCCACACAACCATCTCACAATCATGCCTCACTTCTTGAGGTCATTGTTCATAAGAATAAGGTTAAAAGAGTCTTAGTAGATGGAAGTGTTGGTCTAAACATTTGCACCCTTCAGTTGGTCAAGAACTTGGGTTATTCAAAGGATGCTATTAAGGAAACAAAGAGTACAACCATAAGGAAATATGACAATCAAGAAAGAGTGTCACAAGGCATCATCATGCAACCTATCCAAGTGGATCCCGTCATTTCTTAGACCACATGCCAAGTGATAAATCTTGATCTCCCCTACAATATCCTATTTGGTCAACCATGGATTCATGCCATGCAAGCTATAGCTTCCACCTAACACCAATGTGTCAAGTTTCCTTTTGAGGATAAACAAGTTATTATCCATGGAGATACTGAG
Source organism: Sequoia sempervirens (assembly GCA_007258455.2). Lineage (NCBI taxonomy): Eukaryota > Viridiplantae > Streptophyta > Pinopsida > Cupressales > Cupressaceae > Sequoia > Sequoia sempervirens. The sequence goes on from VDFB02000015.1 coordinate 426,530,001, forward strand.
CCTTTCTACTATTGCAAGAACCTTGAGGCTAAGTTATAGAAGATCCCCTAGATACCAAAGAATGATGAAGGCTCTACATCCCTATCTTCATTTGTTGACCCATCTTCCCTTGCATCCATCTCAGAATCCAAAACACCCATTGTGTAGAATATATGTGATATCAAGGTAGTTATCAAGGAAAATATGTGGAGATTATAATCTAAAGAAGGGAACTTTTATATTGGGTGAATTACCTCTTTCCCCCAAATCTCATGGGAAAGCCACACCTATCAATAAAGTGACTGAAACATTAAAGCTTGCATCTATCACATTCACCAAATGGAGGGACTTGAACAAAGAGGATGTCAATGAGAAAGATGTATCTAAATTTCTCTATCAGAACAACATACCCATGACTGTTCTTCCCATGGAATATGATAATAAAGGTCTACAGTTAATGATGGGATGGGGGTACAACAAGAATGAAAAATTGGAAAAAAATGATAATGGTTTGCTAGAACCCATCGTTCCTGAGAGATGTCCAAAGAATATTGGCTTAGGATGTACTACTAGCAAGGTGACCATTCTTGGAAAAGGTGTTTCTAATAAAATGGCTGAGGCTTCCTCTTGGTTACCAACCTTACACAATACTACCCTAGATGAATTACCCCTCGATGTCACTGACCTATTTGAGAATAAATCTCTCTTTATGATATCCACAAAATATTTCACCCCAAGCAACCAAACCATTGAATTAAGTATAGTATACTCCCAACTCATTTATTGGGACCAATGAGGACCATCAATTCTAGATATGTTAAAAAACAATGAAGCAATCTCAAAATTCATGGGACTCCGTGACAACTTATCATGTCGGGATCACAAAGAAGGATTTGATATAAGCTAGACACATAGGCATACTATGGGGAGATGATTGAATCCTTCAGTTGCAAAATTGATGACATGAGAATCACATGCAGGTCTTTAAGTGAAAACCACACTGTCGAACTTTTAGATCACAAAATAGTAAAAAGAAAGGATGTATCTAAAGGTGACAACCTCTCTGAGGTACCCAAGGATGAGGGATTCAATCTCCCCATTAGTGCAATGCATCTAGAAAAATTAGTAGTACTAGTAAAGAAGGATACCCCAATGAATGTAGGAATAAAAGAGGCACCCAAGATAACCTTTTACATTGAATCATTGCTAGATGAAGAATAGAAAAACTTAGCCACATTCCTGAAAGAGAGAAGAGCAACCTTCACATGGTCATACATAGATATGTCAAGGCTTGATCCTAAAGTAGTATTACATCACTTCGTAGTCTATCCTACAACCAAATCAATGAATTTTTTTTTGAGAAAGATGCACCCTCATATTGCACTCTTCGTTAAACTAGAGATACAAAAGCTTCTTGATGTCAAATTTATTCGAATATATGATTGACTATCCTGAGTGGGTTTCCAACCTAGTACCGGTCTCCAAACCCACTGGGGGCATTAGAATATGCATAGATTTTAGGGATTTGAACAAAGTATGTACAAAGGATGAATTCCCTCTTCCTAACATCGACATAATTGTTGATTTAATAACAAGACATGAAATGCTATCACTCATGGATGGATTTTTAGGCTACAACTAAATCATGATCGCCAATGAGGATTAACATAAAACTACATTCAATTCTCCATGGGGAACATATTGTTGGAACATGATGTCATTTGGGATAAATAATGTAGGAACAACCTATCAAAGGGTGATGACCCTAATATTTCATGATATGATCCATAAAATAGTTGAAGATTATGTGGATAATATTTTGGCCAAATTAAAAACAAGGAGCACATATAGGTATTGGGACCTATCTTCAACATGCCCAAAGAATATAAAGTACACTTGAATCCAAAAAAGTGTGCCTTCAGAGTTACATTAGGGAAGCTTCTTGGCTACATCATGTCATAGAGAGGCATAGAGATAGATCTAGAAAAGGTGAAAGAAATCCTAGACATTGAACCACCATAAAAATTGAAATGGATAAGAGGGCCACAAGGAAGGTTGGAATCCATTTGGAGGTTCATAGCACAATTATCAGACAAGATCCGCCCTTTCTTGCATCTTCTCCATAAAGGCATAACTTATAAGTGGGACAAGAAATATGATAAATCCTTTCAACAGATCAAGGACTACCTATTGTCACCTCTAGTTCTCATGCCATCGATACCAAAAAAAACCATTGGTCTTATACATTTCATCTACATCTGCAACACTAGGTACTCTTCTAATTCAACACAATGAAATGAGAAAGGAAAGAGCCATCTATTACATTAGTAGGACCTTGGTAGGGTATGAAATGAATTATTCATCCATTGAGAAGGCATGCTTAGCAGTGGTCTTTGCTTCACAAAAATTCAGGCACTACATGCTTTCACACCAAATCAAGCTTATTGCCAAGATCGACCCATTGAAATATCTCTTATCTAAAGCAACTCTCACTAGGTGAATGGAAAAATGGGTAATGATCTTGACTAAGTTTGACAAAGTATGTGGAGCACAAGGCTATCAAAGGACAAGTTATTGTAGACCAACTAGCTAAAGCACCCATTTATGTAGAGAAACCTTTGGTATCTGAGTTTCTTGATGAATCAATCTTCCTTCTTAACATAGAATATCAATGGAAATTATACTTTGATGGATCATATACCCAACATGGATCAGGGGTGGGTATTTTCTTTATCACCCCTGAAGGTGACTGTATTCCAAAGTCATACCAAATATCATTCCCATGTACTAACAATATTGCTGAGGATGAATCTCTAATAATAGGTCTAAGAATAGCAGTTCAATGGTAGATACAAGAGTTAAAAGTCTATGGGGACTCACATTTGATTGCCAACCAAGTTAATGATGACTACCAAACCAAGGATGATAAACTCACTCATTATAAAAAGATGGTAGAAAGTATCAAATACTTTTTCATTGATATAACCTTTGAGTAGATACCTCATGTGAAGAATCGAGCAACAAATGCGATGGTGACAATTGGGTCTTTATTAGAAATTCCACATAATGTCCTTCAATGTGAATTATTGGTAGAAAAACTTCTCGTACTAGCTTTCAAAATTCTTGAATCTGAATTTGTGTGTGTAATCGTTGGTCTTGGTTCCCCATGGTATCATGATATATTCATCTACCTTAGTAGAGGTACCCTCCCATCCAATATCACCTCTAACCTTAAGAAAACCTTCATCAAGAAGGCATTTTGATTCATCATCTTAGGTGATACCTTATACCATAGAAGCATTGAGGGGAAATTACTATGATGTATCAACCAAGAGGAAGCATTTACCGCTTTAACAAAAGTACATGAAGGAATATGTAGTTCCCATTCTAGTGCAATAACCTTATCAAAGAAACTGTTGAGGATGAGGTATTACTAGCCAACCATGGAAAGAGAATCCCATCATTATGTGTAGAAGTGTGTCCAGTGTCAACAACATGGAGATCTTATACATGCTCCAGATCAGGAGTTACAACCAATGGTCACACCTTGGCCTTTCTCATAGTGGGGGCTTGACCTCATAGGAAAGATTAAATACACCTCATATAATGGCCACAAATTCATCAATACGGCCACTGAATAATTTACCAAGTGGTTCAAAGCCATTCCTATGACTTATATAACTAGGAAGAAAATCTCCAAGTTTATCCGGAATTACCTTATTTTATTCTATGTTGTTCCACATGCCCTTATCTCATATAACAAAACACCCTTAAAGAATCAGGATGTAAGAGAGTTATGCCAATGATTTAACATCCAACATCAATTCTCTACCCTTTATTACCCCTAGGGAAATGATCAAGTTTAGGCTACAAACAAGACCATCCTGAAAATCCTAAAGAAAGTGATTAATAAAGTTGGCCATGACTGGCATATGCAGTTAAACCCCACCCTCTGGGCTTATCAAACCAATATCTGCACACCTACAGGTACAACCCTTTTCTCCTTTGTCTATGGATCAAAATCCATTCTACCTATTGAGGTCAAGCTTCCCTTACTATGAGTGTCACTATAGAAACTGATCACTGATGAAGAATATAGATTATCTCAACTGAATGAGTTAGAATTCCTGGATGAGCATCGTCTTGATGCCTTAAATCATTTGCAAGCATACCAAAACTGACTAAAAAAAAGCTACAATAAGATCAATAATTAATATTTCTAGGTAGGTGATCTTGTCCTAAAGCATAATCAGAAGAAAGTTCCAAATTAGGACAGTAAAGGAAAGTTTGAGCCTAATTGGTTGGGCCCATTCGTTATCATAGCAATCTATGGATCAAGAGTGTACCAACTATCAACCCTTGAAGGTGAACCCTTTTAGGAACCAATCAACAATATGCATCTTTTATCCCTGGGCTTAAATGGTGTGAATCCAAAATATAAAAATAAATTAAAAACTGATAAAAAAATCCAACAAAATAAGAAAAAGGATTGAAAACAATAAAGAAAAGAATTGTCCTCTAGTGAAAACCACTTCGGTGGCACTTTGGGCAAGTACCTTGGTGAAAACCTGGAAAATAGGCGCCTTGTATAAATAAGTACCTCCATATATCTTTGGATCTTTAGCTTATTTTTCTTCACATCCGTCCATTGCATCACATCATTGATCCTATTTACTTCATCACCCATCTGCTTCCATATCATAGCTGGATATTGTAAAGTATCCTATTCCCCTTTAGTACTACTTGGCACATTCCTAAGGTCAGCTTGTCCTACCTATATCGAGGAAGCCTATTGCATCACTCTAGGGGAAATTTATTGTGCATCAGATTGGGTTCTTGTATATCTTAAATTTATTCAAAACCTCATCAAAATCCAAAAACACTTGCAAAATCAAAAATCCAAAAACCATTTCAAAATCCTATATAGCTAAAAATCCAAAAACATTCACAAAATTGTAAAGTCAAAATCCCAAAACATCCAAAACACATCAAAATCCCTAAGTAGGTAAAAAGGTCATAAAATTAACCAAAAACATTACCTTGTTGAACTACATTGTCTTTGATCTTGAACATAGGCAAGACCATCACTGATGTTCCCTTGAGACACCCTAGGCTAGTCCTTTAGGAATCCATCATAATAAATTGACAATCCATCAACTGTTCATCTCTCATCTATAATAAGTCAAAGTCAGTCCAACTACATGGTATTTGTGTGTAAAACATAGGAAAGGCTCATTTTGATAAGCTCTTGAGGCCCCTAGGATGGTCTTTTAGGTTAGGTTCTTGGTCAAAACTCAAAAAACCTCAAAACATTTCAAAACTCATAAAACCCCAAAACATTTGAAAACTCATAAAACCCCAAAAAAAATTGAAAATTGAAACCAAAAACATTGGAAAACTTAGAGAAAACCCTAAACAACCTCAAATAATTGAAAACCAAAATATTCACATAAACTTTCAAAAAGACCAAAAACAACCTCCAAACATTTTCAAAATACCAAAAATGTTGAAAAATTTCAAAAAATTCCAAACCATCCATCTCATTTCTCTTTCACCTACAATAAACCTTCATCCATCATAAATCATTCGTCATCTTCAAACTTTGGTAAAACAAGTAGAAAAAAATTTGTCGCAAGTCATGAAATGAGAACCTAAAAGTCAAAATCTAAAGTCTAGATCATAAGTAAATGAGTCAATAGTGTTTGTATCAATAACCTATGACACACTTAGTCTTTGGAAAAAAATCTAATAAACATGTCCTAGGATGTATCCTTCCTACAATGGTCATCAACATCAGAAATCACCTTAGCTATGTTAAGTTGGCAAGAGATATATATAACATTGACTATTTATTGTTGATCTCTTCTTATGATTTATCTTATTGAACCATTCTGAAAACCTCTCGATGATGTCTCAATGATTTAGAGAGAAAGGAATGGGGCATCAATCATTATCTTTTGTTTGCTATGCTTGTAGGTATTCTTGTAAAATAATCTTAGCACATACTTTCTTAGTTGTGTGTAGGGAGGTCGTTTAGAGTAGATTGTTGACTATTGTGAATGATTTGGTCCGGTATATTCTAAACTTCTAAACTAAATTCCAATGAGGTTTTTGTAAATATGTGAAATATGTGAACAAGAATTATCCTATCTATTTAGACAGTCAAAGTCCATCACACTAGATACAATGCCATTCTGGTAATCAATACCATGATGCATTGTGTCCATGTGTTATATCAAACATAAGGAATGACGAAGAGTCCCAATCTCAGATATGAGCAAATCATCCATCTTATCACCATAACCTAATAAATTCTTGATGCGTCATGGACTTGTTGGATTTTTGAATCAATCTCAAAATCAATGGTTAATTCATACATCTTATTCATCTATCTTCTTTCCATGCTAACATGGTATCATGGTAGTCAACAAAAATCATCAATGCATCCATCCTTCATCCAAAAAACATTAGCACACATACATCCTGCATAATCATAGCATAAACATATCATATCATCTACATATCATAAAGAATGAAATCACCATATGGGAAACATGAAAAAAGAAGAAGAAAATAATGTATATCCATCTCATAGCATGCCATAGAAAGATACTAAAAAAGAGGATAGAATATCCATGGCATTACATCTATATCATACATCGTATATCATAAACATCACATCTCATAGCATAAATAAATAAATACATCGATCACATAAAACATTTACATCCATCACATCCCTACATAATCATAACATATGAAATAAATACATCACATCATAAATCCACATCAGGCCATCTCATTTATATCAAAAAATAACTATCATGATACAAATATTAGAGTTAATGTGTGTAAATGTTATCAAAGCTACATATACAAGAGGCTATAAAAAATGAGCCAATGAATTTATGAATTTATGCATGTATAATCAAGCTATATATCAAAATGTATCTACAAAATCAAGGTGGAATCTATCCCCTACTACCTCGATCTTTGTACTGTCCCTCATCCCTAGGTTGTCTCATAGAGGGCTGACCACCTAATGCACTTAGCTGCACTTGGCTCTTGTGATCAAAATCGGGTTATCGATGATGTAGAGGTATATCTCTATAATCAAATGTCTAATAATATGACACCTCCTCTCTGGCTTGCCTATATAGATGTGTCACCACTATCTGGCCCACCTGTCCCTATACCTAGAAAGCCTACTACTAAGTGACAACCTCTAGTTGTTGTCGCCTCCTAGTCTCCTAGGCCAATTGTACATCTAAAGTCTAAAAGAATTGTCGCTCACGATCTCTCTCTATAGTCAGTGCCAATTTTTTTTGTCAAGCCTAATCCTACTCAACTATGACTATCTATAGTTGTTGTCTCAACTATTGAATTTGGGAATCTTGGGGATCTGGCCCCGATTGTGGCTGATATGCTAGTGATGACTGTGTTGGTGGCTATAGGGGTACCTGTTGCTACTGTTGAAGTGGTGGTGCCCCTGAGACTTGTCCCACATGTTGTCCTTGATCCTAGCCATCTTGGCCTCCCTGTCCCTATTACTGGCCATCCTGGCCTCCTTGCCCTTGACCCTATCCTTGGCCTTGGCCTGCTCCTCTCCCTCTTGGCCTCCCTCAGGGAGGTAAACCTGTTGGATCTATAAGCCAGAGAGGAGGCACAAACCAAGCATCATAGGCTAGATTGGTTTGTGAATATACTTGTCCTTGGTCATATACCTAAGTCCTCACCACCAACTCTCTGAACTCATCAATTGCTACCTGGGGCTCAACCTGTGGATCCCATGTGACCTCTTTGGTTGTCCAAGAAAAAATGGTAGTATAGTAATCATTTGGCCTATTGTAACGCCCCACCATAGAAGCCCAAAGGACAACACATATATGCAACACTAATGGAATATATATATATTCATTTTAAGAGAAATAACAATGAAATACATGATACAACATATCATATAAAACTAAACCAAGTCCTCTAAGGTTCCATGAATGCATTAATTATACAACTATAAACAAGACCATGACAACAAATAAACAACATCAAAGATCATTTATAAACAACTAACAAATATAATTACAAGTCACCTTACAAGGGAGAGTATCAAAATTGTTACATTGATACATTGATTACAACAAGGCTTCCCAAAATACATGTGGGAAGGATTCATCAACATTTCAATAGATGATACATCTGATGTATAGGTCCATAGCATAACATAAAGGTTGTCTTCATAGTCAAGAGTGTGGACTAGCATCTGTTATACAAGGAACATCCTTCTTTCACACAAACAACAGCAAGGGAAACCCAATGGAGGAAAAAGCACTATCCTCCCAACATTGTGGAACCCTAAGGTCCACCCCCCATGCTAGGAGATAACATAATATCCCACTACATCATGCAATCAAGAAGATAGAAGGATAACATGACAATACATGACTCTAATACAACTTAGTAACAAAGATAAAATCATATTAAAAAATACACAATTTCTAGGGGCACCTATGCAACAAAAGGAGAACATACAACTAGGGAATGCTCGAATGCAATAGGGAATATTGTCATTGCATGGTCTTGGCATGGGTTACCCTAACAGTCTAGACGCAAGCCCTCATTTGTGGTTACCCTGAGAGTCTCTCACTAGACATTGGCCCCATAGGGTGACACATGTGGAACCAACATTCCTTTCATGAGGAAAAGGAAGTTGATCTTGCCAACCAGGCCTTTTCAACCCATCCTTAGCCTAAACGATTGCTACAAGCATGAGTGAGGCTTTACCAATTATCTTGCTTATGTTAAAATTACCAATCCCCCCAATTCATTAATTAGGCTATCATTGAATTAAGAAACTCTCCAATGGGTTACCCTAACAGTCTCTCACTAGACGTTGACCCCCATTGAGAGCCGCTCCCCCTTCTTGCAACTTGAAGACCCTACACAACAAGCAAGGAATTAACCATATTTTAACACAATCACATGAATCCAATAGAGCAAGGAATTGACCCTATCACTCACATATTCCATACACAAGAAAGTATAAACAGTGCAAGACAAAGACCCTCTCACACACATATCACAATCATAGGAATCTACACAATGCACGGCATTAACCAACTTGAATTTTAACATGATCACATGAAACCATACTAGGATTGAAGGAAACAACCTTAGGGTTCACAATTGCACAAGGCACATAACCCAAAACCAAAGCCAAACCATTTTCAGAGTAAAACCATCATAAGAAATAGTGCAACACAAAAAAATCATAAAGTCACTACACTGTGCAAGGCATCAACCATCTTGCATGCAACACAAATCTTAGCCAATCCACTTACAAAGAGAAACCATCAAAAGGACCACACATACAATAATACTCCCTCCTAAGCCTCTGGAAACTGAACTTAAACAATTTTTATACAAGGGACACCCACTTCAACAATCCCCAAAAGTCATTCTATTATCTTCCATTGACACAATATTTGTCACAAGGAAACAAACACATAATCACCACAAAATAAATAGATTTCACAATCACATTTGTTCTCAAAAACTAGTGTCAATATAAATTTATAACTCAAAACAATTATAATAAAATCAACCATTCATTCATCATAATATACATATGTCAACTTTTTCATTATTTCTTTTCTATTTACATATATGGGTAATATATATATATATATATATATATATATATATATATATATATTTGAATTTCAATTCAAATATATATACATATATGACCATATTATATTCATATTTGTGTTTCTTTTAAATAAGACAATATGTATGTTTCTCACATATTAAAGATAGGAAGTATACATACATACATACGTACATATACATATATATATATATATATATTAATAAATATAAATATGTATTATAATATTCACATTGTAAAATAAAACAAACATGCGTGTATATAAATATATCATTCTTTAAATGAATAAGAAGTAAATCATCAAGTTTAAATAAAAAAGAGATAAACTAATTCTCTTATTTAAACAATCTAAATTTTATATATTCAATTTCCTCCTCTTTTCTATTTGATTTTCAACATATTTCATTCACTCAATCAATCTATAGGTGCAATATTGGTTAAAAATACAATTATTCCAAGGCAACCCAAACTCAAAATTATGCTAGAAACCAATTTGTATCAGAAGGAAAGGGCTAGTGGAGGATAAAGGTATCATATTTCAGTTTTGGAGATCAATACAAGCAATGGCCTTGATGCAATTGTGCAAGTTGGTTTTGATTGAACAAATAAGTGATAAATATATAGTGTTAAAATTTAATAAATGTTTTCCCAATATGTCATGTATACAATATTCTAACAAATGTGGTCAATATTGATGAATGAGAAATCAGTGTAAGGGCTGAGTCAAAAATAAATTACGGACCTAACTGAAAATTTATGGTATAATTAGAAGGGACTCATATGGGTTTGGCTCAGTAACAAGATATAAAGGTATCATATGTCTGATAGAGTTGTGGACCTAATATGACTTAATATAGGAAGCAAAATGTGCAATTCCCTATCCTAGGTTTGTGCATTAATGTCACACACAAACATTGCTAGCGTAAGCTTGCTGATGTTTCTTGTGTTGCAAGTAGTCTCTACATTATTCATTAAAACCTAAATCCAAGGAGATAACATACCCAAATTGTTTGAAACATATCGGTACGATTTAGTTCCTGTTTAAGATGTGAATTTATTTATTCAATAGTGGATTGATGAGATCTCGATTTAAAGGTTAGATTAAATTCTCTCTAATTTTTTAAGAAATAAATAAATATATATATTTGTCTACACTTATCCTTTGAAGAATTGAGATTCTTCATCAAATTCATCAGATGTTATTGCAAAATATTTGTTGCAGTAAACTATGAGAGTTTCCAACATAATGATCAGTGCTAATTAAGGGGCTTGTTGAGTTATTTTCATTGTAAATCCATTTTCCAATAGGAAAGATGATCCCACTCCTTGTTTTTAAATATATGGTGCCCCGAGGTTTCAATTTCTTTCACTATTTTGGGAATAAAGCATACCTTAATAATCATAGTTTTCCCAACAATAGACGATACATTACAATCAAGGGAAGGGCACCAAATGTAAAATTAGCCTTTCTATATATTTACCATGTCATTTTCAAATTTTGAATAATAGTTCTTGATAATTTCTAAGAGGAATCTTGTCACTTTTATTCTTACGCTCTTCGATTAATAAATTAATATGGTTGTAATTTTATAAGAAATGCCCTATAATAGTCATGCTTTGCAAAATAAATGCAATGAGCATAATTTGTAGAATGCACCATAGTTTTAAGTTCAATACAAATCCTTGCCTTGTTCTTATAGCACCATTGTCTATTTAAGAATTTTCAATTGGTAAGTGTTTCATATCCCGCCATTTTACTTTTTTAATCAAATTCTGTACAAAATCCCATTGGGAAATATATGCAATGAAATATAATTAAAAAGTTTTTTTGTTATCTGCTAATTGAATACATTAAATCTATGGTTTAGTCTATGGTGTTTTATTCTACAACAATTCTACTTTAACTGTTAAATAAAGGTAGGTGTGTGTGTGTGAAATGTGGGAGAGTTAGTAAATCAACACAAACACCAATGAATCAAATTATATCAAAGATTTGAATCAAATAAAATACTTTATTTTGTAATTAAACAATTCTTTTAAGAACATTTCATTGTCCTCTATTCTCAAGGATTTATTAAACCATTTGGCCCTCAAATTTCTATGTGCACTATGGTTGTTAAAATCACAACTTGAGAAATGAGATAATACTCAACATGCAAGCCAATTAAGTTCCTACATGAAACTATATGATGAAAATGATAATGGATATTATGATGAATGGATAATGATGTTAGATTATACAATGTAAATGCTATGATATGAAGCTAGGATGATTCTACATATGCTCAAATGTTAACTATGAATATACTAATCTAAAATGAAACTATAAAGCAAAGTATGATATAAAATACAACTATTAAGCAAAGTGTGATTCTAAGATGTAAATATGAAACAAAACATGATATGAAATGTAACTATAAGATTCCAAAATGCTCCAATGCTCAAACAATATTCTTGCATGATAACTCTACTCAAATGTGGATGCAAAATACAATCGAAAAAGGATTGTATTTATAGGCTTTTCTAAGCATCTTGTGAGGTGGCAACGATCGACGGTCCAAATTCAAACAAGAGGGATGAATGGTGGAGATGAAGAGAATCAAGAAGGTGTTCCCTTGACCAAAGACAACATGCCAAATGGATGGAAGAATCAAGTGTGTGAGAGAAAGACCATGTGTTTGAAAGTTTGTTGAAGAAGTGTGTGAGGAATAAGCCATGTGTTTGAAGATAATTCTAATTAAAAATTATAATTATTTAATTTCATGTGAACTTGGTGAGGTGGCATGAAAAGTTGTAGACATATGCTTGAATTCCTAATCTAGGATTAATGAAACTTAATTAAATAAAACAAGTTTATGAAATTTGTTTATTTAATTAAATTAGAAGAATATGATTTTAGATTTGTAGAATTAAAAGATATGAACTATATAAATAAATTGAGAATTTATTTATATGTAGATGCAATATTAATTAAATAACTAGTATTTAATTAATTAAATGTCTTGACTGATTTTAGGTGTATACATTTTTCCCCTCTTTGAAGTAATGTGTTTACAAGTTCCTTCAAAGAAAAATTTTATACCAATGCCAAGAAAAAAATAAATAAATGCCCCAGACGTTAATTTTCAGGTGATGACGGATATATGCCCCCTCAGGAGATAAATCGATGAATTTTGGAATTTTTTGGAATTTTTGAAAATTTTGATGATTTTTTGATGATTTGATGATCTCAAAATTTTATGCCTTAGAAACAATTTATCTCCCAAAAACTGCTATATAAGCTAGCAAGTGATGATCTAATTAATTAAGGCTCATTTGAAAAATAAAAATAAAATATCCCCATAAAATGCCACTTAATTAACCTTAAAAGGTTAAAAAGTTGATTAGAAAGTTCACTTGAGCATTTTGCAATTTGAAAACTTGTGAGAGTGATTTATGCAAACTTGGAGCATAATGGAGATCCCCTATCACACACACCAATTTGAGCAGATCAGGTGACACAACTACCCAACAACATACGAACCTCTGATGAGTACCTCGAAAATTGCCTCGTATTTCATTTATTTTGTTTTCCCTTCATTTTTCTTTGAATTCAGATTTTGAATTATTTTAGCACATAGACATCCTAAAGTAGCACATACATGGTTTGTTTTAGCACATAGAATAGTCTAGTGAATAGGATAAAAAATTTAGTGCATAAGATAGATGAATTAACACATTGAATGATGTAGCACATAGGTTGCCGCAATAACACATTGAGTGATTATTGTGGTGCATAGGTTAGATTAGTGCTTAGGGAAATTAGATTAGCGCATAGAGAGAGATCGAAGTAGCGCATAGGATGTTTCAGCACATCAAGACCCTGTTCCAGCGCATTGAGAAAATGAAATGGTGCATCTAGTGTTTTGGCGCATAAAACCTTTGTTCTGGCGCATTGATGACTTTTTTCTGGTGCATTGGATTTTTAGCGCATAGAAAGAATATTCTAGCACATTGGTGAAGTTTTAGACCATATTGATGATTTTCCTGATTAGACTCCTTGATGTCGATGATGTTTAATCATGTCAGCCTTTGTGTTGATGATGATTGATGATGTTGATAGGTTAGACGTCCATTGATCTCATGATAGGTGAGATGCAATGATAGGATAATGATAATTGGCCTCATGATAGGCGAGGTTGAGTTGATTGATGAACCTCATGATAAAAAAGGTGCATTGATTGATTTGATAAACCTCATGATAAGTGAGGTTGAATTAATTGATGAACCTCATGATAGACGAGATGCATTGTTTGATTGGATAAACCTCATGATAGGCAAAGTTGAATTGATTGATTGATGCTCATGAGATTTGATCAAAGTCTCACCAGAGTTGATTAGATTGATGGGTTAACTAATTTTGTTGGATTGGTTGACTAATTTATGATTTTGTGATGATAGGAGCCATTTACTAGTCTACAAATTAGAGAGAGATTCCCAAGGTCATGGGAGTTGATTTTCCATCTGACACAGCCTGAGACAACTATTATTGCATGATGTGGTTTGTCATCTCTTATCGATATTCCCCAGATTAGGGTGAACAGGGGTTTACTAACAGCTTTAGTGGAGAGATGGCACAGTGAGCATAACACCTTCCATTTTCCCACTGGTCAGATCACATTGACTCTTGAGGATTTCTATTGGATTTTATGAATGCCTGTTGTTGGGGAGCTTGTCCTTTATGATTCATGGGAGCAAGGCAAGATTGATGTGTTGCAAAGAGTATTTCAAGATGACCATATATGCAGGTATGAGATTCCATGGAGGGACATGGTCGATGCATATGCCACTTTTCCTTTTGTTATAGCTGGTTTCATTGGAGGGTTCCTTTGTCCTAACCATAGGTCAAAGGGACTCTTAGTTGGATGGGGGAAAATCTTGGAGAGCATGATTGTTCACAACACTCGATATGCATGGGGTTTTTGTATGTTGGCCCATCTTTACCATGATCTGTACTAGGTGGTTTATCTGCATGGGGTGAGTTTATCAACAAGGGTCACATTACTCTAGGTCTAGACCTGGGAACATATAGTAGTTAGTTAGCCAGTTGGAGAGAGGCAACGCCTAGCCATGAAGCCATATGTTCATATTTATATTGGTCGACTTGCTCAGCCTAGGCTAGGCAAGTTGGATTATTGGAGGAGGACACCGGATGATTTAGAGTCAGTGGTATGGTGGCCATATGTTGATTGTGAGTGGTGCCCAAAGGGTGACATAAAGATACCATTCTTATGTCAGTCAATTTATCTGATTGGGAAAACCCATTTTATCATTGAGAGATTCATGCTACTAAGAGTATTGAGATAGTATGGTCAGGTTCAAGGGATTCCCCAAGGAGTGGCCCATTATACATGACGATGACATGATGCTACAGAGTGGGGGCCAGTTTTGTCTTATGATGCAGCGGTACAAAACTTTCAGGGGTTACAAGCCATTATCTGGGAGGTGCATCTAGAGATCACCGATGCACCTATATCATAGGAGTATTCCTTGTATATGTTCACACACCCATTGCCACAAATTATAATTCTAGATGATCCAACACCATTGTTAGTAGAGGAGGAGGTAGGAGGTCATGGATAGAGGTGATGGAGAGAGGAGGCGGAGGAGGAGCAGGGTGAGGAGGAGGAGCAGGGAGAGGAGGAGGAGAGCAGTGAGGATGGGGATAGCAGCAATGATGATGATGGTGAGGAGAGTGATGGGGGAGATGATGGGGGTGGCAAAGGACCAGGGCTAGATGTTGGTGAGCTGAGTGTTCCTCGCAATAGGTGAAATGTAGAGGTTCTGCTACCCTCACCACAACAACAAACATAGATTGTAGTGTTACAAGTACAAGTTTAGACACTACAAGGTCAACTAGAGTAGGTTCAGGCTCTACTTACACAAGCATAGGGATAGATACAAACTCTGACGGCTAAGAGGGATGTTGTTAGGTAGCAAGTGCAATAGGTACATGCCCAGCTTGCACATGTATAGGCCCAGGGACAAGTGCAGGGATAGGTGCAGGGACAAATTACCATATTGACTGCTGAGAGGGATGCCCTAAGACAGTGGGTGGAGTAGACTAAGGCCATCACTAAGAGGCTACAATGGCTGCTGGTATCTTAAATTATTTTAGAAAGGTCCACCATACTACACAAGAGTTTGAGTTCTATAGAGGTCGGTATCATGATGTGGTTCCTCCAAAGCAACGGGAGAGCTTTTCCCAATCTCGGTCAAGGAGGTCTCAATCTCAAACTATTAGTGTGGGTGTTACGCAACCATTTCCTAGAGATCAGAGGGATCCTGGTGTGGGTCTATCAGTTGTAGGGGGGGTATTGGTCCTGGGATGCCAACACTATCTGGAGGGAGCATGACATAGCTCTAGTTTATGATTTGTTGATGTATCTTAGACATGATGTATAAATTGATGTACATGAGATATTGATGATGTTCCTCTTGTTTCCAGTCTTTGTGATACACTGCCATTTTTTATATTGATATATCTCTTTATACCTTTGAATATCGTTGTACCTTTTGACATTATGATTTTGAGGCTATATGATATTCAACGATTATTATGATCTATGTGTCTATATGATTTCATGATGGATGCATTTTATTTCTATGTTATGATGATGATCATGATGATTATGATGGATGCATTTGATTTCTATGTTTATGACGATATGTGATGTTCTATACGGAACTGATGATATGATATGTTATGGATGCAAATGATGATGCTTCTAGTGTATTTTCTATGATGTATTATGAATGATACCTATATGATGCATGTGATGGATTTTATTATGCCAATGATATGTGATGTATTTGATGTTTTTGTACTTTTCTGAAGCAAATAGATGATGTAATGAATGGATGAATGTATAATAATGTGATGGTACCTAGTTCTATATGTTTATGATGTTTGCGTGATGATGATACTTTTGTGATGATGATATGATAATACATGCAATGATGATTATTTTATGTGATGATGATTATGGGATGTATGTAATGATGATATAATAATGCATGCAATGATGATTATGTGATGTATGTAATGATGATGCTATATGCTTTATGGGTGATTCCTATGCTATGTGAGATGGATTTTGATTAAGTAAATGATGGGTGATGATATGTGATGTTTATACTAATTATGCATGGATGTAATAATTATGTAAATGTTGTATGATGTTTTGTAATGATGATATGATTATGTGATGCAAATGATTATGCCTAAGTTTGTAAAAAATTGAAATTTCTAGGGTCTTAAGCTTAAATGAGTGAATCTATCCAACTTCCAAGAGTTGTGGAAAGGTTGTCATCAATTGATATTTGTTAAGTTAAGCTTTACAAAACTCGACATATTTCCCAACTTTCTTAGAAATTTGAAGAGACACTCATTTAAGCTTAGTGAACCACTTTCCTAATTCAATTATATGAAATGATTTTGATTACGTAAATGAGATGCGATGCATGTTTTTTTGTGTTTTCTAATGCAAATATTATGGTGCGATGCATGGATGGATGAATGATATGATAATTTTTATTAATGTATGCAAATGATGATGCAACTAATGTGTTTTCGATATGAGAATGATGTGTTTCTGTTAATGTCAAGTGTACTCAATCCATTAGTGTTAGAGATAACATCATTGTGAAATTGTTGCAGCTTTGGAAACCCTATAGATACAGATGCAAGCTAACATGGATGCAATCTACTCTAACCATGCAGATCTCATATTCAAAAGTTGTCATTTGTAACAGCCAGTTTTTCATGCTTTTTATCATCATTGAGCCTTTTAAATGTTGAAAGTAAGTACAAGCATCAATGGCATATTTAGACCATGATGAACTGAGTACTACTACCATGATGTTTGATAGTGCAAGTTAACACAAGCATCTAAGTATAATTAAACTGAGATGACCTGAGTATTGCTTGCGTAAACAGACAAGAGTTAACTATTTTCCTATGAAAATTTGAAATGTCATTAGTGATAATTTGTAGAGCACGTCCCACAACAATTTGCATAGTAATAATGATTAACTCACAGACACCAGACAAAAAAAAATCATACTCTTTCTTGGCTCCTCTAGTTCAATAATCATTGAGGGGCTCCAGAGATATGATCACAAAAATTAAAGTTCAACAATTGAACATTCATGCCACAATGATAAATCCATGATTCAAAAGAACAATCATCCATTTGAAGTGTGCTTTTGATTTGATTGATTTGGTTGTTTGATATGGATGGTTGATGTTTTCATGTTTGTGTGATTGATGTTCAATGTTGAGTTGCACTGTGATTATTGTTTAGGTTGTGTTGTACTACTATTGTTTGTCTGTTGGTTCAAGCTCAAAGTTTATTGCCCCCAGTCTAGAGTGAGACACGACCGTGACGCCAAGATATGTATATGAAGCTTTTCGATGATAGGTAGATGGATGGCGAAGCGAATGGTTGACATGCTCAAATAGATCAAAAAGATAACCTATCACAAATAGCGCCTGTTGCCAGGTCTTCACTACTTGTTTTTATTGCACTTTTTTAGATTTTATGATTTTTTTGATTTTTCACTTTTTTGTATTTTTCTCTTTTTTTTTTTAATTTTTGATCTTTTTTTAATTTTTTTGGTTGTTACCAAGGTGCCTATTTTCCAGGTTTTCATCAAGGCAACCAATTTTTTAGGATATTTTATGATGTTTTTGTCTTTTTTTAGGACTCTTTCCAATGCACTAGATGATTCAGGTGTAGAACCTTTTGAGATGCAAGCTATTGAGGGGTTCATAAAAAAAATCCCCTTTCGGTGTGGACAAATAATATGCTCCTGATCCGAAGACTGATACAATAAAAAAGGGACCTAGCTAGTTGGGTTCAAATTTCCCCTTCTCTTGATCTTGTTGGTTACAAGGGTTCTCTTTCAGGACCAAATCACCCACCTGAAATGTTCTAGGCTTCACTCTGTGATTGTAACTTATGGATATCCTCTACTGATAGGCTTTCATGTGATCCATTGCATGTTGATGACACTCATCCAATAGTTCCAATTCTTGTAACCTAGACACTCTATAATCCTAATCTAGAATGATCCCCTTTAGTGACACCTAGAGTGATGGTAGCTCAACCTCAATAGGTAGAATGGCCTATGATACATAGACTAGGGCATAGGGTGTTGCTCTTGTTGGGGTGCATATACTAGTTCTGTAAGCCCATAAAGAAGATTTTAGTTGAACATTCCAATCACGTCCAACCTCGTTGACAATTTTCTTCAAAAATTTTAGGATAGTCTTGTTTAAGGCCTCTGCTTGGTTGTTTCCTTGGGGATAGTATGGTGTAGAAAACCGATGCTATATATGGAACCTCTCACAGAGTTCTTGGATATCCTAATTTTTGAATGGTCTATCATTTTCTATGATAATGGATTGAGGGATGCCATACCAATAGATGATGTAGTTCAGTATGAATGATGAGATTTTTTTTCCTATGATGGTGGTTAGTGGAACTGCTTCATTCCAATTTGTGAAGTATTATGTGGCTATGATGATAAACTTGTGTTTGTTTGATGAAGATGGATGAATTTTCCCTACGAGATCTAGTCACCACTGACAAAAGGGCCATATTGCTGCAAAAGGTTGAAATTATTGTGCTAGTGCCTAGATGAGATTTCCATGAATCTGACACTGTTGGAATTTCTTGATGAATTGAAAAAGAATCCCTCTCCATAGTCAGCCAATAATATCCCAAATGAAGGAGTTTCTTGGCTAAGGTTAAACCACTCAAATGACAAACACCTTCATGACCCTCCTGTAAATCTGTTTTAGAATCATCATGTTCAAGACATCAGAGGAGAGTTCCATTAAGACCTCGTTGATAAAGGACATTCATGATAAGGACATGTAGGGCGACCTAATGAATGAAGTTTCATTTTTTATTTTGGGATAGGTCGGGTGGGAGGGTATTGTCTTTCAAGTAAGTATAAATTTTCTCATATATGGGAGTGTCAGCCTCAGCTAGATGGTAGATGACTTAGGATTCCAAGTGTTATAGGATGGGTTGAATAGTTGTTCCACCATGAACTTGTAATAGGCTCATTTCTTAGGAATCTATAAGAGAGAGGCAATAGTTGCCATAGCATCAACAACTTTTTTGTCGCTTTGAGGAATCTATTCAAATCTTATTTCCATAAAGTACTTTTTGAAGTCATCAACCATTATTTTATAAGGCATCAACTTGTCATCCTTTGTTTGATAATCATCATTTAACTGATTAATGACCAGTTGTGAATCCCCATAGACATGTATGGCTATGTTGTTGGTGCAAGGAAACATTAGTCTATAGGATTTGGGAATGGTATGTCCTTTTGGCGAGATAAACAAGATTCTGGCACCTAATCCATGTTGTGTATAAGAGCCATCAAAGTACAAGACCCATTGTTGTGTTGATATTGTTAGGACATTAGCATCTGGAAATTCAATGTTCATTGGATGATTGACTTTCAATGGTGCTTTAGCTAACTAGTCTGTGATTTCTTGTCCTTTTATCACCTTTCTATCGACATATTGGATGCCAAATTCACTCAGTATCATGACCCACTTAGCTAGTCTTCTAGTTAGATTAGCTTTGCTAAGAAGGTATTTCAGTGGATCTATCTTAGCTATTAATTTGATGGTATGAGTTAGCATATAGTGTCGTAATTTTTGGGTAGTGAACACTACTACCAAGAAAGCCTTTTCAATGAAGGTATAATTGATCTTGTAGCCATTTAAGGTTCTGATAATATAATAAATCTCCCTTTCTTTTCTTGTTGAATCCTCTTGTGCCAACAAGGATCCCAATGATATCTCAATTGTTGCTATGTACAATAAAAGTGGCTTTCCTTCTACTGGTGGTATTAAGACAGGTGGACTCATCATTTATTGTTTTAATTTGTTGAATTCCTCTTCACATTTCTCATCCCATTGGAAAGATAAATTATTGTGTAGCAAGTGAGTGAAAGGATGGGTCTTGTCTGCCAGTTGTGAGATAAATCTTCGGATTGATTGAAATCTCCCTTACAGAGATCTTAGCTGACTAATGTTCTTGGGTAGTGGTATCTCCATGATGGCTTTGACTTTTGTAGGATCTACCTCAATGTAATTTTATAAAACTATTTAATCCCAAGAGTTTGGCTAAATTCACCCCAAACACACATTTCTTTGGGTTCAGTCATACTTTGAACTTTTCCTGTCTGGTGAAGATTTTATCTAGGATCTCTAGGTGCCCTTCTCTAGTGTATGATTTGGATAATAGATCATCCACATAGTCTTCCATGAAGGTGTGCATCATATCATGAAAGATTATCATCATAGCACACTGATAATTTTCTCCTGCATTCTTCAACCTGAATGACATGACATTCCAACAAAAGGTTCCACACGGACATGTGAAGGTTATCTTATCTTGATCCTCAGGGATAATTTTGATTTGATTATATCTAGAAAATTCATCCATGAGTGACAACATGCCATGCCCTATTGCTAGGTCCATAATGATGTCAATGTTAGGTAGGGGAAAGTCATCTTTTGGGAAAGCCTTGTTGAGATCCTTGAAATCTATGCATATCATGATGCTCTTGTCTTGTTTTGAAACAGGCACAATTATTGATATCCATTTGGCATAGTCAATTGGTCTAATGAACCCAACATCCAATAACTTCTTTAGTTCTTCTTTTACCAATATGGAAATATGCAGATGCATTTTCCTTTACTTTTGCTTGACCGGTTTTACCCCTACCAGTAGTGATAAGTGGTACATGATGAGTTTTGGATCAATCCCTAGCATGTTGTCATATGAACAAGCAAAATTGACTTGTCTTTTTGTGAAGAATTTGATGAAGTTTGGTTTTTCTTGATCTATCAAGGATTTTGCTAGATGGACAGTCTTTACTGTTTCTTCATTATTGATATTGATAGACTGAGTGGGTTCAACCAATACTTTAGATTGTTCCTAAAAGTGTTTAGGGATTGTGTCAAATCTTCCATCCTTCAACACCTCAAAGAGGTTTTCACCATTGGATACACTCTTTATTTTTACTTTTTCTAGATCTGATACTGCCATTGAATGGTTTCACCATTAGATCTATTCCCTGTATTATTCATTTTGAGGCTAGAAAATTTGACACTCTCCTAGTTGTAAGCTTCGTTACAATGTTCAATGGTGGAATCTATTTCAAGATTGGTGGAACAGAGGAAGTTGATAACGGCCTCATCATTTGAAAAAGTGGGGATATCAGACAACTCAGTTTGATCCCAGTCTCTGAGTTCGGGATGTACTAGGGGTAAGGGATCGTTGGATTGGTTAAGGTTGGATGTAGTAAGGGTCCTAATGGTAATGTCTTTGGATTTTCCAATAGCAAAGTCAATGTCTATAAAGTAACTCTCCTTTGAATTATCCATTTCACTCTAAGTCTAATCATCTTCGTTGGAGTCATCAATATGTTGTGATCCTATTTCAGGCAGTCTATAACCTAAACTTTGACCCTCCTCACGTATGGGTGTATACTTTTGTACCACATCTATTTCCTTATCGTGACAAGACTCTTTGGATAGCGAATCCCACTCATATTCATTTGAATCGGTTTCATGATAATCACTAGCTTGTAGTTGTAGGATTATTTCAATAACTTGTTGTCTAGTTTCTTCTCTTGATTCTTCTTTATACCCCAATCCTATTTTATCCTTGGCTTGCATTGTGATAGGTAGTATCGGTTCTATGATGCCTTCTTTCCTTTTACTGATAGGACCTTTTCCCTTGTACCCCATATTTTCTTGAATTGTCTTTCCTTTTCCATATTGCTCTGTTTGCACACTTGAGGTGAATGCTTGTGATGATTCTTCATCTTTGTATAACCAGTTTAAAACCTCTTTGTCATCTAACTCACCCACTAATGTGCCTGCTATCATGAAGGTGCTAGCAAATAGTGTGGTGGGTTGTGATGATTGTTGTCTTGATGTTGATAGTTGTCCATGTGATTTAGGAGAAGAGGAAAGTTATGATAAACATAAGGATTGCTCAGATGAGTATTCCCCCATGCCTTTGTCTTTTAATTGGATCTTGGCCACTTGTTTCGATAAGGACTCAATTTGACTTTCCTAATCCTGTGGAGTAGAATTATTGATACCTTTTTCTTTCGATTGATCCTTTATCTCAGGCTATTTTGATGAAGAATTTGATGTACTTTCTTTACTTGAGGGAGTGGACTCGTCGATACCCTTATCCTTTGATTGGTCCTTTTTCTCAACCCACTTTGACAAGGAATTTAGTTGTTTCCCATCATTTGATGAACCATGAGTTGGAGCTTCCCTGTTGTGTGGTACAAAAGCATCTTTGGGTAGTCTTGAGGGTGTTACAATATTGAGGGTTGTTTGAGTCAGCTACAATAGTGATTTCCTGCCCATTGAAAGGGAACTTCAAACATTGGTGATGTGGATGGAACTACTTGCATGTCATGAATCCAAGGTCTTCCCAAGAGTATGTTGTATGTTAACTCTTTGTCTAACACTTGGCATACTATATCTCTGGCAACTGGTCCCACTTGAATAGGTAGCACTATCAACCCTTGTGAAGA
Organism: Sequoia sempervirens; assembly: GCA_007258455.2. NCBI lineage: Eukaryota > Viridiplantae > Streptophyta > Pinopsida > Cupressales > Cupressaceae > Sequoia > Sequoia sempervirens. Next base: position 426,553,279 of record VDFB02000015.1, read on the forward strand.
TCTCTCCTCATCATCATATGCTCTTATTGTAATTTTCCTTCTAGGATCAGTAGCATTTTCTAAATAGCCTAGTACATGAACAAGTTTTGAAGTACAAATATTCAGGCCAACTCCTCCATCTATTAGAACATGTTTAATGTGGTGTTTGTGGATTAAGACCTCAATGTGGAGGGAAACATTGTGTGGATGGTTGATAGATACATCATCGTATTCAGAAAAAAGATAAGCAATGTGGTGCATTCAAATGTCCCACCATAGTTTGGAATTGGAAAACCTCTACATTATTTGGTACTATGGTGGCGACTAGAGCTTGTTCCAAGATTTCCTTGTGAGCGGGTGAAATCCAAGTATTTTTTGCAGCTGATCAACTATGTTATATTGGGTTGCAAGGATAGCAGTAGTTGCTTTGGATGTGGAAGGGGTAGCTCCTTTCAATATTACCTTGGCTTTTCCTTGTGTGATTGCATTGATCAGTGAATTGTTTTTTCCTTCTCTGATTTTGATAACATTGATTTGATTGTCATCTATAATGATGTTGAAAAAATGTATGGGCACAAGGTCATTGATTTGATGTGAGGTAGTGTCGATATTGTGATGCTGATTTTCAATTGCAATGATGTTTTTTTCATGTTCAAGGGTGTTGTCATTTGTTGGGTTATCAATTGCAATAAGATCTAATTTATCATGGGTTTGATCATCAACCACCTCAATATGCAGAATGGTGGTGTCATAGAGATAGTTTATGTTTTTTCCTTTGGTATTTGAAGAAGAAGATTCCCCTTTTTTTGTAGTTAGGTAGAGGGTTCTTGAATGCCCCATGATCATTGTTTGTTTGGGGTCCTTCTACAAATATCGTCTTGTTGTCAATTAAGTCTTGTTTCAAGTGCTTCAATTGCATGTAGTCATTGGTTTTATGTCCTTTGTTGTGATGAAAGTCACAAAAATGAGCATCATTCCTCCATGGAGGCTTAACTTTTGGTTCCCAATTTCTTGTCTCTAGTAATGTTATGACCTTAGCTTCAAGAAGTTCCTTCAATGCTAATTCTAATGATTGTCCTCAAGGTGTGAACCTTCTTCAATTTGAGGACGTTCGATATGATGGTGTTTTTGATCCAACATTACCTTGAATGTTGCTTTGGTTGAGATTTTGGTTGTTGGGTGGATTGTTGTTCTGATTAGTTTTGGTGGCCACTGCTATCAAATTGAATACAGATTTTTCATTTTGGTTTTCAGTTGTACCATCATTGTTACCCATGTTCATGTTTTGTTGCCAAAACTTTGGTTTGTCGTTCTTGTTGTAATTGTTAGAGGATTTTGATGTGTTTTTGTCATTGTAAAGTTTTATGACTCCTCTTTTGACCAAAGCTTCTTCGATTTTAATCCCATTTTCAATCAATTTTTTGAATGTCGGTGGACATTGCAATTTCAGCCTATAGCTCATCTCATCATTTAGGTTATCGATAAAGATATCCATCTTCTCTTTTTTATGTATGGGACTAGAATATCTTGCAAACAACCTTCTCCATTTTTGCAAAAACACAAGGAATGATTCACCCTTTTTCTGTTTCAAGTTACAAAGGTGCTTCATTGTTATGTCATGTTGAATGTTATAAGAATATTGGGTGATGAATTTGTTGACCAATTCTTCAAAGGTTTTGATGGGTGGTGTACATTTTGAAAACCATTCAAGACATTGTCCACCTAGACTTATTGGGAATCACCTCATCAAATAAGTTTCTTCATGAGAAAATTCAAGACTCATGTTTCTAAATTCCCTCACATGATCAATTGGATTTTTTTTCCCATTGTATTTGTCATATTTCAAGAATTCATAATGTTTGGGAAAAGGAATTATATGGATATCTTGATCAAAAGGATATGGACAAATGTCTTGGATCAAATATCATTTTGATGGTCCCCTTTGCATGTCAAGAGGTTGTTGTTGAAGGTTCTTCATTTGATGAGTTAGGGAAATCACTTGTTCTGTTTCTTTTTTAGGTTGTTTGGGAGGTGCTTTCAATTGATTCACATAAAAGTCCTTGGGTAATTTGACACCTTTTTTAGCTAGCATAAGGAGGTACTTTTCTCCATTTCTTTCAAAAAACTTTTCTAAGCATTTGTGGAAGTTTGGATCTTGTTCAGCATGTTGGATATCCTCCTTGGTTATTTCTTCCCCTTCAATGTTGTTGAGTCCATGGAAATGATTCTCTTCAGCCTCTACCATGGTGTTTTTCATTTCATTGTTTTCATTTTTGGTGTTTTGAGTCTCAATGATTGGAATTTCAATAGTTGGAGTTCCAAGGTTTGGCTCTTCAAATGTTTTTCTTTTCAAGTCCTTTTTCCTTGAGTTTTTGTTTTTGCAACCTTGTTTGAATGGGCATACAAGTGTTATAGTTTTGACTAAACTTTGATCTAAGTTTGAAAGAGTACCAAGGATTATAACTAAGTCAAATAGAATGACAAATTCTAATGAGACTAATTTTGATTTGACTATATAGCTTTGTTTCGTGATGAAAGGATGGTAAATCTTGATGATGAAACTAGGCTTAATAATTAATGGTGTGATAAATTTGATGATTTTGGCATTTTGAGATGTTAGATCTTAGTTTAGGTTGGAGAATTCCATTTGTAGAGGTCAATTTTAACAAGTTTAGACTCTATGGTACCTAAGGAATGATTTTAGATCTGAAGAAGATTTTGAATTTTGGTTCAAACTGTGAAACAGGGGACAAGTTTAACTCTCAATTTTTGAATTTAATGGATGCGCTAAAATATTTGAAAAATGTGCTAAAATAGAGGATGGATGTGCTAGAAAAATGCATAGATGCGCTATAAGATTTCTCGAATGTGCTAGAACAAAGGGTTGATGCAGTAGAAAAATGCACATATGTGCTACAATAGAGGGTAAATGGATTGGAAAAATACACAGATGTGCTACATTATTGACTGGATGCGGCAGAACAGAGGATGAATGTGTTGGAAAATTGCATAGATGTGCTATAACAATAGTTGTATGTGCTACAGGATTGCACAGATGTGCTAGAAAATGTAGCAAATGTGTTGAACTAGGAGAATGACATAGTTTCTTGCAAGTTTATGTTTGATTTTCTGATTTTCCAAGTTGTTCCAAAGGACATTTTTTTGAATCAAGTTTTTCACTTCCAATGTATGATGTTTTGTTTGAAATTTGTTTAAAAACACATTGGTGAAGACACATCAAGCATGTACAACTTAAGGCTGTGTAGGACAATATTTATTAGATTCCCACTTGGATTTTACTCTAGCTACGCTTACTTATAGCAGATGATTAGATGCTTGACCCCACTGGCTTCCCTCCACAACACTCACTTCTACAGGGCAGCCAAGCATCAATACCCATGAATATCCCATGACATATTTCTCATCTCTACTAAAAGCTGCAAGAATGTGGGACAAATTCAGAACGACCATTCTTGCACCAACAAATAAAATAAGGATTTTGGCCTTGCTACAACAAAGGGTTTTAGTATAGGCATTCCTTTCATGGGGGATCATCCATGTGGCAAGAGACCATTGCTGCCCTTCTTATCGGAACAATCCTCGTTATACTTTAACTTTCCCCAAGTACCCACATTTATATCTCAGTTGGAAGTTGCTTGGTTTTAGTAGGTTACCGGTTGGGTCATTCCCTTGGGTGATTACTTTTTCCCACAAGGCAAGCCCTCTAAGGATAAAATAAAAGTGAATGGTTCTGGCTATTTGGTTACCCAGTTAAGGGGAGAGCATATGCCTACCATTTATCAAGCACAAAAGACATGGTGTTCTTTATCCTTTCTAATTAAGCTAGATGCCTATCTTAAGAAAAATAAAACATTTAAATAACTCCAACCCCTACATAAATCATCAATAGTCTGATAAATTTGTCTTTGGACAGTGTATAAAAATACCTTCAAGCAAAAAACACCAATTAGTTCTCCGATTTTAAAATTTGGTAAATTTAACCAAATGCGCTAAAACAGTCATTCAATGCACTAAAAGATTATTTCAATGCATTAAAATAGATACTCTATGCACTAAAAGAACTCATGTATGCACTACAAGAACTACTAAATGTGCTAAAAGAAGTGATTAATGTACTAAAGGAAAGACCAAATGCGCTAAAATACTCCCTCTACGCATTAGAACAGATGTATGCACCGACAGATTGATCGTATGTGCCAGAACAAACCCCAGATGCACTGAAAGCTGATTGGTTGGATGCACTAAAATAAAATTCATATGCGCTAAAAGATTTGTCGGTGCACCGAAAGAACTAACGATTGTGCTAAAACATCACATCTAGCCTATTTACAAGAACTTTTCCAAAAAATTGTTAGAAATGGGGTATGGCCCCATGGTGGGCACCATTTTATGGCATCTGTAGAATGTGGGAGAGTTAGTAAATCAACCCAAACACTAATGAAATGGATTATATCAAATATTTGAATCAAATAAACTACTCTATTTTGTAGTTAAACAATTCTTTTAAGAGTGTTTCATTGTCCTCTATTCTCAAGGATTTATTAAACCATTTGGCCCTCAAATTTCTATGTGCACTATGGTTGTTAAAATCACAACTTGAGAAACGAGATAATATTCAACATGCAAGCCAATTAAGTTCCTACATGAAACCATATGATGAAAATGTTAATGGATATTGTGATGAATGGATAATGATGTTAGATTATACAATGTAAATGCTATGATATGAAGCTAGGATGATTTTGCATATGCTCAAATGTTAACTATGAATATACTAATCTAAAATGCAACTATAAAGCAAAGTATGATATAAAATGCAACTATAAAACAAAGTGTGATTCTAAGATGTAAATATGAAACAAAACATGATATGAAATGCAACTATAAGACTCCAAAATGCTCCAAGGCTCAAACGATCTATTCTTGCATGATAACTCTACTCAAATGTGGATGCAAAATACAATGGAAAAAGGGTTGTATTCATAGGTTTTTCCAAGCATCTTGTGAGGTGGCAATGATCGATGGTCCAAATTCAAACAAGAGGGATGAATAGTGGAGATGAAGAGAATCAAGAAGGTGTTCCCTTGACCAAAGACAACATGCCAAATGGATGGAAGAATCAAGTGTGTGAGAGAAAGACCATGTGTTTGAAAGTTTGTTGAAGAAGTGTGTGAGGAATAAGCCATGTGTTTGAAGATAATTCTAATTAAAAATTATAATTATTTAATTTCATGTGACCTTGGTGAGGTGGCATGAAAAGTTGTAGACATGTGCTTGAATTCCTAATCTAGGATTAATGAAACTTAATTAAATAAAACAAGTTTATGAAATTTGTTTATTTAATTAAATTAGAAGAATACAATTTTTTATTTGGAGAATTAAAGGATATGAACTATATAAATAAATTGAGAATTTATTTATACGTAGATGGAATATTAATTAAATAAATAGTATTTAATTAATTAAATCTTGACCGATTTTAGGTGTATACAAAAGGAATCGATTCAGAGGTTTTTCCTATCATTGTTTTATCTAAACTATTATTTGTAGGACTATAAAACTCAGCCATAGATCAATTCAAAGTAAATGTAGGAAATTTCAAATTACATAATCAACACCATCAGTTGCATATATATTGCAATTTCTTTTTAGAAAGATAAGGAACAAAACCCTACTTGGCTACACAATATTCCTAAATGGGATTTGAGAGGTGTTGGTGGTGAAAGAAGCACCCATATTGCTATGCTATCCCCAACATCTCAATCATAATGATTCCTACTTCAAAGATTCAAACTTGTGACAACTTGTAGATATCGATACCAAAATGGCACCTGTGCAAGAGAGATTGTTCTCTCCAAGATGATAATTATTCACAAGGAAAAGTTGTTGATTTATTTTTAAAAAAACCCAAAATATTTAAGGAGAAAAAAGTTATTGAAAAGATTCCATGCCCCCATTTCTTTTAGTAAATAATTAATTTCATTAACGGTTTGAAATTGCATGTTCTAATTTTAGAATTTGTAACTGAAGAAACCCGCCTTTTCTTTAATTATAATAACTGCTCTTCAGTGCATGTTGGTGCATGCAAACTTCTTATTTAATCATTTTGTTTTATATTTGTTTCCCACTACCATAATTTATATGTTTATTTTTTATATTTATTTTTATTTTATTTAAACTTAATAATCAGCTTTTAATATTTATATTTATTAATTCTAACTTCACATTATAATTTTATTTTGTCATAACTTATAATAATATAAAAACATAATACCTTTTAATAGAATAATTCTGTTTTAATGTGGTAATTAATCAGAAATATTAATCAACCAAATTCAAATCAAATAGAATAAACACCAATCAATACTTGACCACATAGCGAAGTTGACAAGCATGACCACAACACCATTAACAGGGTGAATCATGGAGGGGAACTACACCTATCATGTACCTCATTGAACTATCGTGCAACACGTTCAGAAAGGTAGCACTCTATCATCGTATGATCACGACCCTACATGTACTGAGTTTGTTGAGCATAGAATAGAATAGATATTGATGATCATCATACCAAGCTGACATCCACCATCAAAAAATAGTCATATCATTGATAACTCAACACTAGTAAGGATCCCTAGCTTCCCGGTGTGTTGTAAGGTGATCTGGCCCATGTATCTAAACACCATGGGCTCATCTGGGTCCATGTCAACCATGTGGACAATCATTCGAAGCATGATGATATGTTCCCAATCCCATATATGCAAAAGTGTCATGTTGGTGCCAATACCTTTGCCTTGGCAATATATGAACTGATGCATGGCATGGTATAATGAGGTCAACATAATTAGGCCCCACATAAAGAGTGTTCACTTGTATATCATACGATGCCATGCTAGTCCACAACCAAGACTAAATCTTATGCCTCTCCTATCTAGGGAAATAATGCCTAAAGTCAATGCACCCACAATCAGCCTAAAAATAGGAGAGTTCCCTCTGTATGTCTCCAATTCTATCTATGAGCTCACCAAGACATCATCGTCCTAATGTAGAACCTCATGACATGCATCGTATCCCGCATCAATATCATAGATCATATGGTCCCCGTGGATCAATAGCCGCAATGTCAGCCATACATCCTCCAAGCTCACTATTTCCTCGCATATGGGTAGGTAGAACGATGAGGTCTCACATGCCATCTCTCGCACATCACTATCATCATGGCTAAATGTGAATGAACCATGAGTATGTATGCAATAAACCATAGTCCAATCTCTCGAAGGTGATCCTATCAAAGGTCATCCAAATCATCCAACTCCTCTAGTAATATGAGCCAATGCTCACACAACATCAATGACTGGACAATCTCCTGCATCCACGAAGTGCACGTCAAAATTTGGCTAAAACGACTAAGTTTGGAAGATTTTTCCCCCTAACTAACAATGGCATCACTATTTACAAATGTGTCATGCTATTCAAATTTCCAAACAACATCTCCAAATTTCAAATCTAAGGTAGCATCACAATTTGCAAAGGCGGATTTGAAATTAAATTATAAATCCACTTTAGCATCACTACGTGCATTTGCGTCACTGTAATTCACTGAAAACCCTAATTCTAAATCAAGAAAAGCATCACCATTTACAATGGTGTCACTAAAAGTGACAAAAGCATCACCAAAATTCTAAAAATCATTGCAATATAGTGACACCAACCTTGACCTAATTTCAATGCCTAATAAATGCATTAAAAAGTAAAAGTATAGAAAAAGTCTCAATTTGTGTATTGGTGGTCCTATGCCTGAAGGTCACTAGTACTCTCAAACTCAGTTGGTGATGTGTTATGGAAGCACACAACATGCCATTTTTGCAGTAGGTCAAAGCTCAAAAGGCAAAAAATCTCTATAGTGTGAATGCACTAATGAATTGAAGGTGACCCTTTATCATATATTTATGCCTAAAAATTAGGGTTTTTTCCCCTAATTTGAGAGGAAAGCTAGGGTTTTAGCCTGTTTTACTGATTCCTACTCCACGAAGCCTATTTTGCATCATTTTTTGTGTTTTTGAGCTCCTTTTTGCATTCATGAGCCTTTTCTAGAACCTAAATCAATGTTTTATCTTTGTTGAGAGATCAACCCAAAATGGCAATTTTTTTCCCAATCTCTCGAGGGGGCAGGGTAGCAGCTTAATTGCTTCTGCTGGGGCAATAGTGGAGCATCTAAAATTAGGATTTTTTCTTTAATTTAAGCAACAAGGTTAATCTAGAAAGCATCAGTCTTTGAACCAACGTAACATGTACCTCACTTCAAAGAGGGGAAAAATGTAGACACTTAAATATTCCTTGAATGGTATTACACACTTGAATCCGATTTACTAACATCGTTTCATCCTAAAACCCATCCTCTTTTTTCCTATTTGATTAAATTAACCTAGTTATTTAATTAAATGCTTCATTTTCATCTATTAATCTAATTAATCTAATTAGGTTAATTCCTACCCTCTCACACTAAAATTTCATCTAGTTTGATTAAATAATGCAAATTATTTAATTTAAACCCCTCCCTTTATCTTTTATCATTTAATTATTAAATCTAAAACATTTAATTAAATGTCACTCATCTCTTTTCATTAAATAAATCAATAATTTAATGGACATCCTATTATTCCTCATCTTGCACATTTAAATTTAGTTTTAATTACTGAATTGCTAATTTCCCTCCAATCCACTTGAATAGAGAATATTCCAAAGTAATATTCTCCTATTTTTCTCTAAAAAATGGAATATTCTTTCTCAACAAACTTTGTAACAAAATTTAAAGTTGTTACAAAGTGTGTTTGTTTGAATCATTCTCATCCCTTGATCTTTCCTTGATCCATGTGATCTTTAGTTCTCATCCATTGATGAGAATCCTTGATCCATGTTTCACTCTTGATTCATTATTGACCATTGATTGATCAAATCGATCTCATCCATTGATTCTTCATTTTCTCTCCTATAAATACATCACTATTTGGAGAGAAATGGATCCATCTTTTGATAGCAAAGTTATGTTGTTGAAATTCATACTCATTTGCATCCCTATTGATCACTTTTTAGCATTTTAGTTTAATATTCATCCATATTAGCTTAAGCATCCATTAATGGCTTCCATTTTATATTAGCTTGCATATATTTTAGTATAGTTTGCATCCATGGCTTCTATATTTGAACTTTGTTTCCACATAGCATAGGTTGCATCCATTTTATCAAGCATTTTAGCATTTAGAATTCATCTTTATCATGTTAAACTAGTTTCATATCATGTTTTGTTCATATCTCATTAGTTTCATCAGTTTTCTTCAATAAAACCGATTGGAACAAGATCATATTATCCAAGGGATTGAGAAAGGGTCACCATTCCACATTAATGTGGCACCACTCCCCCAATGGGATAATATTTGAGGTATTAGAATAGATTTCTTTTACATTTTCATGTTTTTCATCTTAGTTTAATGGGTATTTAGTTTCTTGTTGATTTCAAATATCACATTGGGATCACAGCTTAGTGGATTAAATATGCCTCAAATCTGTATGGATCTAGTGTCTTTAACCTATACTATGTCTATGGTCACAACTTCATTAACATCTTTATCTAAAACATCAAACACCAAAACTTTAGTCCAGTGATGTCAAAAGTTTAGAAGTTCATCATCCATATCACTCACCCCTTTCATCACCCATTCATATTATTTGTCCTAAACACCTTAGAGGGTCACTTTTACCAAAATTTGAATCAACTAGAGGATTCCAACAATACAAATCCAAAAATACTTCTCCCATAGTTGATCCAAAATTTATGGTAACAATAAGATCACAACAAAAGAAAAACATGGAGCAAAACAAAAATTCATCCACCATGAGTGATCCCATCCAACAAAAAATTGATCCTAGAAGCTACTCAGCCCCATCACAAAATCTACCACAAGCTTCATTAGAAATGGGGTATGAAGTAGAAGATTTTACTAAAAATCCACTTGAGCTCACTACAAAGGATCTACTTGAGCACAACAAGATCCCAAAACTGGCCATCTCATCACCACATTGATGAAGTTAAACCCCACACAATACATGCTAGCTTTAGCAAAGGAAGGAGCTAAAGTCCTTTCAACATTCGATTTGGACACAATTAGGGAACAACCCTTGGGAAATGTGGCCTCTATTCCTCAAGCTTCCATTACACAACCCTTGGTACAAGGTGTGACTCTATCTATCATTCAACCAACTTCATTACATGCACCAAGTCAACCATTGACTACTAGTCTTGAAGTCAACTTGGAACCAACCTTTGTTTCACTCCAAATTTAGGAAGCAACAAAAACTTTGGGAACAAAAGACACAACTATCCCCCAAAACATAAATTGGACACCAAAATTTTGTGCCCAACCATATGCTTCCACCACAACAAGTTCCCAAAGTATTCCTACTATCCAAACAAGTCAAGTGAGTCAAACACCCCAAGTCAGTCAATAAGGACAAGTAAATGAAATCATACAAGGTCAACCCTTGACAAAACAAGGTCAAACATCAAACCCATTGGTTACAAAAGCCACCCAAATCAACCAAGGAAACACCTCCAACCCATTGGTCACAAATCCCATCAATCAAGGAAACCCACTAGCCCCAAATCAAACACATCAAGGACATGCATCCAATCCATTGGTCCCTCAACTTCAAAACAAAAAAGGGAACCCTCCAATCAGTTGAACCAAAGTTAAAGCATGCCACTAATATCACAACACCAAGTGGCATCATCTCAACCTTTGGTCCCCCAACTAATGCAAAATCAAATGGGATCTCACGCCTGCATTCCTCCACCACAATCTAAAATTTTATAACTTGTTCGAATGATAGCACAAAATCAAAGACAAAATATACCAAATCCAAATCAAATGTCCAACCCTTTGATCACACATCAACCACCCCACAATCAACTCAACCCACAAATCACCCAAAACATCATCCCCCAAAATCCACCACACATCCCACAAAATCAAAATATCTCAAGCCAATACATGCAAACAAGTCAATTTTTCCCAAACCAAAACATCATTTTACAATCCCAAGGACAAAATGCATTGGCTTATCAACAACCCATTGTAAATCAACAACAACAAGAAGCACAATTTCTAGTGCAACAACAACAGGATCAATTGCAATCGTAACAACAATAAGCTCAACTACATGTACACCAACAAGCTCAATTACAAGCCCAACAATTACAAGCACAATAATACACTCAAAAACAACAAGTGCTTTCACAACAACAACAACAACAAAAAGGATTGTACTACAACCCCCAACAACCATATGTAGGCACACAACAAAACATCTTGAACTCAACTTTGCAAGGAGCATATACACCTCCACCACTCTCACCATTACATATGCAATATCAAAATCCACCATACACTCCATATAACACACCCCCATATCAAAATCCCACATATAACTCATCTACCATTCCACAATATACCACATATGCTCATCCACCAAACCCTCGAGATGATTTTTCCTCACAAATTAGGGAACTCACACAACAAACCCAAGACATCCAAGCAGGGAAAACCAAGAAATTGCACGCACAACGAAACTTGTGCCCATACCCCTTTGATAGAAACATTGCAATGATACCATTCTCACCTAGATTTAAGATTTGTAAGTTTGATGCAAATTTTCCCATATAGTTTGAGAGGCCCAACAATAGAATGGTTTTCAAATTTATCTCTTAGAATTCAAACCTTCTAAGACATAATCGATCAGTTTGTGGATCACTTCTCTTACAACCTAGACATGGATGTAAGCTTGGAAGTGCTATACACCCTAAAACAAAACAAGGGTGAATCCCTCACGAATTTCTTACAATGATGGAGGTAGACAGCCAACAAAAGCAAATGGACTATTCCTAAAGAGCATAAAATAGGGACCATCATTTCCAATGTAGACATAGATCTATCCTTTCAACTAAAAATGCAATGTGTCACATCATACGAAGAGCTTATCCCTAGGGCCCTTAACATTGAAAGATCCCTCATTGCACAATGAAACACACAAGCATACAAGGACAACCACCCATCTGCTATTTCCAATGACAAGCCTCGCATTTGGGCCAAGAAAAAGAACATAACTAATGATAGTGTCATTGATGCAAAAGTGGTCCTCAATGCTCCTAGATAAACAAATAATCAACCAACGAACACACAACAAACAAACACGCAACCACAAAAAAACCAAGTCAACAACACCAAAACACAAAAAGGACCACCCCCTAGAAATAACTACCCTCAAAGATGTAAGTACACACCATTGGGGGAACCTATTGAAGTAGTCATGCAAAATTTGGTGCAATTAAATCTCATCATGCTCCCCAACTATCAAAATTACTAAGCACCTCAAGTTAAACCACTATGGTATAATGAGAAGGATATTTGTCATTTCCATGAGATCAAGTATCACAAGTCAATGAGATATATGAAACTAAAAAACATCATCCAAGATTTAATCGCTAATGCAGACGTGATTGTTGATCAATAAATAGGCAACCAAGACCTCAAAATATACAAGAACCCAATGTTGAATCATAACAAGGGAAACAACAATGTAAAAGGGAAATATTACTCCAATGTAGATCATGTGTATAATAATGTCATCCGATCTTATGATAATTTCATATCAGTCATCACCATCAAAGGGCCTAGTGCGAAGTGTGGAGTCACCACACATTGAGGAAAGGTCACAATCCAAGGTGCATAATCACAACCTAGGGCACAACCCACACTTCTGAAGTCAAACCCTAGTGATTATAGTCTCCTAGACCATTAGAAGAAGACTCTTGCCTAGATCTCCATCTTGGAGTTACTAAAACTATACCTCGCACATAGGGATATATCTTAGAAAAGGATTTGTCATTTTCTTTTGTACCCAAGAATTTTGATACTGAGCAATTCCAAGCTATGATATGACGCATCACCACTCCCCATCTTCTCACTATTTCTAAGCAAGACCTCCCAATTCAACCATCACACATTCGTGCATTACACCTTGAGGTCGTCATTCACAAGAACAAAGTCAAAAGAGTCCTAGTGGATGGAGGTGTTGGTCTAAATATTTTTACCCTTCAACTAATCAAAAAATTGGGTTTCTTTGAAGATACCATTAAAAAGGAAAAAGGGTATTACCATATGGGCACATGATGATCAAAAATGGGTTTCTCGAGGCACAATCAAGCTCCCTATCCAAGTATGATCCACCATTGGTGAGACTACCTTCCAAGTGCTCAATCTTGACCTTCCATACAACATTCTTCTAGGTTGTCCATGGATCCATGCCATGCAAGATGTAGCTTCCACATACCATCAATGTGTGAAATTTCCTTTTGAAGATAAAGAAGTTACAATCCATGGCAATCCTAAACCATTCTATTACTGCAAGAACCTTGAAGAAAAATACTACAAGATCCCACAAGTGCCTAAAAATTATGAAGAGTCAACTTCCTCCTCCTTCATTGACCCATCTTCCCTAGCTTCCACCTATGAATCTAAAACACCCATGATACAAAACATAATGAACATCAAGGAAGTGATCAATGATAACAAGTGTGGGGACTATAACTTGAAGAAGAATTATTTTGTGCTTGGAGATTTTCCTCTTTCTCCTAAATCTCATTGTAAGCCTCAACCTATCAACAAGGTATATGAGATAATGAAGGTAGAACCTACAACTTTCACCAAGTGGGGAGATTTGAACAAGGAAGTCATTAACGAGGAGAATGTATCCAATTATTAAATCAGGATAAAAGACCCATACCCATTCTTCCAATGGAAGATTCCAACAAAGGATTGCAACTAATGATGGGTTGGGAGTATAAAAAAAAATGAGAAGTTGGGATAGAACGAAAATAGTTTTCTAGAATCCCTTGCTCCTGAGAAATGACCCAAGAATCTTGGTCTTGGATGTACCACGAGCAAAGTGACCATTCTTAGCAAGGGTGCTTCTAATAAATGAGTCAAACATTCCTCTTGGTTACCTACATCACATGATAATACCCTTGATGACTTTCCCCTCAATGCCACAAATTTATTTGAGGATACCTCCATATTCATGATAACCACTACATCCTTTGCTCCAAACATCCAAATCATTAAACTAAAGCTAGTATACCTTCAACTCATTAACTGAGATCAACGAGGATCGTGAATCCTAGATTCATTTGAAAATGATGAAGCAATCTCTGAGTTTATGAGACTTTGTAACAACATGCCATGCAAGGATCACAAAGCAGGATTTGAAATATAACTAGATATACAGACTTAATATGGGGAAACGATTGAGTCCCTTAATAGTCACAAAATAAATGATATGAGAATCACATGTCGATCTTTAAGTGAAAACCACACCGTGAAATTTTTTTATCATAAAATATTAAAAATAAAGGACACATCCAATGGTGAAAACCTCTCTGATGTGTTGAAGGATGAGGGATTCAATCTTCCTCTTAGTGCAATGCATCCAGTAAATGTGGGGACAAATGAGGTACCTCAAATCATCTTTTATGTAGAATCACTATTAGATGAGGAGCAAACAAAACCTAGAAACCTTTTTAAAAGAGTAGAAGAAAAAATTTGCATGGTCCTATATAGATATGCCTGGCCTAGATCCTGAAGTAGTTGTCCATCATCTTGTAGTTTGTCTTGAAGCTAAACTAGTAAAGAAAAAGCTAAGAAAGATGCACCCACATATAACACTATTGGTTAAACTAGAATTGTAGAAACTTCTTTACATCAAATTTATTTGACAATACACTATCTTGAGTGGGTTTCAAACTTGGTTCCAGTCTCCAAACCCACTAGGGGCATCAAAATATGTAACGACTTCAGGGATTTAAACAAAGCATGTCCCAAAGATGACTTTTCTCTTCCAAACATTGACATTATATAGATTTAACTATCAGACATGAGATGCTCTCACTTATGGATGGATTCTCAAGTTATAATCAAATCATGATTACCAAGGAAGAAAAACACAAAACAAAATTCACATGCCCATGGGGAACCTATTGCTGGAATATGATTCCATTTAGGTTAAAGAATGTTGGAGCTACTTATTAGAGATCCATGACACTAATCTTTCATGACATGATCCAAAAAATTATTTAAAACTATGTGGATGACATTCTATCCAAATCAAAGACAATGAAAGAGCATATAGAAATAGTAGGACCAATTTTTTATAGAATGGAAGAGTACAAAGTGTGGTTGAATCCAAAAAAGTGTCTTTGGGGTCACATCAGGAAAACTCCTAGGGTACATTGTGTCACAGAGAGGAATTAAGATAGATCCAACCAAGGTTAAAGAAATTATGGATATGGAGCCAACAAAAACACTAAAGCAAATGAAAAGTTTACAAGGTAGATTACAATCTATCAAGAGATTCATCGCATAGCTGGCAAACAAGATCCACCCCTTTTCTCACCTTCTCCACAAGGTGATAACATAAAAATGGGATAAACAATATGAAAATTCCTTCCAAAAAATCAAATACTATCTACTGACACATCCTGTTCTTATGCCACCAATATCGAATAAACCCTTGATCCTGTATATCTTGGCTACATCAATAGATCTAGGTGCTCTTCTTGCTCAACATGACAAAACAGGGAAGGAGAGAAATTTACTATATTAGTAGGTCTTTGGTTGGATATGAAATTAATTACTCACTCATTGAACAGGCTTACCTAGCAGTGGTCTTCACTTCATAGAAATTTAGACACTACATTATTTTGCACCAAATAAAGCTCATTACTAAGATTGATCCATTGAAATATTTGTTATCCAAGGTAACTCTCACTAGATGAATGGCTAAGTGGGTAATGATCCTAATGGAGTTTGATATACTATATGTAGAGTAGAAAGCTATCAAAGGGCAGGTTATTGTAGGTCAACAGGTAGAGGCACCTATCTATGCAAAAAATCTATTGGTGTCTAAATTCACTAATGAGTTGATATTTTTCTCAATGTAGTGGATTAGTGGAAGATGTACTTTGATGGATCACATACACAACATGAATCTAGAGCAAGAATCCTATTCATCACCCCATAAGGTGATTGTATTCCAAAATCATATCAACTATCTTTTCCATGCACCAATAACATTGTTGAGTTGAAGCTCTTATAACAAGGTTGAGAATTGTGGTATAGTGGAAAATCCAAGAATTAAGGGCCTACAAAGATTCATAACTGATCATTAACCAAGTCAATGACAATTATCCTACTAAGAATGACATGTTCATAATATCACATTTGAGAAAATACCCTGTGTCAAAAATTGAGCAGTTGATGCAATGGTAACCATTGGGTCCTTGTTAGACATGTCGCATAACATTCTTCAATGTGAATTCCTTGTCAAGCAACTTCTCATACCAACATTTGAGGTATCTAAATCCGAATTTGTATGCAAAATTGTTGGGTCTCGATTCCCCATAGTATCATGACATCTTTACCTACCTACAAAGAGGTATCCTCCCATTTGACATAACTCCAAACCTTAAGAAAAACTTTGTCAAGAAAGCATCTCAATTTGTTATCCTAGGTGATATCCTTTACCGTCGAAGTATCAAAGGGACATTATTATGATGTATTAACCAAGAGGAAGATTTGAATGCATTGAAAGAAGTGAATGAGGGAATTTTTGGATCACATTTGAGTGGTATGACCTTAGCTAAGAAACTATGAAGGAGATCCTTTGTGAAGGATTTGATTTTTGAAAAATACAAAGATTTTCAGCAAGGGATTCATTGGCCACTGAATATCCCTTAAATTGAAAATTAGAAAGGTATCCCCCACCCTTAGGATGATGCATGCAAACTGAAGGAGCATGTGACATTCTAAGGGAAGGAAGAACATGCAGAGATGTCATGGCCCACAATACATGGCAAGATGTAGACGTGGAAATGTTGTCACACATGGGAGGGACAACAAATAGGCACCACAACATCAAGAATCAAGAAAAGAAGAGAGAAGAATAAAAAGTAAATGAAAATCAAAGGAAAAGAAATCAAGAGATAGGGGGATCTGATAATTCAAGGTTAGAACTGCTCATAAATATAGATAAATAGATATAATATAATATACGTATCAATTGTCATTAATCCCCTACTATATCATATCATAAAGAAGGGTATGTGAAAAAAAAAATTGGGTCAACATGTTAGGGAGGCCTAAATTCCCCCAACACTTTGCATCATCCCCAATTGTCAAAAATCAAGGCATGAAAAATAGAAGAATGATGAAACATATAGAAGAAGTTTACGACACAAAGCACTCTTGTATCCAAGTACCTACAAGGGTGACAAGGGTCACCCAAGAACACATAAAAACAAGCATGGAGGAAGTGCAACACACACACAAATCTAATCTACATATAAAGAAAAGGTGCTCTCCTAGTCCTCATCAACCAAGAGATCTTCGTTCTCCCAATATAGATCATTATAGGGAGAGGGTGGATGATCTTGCAAGGGGAGGATAGCAAGGGGATCACCCTCTGAATCTCTTATGACAAGAGCTATGAAAGAGGGCCCCTCGAGGTCTTCTTTGCTCAACTCCTATGAGGTAAACATCATTGATCTTGCAAATATTGTTTTCAGAACCGAGGCATTGTCCACTGAGTTGAACATGCACTTCATAGGAGTGCCATGTGTCAACCAAGTCGGTGTTGAAGGAGACACCTAAGATCCACTGCCAACCTCACCGAAATACTCAAGGGAAGTGACAAACTCAGGGGATGCCGAAGCTGCCTATGTCACTAGGATGATGCAAGCCAAAGCAGAGCCCTCTCTCAAAGAGGGTGATCCATTCTTCTAACCCCCATTAGAAGTAGGTTCATCCAAATTACGCTTCATCAGAGGATGCAAGGTCCCCATAGAAGAAGCGATGGGAAAGGAGGAAGAGGATAGAACCATAGTGCATACCACCAAGGTATTTCGTATATTAATGGGCTTAGGGAAAGGCGGGATATCCAAAAGAGACATCAGGAGAGGAGGCTCAACTAAGGGAGTGATGAAAACTTGCACCCTTTTAGGGTGAGGATCATTTGCACTTGTGGGGGGAGTTGGAAGCAAGATCAAAAAGATAGGAACATAAGTAGAAGGGGTAGAAGAGGGGGGCACGATAGGAGATGCCAAAACAAGAGCTATTGGATCCTCTTCTACCTTCTACAAGGTAGCCTAATCAACAGCTAGAGCATTTCTCTGATGCTTAATCTCACGTGCAAGGTAGTTTCTTTGGATTTGAGGGCTGGAAGCTGCAGCTTGAGGAGGAGGAAAAGGCTCTTGTTCTACCATGGGAGTGTCCATCATAACTGTTGCTAGCAGAGGCAGTGACTCCTAGACAAAAATAGGAGGAAGAGACACAAGAACATAAACAACAATTAGTGGAGAAGCAAACTCAAGTTCCTAGGTGGTGGACCTCTTCCCATTCACCACCCTAGGGATAGGAGTAGTAGGAGGCCGCGAAGGTTTAGATGTAGAGGCAACTCCATGGGGACCCTTCCCCTTCCCATAAACAATGGGCTGAGGCACTGTGGGAAAGACAAGAAGGTCAAACACCTGATGCTTGGCCTTTTGCTAAGCGGGCACCATAAAACTCCCCATGAGATGCATGGAGGTGGATCCTAAAGGTGTCACAAAAAGGGGAGAGGCAGAAGTGGATGGAGAAATAGAAGAAAAGGCTCCTAAGTGTGAACAAAATTCCCTTTCCCTTTTTGAGAGGAGGAAGAGGCGGTTTGCTACTGTGCAATCATAGAATCCTTAATCAAAATAGCTTAGGGGGGAGGAGGATAGGCCACTTTTGGCACTATGTCCCCATTCTTGTATTTAACATAAGTGTGATACAACAAGTTCATCCTTGGAGGAAGCAAACCAATAGTGGTAGGATAGAAGTGATCTAACGAATAGGCCCCATGCAACACCAGGGGTTTATACCCAGTGTTGTGCACAACGTGCACTAAGCCCTCATGAGAGAACTTCAAACAATTATGGATCATCAAAGGGACTACATTCATGGAAACCAACCATGGGATGCCTAGCTTCACTCTGAACAAGTTAGACTTTGAGATGATATTGAAAATAATATTCACGGCCTTGGGACCTACCAAGACCGAAAGAGAGATAGAACCAAGGGAGTAAGCAAGAGTCCATCGTGGGTATGTATGGTTCTTTTTGTCTTCTCATATTCCTCCTTATGAAAAAAATTTAGAAGCAACGTCTCCTCTGTGATCACATTCACATGACTCAGGAGGTCCATTAGGATCCCAATCACAACATTTTCGTTGAGGCAAGTGGGAATGTATAAAGGAGAAGTCTTTCCATTCATAGGTACATCCTATGATGTAAAGGTTAAATCTAGTGAACTAGTTGTAGGCTAAGCCAGGGGAATGCAAGTAAATGAAACCATGTTGACATACTTTGAAAGGACTTCCTTAGAAGGGTTTGAAGGCTCAACAATCAAGTTCATAAAGGGTGATGAAAAGGGGTGTGTGTAAATCTACAATTCATTGTTAGCTTTCACCACAGATTTATTCGCATTCTACATTTTCCCATCGAGGCAGATAGTACCTTTGTTGATGTGATCTTGTATCTCATGATGCAAGTGCATACATTGCTTGTTGTCATGTCCATTAATCTGATGGTATTGGTAGAATGTATTTTTTGTACCAATCAAGGTAGGGCTTAGTAAGGGGTCAAGGATCTGGTAAGGTTATTATCTTATCCTTTAATAACTTTTTCAAGATAGAGGAATAAGATTCAAACAACTTTGTGAACTATCTATTACATTTGAGGCCTTTGTCACTAGACGTGGCGACTACATTCGAAACAAATTTACCCTTTGCTATCATGGTGTAGACTATCCTTTTATATGGTCTCTTAACCCTTGGTTGTCTTTTAAGTAAGACTAATGCACCTTTTAATAGATTTTCATGCATTGTCAAAGACTATTGCTCCTTTGTTTTCCTTTCATGGATATTGTTGTCCTTTGAATATGACACACTGTCATTCCCTAATTGCCCATTCCATTATTCCAGGTCTATCTATGCTATGATACTAGTTGACTACCTTTTCATGGGTCTTGGAAGTCTTGTTTCAATTTGGTGACATGGTGACTACAGCTATCATATTTTTGTGTTTTGATAGTAGAGGAAACCTTGTACAATTCTAAATCAGGTCTATACTTATGACTATTGGCTATTCATCAACCTTATAACCTGAAAACATCAATAGCTCACTCATATTTAGAACTATTGAATGCATTGTCTATCATTTGCATCATTTCAAAATATTATTTTACTCCTAGGGCATAACACAAGAGCACAACTGTAATTGTAAATGATGAAAACTAACTGTAATCACTTCTCTTCCAACAAACTATTTGTCATCTTTGGATGTCTTGATGACTTTGACAAAAATGTTGTTCTCCTTTGATTCTATCATGCTTTTTTGATGGTGTTGCCCCTTCATGGTTTTAAGTTGACTGTCTTTTCATCATTATAATTACACTTAGTTATTATTGTTGAACCATACAAATGAGAGGAGGGTGAATCAGTTGTAACCAATTTTTCCTTTACAACATTCACCAAAGATTAATTCAATTACCATTCACAAATCCTTTACTCTGCTAATGTGATTAATCATTAAGTGCAAATGTAGAAATTGAAAGAAACAAAAACCATATACACACAACAATACCATATTTACATGGAAAACCCAATAAAGGAAAAACCATGGTGAGGATTAGATCACAATATAGAGAATATCAAAACCAAATACAAAGGCTCGTTGCCAGAGAAGGCTCACTGCCAAAACAAGACTTACTATCTAGATCAGGACTCACTGTCCAAAAAGGGTTAACCACTTGGAGGGCTCACTACCACAAAGATACAAAGAAGATAGAAGAAATTTGTTACAAAGAGAAGACAATCTCAATGCAACAAAGATTTCCACCACAATTCGCTAACACACTTGCAGACATTCTTGAATGATAGAGTACACCTTCAGCTCACTACATCCAGAAACTCACAACTAAGATTTTGCACTAATCTACTCAACCACACACTCTATTTCACATCTATCTTGCTCTATTTCTTTGCACATATTTCACCAATATCTCATCCTGTATTTATACCATCTTCAACTTTGAAACATATCCAAAGTCAGCCACACACACACCATTTGTATTTACAAATTCAAATCCGGTCAGCACCAAAACATTCTAGGGTGGAATTAGAATGAGGGAAACCTAAACACATGCTTAATAAGGACCTAAATGAGTCCCAAAACGCTTCATGAACTTCACAAGTAGTTTTCAACACAAGGTTGGCCAAACTAGTGTAAAACACATAGAACAATTAAGCACACACAACCTTAGCAAAGTCCAATCCTCCTTGACAATAAAATTATCTTCAACATGATCATATCAGTTTATCTCTAGAATCACAAGTCATAAAACTCAAACAACAAGACAAATTGCATGCATGATATCTAGTCTAGT
Source organism: Sequoia sempervirens (assembly GCA_007258455.2). Lineage (NCBI taxonomy): Eukaryota > Viridiplantae > Streptophyta > Pinopsida > Cupressales > Cupressaceae > Sequoia > Sequoia sempervirens. The sequence goes on from VDFB02000015.1 coordinate 426,574,851, forward strand.
AGCAATTAAGTACAAAAGTCCTCCAATCATAGATCTGCATTTTCTCTTATCAACCTTAGTGAATCATCATCTTTACTCAATTTACAACCAGTCAACATAGGAGTGCATGCCGGTTTGGAACCATCCATCTCAAACTTCTTCAACATCTTTTTTACATATTTTGACTGTGAAACAAAAATCCCTTTTTCTGTTTGATTAATTTGCAGCCCAAGAAAGAAATCCACTTCACCAAACATAGACATCTCAAATTCTTTTTGCATTTCTTCAACAAACATCTTGCACATTTTTTCATTTTCTCCAAAGATAATGTCATCAACATAGACAACTACAATCAAGATCTTGTCATTTTCAATTTTAAAGTACAAATTACTATCTGTCATACCTTTATTGAAGCATTGTTGAATCAGATATCTATCCAACCTTGCATACCAAACTCTAGGAGCTTTCTTTAAAGATTTCTTCAATTTGTAGACCATACCTAGTTGATCTTTCAACTGAAATCCTTCCAGTTGTTCCATGTACACTTCTTCCAACTCACCATTCAAAAATGCAGACTTAAGATCCATCTAATAAACTTTAAAATATTTATGAGCAAAAAATCCTAAAAACATTCTAATAGCTTCCATCCTAGCCACCGGAGAAAAAGTTTCCTGAAAATCTATACCTTCTACTTGTGAGTAGCCCTTCCACACAAGCCTTGCCTTATTTTTTGCCACTTCTCCATTCTCATTCAATTTTTTTATGAATACTCATTTTGATCCAATTATATTTTTATCTACTAGTCTAGGGACCAACTCCCAAGTTTGATTCTTATAAATCTGCATAAGTTCTTCCATAGCTTTCATTCAATTTTCATCATTACATGCTTCACTCATTGTCTTTGGTTCCACTTTAGAAAGTAGACACAAATTTATCTTACTAGTAGTAGCAGCTCTACTTCTTGTAAAAAATCCTTTCCTCTTGTCTCCAATGATTTGATCTTTTGAATGATTCTTTTGCACATATTTAGGTGTCTTTGGGGACACCACCAGAGCTTCCTTTTCCTCATTCTACTTTTCTTGTTCTTCAACAATTTCTTCAACTTCTATGAAATTAGGTTCATCTGATACATATTCATCAACTTCAATTGAATTCTTCATAGTTTCATCCACCTTGACATTTGTGCTTTCTACAATCTTTCTCAGCCTTTTATTCAAACAACTATAAGCTTTGCTTCTAGTAGAGTATCCAAGAAAGATACCTTCATTGCATCTAGCATCAAACTTTCCTAAATTTTCTTCATCTCTTCTGATATAACATTTGCTTCCAAATACCTTGAAATACTTGACTATAGGAATTCTTCCACACCATAGTTCATAGGGGGTCTTTATACTATTAGCCTTTACTTGCACTTGATTTAACACATAAACAACAATATGAATAGCTTCTTTCCAATAAACTTCCAATAGACCTACTTCAATAATCATTGATCTAGCAGCTTCCTAAATTGTTTTATTTTTCCTTTCAATAACTCCATTCTATTGAGGAGTTCTAGGAGCAGATAATTGTCTTTTTATTCCATGAACTTCACAAAACATGTTAAAATCATTCGAAGTGAATTCACCACCTTTTCCAGACCTTAAAAATTTTATTCTCAAGTTTGCTTCATTTTAAACCATAGCCTTAAATGTCTTGAATCTTTCTAATGCATCATATTTCTCTCTAAGAAAAATAACCCATGTGTATCTAGAGTAATCATCAATCAAGAGCATAAAATACCTGTCACCTTGTAGACTTATCACTCTTGTAGGATGACAAAGATCTATGTGAATCAAATCTAGTAGTCCAATAGTAGATTGTTCCTTTGACCTGAAGTTGTTTCGAGCTTGCTTTCCAAACTTAGAATTCTTGCAAATAGCATTAACAAGCTTTGTAATCCTTGGTAGATCTCTTACAGCTTGCACAACATTGATTCTTGCCAAGCTATCAAAATTCATATGACACATCCTCTAGTGCCATAACCAATTGTCATTAATCTAATTCATAAAGCAATATCCATCAACACCCTTAAGTTGATAAATGTTTCCTTCAAACTTCTTACTAGCAACAATCACTATTCCAGATCCTTTCCTAATTTCACATATTTCATCCTTAAATACACAATTATATCCTTCACTACACATATGTTCAACACTTAAAAGATTATGCCTTAAACCCTTGACATAGTAGACATCATCAGTATTATGCTTGCCATCAAAACTAACTGAACCTATTCCACAAATCTTATCACTAGTATCATCTCTGAATTTAACTAAGTCACCATCATAATTTTCAAGTTTAACAAACTTACTCTTATCACCAATCATGTGATGTGAACAACCACTGTCAACAACCCAATAGTTATTTTTTTGTTTAGCATGAAGAGCAAAAATCATTGTACCTTCACTCTTTTTCAGAGCATTTTCCTTCACCTGTCTTTCAATATTAGCAGAAGTAGATTAATCTTTTATAGCCAAGAACAAGCATTTATTGTCATCAAAATCTCCATAATCAGATTCTTCATCAGAAATACCAACATCTTCATTCACATAATATGCTTTGTTGATCTTCTTACCTTTGTTTTATTTGCTTAATCTATGTTGTTTATTCTTCTTAGCTCTTTCTGGACATCTCAAAGCATAATAACCAATTCCTCCACAACTAAAGCACTTAAAAGGTAACTTAACTTCATACTTACTAGAGCCCTTTCTCATCCTTCTTAGAAAGTTAACTTCCACTTCATCGAGGCTCTCTTCATCCAGATCTTCACTAGATGTAGCCTTAAAAGTAGTTTATGATTTGGATCCATTTCTCAAATTTGGTTTTCTCATTTCATAAGATGTTAGAGTACCCAACAACTAATCTTTAGTATAAGTCTTGTAATCCATATATTCTTTAATAATAGATACCTTTTCAATATATGCATCAAGGAGAGTTATGAGAATCTTCTTCACTATCTTGGATTCATCCACAACTACACCAAGTCCTCACATTTCACCTACTATCTCATCCACTCTCTACATACATAGGATTTAATGTTCTCATCTTCAAACATATGTAGGATTTCAAATTGTGCTTCCAAGTTCTGTAACTTTGCTTCTTTGACCTTTTCATTTTTGGCATGAGTTGTTTCCAATGCATCCCAAACCTCTTTAGCAATCTTTAGATTTGCAACTTTGATTAACTTGGATTGTGAAAGACTATTCTTCAAAATGTACTTCACCTTATTATTTGCTTCATGTACCTTGATTTCATCAATTGTACTCAGACCATTAGCAAGAGCAGTATATGCAGTCTTATAAGTTTTCTCAACATTATATCCACAATATTCCAAATATCCTTCTATCTTTATTCTCCAGAGTCCATAGTTAGTCCCATCGAACCTAGGACACTCAATAGTGATCTTGCTTGTCATCCCAGACCTTAAGCGGTTAAGCTCTGATACCAATTGTTGAACCAGACAATTGAGAGAGCGGGGTGAATCAATTGTAGGAAATTTTTCCTCTACAACATTCACTAGAGATTAATTCAATTACCATTTACCACTATTGAATTTGACTCCATTTTTTGATGAGCGTTCATCGCTCGTTCAACAAACATTTGTCAAACAATTGACAAATTGACGAAAAAAAATTTGTCGCTATTTTTTTGTCAAAATTCTGACGATGAATTAAATGTCAAAATAACAATGAAGATTCGTCGATCATCGACATCATAAAATGACTCATATGTTTGTTAGAATATCGATGAAAACTTTGTGTATCCACCGACGAATTACAACCAAAATGCAATTGCAATGGCTCTTCCGAGGTGTCGAAACAACACCAGAAGTCTTTTCACAATTTCAAAGAAATGGGCAAAGATTTACGACGAAGCCTTCATCGCAGCTATAGAAACTTCGTCGAACCTTTTCGGTGATTCATCGGTGCCCTTCGTCGAAATTGTGATGAAACAATGCAATTTAAAAAAAAAATTCATTAAAATGTACCATCGCGGAGACTCTTAGCGATGATCACTGAAGCCAACCTATCAGTGAGAGATCAATCATTGAAACAGGATAGAAAACTCACTCTGATAGTCCATGTCTTGTTGATGAATTCCATTGGAAAGACAGATCCAATGTCACACTAATCTGACCTCTTCAGGAGTTTTGAAAATTGCTGGTTATCAGCAAGACATTTTGAGGGTCTCACTGATTAAACAATTGTATAAGAGAAAGTAAACAAATGAAACCTATTAATTTTCTTATTTTTGGGTTCTTTAAATCATAGAATAGATACCACCTTCTTTTGTATAATGTACTTATATTCAGATTTGAATTTGAGACCAATTGTCATTGCACATTCCATTTTACTTGCACAAAGTATTCTATAAGCAATATATTGATAATGCCAAATGATTTATGGTGTTGTACAACTCTACCTATCATCACAGTTCTGTTGTTCCCCCCTAGAGAATCCTGCAATGACAAGTTTACAATACCAAGTTAAATAATATGAAAAAGACTTACTTCCATACAAATTAAATGATTATTCTCATAATGGCAATTGTCTAATTACAACAACAATTCCATGAAAGGTTATCCTTGCTTCATAAGAGATGACTGATCATACATATAGACTGCAAGATGCATAGAAAAAGCATTACACTTGAGAACAACCAAGGGCTAACAAGGGAAGGAGTTAAGAAACGTCTGGATTGAAGAGAAAATGTGTAGGGAAAATGTTGAGCAGTGTCAAGAGAACATAGTTTGTAGAACATATTCTTGACCTAATCAAGCTCTTAAACAACTTAAACAAAATTAAAATACTAACACATACATGAGACATGTAATGAACTTCCAATATCTGCTATCTTTTTCATTAATGCAGAGGTAGGTAAAGGAGAAATAATTATAATTGTAACACTATTCATAGTCCAATAAATTATGTTCGCAATTTATGTTCAATGGACCTCGGTTTTATCATTATCTGCCCATCTAATACCATATTTTAATCTAGAGTTCAACTATCTCAGATCTAAAGAAGCACCTTCAATTAACCATTTAAAGTACTATAAAATAAGGTAAGACTTTTACTTGAGAAAGATTGGGTACACTTGCAGGATTAAATTTCTCACAATCATTAGGATTTATTGGCACACAGACACAACCTGCAACATATGAAGTAATGGATGACTACAAGTTAGTGAAATGGTCCTTAATATGTGATTGGTTTGCAAATTGATTGGTAGAAAATAAGGTTACAAATAGATCTACATGAAAAATTATGAGGACAATCTACTATAATCATCAAAATAGATGAAAAGTGCAAAGGAAAGAACCGAGCTACATCTCTAGAGCCTAAAAAAAACACATGCAAGAAACATAAAAAAGAACAAACCAATTTTTGGATGAATACAAAATGGTGTCTTCAGCAAGTGATTCATATGCTTTCACACCTGATAGGACATTAAGAAGATTTTAGTCTTCCTCTATGAAATTAACTACTTACAGAATAAACCTAGAAACCAATATTATATACCTCCATGTCTAGCCAAGGGTAGGTATAAGAGAAAAACAAATTCTCAATGCAATACCGAAAAATATCAATGTGTGTGTAGGTTTGTATTACTCAAAATATCATTTCACTACCTAAGGAAAAATACCAAAGTGATGTTTTAAATTTCAATCTTCGCATAGGCTCCCTTATTGCTACACATGCATATACAAGCATTATTCGAGTTCTAAACTATTCAAATATTAAGGATTTATTTAGCTATAAGATGGAAAGTTGTTGTTTAGACATAATCCATCATCTTTTACATATCTTTATTCACTCCTAGCGCTTCAAATAAATTTGTGTAAATGAGACAGAAATGTGAATCTTTTATGATAAAGAAAATTCTTAAAAGGAGGGGGGAGAGAGCAAAGGGTAGGGGGCAAGAGAATGATTGAATTTATAGAAAAGTATAACATTTTGATCATTATAACAATGAAACAAATCTTAAGTTTGAAGCATTAATATCATTTACAACATTTATGATCAAGAATGAATTTAAGTAGAGATACTTTTGCACACCTGCAGATGGTACAAAATTTCATGGTTAACTGGAAGCCTCCATCAACAACAAGATCCAAATATTCGTGTATCTATCTCAATCGAGCCTCTAAACCCTTCAGAGCTGTCAATTTTTCCACTAACCTGTTATGCACAAAAGTCAAATTTTAGAGTTATGTCACCACTAAAAATAGAAGAAACAAAGCTTTGAAACCAAATCCACACACAACACAATGTGGTATTCATACAAAACCATACAAACAAACTAAACTCAGAACATTGGAATGGAAACAACTTCAAATTATGATCAGAGCATGGATTCGAGGTATAAAGAATCATTTTTCTGCCACCATAGTGAAAAGTTAGCACCTTTTTTCATCTTTGCATATTGGTTTGATGTTTCAAATGATGCATTTTTTATATTGAAAAGTGCATTACCTTATTGAGATTCTCTTTGTTTCAAGAATAGTTTAATATTCTCTACTTAACAGGGCCAACCACATGACGATGGAAGCTCATTTGGCCTCTCCCACCCTCCCCCTCACATCACTCTCAATTCTCCATACCTAATCATATAACATTAATCATCCATTCATCCATTAATAACACAACATTCATTCATTCATCAATTAATAACATATAACATTCATTCATTAACATATAACATTCATTAATTAACATATTCACATTCATTCATTGACATATAATATTCATTCTTTCAATTTTTACATATTATCAAAAATATGGTTGTCATGATATGATTACAATAATTATTTTTTTTGTTACTTTTTTTTTGTTTCTTTTTTAAAGCTAAAAAAATTTGAAGTGGAGTATCGTTTTCTAAATCATTTGTCCCCCCTTTAATTGTTCTGCTCTCTACTCGTGATCTTAATGTATGCCTAGTCGTCTGCTCACAACGTGGATGCTGCTGCAAGGGGGGGTCTGCTACAATAATAAAGAAATGTTAAACTAATATGTTTTATTATTATTATTGTTACAAGTATTTCATTAATTAAAAGAACATTAGAGTGGTTCTCTTTACCTGATAGGTTCACATCATGTTCCTGAACTTCTTTTATAGACCCATGCTCAACATGTTGAACACCCTCTAAATCCTGATCTGCAGTTGAAACATGAAAGGTTACATTAATTAATACACCAATTGAAATTAAATATGTTTAAAAGAACATGAAAGTGGTCCTCTTTACCTGATGAGGCCACATCATGTTCCTGATCTTCTCTAGCCTGATCATGGTCAACACGTTGATCATGCTCTACATTCTCTAAAGTTGAAACAAGAAAGGTTACATTAATTAATACACCAATTGTAATTAAATATGTTTAAAAGAACTTTAGAGTGGTCATTTTTTCCTGATGGGGCCACATCATGTTCCTGATCTTCTCTAGCTTGATCATGCTCAACATGTTGATTACGCTCTACATGCTCTAAAGTACTAGGATGCACACCATGACCTTCATCTGCAGGTTGTGCTCCACCCTCACTAGGCTGCATTCCAATGTCATGTGCAATATTATCATTGCTTGAATGTTTAAAACAAATAGGCATGTAATTACTTTATGGTGGAAATTAATATTGAATAGATTTCACAAGTATTTAATTTTAAATAAATTTTATTGAGCTTATTTACATGTGTGTCGGATGTAGTGGAAGATTGTGTTTTCCCAGTCAAGACTCTTAGGCATTCAGCCACGACTCCATAGCCTTGTTGGAAGGAAATCTTCAGGTCATCTTTTGTGGGAACTCTGTTGAATTTAGAGCCCTACATTTTTGCATAAGATCATGAATTTTGTTTCTATGGTGTAATAAAACCAAATTTGTTTTTAATTTATTATTTGGATACAATATTTCATTTATTGATACTTACAATTCGTGCAGTTAATTTCATATAACCACTAGAGCCAAGTTTGTGTTGCCCGTGTTTTTTAGTCTTACCTTTGTTTTCTTCGATGTGTTGGGCAACCTATAAAAAGTTTGAAATACGTTAGATTATGTAAAAAGAAAGAGTAATCAGTATATAACTACATTGTTGATAGTATCACATACCTTCCTTGGCCCGATAGTGTCTTTCCTTTTTTATTTTCAGCCTTCTTTCCATCTGACACTAGGTCCTTCCACTCCCTCCGAAATCATGGGGGATGCTCGTACTTTTTGTTCTTCTCTAAATGTGACTTCTATTGGTCCCTCACATACTTTAGATAGGTACCAACCTTCTCAAGGACCTTGATTCGGTTGAATGTTTTATCACCAAGGAGCACAACTAAATGGTTAATGAGCTCATCTTTTAAATTGTGATTTTGGGCATTCCACCATGTACGTATGGTGGGCCCAAATAGCTCCAATGTAATATCAATTAGATGTTTATAAAAAATATCATTTCCTACAAAATGATCATGGGATCAATAGTCTAAAAAGAGCGATCAATTTCCATTCCCTCTCTGGAATCATGGGGGACGCTCGTACTTTTTGTTCTTCTCTAAATGTGACCTATATTGGTCCCTCACATACTTTAGATAGGTACCAACTTTCTTAAGGACCTTGGTTCGGTTGAATGTTTTATCACCAAAGAGCACAACTAAATAGTTAATGAGCTCATCTTTTAAATCTTGATTTTGAGCATTCGATCGTGTACATATGGTGCACCCAAAGATCTCCAATGTAATATCACTTAGATGTTTATAAAAAATATTATTTCCTACAAAATGATTATGGGATCAATAGTCTAAAAAGAGCGATCAATAAGTAAATTTAATTGGATTATATATAATAATAATTAAAACATTTTAAAGTACCTGGGACCTTCTTTATCTTTATGGGAACGAAATCCTCAGTCACCACAAATGTGACCAAAAATATTCTCGTACTAGTAATACGGGAAGATCCAGGAAATGCTGCTAAAATATCACTAGTACTAGTGGCCTCTACATCCCCAGGTACATGTCCTGATGCATGTTCTGGCATGTATTTGCTACCATAGGGTGCACTAACGGATTCCTGCATGTTATGTGTTGCCAACATTTCAGACGACAATATAGGCATGGATAATGGGGTCAAATGATGTGATGTATCAAACAAATGCACAATTTGTAGTTGCTCATAGTAGGGAAACCTACTAAATTATCTGAGATAACTTTTCAATCCCTATGGAAGCCGACCATTAATGCATTGACAACCTTCATGAAGGCTTCATATACGTTAACAAATTAACAACGACAATCATTGTCACTTACAACATGAATAAACACATCACAATATAAAAATATACATTCAAAACATATCATATATGATAGATAAACAATTTGATATGATATATAACCTTGACAATTAATTCTATTATATTCCAACTTCCATAGGCGAGGTGTCATTCTTCGTGGTTTTGATGTAGTCTCTTTTTTCCCATTGAAAAGATGTTTTTTAGTAGTTTGATACTTATGATTTTTGTGGAGGAAGTGCCTATACTCATCAAACACCTACTTTCCTAAACTTGTTGAACGACGAGATTTTATCTTTGGACCACAAATTGGACATGCAAATTTTCCCTTTGTTTGAAGACCTGCAAGATCATATATAATTAGATTAAATGTCATTTTTTATAATTATATATAATGAACAAATTATTTTAAAAACATGTATGATATCTACTTCATAAAATTAAATATTGTTAAAATGCAGTCGAACCTTATAACATACCACAAAAATGTGTTAGCCCTAGGGCATCATGAGTTGTCCATACAAGCATTACATGGAATTGAAATTGTCTTTGTCCTATTGGTCTAGAGACGTCATACATAGTGACACTATTCCATAACTTTAGTAACTCGTCGATAAGAGACTTGATATATACATTCATATCTTTAACTTGGTACTTACCTAGTTGAATGAACATAAACATTACATAATTATTATAACCATTTTACTGCAATATATATAAATTAATGTACATAACAATTGAATGAAAAAAATATAATTCATTATGCAACAAATAAGACAAATGAGATGCTACTACGTTAAAGAAAATTGATGTAAACAAATACCTGAAAAAATTATTGACAACATTATGTGCTCCCTCTTTATTGACATCCATGGAGGAATGCTATTATTGATAACAAAAATAGGCCACACCGAGTAAATAGATCTTAGCTCTCCAAATGGATTGACACCATTCGCTCCCAATGAAAGAGTGAGATTACGAGGTTCTTCTTTAAAGTGTGGCCATTTTTCATCCATGTCCCTAAATGCAGAACCATCTGCAAGCATTCAAAGAATTTCATCTCAACTTCTTTTTCGTGCATGGTAATTCATAAATTGCGCTAAGCTTTCACACCTAAATAATCGTTGCATACATGGAATAATGAGAATATAACGAAGAACCTTGTGAGACACCTTTTTTGTTAGTTGATCTTTTTGATATCTACTGATATGACATTCCAGGCATTCTGTTGCAAATTCTTGTTGTTCATGATATATAATATGATCATTGGGGCATGCATCTATTGCTTGATACTCCATTCCGATATCTTTCACAATTCTAAATAAATCTCGGTATGAATGAGGTAAAATATTTGATGGTGGTAACAAAAATTCACCAATCAATCTACAACAAAAAATAATTTATTAATATAAAGAATATTAATGGTAAATATTTCATCATTTATTTACTAGTAATGACCTAACAACAATTAAAATAGATGAAAAAATATGACATATATGACATACCTTAACATCCATGACATTGCTATGTTTGATAAACCATTCATAACCTTCAAGTTCAACAACAACAATACAACAAAGAGAAGAGTTGTTTGGAAGCCTTCATAAAGAGGCTCATATGCCTTCTCAAGTACAAGTAAATTATGAACATCATCAAAGTCATCTTGATCATCATGATCAATTTTAACTTCATCTTCAATATTCACAGCTCCATGTTCGTCCGCTTGCAAAACCACATTCTCCAGGCCGTGATAATCCATATCATCTGCCCTAGGGCGCCCCATTTTTATAATAATGATAAACACAAATAAACCATGATCATGATCAAGTGATTATATATATAATGTTAAAACGATATAAAAATTTATAAATTCAATCAATATAAACACATATAATGAACAACTTACCAATTGACGATAATCATGCCCCCCTTCAACATGACCATGTTGCCTACAATGTTTCTCAGTTGTTGTGATTAAAAGTCATATCATCTTTAAGCCCTTGCAATTATTGCAAGGACAATAACATTTTCTATCACCCTTTCTTTTCAATCTAGCCCAAAATCTATCAATTGTCTCTTCATTTTGTTTTGGACTAATATTATCTAACATGATTTTTCTTTACCAAGCTTGACTATTTAGATCTTCAAAAAATATCAACTCACACTCCAATAATTTTTATTCATAGACAAGTAATAAAATCTAATAATTATAATATTTTACACCAAAAAAATTTAGCATGCAACCACCCCTGCAAAAGAGAAGATAGTCTGAAGGTAATGACCCCAAAAAATACTTTAAAATGATAATTCCAAAATTTATTAAATTCTGATTTTACTATGATTTCCAACCGTTACTCCTAAAATCAAAATATTGAACTTGATCTCAAACTTCCTACAACGATGGAGGTAGCAAGCTAGTAAGAGCAAGTGACTCATTCCTAAGGAGCAACAAGTTAGAATCATCATTGCTAATGTCAATACGGATTTATCCTTTTAGTTAAATATGTAATGTGTCACTTCTTATGACGAGCTTATCCCTAGGGCCCTCAATATTGAGAGAGCCCTAATCGCACAAGGAAGCACACACTAGTAGAATTTGGCAAATAAATGACTACGTGACTAAAACTTTTAGTTACAACAAATAAAAATAACTAAATTCTGCTCATTTTTTACAACTCAGCTATAAATGAGTAAATAAATTACTAATTTGGTCGTTGATTAAAAATTATTTAATCACACAAATAAAAATGACTAAATAGTTAGTCATTTATTTAGTCACAATCCATTTGAATAAATCATTTAAGGAATCAAGAATATAGCCCACCAAAATACTCTAAAACTTTAATAAACATACCCTAAAACTTTTTTCAAAATCTTATTTTCAAGCGTAGCCCACCAGAATGGAGTTTTCATTTTAATAAGCATACTCTAAAACCTTCAACAAAACATTATTTTCAAGCATAGACCGCCAAAATGGAGAAATGTTTCAGTAAAGAATGATAGAGAACGGTGAGGAGATGTGCATGAAATGAGGCATAAGATTCATTGTTGCTTATCTCATTCCTGCTCTACTCAACAAATCTTACATTGTTCCCGCTACTATTTGTAATCTAGGTATTTACTTGACATATATTTGCATAATCTCGAATTCTTTCAGAGACTTTTGAAGTATCAATGTATCCTATATAGGGTTTAGAATGATTTCTTTTAATTAAAAAAATAAATAAATGATGTATTTCTCTGTAATTAAATAATGTGGAGATCTCCTAAATCTGCCCCAGCACACTATCCTCTTTGGCATTGTATTCATTACTTTAGCTACTAGGGTTTTGCATGTGACATCTATAATATTTTCATGACTGTGGCTTTTAAATAGATTTCAGTCTTTGCTTTAATCATTTTCATGATAACCCTTGAGTTCCATAATCCACCTTCAATCTTTTCTAAGAACGTTGTCTTAAGCTAGACTGCATAGTATGCATATAAAACAAGTCCTTCATACTCGCCATTGTTCCAAACCACCACTCATTGCCTTGCTTAAAATGTTGCCTCCATAAGCACAATAGCATGTTTTAAAATCATGGTTGTCAGTGATTGACCATTAAGGTCACCACTTTCATCAAAATACAATAAGATTTGTCTTCAAACTCAAGGCATTATGCAAGATAACATTGTGAATTGTTTGTTGTGTATGATTTGATTTTCTTGCACATTTACTGCTTTGCTAACTTCCTTTAAGATTGGGTATTGCACCCTCAGCTGCAATCTCAAATAGCTCACTCACTATCATTTGAAGATTCCTTTCATGAGCATCTTTCTATAAAATCAAACTATGCTTTATAGAATGTCTACTTACTACAGGGGACTCATTGTTTCATGGTATTGTAGATCTTAAGATCCTTCAACCTTATTGACACTACTTCACAGTCCACAAGGTATTATTCACTATTCTCCCATCTTTGATGAGTCTCAAAACACTACTCAAACATGCAATCCACTACCTCCATTATACATTAATGGCTAAGAAAAAACATTGAACCTATGATTACCACTATTACTTCATTTGGACAGTCATTCCCTGATTGCATTTGCCTTGTCTAACACTACCAAAATTATTTGAAAAACCCTTAAGGTTAGCAAGGGGGTAAGGAAACTCACTATTAAAATCTCCACTTTACTATGCAAGGTTTGAGCTTTATTATTTTGTCACTGTTCAGCCTCTTTTTGACTATCATTCTTCTTACCATAGATTGCATTTACAAATGTTACTAAGCTACATAGTGTGCTTGTTATTGGCTACAATCTTTAGATTGCAAGATTTTTTTATTAGCTACGTCTCAATCTTTCTAGTATTGCAACCTCACTAATCCGCTAGATTTATTGTTTATGTTTCTACAGAGGCCTAGGGTTTGTACCCTAATCATGCTCTTACCAATGCTTCTGTTGGTATTAAAAAACAACCTTCAATCTTGAGTCAAAAAATTAGTTGTCTTAAAAAAGTTGTGGTATGATATTGGATTGTATCCTAAAGTGTGTGGGAAGTTTGTGTTTGATCATTAAGGTATGTAAACCTGATCAAGGAAATGTATCCTATATAGCATGGGTTTTGCTTTAATACTTTCCATAATGGTTATTAGCAGATCACATTATTATAGTTTGCGGTAACCCAAGATTGCATTCAAGTATGTAAAAAACTTGGTTTGTAATTTAAGCTATACACTTTTAAATAACATTCATAACGTTTAGAAAATCTTGATCACTCTCTAGAATAGCCCATTAAATATGGGTTGTGATTGAATACACTACATAATTGATATAACACAACCACTTTGCATATCAACTAGAGTTATAGGCTCTTTATTGCAACAAGAGGTAATCACTCTTGAATCATGTTATAATTACATCGTAACCTATTAAACTTGAGACAACCTAAATGCACCCAATGATGATTGACACCTACATTATACAACCTAAATTAACTACATTATATGAGTGTCTCCATTTCTATTACAACATAGCCACATTAAACTTGGGTTACACATGAATGCATCTTGCATTTGTTATAGTACAACTGTGCCACATGACCAATAGAGTTATGGATCACATAATTACAGTCACAAGAATCTGTTCCTTGGTTGTGATCTTATGGTGATTCCACACAACAAAATTTGGACATGAAATTCTCAAAACCCTAAACCTCTAAGAATGAAATCTGATGAGATGTTGCTTTAAAATATGATTTTCAAACCTGGAACTACAAATCTGACTTCACAACTAAATTCTGCAAAAAGACAATGACTACCCTCAACCTGGTAATATCTTCTTGAATTTTTCTGATTTTTCCCAAGAAAATCGTCTTTAGTTCTCCACAAACTGTCTCAAGTAGAGCAAAACATTGTTGCAATAAATCAATGAACTCACTTTTCTTTATGTCAGCCACAATTTGATTTTTTTCTTATTTTTCATGTTTGTCAAAATTTTGACGAAACTGCTAGTCAAAATTTTGATGAAACCCAGGTTCGTCAAAATTTTGATGAACGTCGGGGATAAACTTTTAAAAAATTGAAAATTACACATAAAATTTTACAAGCACCCTACAATACATCAAATTATACATATTTCATCAGAAATATTTGTCAGATTTTGCAGTCAAATGAGTTAGTGTACAAATCCTTTACTCTACTAATATGATTAATCATTAAGTGCAAATGTAGAAATTGAAAGAAGTAAAAACCATTCACACACAACAACACTAGATTTATGTAGAAAACCCAATAAGGGAAAAACCACAGTGAGGATTAACTCATAATATAGAGAATATCAAAACTGAATACAAAGGCTCACTACCAAAACAAGACTTACTGTTCAGATCAAGACTCACTGTTCAACATGTGTTAACCACCCGAAGGGCTCACTGCTAGACAAATACAAAGAAGATAGAAGAGATTCATTACAAAGAGAAGACAATCTCAATGCAACAAAGATTTCCACCACAATTCGTTCACACACTTGCAGACATGCTTGAATGATAGAGTACACCTTCAGCTCACTACATCTGAAAACTTGCCACTAATATTTTGCATTGATCTGTTCAACCACACACTCTATTTCGCATCTATCTCATATCTATCTTGCTCTATTGTTTTGCACATCTTTCACCAATATCTCATCATATATTTATACCATCTTCAACTTTGAAACATATCCAAAGTCGACCACACACACACTATTTGTATTTACAAATTTAAATTAGGTCAGCGCCAAAATATTCTAGGGTGGAATTAGAATGAGGGCAACCCAAACACATGCTTAATGAGGACCTAAATGAGTCCCAACACGCTTCATGAACTTTGCAAGTAGTGTTCAACACAAGGTCGGCCAAACCAGTGTAAAACACATAGAACAATTGCATACACGCAACCTTAGCACAATCCAATCCTCCCAGACAACAAAATTATCTTCAACACGATCATATCCGTTTATCTCTAGAACCACAAGTCATAAAACTTGAAGAAGAAGAAATCCAAAGCAACTACATTTCTCCTAGACCTTAGCCAGAGATACTGAAAAAACACAGTTAACAACTGGTGAACATAACTTGCATTGTATAATGATCCAGAAACCCAAAATCTGGATATAGCAACTTCCAGCCCATGATCAACATATCTAACCACATGAACATAGGAGCAAATCCCAGAGCAAAACCTGGAGCAAACACTGAATACCTGCAACCTTTCTTCCTTACAATTTTCTCAATATCCTTGACATATACAACCAATAATCTACATCCATGATATTAATGGCAATAACAACTAGTTGATAACTAGTTAACGAGTTGAGATCAATGACAACACCTTCATTCTTGCATCAACATCTTCATACTTGCAATGTTCAATTATGGTTGCCATCTTGGTTAACTGTCTTGTTCATGATTTCCTCTTTCTAATTGAAGCTCCTTGCTGCTCCTTCATAACTTGGCATTTAATTTATTGGCTTCCTAGAACATGCCTCTACATTTTGTCACGACTGTCTTGGTAGGGAAGAGATATTGTCACCACTGTGTGAAAAGATGTTGCCAGTAGGGCCAGGAGTTAGCATCATTTTACTTGTGCAGTCATCACTTGCCAATAATGAGTTACCATGCATTATGGTAGTACCATCATTACTATTTGGAAGTATGTTTTCCATGGTGTTGGTATTATTGTTATCATAATTCTAGATCTAAACTGTTATTTCAGACTACCAAGGAAAACCACTTATCCATCTATATTTCTGTGGCATATATGAACTTGCAAAGTAGCAACTTCTGCAAGACACCCATTTCAAGAACCAAAAAGGCAACCCAACCAGATTAAACATGTGTGCTTCTCATCTTTGAATGATATCTGAAACTAGTGAAACCCATGAAGGAATGAATCAAAAGAACCATGCTCAGAGGTAAACTAGCATACACCCATATAAAAGACAGAGAACTCTTCAAACGTTGGGGAACTGGCCCTTTCTGACCACTGAACTGTGCTTTGAGCTTTTGACTGTCCATTCTATTATGTGTTTGATCTGAGTGATCTGCAATCTGTACTTTGTGGATTCACCATCCAAACTCATTGACTTAAGCTCCTCTTCTATTTTATGGAGTAACTCTTTCAAAGTTTTTATCTCTTCTTTATTTGTTGAGACTTTGCTGACTCAATTTCATTGCCTTTTTCTTATAGCCGAGTCAATTCCATCTCTTTGCAACTGAAAGCTTCCTTCATTGCAACATCCAAAGGCATTTTCATTATATCCCTCAAATCACTATCGGATTGGGGATTCAGCTCTCTAAGGCAGCTCTGGAATAGATTTTTCTTTTCAAGATAAGTCTTGTACCTTTCAATAAGTAAAAACAGATGAGATTCCTTAAATTACTGCACAATTTAACACAGCTCTTACCATTGTCTTTTGAATCTTCATAAACTGTTGACAACCTATCTCTTTTTCATAGACTTTGTTGGTTCTGTGTAATCCTTCTTCTCCAACGCTGCTAGAAATCAAATGACTTGAACATAATGAGAAACTATATTGACCAGTGACCTTGCAGAATGGGGCAATTACCTTGCACAAAAGGTGTCAGAATTTCGGTCATGATTTAGATTTGCATCATAGCATGACAGCATAAACCCAGCATGACCATGCTCAGGGTTGAAAACCTGTGCAGGAAACCAAAAAGTGCCACATTCCAATTGCCAATACAAAATTTACAAAGGCTTCATTGTGTCTCATTATTGGCTCAGCTGTAGTCAACCTGCTATCGGGCCTTCAAAAACACTAAATACATTTCAGTGGATGCAACCACAATCTTGTTGGCCTTTCCCAAATCCTTGTATTTCTCCAAAACAACGTCCATCTCCAAAGAGCAAATACATTTGTGCCAATGATTTTCCTCCAATGTTCATTATACAAAGCCTCCTTCAATAGACTGTCCTCTCTATCATGTGTTTGATCTGTCCATTTAACTGTGATTTCTTTTCAGTCATGTGTTTGATCTGTCCATTTGACTGTGATTTCTTTTCTTTACTTTGACCATGCTTTTCACAGTCATGAGTCACATAGGCTAGGCTGGCATAGTCAAAGGGTTTTTCAGTATTCATGGATGCCTTTTGAAACTCTGCCCTAGGTTTTGAAGATCTCTTTTTCGTAGACTGTTATGCTTAAGCAAAACTCATGTTGCTTGGACTGTACCTTGTTCCTTTCTCTATTTGACCTCATTGTGACAACATAGCCATCCCCTCAAAACTCAATGAAAACAAACCCTCAAAACCACTCTCAAACTAACCCTTTCATCATTTGACAAATTCTTCACAAGATTAAAATGTCCTCATAAGATTAACGAGTGATAAGTTTTTCATACAACTAATATCAAACTACTTTGCGCTTCCAAGGTTATATGCATGTACCTCAAACGGTAGCTTTCAGATTCTTGTTCATGCATTCTTTAAATTCGTGGAGCCTCTATATTTGTACATGCTGTATGCTCACCGCCTTTGACGTCACTGCATGCCCCAGTCTTAACTCCACAATACTTCTGCTCAGTGTAACTGAGTGTAAGAGTGCTGAAAATAAGTGAAACTTTATTATGGCCGCCATTGTAACATGCAAGCTGCTCATGCAAAACCTTACACAGTGATAATAAAAAAAACTCTTTAACGGTTCGACCTATCTTCAGAATAGAACTCAAACTCATCTCAAAGACTCACCATTTCACATGCACGTAAAGAACTTGCTTTTTGGACGTGGGAAAATAAGATATGACTAGAGTTTTATTAAAAGTTTTGACATAAGCTTTACCTAAAAAATTTAGGGTCCCACAAGGTCTCATGGGAAAAAATAATTATGCTGCAGGATTAATTGGAATCTTTTTCTGAAAAATAGCAGCCCCTACTTTTTAGGAGTGAAGATTTCAGCTGATGAAATTGGGGCGAGGCTAGAAATTGCCCCACCAGCGTAGGAGTTTTTTTTGCCGCTTGTCACACATCTAGAAACTTAGATTCCCAACAAAGGAGGTTAAACTTTTAAGCTAAACTGCACTGCTAAATTCATGGGACCACCAGCTTCAAAATATTCCTAAAAAGTGTTAGCAGCACCCACTCAAAATTTTTAGGCAGCCCCCCTCCATGAGATGTTACCCTTAGATACTCATGCATATATGCTGGGGATTTTCAACAAGACCATCTTCAAGTTGTTACAAGCTCCAAGAAATTTGCTTCATGACATTCTTTGGTGTATGGACTACTTCAAAAAAATGGCAGGCCTTACATACGATGTTACATGAGTTGTGCTTTATAAAACATAAACCCTTGGTGATATCTCCTTGTATCTCATAATCATGATAGAAAATAAAACTTAAAGGGTTGCTTTAGCTATTGATGCTAAGTTAAACATTAATTGGTTGGATGGTATGTTATTATTACTTATGCAATAAAAATTAAATATAAAAGACATGTCGAGAGCTTTTAAACCACTAATTATAACTTTTAAATTGAGGGATTTTTTTTTTAATCCTAGGTAGTGCTAAAACAAGGTTGATTTAATTTATTTTTGGTGAGGTCACATAAACCCCAATCATGACCGATCATATTTTCTTAAATCATGGGGTTTGACCTCTGAAATGATTTATATTGGATGGATGTGTTCTTGGTGTTTTCCTTTGCTAAGAGTGGTTTCTTGTTCTTTCTTGCCCATTCAAGATGACAAGGGACATTTTTCATTGCTCATGCTATGTGTTTTAATTTTCTACTAGCTAGCAACATGCTTTGGGAAGGTAGGACAAAGGTTTTCTTGGTTATGAAAATTGCTTGGAGGTTATTGTTGATGACTCGGGTTTTAGAAAAGTGAAGAAATAGAGGCTTGATGTAGATATAAGAAGAGAACAAAGTGAAGGAAAATAGAGCACATGAGAATAAATAGGGATGGATAGAGAAGAAAATCATAAGAAGTCTAATGTATAAGAGAAGGTTATGCTAATAATTTTAGTTGTGTATGAAAGATGTATATGTAGGAATTTTCTTGTGGTCTCTAAAGCATCGTGTAATTTCATAAGCAAGTTGTATTGAGCTACATAGAGTTAAATCTTACTATCATTTGACATTGTTGTTTTCATATTGCATTTGAATATATTGATAAATTCTTATGTTACTAGATTAGGCTTTTTTCATTCAACTCCCTAGTCCAAATTGTATTAAAAATAACTTTGGGGAAGTTGTTAATCACTAGCATCAAGTTCTTTTAAGTCGACCTCTACTATGTTGATTTTATGACTTTGAGTGCATAATCAAAGACAACACTCTCAAGCATGTAGATGGCCTATGTGAATCTTATGCAAAATTTGAGTTTGATGTAGATATATTCTTGTTAGTATCCAAATCAAAATGTTCCTTGAATGATTTTTTCCACGTAGTACCATATTAATTAAATGCACATTGAACGTCTTTAATAAGCACAAAGAAATAATTCACATAAATATGTACCAAGTCAGCTCACAATGTCTCATGAAAAATAGTAGGAAGATTAGAATTTTAATTTTTAAAATTTGAATTTGGGATTAATCTTACCTAATTATGATTGATCTAGAAACACTTAGAATTGAGCTAACACATAAAATTATTGGGTTCAAAGCAATAATTAAATATGTAGATATGAATTTGAACATAAATACAATGAATAACTAATATTTACAGATATATAAGATTGTATACATGTAAATTAAAAATATGATAAAAATAAATACAAATAAATATCAAATTATAAATCAAACTTACCATTAAAATATATCATTTCAATCAAAAGTGGCAAAGCCACTATATATTTAACTTAAAAAAGAGAGTTTACATCAGCATCAAAGACCGGAAGAAAGACATTATAGAGGAGATAAAGCATTCAAAAACAAGAGAAACAACAAAATTCAACTGGATTGCAACTGCCACTAAAGCTATCACCATCAACCATTGTAGGAAGTGAAGAGAGGGGAAGGTGAAGAACTCCCTCCATATGCTTGAGAAGAATATGAAGAGCATTAAACAAAATAAAGGCATTATTAAAGATGTTTCACCAAATCTCCACCTTCAAACGAGCCAAGCTGAGAACTGAGAAGGGAATCAACAGGAGAGTTGCAGATGGGACCCACTCTCATAATTTAAAGGGTGGAAGAAATGGCAGGAGTAGAAGGCAGACCACCGAGCCATGAACCAAACTGTAATTATCCAGTGCAGAGTCCAACGAAGAAAACAAAAAAATGAAAGGTTGGATATAATTAACAAGCAACAATTTTACCACTTCCTTGTTGAATAGAATGTCTGTGCAATTTGAAAGGAACACAAAAGCCACCTCTGAAAACATAGCATTGTTATTTTGAACCAGCCAGTCATCACCCATCATAGAATGAATTGCTTCTTCCATCAGAACATAAGGCAGAAAGAAAACATGACCAGGTTTCTCTCTATCGAAGATAAAATCATCTCTGCACCCCCGAAAACACTTGGGGAGATGAATCCTCCACTGATAGATCTTAACCCACCACTCTACCGTCTACCAGAGACAACGTGGGGAAAGAGCAACCCAAAAATCCATAAATCCTCCTAAGGATCCGAAGCAGGTGAAGTCATGATAAGAGAAAGTACCTTCCCATCAGAGAAGCACAAGCCAAGTCTGCATTGAAATAAAGAAACAGTGTGGAAGGCACAAGGAAAGCAATAAATTTTGACAAGTGGAAAACCAAGTCGGAGAAAGAGGCACCACACCAATCCACCATAAGTGGAAAAGAAGAGTGGCATGAGAGACAAGTACTTGGGAGGAATCCAAGTACACGCCTGTAATTAAGACCAAGATTAAAAAAATGTTAAGAGTACAAAATTCGTTAGTAGGCAAAACAATATGTGGTGAATGGAGGCAAGAACTGCAGGGAGATCGACCAATAGGAAGCTTTCCAAATAAGGAAACCACACACTCCGGACTAGCACAACACATTGGGAAACTTCAAAGCTGCCAACCCCAATCACCAAATGCCTTCTAGGCACAACAGGGACCGATGACCTCACTTTAAAATTTCATGAACAATATCCTTGTTAACAAGCTTAGAAAGATGATCATCATTCCAATCATTAATGGAATCACTTTCAACATAGACTTTGTCATTATCAATATCCCAATTTGCAAGACAACGTCTACCCAACCATCAGACTGTATACTTGACTGTATATATTAATTAATTGAAAATATAAAATGCATTGAATCCTTATTTTTAATAAATTAATAAACACGGTCAAATGTGCAGTCTAATGGCTGCATAGACAACGACAATTTGTAAGACGATCCGCTAAGCCGTTTGCCTCCCTAAAGCGTAGTCAAATTTCTCAAGCAATTCCTGTGGACTTTCCATCATATAAGCCAATTTCTATGATTTTATTTTTCCTTCATAGCATTACCAACATTGAATCACCCTCTTTCCACCACAATATTAAAATGAACTTTGCCTTTTGGGTCCACTCTTCTTTGGAGCAATTCGTTAAAATTGTTCAAGAAAATGGGAAGGCAGTGCCTTTTCATCAGGGTTTGATCTACAAATTCTATTGGCATAATGTGGCTCTTTCCCTGATCTTATCTTCCCTCCCTTGTGTGGTTAACCCAACCCTTGTTCTCAAAAGTGCTACTGAAATTTTGGAGGAAATTCCCATTACCCTTGTATCTACTACTTATTCTACCCCCCCTCCATCAACCTAGAGTCACTAGGTCTAATCCCCCCTCGTGCTTCCAAAGGAAAAATCTCTGGGTTTGATGTCCCTACTCCCTCCATAAGAAAAATATATCTTTTGAGGATCCCCCAAATTTCTATCTCGAATAACAATTCTGACTCCTCTTGGTCCCCTTCGTCAGATGTTTTGATGCAGGAGCATCCTGAGTTGTGAGAGCAATCTTGCATCAACAAAACAAAATGAATTTAAATTTTTCTAAGGTTTGATAATTATTTTATTGGAGGAATAAATTGCAATATTAGGCCAAAAATAATATATTAAATAATTGGTCTTATTCTATTGTTGCAAATCTTGAAGTGGGAGATAGTGCAGGAAGTCAATTTCAAAGTTTGAAAAGCATAAAAAAATTAAAATATTAATATTGGCATGGATTTTTTGGGGAGTTACTAAAATGCATCATGGAGCATTTTATGCTTTTTCTAATTGTTGGAGCAGCCTTTTCAAAGGAGGGAAAAATCAGATTTTTGAAAGTAGTGCTAAGTGTTTTATTTGGCAATCTTTTAGTTTGTCAAGAGGGCAAATTTTTGAGGAAGAAGAGAAAGGCGTAGATTTTCTTGGGAGTGGTTTTGATTTTTGATTTTTGGTTGAGCATTTAATATATTGGAATGTATTTTCAATGCATTCTTCCTAGGTTGGGTGTGGAAGATGGAGGCTACAGGGAATGGAGTTGTGGTTGCATGTTGAAGGTTGAGATTTGACAATTTTGAAATTGTCATTTTCCAGAATTTGAAGGAGAGTATCCTTGGGCATGGATTTTTGGGTTGGAGCTGCATAAAACTTGTTTATGCAGGCTACAAGAAGACTTTTGCAGCAGCAAAATATTTGGAATTCATGGTTGAAGTGTTGTTGTTGAAGATTGAAGTTTGCAGGAGCTAGAATCTTGTGAAAGAAGATTGATTTAAGGAGACAATTTTTGTAATTGATTCTTGCTGTTATAATTCAGTTTTATAGAAGTTTTGAAATGGATTTCACTAGCCCACATGGCTGCTAAAAAAATTGTAATTTCATATTTGCTTTGTTATTATGTAATTTCTAGAGAGTTTGAATGAGAAGCTATGACACTTCTTGCAATTTTTTGTGTCTTTTCAAGCATTTTATGAGTTGCTTTGTTTATTGTCATGAGTTTTTGATTGAGGGTTTGGAATCCCTTACATCATGTTTCCACTGAAGACTCTGCGTAGCTCTCCTCTGCATAAATTTTCTACTAGTCCCCCCTCTTCCCCCAAGCTTGATGTTGACCAAACTCAAGAACCTGAGGATACTCCTTTGGACTCCTCTAACCACTATGTGAATTGTGCCCCCCCTGAGGGAGAAGTTGGATGAGCTCTACAAAGCCACCAACATTTAGAATGGCATCCTCAAGTGGTTGTTGGACCCTAATTGATTACGACGAAGAATAAAATTAAAAACCTAGAGACTTCCATGCTCAAAAAGTCTAAAGATTAGCCAGTTGAAGTGGAGGATGCATATCACTTGGAGTTGCTGAGAGGAATGGCTATAACTTTTGACAATTGAGCCAATAGAAGAAGAGGTTGAGGAGATAAAAAATGTTATTGATTCCTTTGAGCAGTGTACAAGATCAAGGAATGAGGTTGCTAATCTCCACAACAACCAAGACAAAATTCTCCTCAGTTTGCAAGAGATTATAAAATACAAGAAGGAAATAGTGAAGGAAATAGCAGTCATCATTTAGGTGTTCTAGCAAGATCTTAAGAGCCGCCATGCTAAGCGTGCCAGAGATGAACAATTAGAGGCCCCTCATACCAGCTCAAGGAAAAAAGGCAAGAATGTGGACTGTGTGTTGCTTGCTCCCAAGGACAATATTAGTAAGAAGAACCTCAAGGCCCTCTCCTTCAAAGAAAATCTTCAGCTTCTCTCCAAGGAATAGTAGGCCATTAAAGGTCTCCATCTTCTTGGAGAACAGTAGTTGGTCTTGTGCGTCTACTGGTCTTAGGTTGGTCTTGTTTATTTTTGTGCTTTATGCTAGTTTATTTTTTGTTTTAGTTTTAAGATTTTCTATTGTTTCAATGCTTGTGAGACCCCTTTTCTTAGCCTTAATAACTATTTTGTAATTGGGTTCTGGCTCTTCTCGATTTATCTTAATCAAAACATTGGATCACCCTCTATAATAATCTTTTGAAAGCCCCTTTTTAGGGCTAGATCTAAGCCTAAGATAAGATCCTATATTTTTGCCTCATTATTAGTACCAACCTGAAGCTTTTTGAAGTTGCAACAATCACCATTCCATTAAGGCCACAAAACAACCACTTTGCACCATACCCATTTCCTTTGGAGGCCTCATCAAAAATTTGCTTTACGAAAGAGTTCTAGGAGGAGGCTTCCACTTAACATGAACTCTTGAATGGAATGGTTTGACATATTTTATGGATCCATGAGACAAGAAAGTTTTGAATAGGGGCCACATTTTCATGACATTTGAATCCTACGAGGAGAAGCACGAGTTATTCTAAGAAGAGTGAATAACAACATACACTATAGTTTTAGAAATAACCAACTCCAATCTATAGATCACGATTTCCCATGTATTTTCTATGTTCCTAAAAAAACTCTAGAATTTATTTCATGCTAGATATGCCAAATAACCAAAGAAGGGAAAATGGACCATAAACATCCAAAGGTGGAATTTTGGAATAAAATAATCTAGCTTTCAAATAACTAAGGTAACGACCTTGGGAAGGCACATTTCCACTTTAGACAACCACACCCAAACCCAACTTTTAGCAACAAAATCACAATGAAGAAAAAAGTGATCCATAGTTTCATATTCCTTCAAAGAAAATGAACATAACAAGTCCATATTAATACCAAAACGTTGAAGCCTTACCTTGGAGAGGACTTTGTGATGAGTTGACTTACCCCAATAGAGACTTAGAATCCAAGAGGAATTCAAACCTTTGTCAACCAAACTTGAATACCTAGATTTCGTGTAGTAAGAACCAGAATTTGATCCCATCCATTTCAATTCATCCTACTTATTAGAATATAATATTCTCTGTTTAGATAAAATATCCTATAATATTTCCTTTTAGATATTTGGAAAATCTAAATGAGAGAAATCTTTCCAAGTAGCATTTGGATAGTTATTAGACCAAGAAATCACCATATAGTCTTCAACCCTCTTGCCACATTCAAATAATTAAAAAATACTGAGCTTCATTCAAATCTGACCTATTTTCAAGAACTCTGAAGCCATTCCAAGAGTTCTACTAGAGTAGGGTTTTCTTCCCATTATTAACTACCTAAGAAAATATTGAAGTTATAACCTTTCAACATTTGATAATAAAATTCCACCTTAGGGAACTTAAAGGAGGGTTGGAGATGGTAAAGATACTCTCTTTGCCAAGTGAGTCTAAGTACTTATTTTAAATTAGCTTAAATCAATTTGTTCACTGTGAGGAATATATCTTTCAAGCTAGTTTTTCCCCCAAAGCATGAATATGGAAATACATAGCTTTTAGATTCATACCCCCATCACTTATGGTTTACAAACAAATTCCCAAGCCAATATAGGTAATTTAGACTTCTCCCCCTTTCCACTCTAAAGGAAAGATCTAATTATTTTCTTTAAATTGGTTGCAACTTTAGAAAACATTAGAAGATGAGACATCATATAAGTTGGAATAGCAGATAAGATTGACCTAATAAGAGTTAATCTTCTTACTAAGGATAACCATTTGCTTTTCCATGTTTACTAATTTTGAATGAAAATTAGAAACCACTTTATCCCAAAAATCAGCCTTGTTACCATCAGAGAAGAGGGGAACCCCCAAATAAGTGCTTGGTAAGGAAGCCCTTTTAAATCCAAGAAGCTTTGAAATTCTACCCACGACAACAGGGGAGGTATTAAAGAAAAAATATTTGGTTCATTGCAGGTGATAGCTTGACCTGAAACCTTGCAATGATTAGACAAAGTCCTCTTAATAGAAGAGGTCGCCTTTGAAAAACTGAATAAGAGTGTATCATCCGCAAATAAACAAATATGAAATGAAACCCACATTTTTTGACACCTCAATACCCTTCTAAAATCTATTATCTAATTCCACTTTAACATATATATAGATATATAATTATATTAAATATTCTATTAAAATAAACCCAAAACAAAAATAAAAATTTCACCAATGAAAATAAACACCCTTTTTAAAAAAACAACAAAACATAAACATGCTTCATCTTGCTCAAAAAAATAAAATTTAAATAGCTTCACATGCAATTTAACAATGTGATATAGTTAGTAGAGATAATGCAGGCATATTAGCGGGTCCTCAATTAAGCGACTCCCTAAATTATAAGCTTCCGCTTACCTCCCCGCCTATATTACATCATCTCCACCACATTCTTCATCTTCAGGAAACCTGGTAATTCTTTGCTTGAACTGTAATAACCTTAATTGGGTAAGAAGAGTTTGTATTGGGCGCCTTCATCTTCAAAAAAATGATATTCAGATAATCTGTTTTTCCTGCTTTACTTTTGTATTCAGTGTTTTGATCGCCTGAACTCTGTTGCTTAATTGGCAATAATGGTTCCTTGATCATATTGCTATATTCTTAAAAAATCTGCTTATATAGTTGTGGCTTTCTCAGATGAGAAGCCTTTGATCCGATCTCGAGTTCATACAATTCAACTCCTGGCACTGCATTTTCAGGCTTCCATCTGTGGAGATTTTGTTGGCTTCAGATTGTGCTATGGAGAAGTGTGATAGTTTCTGGCAATGGGGCAACGCTCGCAAGACGTTCTCATTCGCAAAGATCGGTTCTGCTGGAAGTGGTTCTTGCCCAGTGCGGGACGAAACCAGCTCTGTTGCAGGTGGGTCGTGTTTAAATATGCTCAATGAAGGAGGCTTGTTGAAGACAAGGAAATGCATGGATGCTGCTTTCGTCCGCGGATCTCACATAATTTCTGAAGGCAATGCGTCCAAATCCGGAGGCCCTTGCAGGGATATGTATTTGTCTGTTCAATGTTCAACTGTGGAACTTAATCTCTCCAGCTCCAACTGCAAGAATGGACAGCCTAATTGCAGCAAATCCCCCACCATAGTACTTCAAGTTCCGAATGTTTCCTCCTCATCTGATACTAGTGTTACTGATTTCGATGCCATTTCATGCCGCCCAGATGGCTATTTGAGCCCCCAGTTACAGTTCTTGCCCTGTTCGGATGGAAATTTGCTGCAAGATGGAAAGTTTTGTGAGCCATCCAAATTAAGGGTGTGGAAGAGAGGCCAAAGAGCTGCTCCTGACAATGATAACGGCTTCTCTCCCGATGGTATTCATAACAGCTGTGCTGGCTTCAGCAGAGAAACTTCAATGGAGGCTTCTCCCTCTTGTTCAGGATCGGAGAACTTGAAGTTGCAGTTATGGGGTATGAAAGAAGAGATTAGGTATCTCAGGGCTGTGAGTGCCTCAGAAGCCACTTTAAGTAACATGGAGAAACCCAAAAGAGGCCACAGCATGATTTATAATAGCTCTTCTGAAATTCAGAAGAAAAACTCTGAATCATTTGCAGCACTGCATATTTTGGCCGATATGGCAGTTTGGGTTCTAGAAAATAGTTACACAGGAGAAGATCATAGGGCTAAGGCTTCATCGGCACAGTGGGCAATCTTTCATCCGACTGGAGTACCCTTCTGCCAGAAAAGAGTCATCAGAAGAGCCAAGAGTGCTTTCAAATCTCTCTCTCAACTTCATGGCAACGCAGACAAGAACGTAGCTGCCAATTCAGAGCTTCTCTCGGGTAGCCTTGAATTCATCGAGCCCAATGAGAATCAAGTTATAGATGGTCATGCTAGCGATAAAGATCATGGAGCAACCCAGAGTGTTCGCAGCTCAAAGAGAACTAGATCCCAGTTCCTCAATTCTAAGTATTGTGATTCTGTTCTTCAGCCATTGAAGAAAGGTACTAGAAGATAGTTCAAATCTTGAATAAAATTGATTTTTGTAGATCTGAATCATAAGAATACCAGACTTCAATTAGCCAGTTTAAAAATATGGCTTGTTATTCAGTCGTTGAAGTTATAATACATAATATATGTACAGAAAGCAAGAAGTTCTTTCTCCACTCCTCATAAGTGAGACAGAAGCACTGAAAGACAATTTTTCTTGTCTGATTGTACATTCTGAATATTTTGTTCTTGCCTGATTGTACATTCTGAATATTTTGCAGTTGTAGATTCGACTCGCCATTCACTTATTTTCACCTTGTTATGCTCAAGTTTATTTCATAAAAAAACGTTCCATAGGCCAATTTTGAGGAAAAATCTAGGCGATTCTAATATCTTTGAGTAAATTTCATATGAAATTTGGCAAATAGTAATACTTATCTAAAATTCGTTGGCAAATGTGATATTTTTGAAATTTTGTGAAAAATTAATCAATCTGCTAAAAATATGTATATCCGATTAAAAATGCCTCAAGTTTCTACAATTTTGCTTAAAATGAATGGGAAGTATCTCACATGTAAATAGAATTCAAGAAAACTCGATTGTACCTTAGATATTATTGTTCAGAGTTTGTACATGAATGATAGAATTTAATTTTGCTAGTTATTTTTCTGATCAGTCGAGCTTTAAGGGATTCTGAAAGATGTGTTAATCAAGGAACCTGAATTTAGTCCTAGGGAGATAACCCTTGCAAAGAAGCAAAATGTCGAAAGATACTTGATGGTCATCTTTGCAGATATTAACTCCTTAAATTTATGTAAAAGCTCAAAATCTTGGTTTGAAATAATTATTGATACAGTCGATTTCTCCCCAAATGCTGTATGTTTTATAATCTTTACAGCCTCTTGTTTCGCTTTGTAGATATATGTCAAGTTTTATTTTCTGTTTTAATCCATATAGTAAATACTACTTCTGTACTTCATCATGATCATAGTCATCGTCTAGTCTGAAAAAAGATTCAGAAATGCTCCAAATAAAGAAACGAATAGAAAAGAGAGAGCAACTGCAGATACTTCCCAGAGAAGGAAACTATGATTTTCTCTAGTAATATGATTTACATCCTGATTATTCTATGATTTGCCCTTTGACAGAGCATAATTGTTTACCAATGCATGAGGAATCCTCATTTTGCGATCAAAAGATCAATATTGATGACAAGAAGTAGTATCTATCAAACCTATGTTTCATAGATTGCATGTTTCCAGGATTCAACAAATGCTACAGTTACACGTGTTTGGAAATGTTCCCAGCTTGAGATATTCGTTAGTGTTAGCTGTTACACAATACCATTCCTATTAAAGATAGGGCCAGAGTAAAGTCACAACTCACACATTATTGAGAAAGGCTTTACAATTATCAGATATCTACAGACACAAGCCCAGGTTGGAGCCTTTTTAAGGACAGAATTTGGGTGCAGACATTAAAGAACAAATCATCTATATATCCTTCTATTTATTATGTAGTTAAACTATTTGGAACAATTTTTTTCATAAATTCATGGCTCGCATTGTGCCTTCTGGGGGCAGTTTAATTGCTGAAGGGTTTTCACAGGGCATACAACACAACACATGGTATGGGACAGTAATGTGAAAATAAATTTCAGACACGGATTTATGAATAAATTTGGCAGGGGCTTTGCCATATCTCTCTGTGCTTCCCCATGCCAATTCAGGGGCTTTGCCATATCTCTCTCTCTCTCTCTCTCTAATTTTGGAAGGGTAAATCCTGAGTACACAACACAGCATCTTAATTTTCATGCAAACCATGCTTCCCCATGCGAATGCAGGGGCTTTGTCAACCAGCTCTCTCTCTCTAAATTTAATTTTGGAAGGGTAAATCCTGAGTACACAGCACAGCATCTTAATTTTCATGTAAACCATGCTTCCCCATGCCAATGCAGGGGCTTTGCCAACCAGCTCTCTTGCTCTCTCTCTCTCTCTATTTAATTTTGGAAGGGTAAATCCTGAGTACACAACACAGCATCTTAATTTTCATGTAAACTATGCTTCCCCATGCCAATGCAGGGGCTTTGCCAACCACCCCTCTCTCTCTCTCTAATTAGAAAAGTTCTGCAAGAAATATCCTTAAATTTCCAATCCAATACCCTTATTTAGGTAATTATCCTTTGAATTGGAACTAGATCCCTAATATTTCAGAATCTTTGTTTGCCAGTCCCCTTAGCTTAAAACCTCTGAATTATTCTCTCCCTGTGGAAATAAATTATGAGCATGTTCACTCAAATCTGCAACAACTAGCCTTTCTCCTCCACAGATCTCATACTCTGTTTCTGAAATCAAAGTGCTTTCCTCTTGGTATCTTCCTTTCCAAATAACTAGGTATTGTTTGTAACCTGAAAACCTTGTTTTAGTGATCTTCTATTCCAAAATAAAATTTGGTTATCTCCTTTGGTTCTGTTCTTAGCAACTCATATGCATCCCTTCACGTTGTCCACATCAACTTGCAAATTGCAACGTTTAAAATTGAAGATATTTCAATTCCTGGTAGCTCAATCTGAAAGGCATTATTCCCATAATTTGATAAGGCATTGCAGGGATCGAACTTCTTGTATTTCAGATTGTTATATTCCCCTCAAGGAAATATCTTCTTCCCTATGAATCCGTCACAAGATCACCACGATTTCAAAGGTCTTCATCCTTTCAAAATTATCAATGTCTTGTATTTTTGTTGCTTTGTTCAACCTGCTTTCTCACCTTCTCATGCAACTATTACATTGTTCTACAAACTCCTTTGCATCATCATTGTTTCTTCTTTCAACTGATAACTTTACCATTGGTAACACATTTTGAGATCAAACTATAGACAACTTGAAATGGAGTGAACTTGTACTTCGGAATACTGAGTTGATGTGGGCAAATTCAGCTTAGGGTAAGACGTCATACTTATTTTCCCTCTCTTCAGACAAGCATCTCACAAATTTGTAACGAATATTTAACCACCTTTGTTTATCTATTTAACTGCAGATTATGCAGAGCTGAATTGTAAGTTTCTATTCATTTTCCACAACAGACTATAAAAAATAGCTCAGGAATCTGCTGTATCTCCTCTCAGCACAGGCACTTTACCATGAACAATCGGTTCCTTACAGATTCCAATTTTCCCAGAATATGGAACTTCCAACACCCTCCTCAAGCCTCTGTTCTTGGAATTTGGATTGACCTTCTAATACACCCACTCAAGCCACTTTTCCTTCAACAACTCCACTAAGCCACTTTTCGTGGCAATTTGAATTGACCTCTCAACATCCTTCCAACACCCCCCTCGATCCACTTTTCCAAGAGTGTGGATTAACCTTGCCTTGATCCTATGTTGAAATGCATGGACGAGCTAGGTTTGAACCGACGACTTCCATTGACATCTGGGGGTGGTCTGTCACTGAGCTATGAGCCCCTCTTTAGTTTTCTTATCCCTTGAATGTGGATTAATCTTTCAACCACCCCCTTCAACCCACATACTGGGCTGAGTTCAAACATCCCAAGCAAACCATTTTTTCTGGAGTTTTAATTGACCTTTCAATACTCCCACTTAAGCTTCATTTCCTAGATTGTGGAGTGACCTTTTAATATCTGTAAAACACCCTGCTTTAAGCTTCTTTTCTATAGTTGTAGATTGACATACTTTTTATGTTGTGTTGAAAAATATGGATCAGTTAGGACTTGAACCGGATTTAACTTAATCTAGCTCCAATGTCATATTGTAAACCATGAACCAGCTAGAAATCAAACCTTGGACCTCCCATCTTCATATTGTAGTGTACTACCATTTAAGCTGCTGGCCTCTTACAGGTTCTACTTTTCCTAACGTGTGGATTGACCTTCCAATATGCCTTGGATGATTAGTTTTCCTGCAGGACAGAAAATGAGCTATGTTATTGATCCTATTAAGAGATTCATTGAAGGATCCAAATCCTTTAATCGTGCTCACTAATACCTAACTAAGTCTAGAGAAATTTCTTGCCATGATCTGTTGGTACAAACAACAGCCTATTTTGACTCAGCCCTTTTGCTGCTTGAAAAATCTTGCATCAAAAGACAAATTTTGCAACATCTCTCTTACTATCATGTACTAATATTATTCTTCAAATTGATTTGTTGGGTAATGCCTATTTGAAGTAATAGAGTCATCCAAGGCTAATAAACATGCAGATTTATGAATAATGCATGATTCGGTGTTCAGATCAATATTTTTTAATTGCTGTACTTTGCTGGACATGGTAGTGTGCATTTGGCACTGTTTTGCTCTCCACAGTTTTTGCATTTTACATTGCCTCTTTGCATGTTTGTATCTTTTCTCCATATTTATGTATTTGAAACTTATAAAACAATCATATTAGTTAGAATTTGTAGTATGAGCCAAGAAATGTTTGTTCACTTGCAAAGCCTTATCCTGTCTCTATGTTTGTTGTCGATGACTGTTAAATGTCTGGATATAAATGTAACTTATGTTGTACCATTGATATTTTGAGACTGATGAAATACATTTTTATATGCTGGACTTCTGATACCATTGTTGGTATAGGTTGCCTTTGCATTCACTTTGATAGAAGCAGCTTAGGTTCATCTTCTTTGGGAGCCATTGTAAAGTTTGTGTTAAGAGAAGTCTTTATTATAATGGAAATTCCTAGGCTAAGCAAGGCCATTGGAGTGTGCATAACGTATACATCGAAGACGTGTTGAGCAAGCTGAGTCACCATGAGAAAATTCAAGTTCAAAGCGTTGTTCGGGAAGGAGGTCATGAATGTGCTCACCCTTGGAGTTTCAACAGTCCAAGGAGACCTCTCTTCAACAGTGAAGAGACTTGCAGATCCTTGTAGCCTAACGGTTCAAGATGTTCCTTTGCAGAGATTTTTCCCCAGGGCCACTGATACCATTGAGAGACCAAAAGGTTTTTTCCATGTAGATGAAATGAAAGCGAAAAAGCTAAAAGTATCTTCAAAAGCTGTATATTAAATGAATATTTTTGCAATTCTATTGGAATTCACCCACTGGCCAGAATTTAATTCTTCATGTGAAAAGGATCAACATTATTTCTTTTCAGTGGAGACATGTATATCCTTACCTTTCCTTTGTTTTCTTTTAACTTTTCCATCTGGTTAATTATATTTAAGAAGTTGGAAATTAGATTAGATGGTTTTGGAATGAGGTGCACGATTTGTATTCAGCTTGTAGGAGGAAAGTACATCTCTTAGTTGAGTGAAAAGTTTTTAAGGTCATCTAAAAATTGACTTGGAAAGCATTTGCATCTCACTTGAAGCATTTTACTCCAAATATTGATAATATTTATTATTTAATTTAAATTGTGGAGCTTTAAATTGTCAAGCCAAGATTTATGAATATAATAGAAATGACAAATTGTATTGATCAGCTTCATCTCTAGTGGGACAATATTTGAGTTGTACATTACCATCTTTCACATGATGTCAAATCAAATAGAACTTTGTGTTTATATGTTTGGTTCAATTGTGAAAGACCGGATTTTTAGCCAATTTGATTGTAGATTGATTGTCAACAAAAAGTGGTGTGGATGAAATTTGGTGTGTTTGCAAATCTTCAAGAATCCTTTAGAGCCTTAATATTTCCCTATTTGCTTCAGAAGTTGCCATATATTCAGTTTTTGTGGAGGATAGAGCTCGTATTGACTATTTCTTAGATTTCCAAGAAATAGCTATAGACCCTAGATGCATGAGGAACCTTGAAGTAGATTTTCCATCTTTCAAGTCCCCAACATAATCAAAATCTGAATATCCAACAAAGTGAAATGTGTTGTGTTGGTGTATTTGAGCCCACAGTTTCAATTTCCCTTGAGATACCAAAGAACTCTTCTGGTTGCTAACCAATGACTTTCTCTAGGTTGTTGCATGAATCTAGAAAGAAGACCAATTGCAAAATAAATTTATGGGCATGTGGTTCTTGCATAAATCAAATTGCCAACAAGTTGTCTATATGGATTTGCATCAATCAATGCTACAAAGTAATTGGATGTGAGTTTCAATTTTCTCTCCATAGGTGTACTAAGTGGTTTGCAGTTACACATGCCAAATTTGCTTAGAAGTTCACCAATATATTTTTGTTGAGTGAGGAATATATACGTGGGTTTTTGAATCACCTCAATACCCAAATAGTAATGAAGATGTCCCAAGTCAACCATTTCAAACCTTTGCTTCAATTTGTCTTTCATTGTTTGAATATATTCTTCATTATAACCAATAAGAAATAAATCATCCACATAAACAACTAGATACACAATTGTGCTATCAACCTTTCTAACAAAAAGAATTGCATCATCAAATTCAAATTCAAGAGGTTCTCAATGAGTATTTGATACCACGCTTGAGGAGCTTGCTTTAAATCATACAATGATTTTTTTTAGCTTGCATACCTAGTGTTCTTGCCCATTGACTACATATCCTTCTAGTTGAGTCAATTGTATTATTTTTTTGAGATCACCTTTCAAAACTGCAGTTTTGACATTCATTTGGTGAGCATTCCATCCATTAGGCACTAAGAGAAAAAACAAAGCATGAATGGTAGTCCACTTCATTGTAGGTGCAAAAGTTTCAACACAACCTATGCCTTCTTTTTGAGCATACCCTTTTGCAACAAGTCAAGACTTATGTTTTTCAAGTGAACCATCTACTTTATGCTTGTTTTGAAAGATCCACTTGCAACCAATAGGTTTACAAACTAGTGGAGGATCAACCAACTCCCAAGTGTCATTTGTTAAAAGAGCATCTTACTCATTTTGCATAGCTTGCCTCCACATTGAAATATTCTTAGCTTCTTGATCATAGGAAGTTGCTTTTGAGTCCATTGTGATATTGAGTTCATCAATAGACTCTAAGTTACCTTCATTATTAGATTGAGCTTGATGCCTTGCTTTGTAAGAACTTCTTGTTCTCGTCTTGCCAATTCTGTCAAGTCTCAAATCTTTAAGTATTTTTTGGACTTTTTTGCCCATTTTTGTGAATATTTTGGTGGGACCAAAGGTGCTTCCATTTCTTGACTAGAAGCTTCATTATTGGCTAATTATTCTAAAATCCGATGTTCATCAAAATTATTGGAAATCATTATTAGAGGGGGTTTATTCTTGGAGATCTAGATATGAGACATCCTAAATTTAAACATCTTGGATTAGAGATTCTATGTAGATCCAACAAAGGTGGTTCCAAATGACTTATTCCCCCCTCAAAAGTGAGGAATCTCACAAGGATGTTCTTTCCAAGGAGTAAATTTGAAAAAAAATCAAGTTTTTGTAACTGATCTAGTAAACATTTATAAAAAAATTTGAAGATTCACAGAATATGGCATCTCATGCAATAAAAAAATTATTGCCAGCCTCATCATACAATCTATATGCTCTTGAAGATTTAGAATAGCCTAGAAAATTCCATTTATAACATCTTGATGCAACTTACTTCTTTTCTACTTTGAAATCAAGGCATAACAAGTGGAGCAAAAAATTTGAAGATGTAGAATAGATGGATGGTAACCAAACTATACTTCATAAGGTGTTGCCTAGTGAAGAGAAAATGAAGGATACTAATTGTGAAGATAGACTATTATTCTATTGGCTTCTACCCTAAAATGTAACTTGATGCCTTTGAAATATAACATTGCTCTACCATATTCATGATAGTTCTATTCATTCCTTCAACAACACCATTTTGTTGAGGAGTAAATGGAATGGTGAGATGATTTTGAATCCCATTTTGATGAAGATAATCCTAAAACACTATGGAAGTAAATTCTCCACCATTGTCTATTCGAAGAGTACCAATTTGAGATTGTGCTTGATTTTCAATCATAATGCGAAATTTCTTAAAAGTTTCAAAAGCTTCAAAAAAATTCTGCAAGAAATCAATCCAAGTCATGCAACTATAATCATCAATTAACAACATAAAATACTTACATCCTCCAGCAAAATTCATTGGTAAAAGCCCACATAAATTAGAATGAATGAGTTGCAATTTTCTATGTGTTCACCAAATGGAGTGAGGGAAAGAATCTCTATGTTGGTTTGCAAGAATGCAAGCTTCATATTTTTCAATTTTCTTAGGCAAAGTGGGAAAACATACTACACCATTCTTTTGAATGATATGAATGCTAATCACAATTAATATGCCCAAGTCTCACATGTCATAAAATACTATTAGATAAAGTACCTTCTTCAATAAGATATGCAAAATTCCTAAAAATGGCTAAAGTGCCATGGAGTTCTAATAACTTGCCATTTTCACAACCATTAAATGTAACTTGATTATTTTGCTTCTTCCTAATATCCACTTATCCATCATCTAACAAAATGGAGTGGCATAATTTGGGTAAGTGCAAAAAGATGGGGGGCCAAAAAGGGGGCTTAAGTGGCCACTTTTTTTTTCTGAATCTAGAAAATACTGACCTTGGACGTGAAATTGAGGATACTTACACTTAAAATTTTGAGATGCAAAAAAAACAAGGATCGTAGTTCTCTGAATCTACTTTCCAAAATACTAATTTATTTTGAAAATGGTTGAGATTAAGGGGTTCAAAAGGGGGGCCCATAGAAATTGGTGTTGTTTTTGTCAGAAAAACATAACATAACAACTTTTGTGGGAATGTAGCACGGTGAAATTTTTTTAGTATTTTTAAAATCTCTTTGGTGAGAAAATAGCTAATAGTATGTAGTTGATACACGATTTTTCTGATAATTTTTTAATGAATATTTGATTTTTTAGTAATTTTCAAAGTGGACACTTCCTGAAAAACATAATTTTGGCCATGATACCCCCACAAATTTTGGAAACTAATTGAATTTTTTAATATTTGTAGAATGGAGTCTAGTTTCTAAAAATGTAATTTATTTGAAATTTTGATGAACAGTTAATTTATAACGAAAAAACACCAAACATTACTTTTTTGTCAAAAAAGAGACACACAAACAAAAGAAATTATAGATCAAAGGCTTAATATTGTCAAAAAGTGAAAAAAATTACGTTGGATAGCTAAGAGAGAGCCTAACATTACCCAGGTGTTCGATTTGTTTGACACTGAAACACAT
The DNA here is from genome assembly GCA_007258455.2 of Sequoia sempervirens. Classification (NCBI taxonomy): domain Eukaryota; kingdom Viridiplantae; phylum Streptophyta; class Pinopsida; order Cupressales; family Cupressaceae; genus Sequoia; species Sequoia sempervirens. The sequence goes on from VDFB02000015.1 coordinate 426,612,430, forward strand.
GCAATCCTAACGGTGAGCACAAACCCGATTATGTGAAATATTGTAGAATTTGCAAAAGCACGTCTTTGGTCGTTGGGAAGGCCCTCCAAGCCTTTGGGTTGGTATTCCAAGGAAAATACCAAGCCCAAGGCTTGGGGATTCCCAAAGCAAGATAAAACGCGAGTTCGTTATAATGCACTCACATTATTTGAATGCATTGACAAAACACGAGCGTGTTATAACGCGCTTCTATTTTGGTCCACATTGAATTTATTTCTCTTCTTGTTATCTTTCAGGGAAACTATATACACGAAATAAACATTTAAGTATAAGTTTACATTTACATATGGACGTTTTCTTTCTTATACTTTAAGTTATATTTCATGTATATAGTTTTAGGATGTTTGAGAGTGGTTTCGGATCTCTAGGAGTTATATTGCAAATTCTAGTTTTTGGAGGATCTCACAAATTTTAGACTTAGTCAAATTTCAGTAATTAGCATGTCAAATGTCAGTAATCAGGAGGTCAAATTTTAGTAATCATCAAGTTATATTATTTGTCTCTCTATCCCACTCATTTTTTATCCCTTACACTTTAGACCTCTCTCACTATCTCCATCCCTTTATTTGACTCTCTCTCTCCTTTCCCCTCTAATTCTCTCTATCTCACTTCTCTCTTGCTCCCTCCCTCCTTCCCCCTCTCTCTCTCTCTCTCTCTCTCTCTCTCTCTCTCTCTCTCTCTTCTCTCTCTCTCTCTCTCTCTCTCTCTCTCTCTCTCTCCCCTCTCTCTACTTACCTCTCCTCTCCATCACTCCCCCTACCACTCTCTCTATTTCTCTCTACCTCACCTCTCTCTCTCACCTCCCGCTCTCTACCTCCATACTCTCTCCATCTCTTCTTCCCTATCTACTCTCTATCTTCCAATCCCTCTCTCTACCCACCTCTACATCCATCACACCCTACCACTCTCTCTCTCTACACCTCTCTATCTCACCTTTCTCTCCCTCCCTACCTCTTCCTCTCTCCCTCATTCCTTCTCTACTTCTCTCTATCTCTCCTGTCTCTACCTCTCCTTCCCTCTCTACTTGTCTTTATCTCCTCTCTCCCTCTCTCTACCTACCTCTCCTTCCAGCACTCTTTATTTATCTCTATCTCACCTCTCTCTCCCTCACTAGATCTCCATCCCTCTCTACTTATCTATATCTCCCCTCTCCCTCTCTACCTACCTCTCCATCCATCACAGCCTACCACTCTCTCTCTCTAGATGTCTCCCTCCCTACCTTTTCCCCTATCTACTCTCTATCTCTCCTCTCCCTCCCTCTACCTCTCTCTCTCGC
>VDFB02000015.1:426613764-426658350 GCA_007258455.2 Sequoia sempervirens
CCTTCCTCCTTCCCTTTATCTCTATCTCTATCTCTCTCTACTTCTCTCTATCTCACCTATCCCTCTCTACCTGCATATCCCTCCATCACTCCCTACCACACTCTCTCTATTGCTCTCTATTTCACCTCTCTCTCACCTCCCCCTCCATACCTCTCCCTCCATCTATCCTTCCTTATCTACTCTTTATCTCTCATGTATCTCTACCTCTCCTTCCATCTCTACTTATCTTTATCTCCCCTTTCCCTCCCAACCTCTCTCTCTCTCTCTCTCCAATCCCTCCCTCCCCCTCTTTCACTCTTCCCCTATGAGGGTTGAGGGTGTAAGGTTTAGTGTTTAAGGTATAGGGTTGAGGTTATAGGGTTAAGTGTATAGGGTATAAGGATTAAGGTTTAGGATATTAGGTATAAAGTTGAGGGTATAGGGATGAGGGATGAGGGTTTAGGGTTTAGGGTTTAAGGTATAGGGTTGAGGGTTGAGGGATAGCGTATAGGGTTGAGGTTATAAGGTTAAGTGTATAGGGTATTTGGATTAGGGTTTAGGATATTGGGTATATGGTTGAGGGTATTGGGTTGAGGATATTAGGTTTAGGGTTTATGATTTATGTATAAGTTTGAGGATTGAGGGTTGAGGTATAATGTTCAAGGTTGAGGGTATAAGGTTAAGTGTATAAGGTATAGGTATTAGGGTTTAGGATATTATGTATAGGGTTTAGGGTGTAGGGTTTAGGGTATAAGGTATAGGGTTAAGGCTTGAGAGTGTAGGGTTTTCCATTTAAGTATAGAGTTGAGGGATAATGTTTAGGGTTAAGGGTATAAGGTTGAGGGTATAAGGTATAGGGATTGAGGGTATAGGGTATAGGGATGAGGGTTAAGGGTGTATGGTTTAGGGTTTAAGGTATAGGGTAGGGTTGAGGGATAGTGTTCAAGGTTGAGGGTATAGGGCTAAGTGTATAGGGTATAGGGATTAGGGTTTAGAATATTGGGTATAGGGTTGAGGGTATTGGGTTTAGGATTGAGGGTTTAGGGTTTAAGTATAGGGTTGAGGGATGATGTTCAAGGTTTAGGTTATAAGGTTGAGGGTATAGGGATGAGGGTTGAAGGTGTAGGGTTTAGGGTTTAAGGTATAGGGTCGAGGGCTGAGGTATAGTGTTCAGGGTTGAGGGTATAGGGTTAAGTATATAGGGTATAGGGATTAGGATTTAGGATATTGGGTATAGGGTTGAGGGTATTGGGCTTAGGGTTGAGGGTTTATGGTCTAGGGTTCAAGGTTTAGGGTACTAGGTTTAATGTAGGGTTTAGGGTTTAATTATAGGGTTAAGGGTTGAGGGATAATGTTTAGGGTATAAGCTTTAGGTATAGGGTACAGGGATGAGGGTTGAGGGTGTAGGGTTTAGGGTTTAAGGTATAGGATTGAGGGTGAGGGATATTTTTAGGGTTTCAAGGGTATAAGGTTAAGTGCATAAGGTATAGGGATTATGGTTTAGGATATTGGTTATAGGGTTGAGGGTATTAGGTTTTGGGATTAGGGTGTAGGGTACAAGGTTGAATGTAGGGTTTATGGTTTGAGTATAGGGTTGAGGGATAATGTTTAAGGTTTAGGCTATAAGGTTAAGGGTATAGGTTACAAGGATAAGGGATTAGGGTTTAGGGTTGAGGGTCTATTGTATAAGGTTGAGGGTTGAGGGATAGTGTTTAGGGTTGAGGGTATAGGGTATAGGGATTAGGGTTTAGGATATTCAGTATAGGGTAGAGGGTATTGGTTTTAGGGTTGGGGGTTTAGTTTACAAGGCTGAATGTAGGGTTGAGGGTTGAGGGTATAAGGTTAAAGTGTATAGGGTATAGGGATTAGGGTTTAGGATATTGAGTATAGGATTTAGGGTGTAGCTTTTAGAGTATAAGGTATAGGGTTAAGGGTTGAGAGTGCAGGTTTTAGGGTTTAAGTATAGGGTTAAGGGATAATGTTCAGGGTTTAGGGTATAAGGTTAATGGTATAGGGTATAGGGATGAGGGTTGAAGGTGTAGGATTTAGGATTTAAGGTATAGGTTTGAGGTTCGAGTGATAGTGTTCAGGGTTGAGGGTATAGAGTTAAGTATATATAGGGTATAGGCATTAGTGTTTAGGATATTGGGTATATGGTATAGGGATTAGGTTTTAGAGATATTTGGTATAGGGTTGAGGGTTTAGGTTACAAGGTTGAATGTAGGGTTGAGGGTTTAAGTATAGGGTTGAGGGTTGAGGGTATAAGGTTAAGTGTATTAGGTATAGGCATTAGAGAGGGAAAGAGGGAGGAAGGGAGAGATAGAGAGAGAGGATGGAGGGAGGAAGAGAGATAAGGGTTATGTGTATAGGGTATAGGGATGAGGGTTGAGGGTGTAGGGTTTATGGTTTAAGGTATAGGGTTGAAGGTATAAGGTTAAGTTTATTGGGTATATGGATTAGGGTTTAGGATAATAGGTATAGGGTTGAGGGTATTGGGTTGAAGGTTTAAGGTTAATTTTATAGGGTATAGGGTTTAGGGGAGAGATAGAGAGGGAGAGAGAGAGGGGTGTGAGGGAGAGATATGAGAGAGAGAGGGTATTCTCTAGTTAGGGTGGGAGGGAAAGACTTGAGAGAGGGGGAGGGGGAGACTTGAGAGAGAGAGAGAGAGATTTCTCTAGTTAGGGTGGGAGGGAGAGACCTGAGAGAGGGGGAGGGGGTGGCAAGGATAGACCTGAGAGAGAGAGTTCTCTAGTTAGGGTGGGAGGGATAGGGGGTGGGAGAGAGAGACCTAAGAGATAGGGATAGAGAGAGAGAGAGAGATAGTTCTCTAGTTAGGTTGGGAGGGAGAGACCTGAGAGAGCGAGAGGGGGTGCGAGGGAGAGACCTGGGAGAGAGGGAGAGAGAAGGAGTGGGAGGGAGATAGAGGGAGTGTGTGTGTGTGTGAGAGAGAGAGAGAGGGTATAGGGTTAAGGGTTGAGAGTGTAGATTTTATGGTTTAAGTATAGGGTTGAGGGTATAGAGTTGAGGGATAATGTTTAGGGTTTAGGCTATAAGGTTGAGGATATAGGGTATCGGGATTAGGGTTGAGGGTGTAGGGTTTAGGGTTAATTAAGGTATAGGGTTGATGGTTGAGGGATAGTGTTTAAGGTTGAGAGTACAAGGTTAAGTGTATAGGGTTGAGGGTATTGGGTTTTGGATTGAGGGTTTAGGGTACAAGATTGAATGTAGGGTTTAGGGTTGAGGGATAATTTTTATTGTTTAGCTTATAAGGTTGAGGATCAAGGGTTTAGGGTATAGGGATTATTATTTATGATATTTGGTATAGGGTTTTGGATATTGAGAGAGAGGGTGAAAGGAGAGAGAGAGAGGGAAACCCCATTTCTTGGACCCATTTTTCAAACAAGCCAAGTTAGGTTGCTAATTTCATTGAATTGGAAACCTAGTGGGTCCATTAGTTTGCAAATTCAGTGAAATTGTCAACCTAACTTGGCCTATTTGAAAAAATGGGGTCTCCTGGTGATATCACCGAGAGACCCCATTAGCATCAGGAGGCCCCATTTCTTGGATTGATTTTTTCAAACAGGCCAAGTTAGGTTGCCAATTTCATAGAATTGGCAAGCTAGTGGGCCCACTAGTTTTCCAATTCAGTGAAATTGGCAACGTAGTGACCTGTTTGAAAAAATGGGTCCAAGAAATGGGGTCTTCCGATGATGAAATGGGCCCACTAGCTTGCCAATTCTAGTGATTTACATCACCGGAAGACCCCATTTCTTGGACTCATTTTTTCAAACAGGTCACTACATTGCCAATTTCACTGAATTGGCAACCTAACTTGGTTTGCTTGAAAGAATGGGTCCAAGAAATGGGGTCTCCCAATGATTTACATCACTAGGAGACCCCATTTCATAACTGGGAGACCCCATTTCTTGGACCCATTTTTTCAAACAAACCAAGCTAGGTTGCCAATTTCACTGAATTGGCAAGCTAGTGGGCCCACTAGCTTGCCAATTCGGTGAAATTGGCAACCTAACTTGGCCTGTTTGAAAAAATTGGGTCCAAGAAATGGGGTCTTCTAGGCTTGCCAATTCGGTGAAATTTCCAACGTAGTGACCTATTTGAAAAAATGGGTCCAAGAAATGGGGTCTCCCAATGATTTACATCACTAGAAGACCCCATTTCTTGGAGCCATTTTTTCAAACAGGTCACTACGTTCCCAGTTTCACCGAATTGGCAAGCTAGTGGGCCCACTAGCTTGCCAATTCAGTGAAATTGGCAACCTAACTTGACCTATTTGAAAAAATGGGTCCAAGAAATGGGGTCTCTTGGTGATGTACCCCATTTCTTGGACCCATTTTTTCAAACAGGCCCACTAGCTTGCCAATTTGGTGAAATTGGCATTCTTGGACCCATTTTTTCAAATAGGCCAAGTTAGGTTGCCAATTTCACTGAATTGGCATGCTAGTGGGCCCATTAGCTTACCAATTTGGTGAAATTGGGAACGTAGTGGCCTATTTGAAAAAATGGGTCCAAGAAATGGGGTCTCTTGGTGATGTTTGGTATTTCTCTCTCTCTCTCACACACACACACTCTCCATCTCCCTCTCTCTCATCTCCCTCTCTCTCTCAGGTCTATCCCACTCCCTCTCTCCCCCTCTCTCTCTCTCAACCCTATACCTTATACCCTCAACCCTCATCCATCAATCCTTAAACCCTTAATCCCTCAACCCTTAAACCCTCAACCCTTCATTAAACCCTCAACACTTAAACCCTTAGTCCCTCAACCCTTAAACCCTTAATCCCTCAACCCTCTAACCTATATATTAAACCAGGTCAACCCTCAATTCTTAAACCTCTAGCCTATACATTAGACCCTCAACCTTATACTATCAACCCTATACCCTCCACCCTTTACCCTCAACCCTTTATCCTCAACATTATACTGTCAACCCTCAACCCTTAAACCCTCAAAACCTTAACCCCTCAACCCTCTAACCTATACATTAAACCAAGTCAACCCTCAATTCTCATAACTCTACCCTATACATTGGACCCTAAACCCCATACCTCAACCCTATACCCTCAAACTTATACCCTCAACCCTAATTGCTCAACTCTTAAAGCCTTAAACCCTCAACCCTTAAACACTTAATCCCTCGACCCTTAAATCCTTAATCCCTCAAACCTTAAAAACCCTAAACATAATTCCTCAACCCTATATTGTCAACCCCATTTCTTTGAGGCATTTTTTTCATACAACAAGCACTACCTTGTCAATGCATCCGCATTGACACATTGACAAGGTAGTGCTCGTTGAATGAAAAAATGACTCAAAGAAATTGGGTCTCATAGTGATGTACATCACCATGAGATGCCATTTCTTTGAGGCATTTTTTCATACAGCGAGCACTAGTACATCACATCACCGTGAGATCCAATTTCTTTGAGGAATTTTTTCATACAACGAGCACTAGTACATCACCATGAGAACCCATTTATTTGAGGCATTTTTTCATACAGTGAGCACTACATTGTCAATGCTACCACATTGATGCATTGACAAGGTAGTGCTCGTTGTATGAAAAAATGCCTCAAAGAAATGGGGTCTCACGGTAATGTATATCACTGTGAGACCCCATTTCTTTGAGGCATTTTTTCATACAATGAGCACTAAGGTCACTACCTTTTCAATGCGGCCGCATTGACAAGGTAGTGACCTTAGTGCTCGTTGTATGAAAAATTCCTTCATAGAAATAGAGTTTGAAAAATGAGCACTAAGCTCACTACCTTGTTAATGCATTGACAAGGTAGTGAGCTTAGTGCTCATTGTATGAAAAATTCCTTCATAGAAATAGAGTTTGAACAATGAGCACTAAGCTCACTACCTTGTTAATGCATCAATGTCGTAACATTGACAAGGTAGTGCTTGTTGTATGAAAAAAAATCCTCAAAGAAATGAGATCTCACGGTGATGTACATCATCGTGAGACCCCATTTCTTTGAGGCATTTTTTCATACAATGAGGTTTTAGGGTACAATATTTAATGTAGGGTTTAGGGTTTATTCTTATGGTTAAGGGATAATGTTCAGGGTATAGGTTATATGGTTGAGGGTATAGGGATGAGGTTTGAGGGTGTAGGGTTTAGGGTATAGGGATTAGGATTTATGATATTTAGTATATGGTTTGGGAGATTAAGAGAGAGCGTGAGATGGAGAGAGAGATAGGGGAGATGTAAAGAGGGAAGGAGAGAGAGAGAGGTGATAGAGAGAGAATTAGAGATAAAAGGAGGAAGGTGGAGAGATTGAGAGAGAGAGGAGGGAGGGGGGAGAGAGAGGTAGATATGAATAGGTTAGATAGATAGAAGTAGAGAGGGAAGGTGGGTAGGAGGAAGGGAGGGAAAGGGGGAGATAGATAATATTAGAGAGAGGAGGGAAGGAGGGAGAGAGAGATGAGATAGAGAGAGGAGGGAGGGAGGGGGAATGGTGCTTTATAGAGAGTAGAGAGGGAAGGAGAGAGTGAGAGAGAAATATAGGAGAGAGAGGAGGAAGGTGGGGAGATTGAGAGAGAGGGAGAGAGAGGGAAGAGGGGAGGAGGGAGCAAGAGGTAGAGATGGAGAGAGGGATATAGAGATAAGTATATAGGGAAGGAGAGATAGTGAGGGAGAAGTAGACAGAGAGAATGGTGAGATAAAGAGTAGAGAGGAAAGAAGAGAGTGACAGAAAGATGGGGAGAGAGAGGACAGTTAGGAGATTGATAGAGAGGAAGAGACTAGGAGAGAGAGGGAGAGAGAGGGAAGGAGGGAGGGATATGTAGAGATTGAGAGAAAGAGATAGAGATAAGTATATATAGGGAAGGAGAGATATAGAAGGGGGAGGAGGGAGGTAGAATTAGGGAGATATACATAGAGAGAGAGAAGGGAGGGAAGTGAGATTGAGATAATGAGAGATGGAGAGAGTGGGGAAGGAGGAATGTGGAGAGATTAAGAGAGAGGAGGGAGGGAGAGAGGGGGAAGGAGGAATGTGGAAAGATTAAGAGAGAGGAGGGAGGGAGAGAGAGTGAGGTAGAGGGATAGGTTAGATAAAGAGAAGTAGAGAGGGAAGGTGGGTGTGAGGAAGGAAGAGAGAGGTGATATATATAGAGAGAGAATTAAACAGGTAAGGAGGGAGGGAGTGAGAGATATTGGTGAGATAGATAGAAGTATATATAGGGAAGGAGAGAGAGGAGGAATGTGGGGAGATTGAGAGAGAGGGAGAGAGAGAGAGAGAGGAGGGAGGGAGAGGGAGATATGGAGAGAGATATAGAGAAGTATATAGGGAATAAGAGATAAAGAAGTAGAGAGAGGGAGGGAGGGAGAGGGAGAGAGAGATGGAGAGAGAGAGTGATGAGATAAAGAGTAGAGAGGGAAGGATAGAGTTAGAGATCAAGATTGGGGAGGAGGGAGAGAGTGTCTAAGAGAGAGAAACACAAAGTGAAGGAGGAATGTTGGGATATTGAGAGGGAGAGAGGGAGGGGGAGAGAGAGAGAGAATGTGGGAGGGAGAGGTAGAGATGTAGAGAGATATCTAGAGAGAAATATATAGGGAAGGAGAGAGAGAGAGGGAGAGGAGGGAGGGAGGAGTAGAGAGAGAGAGGGAGAGGTAGGGAGGGAGAGAGGGATGGAGAGATATAGAGAGAAGTAGAAAGGGGAAGGAGGGAGGGATAAAGGGTGAGAAGTGTGATACAGAGAATGAGAGAGAGAGGGGGAAGGAGGGAAGGAGAGAGAGAGAGAGAGAGAGAGAGAGAGAGAGAGAGAGAGAGAGAGAGAGAGAGAGAGAGAGAGAGAGAGAAGGGAGGGTGAGAGATAGGAAGAGAGGGATAGGTTAGATAAATATAAGTAGAGAGGGAAGGTGGGTGGGATGCAGGAAGAGAGAGAGGGAAGGAGGAAGGTGGAGAGATTGAGAGAGAGAGAGAGGAGGGAGGGAGAGAGAGGTAGAGGGATAGGTTATATAGAGTGAAGTAGAGAGGGAAGGTGGGTGGGAGGAAGAGAGAGAGGGGGGAGATAAAGAGGGTGAGATAGAGAAAATTAGAGAGGGAAGGAGGGAAGGAGGAATAGAGGGAGGGATGGAGGGAGAGAGAGAGGTGAGATAGATAGAAGTATAAAGGGAAGGAGAGAGTGTGTGAGAGAGGTATAGAGCATAAGGGATAAACAATGAGTGAGATAGAGTGAGAAAGATGATACAACTTGTTGATTACTAAAATTTGACCTCTTGATTACTGATATTTGACATGTTGATATTTGGCTAAGTCTGAAAAATTGTAAGATCTTCAAAAAACTAGAATTTGAATTATAACTCCTAGAGATCTAAAACCACTCTCAAACATCGTGAAACTATATACATGAAATATAACTTAAAGTATAAGAAAGTAAATGACCATATATGAATGTCAACTTATACTTTCATTGAAATACAACAACAAGAAAGAGACAAGAAAAAGAGAAGAAAAAAATTTCAATGTAGACCAAAACGAAATGTTTTTTCGATTTCAAAAAATGCACATTTTTTGAATTCAAAATGCACACATTTTTTGAAATTTTAACCATAACGCGAGTGTGTTATAACATGCTCGCATTATGGCTTGGTAATGATCAAGCCTAGGCTTGGTCACTACCAACCCATAACGCGAGTGCATTTTACTATAACACGCTCACATTTTCACTATTTCAGGATGAAAAAGTAAATTGGCCACTTTTTGGCTCCCAATATTTTTGCACTTACCCATTTCTCTCAAATCAATACTAGTGACAACAAATTGTGGTACAATTGAGGAAGATAAAATACATCATAAAGTACAAAGTTTGGAAGGTTAGGCAATTTGAAGCTTGAGGCTTGATTTATCTACCAAATAGATTGTACCAAAAACATCTTCATGAAATCATTTAAAACAATCACACCAAAATGTCATATGTTGTGTGGCTTCATTATCTAATACCCAAGCATCATGCCATGTGTTGAGAAAGACAAACATTTCCACCATTGCTATCAATTTTCCTCCCAAAATCCTTCTCACGTTCTACCAACTTTTCAACTAGTTGATTAAAAGCGATAGTATTTAATTGATTACTTGCTTGAAGAGATTCCAAATAAGTTGAATGTGTTCGAAGAAGTGCCTTTATGAAGGTTGTGAGATAGATATCAATTTTAGGACCTATAACATCCAAATAGATTATTTTATAGCTCTAATTTCAGAAGCCAAACTCATGACATCACCATTCTATAATTTAAGATTAAATAATTTTAATAATAATTGAATGAGCTCTACTCTAGAATGAGAATCATATAAATCTTGCAATTTTTAAAGGCCATCCCAAGACAATTTACACCCTTGTATGTGTAGAGACATATCTCCATTGACAAAATCCCTTATCAAAGCGAATGCTTTTGAATTTTTATACTGCCATACTTCTTTTTCTTTTGTAGTGTAGCATCGTAAATTGTCACTCTTGACAATTTTACACTATATTTTTCTTCCCTTTAAATTATTGGACCTAATTAAGCTCCTAATTTCCAAAATTATGCATTCCATGACCTATTTTAAATATTTTCTGACAATTTGCAAGCTTAAAACAAATACTCTCATTTAATACTTTGTCCCCGACACTTTAAACCCTCAAAAATAGGGTTGGGACACTCACATGTATGTACCCCTATTTTGGCTCCAAATTCAAATATGTCGGTGTCAAAATTTTATTATTTGAAATTCAAATATCTAAATTCGGCTATCAAGATTTAATTTTTGGGAAATTAGAATAATAGCATATAAATACCTAGTTATTGCATCATTTGAACATGAAATGAAATTATCTAGCATCAATTGAGAATCAAGAGAAAGTATTGTGATCAAGAGCATTATTCAGCAAGTCAAGAGTAGCCATTAAAGATTTATTGCAGCAATTCAAGATCCAACATCATGTCAAAGTGTATGTGAGTTCATGTGTTATCATTGTTTTGTGAAGGTTAACATTTTTTGTAGGTCTCCAAAGCATCCAAGCATACAAGAAAATCAAGCAACCAAGATCCAAGACCTTGAAGTGATGTGCATAACTTCAGTCCTTCAAGGAAGCCATTGAAAGGTGGTGAGTTGCAATACTTTGTGATTTCATCATTCCTTCCTTTCATTTATCCATTTATCATTAACATTGCCATTGTGGAAGTGGAAACACTTACACAAGGTTTGAATGAGGCAAGCCCCTAAAATGGCCCAACATTTTCTCTCTTTGTGAATGCACTGATCTCGAGATAAAGAGGATTGAAAGGAAGCTTGAAGACACTTTATTCATTATTGCATTTGAAACCTTAGGCCTTGACAACTCACGAAAACTCAATTTTAGAAATATCCAAGAGTGATCCAAAAAGTTTGTAGATGGGAAACGAGAGTGCAGATCTAACATCAAAGGACTATGAAAAAAAATCTTAAAAATACCTAGCTAGATAGTGATGCCCCTGACATCAACGTCCTAACAAATCAAGCTGAAATTTATATCACAAGTGAATAGTGTCCTCTCCTCTCTGTTTCTGTTGTCTGATTTCCTTCGCGACTTCTCATATTTTATGTATTTGCATCAGAACACTAATTTGCATCATTAAGCAATTAGAGCATTGCATCTCATTATTAGGACATTTCCAGATTTGGTTAAGGGATAGTTGACTCACCTTTCAAGTTGTCAATCAATCTCATAATACCTTGTCCAAATCCATCAAACTCCAATTCTATCTTTGCACTTCCATCTTTACACACAATCCCTCCATCATCATTCATTCATTCCGCAAATGAAATTTGGGAAAGGTGTCAAGCCCTAAAGTGAAAACATAAAAGAAATTCCCTTTCCCACCATTTCATTTTGGTGAACCTGACTAGTTAACATTATATACCTTCTGAAAATTCACCCTAGATCTAGGTTTTGCTTTGCATTTCTCATTTAGGGTTCCCTTTTTGTATCATAAAAAGCCATAAAAATACAAAAAATATTACATTCATATTGCATCATAGGGTTTATTTTAGTCATTTTAACTCGGATCTACATCCAAATTGCATTCATTAAGTCTTAAAATTCTAAAATTTTGCATTGCATGCATTTAGGCATCTTTCATTTAGGTCAAAAAAAAGAAATTTTTTTTGCATCAAATCATCATTTTCATAACTTTGCATCTTAGAATTAGTCAATTATTGTATCTTGCATCTAAATATTGAATTCAACATTTTTCATTCATTATTCACACATTTGCATACTTGCATTTTTCATTTCCATAGTCCTAAAATCAGTAAAATCTAGAAAAATACTCACTGTCAAATCTATCTACATACAAAATTGGGAACATTAAATAGTAATAGACACACTCACACTTTGAATTTCCATTCACCTTATCTAGGATATAGGTGCCTCTATCTTACATTTTGTGGTTGAAATTTGAATTAGCTCTTTGTTTCTATGTTCTCTATTGGATTCTGTTGTCTAAATTATGTTTTTGCATTTCAAAATTATCATTTATTTTTAACAATGTTACATGTTTATATTCTTAAGTTCACAATATTAAAATTGAGAAAAATTTGGGCAATAATTCATTGTTACACCTATTTGCACATAAACACAAAAACCTTAAACAGTATAACAAATAGTAAAAATTTTAATTTTGCAAAAGCCTACCTAGGACATAGGTACCTTGGGCACCACTGTCCTACCTTTTTTGGCTCAGATTTTTGTCAGATATTTTCCTCTGTGTTTTCTATTGGTTTATGGTCTCTGATTTCTATTTTTGGATATTTTTCTACGTATGTTTGTTAGTTTAGTTTTCATCTTGGGTACACTTAAGTGTTTTGGAACTTGTATGAGTTTCACAACTTGGTGTCCTATTTCCAATACTTCAGCGAGATGTAGTTCTATACATGGAATCCCATGTTGGCTTTACATCCGTTGTGGAATATGAGTCTTCTAACTCTTTCATGACAAGTGTTGTCAATACTCAACCCATTTTGGACTCTATCCCTGATGCTACCATACTAATGACAACTTTACAAACACCTACCTTTATAGATGTTGAGACTATGGTTGCCCATGTTCCCAAAGATAAACTAAACAAATTGGATAAGGACTTAGAAAAAATTCAAGACTTTGTGAGTACTAAATACTTTGCTAGTATAGCAGTTCCTATAATTCACAACATGAGGAAATTGATTAATGATGATCAAGGATTAGAGAATCTATGTAGCCTAGCCCATATAATTGATGATAATGTACCTACCATAGCTAGTTGTGCTCAAGCCTTGAGAAGCATTCAAATTTAAGGAGGAAGTAAATTCTCCCTCCCTACAACTATAACCTCTATCCCTAATGTAGACACTTAATTTTTTTTTGAATGATATAAACACTGGAATCCGATATACTAACACCATTTCATCCTAAAATCCATCATCTTTTTGCTTGTTTGATTAAATTAGCCTAACTATTTAATTAAATTCCTCATTTTCATCTCTTAATATAATTAACCTAATTGGGTTAATTCACGCCCTCCTACACTAACATTTCACCCTATTTGATTAAATAATGCAAATTATTTAATTTAAACCCTAAAGTCCTCTTATTTAATTAAATAACCCTAGGCTATTTAATTAAATATCATATTGCATTCCCATTTTCATTAAAATCAATAAATTAATGAATATCACTTTATTTTCCATCTTTCACATTCAAATTTAGTTATTAATTAACTAAATTGCTAATTTCCCTCCATCCACTTGCATAGGGACTATTCTCCTATTTGGCTCCAAAATTGGAATGATTTCTTTCAAACAAACTTTGTAACAAACTTTCAAAGTTGTTACAAAGTGTGTTGAAATAATTCTCAACTCTTGATCTTTTCTTGATCCATGTGATCGTTGATTCTCATCCATTGATGAGAACCCTTGATCCATGTTTCACCCTCCTTTTTCATCTTGACCACTGATTGACCAAATCAATATGATCCCTTGATTTCTCATTTTCTTTCCTATAAATAGGTCACTATTTGGAGAGAAATGGATCCATCTTTTGATAGAAAACTTATGTTGTTAAAACTCACACTCATTTGCATTCATGTTTCATGTTTAATAGCATTTTAGATTAATTTTCATGCATAGTTAGTTTAAGCATCCATTAATGGTTTCCATGGTAACTTAGTTTGCATTCATTTAGCATATTTTGGAATCTAGGGCTTACGTCTTTGAATCTTGTACACATTTAGCATATATTGCATACATTTACATCAAGCATCTTAGCATTCATCATGTTAAACTAGTTTTTATCATGTTTTGTTCATCTATCATCATTTTCATCAATTTCCATCGATTTTAATCAATGAAATTGATTGGAAAGGATCATATTATCCAAGGGATTGGGAAAGGGTTGCCATTCCACATCAATGCGACAACACTCCCCCAATAGGATAATATTTGAGGACAATAGAATAGATGTTTGTCAAGCTTTCGTGCTTTTAACATGTTAGTTTAATGGCTTCTTCATTTTGTTGATATTGAATATCTTATTGGGATTAATGCTTAGGGGATTAAATAGGGTTTGAATTTGTATGGATCTACTCTATTTATTTCACACTATGACATTGGTCACACCTACTTACACAAATCCAACGGTTGCCTTAAAAATTCAATAAAGTATTGGTATAACTCCAACAATAGGCTTTTTCACTGGAAATCCTTATGATTTTGGGTCTTCACATGTGACACCCCAAGTTTCATCTCCCCTCATAAATTTGCAACATAGTAGCCCACCAAGAACATACACAATTCTACCATATTCACACATTCCCAAAACATGTCAACCAATGATTCCATCATCAACCAACTTTTGCAAAATGTAACCTCACTTCAACAACAAATCTCAACTTTGAACCAAAACCAAAATGGAAAACCATCACAATATGTCAAATGGAGGTCATTGTCACTTGAAATATTGAAAGCACAAATACCACAAAACATACATATACCTCGATTTGATGTTACACCACATGTGTTATTACCTATTTACTATTACCTTGTTTGATGAATTACTTCAATAAATGTGAATGTGTTTATTTATGAATTTTAATGGAAATATGTTGAATGAATGTTTGATTCAATTAAATTCTTTATGATTTAGTATATGAAATGTATGATATGAATATGACATGTGTGTGAGGTATATGATGCATTGATTCAACTAACTACTACTATGGTGAACTAAGTTGAAATGCAGGAACAGGTTCAAGCCTCTAGAAGAGGGGAAGTATCACTCAGGAGAAGAAATTGGTTTGGTAACCTCTAATTCAATCTTACTAAGCATTCACACACGCACGCCTTAGTTGGTCCTAGTTTAGTCAAGCCAGTTGGGTAGATGGTAAGTGATCTCCAGTCTAGTTGTGTATGTTTATATTGATTTGTGATCTTGTTTTTGAATGTTTGAATGAGGGATGAGATGAAGTCCTGAAGTTGTGTCGAATTCCTTGAGTGTTTATTTGTATATCGATGAGATATATGCATTTTGTTGGTGCCCAAATCTGCAATCAATTTGAATCCTAAAGGGGTGCCATACCTTATGGTCAAATTCAAAGAGAGATTTGGCCAACGAACGAGAGATTGATATGAAACCTTTCTCCTCAACACTTTAGGCTCTGCAAAACTCAGGAGGGTGATCCCAACAGTATAATTATGATCCTCTCTGTTATATTATCAAATACACTGTAAAGCAGATAACTCTCATTTAATTGTTTAATAGACACAATACCTTAAAGATTTGGCTAACCTTTCTAGTAGTATATAACTTAAACATGAGGCATATTATGCATTAAGCTCAATATACAACCACATTGAAAATGGAGATTAAAGTTGATTTTAAATGTTGATGCCACAAAAGATCTCAGGATTTTGCAACATTACAAGACTAGTGCCTAATCCTAGGGTGGATTCATTTAAACCATGAAATTGAAAACACATCAAAACATTATCTCTGCCATGATTGTGCCTATCAATAATGCCTCACATCATCAATACCAGAGACTTAACCGGAAATACTTAGTGATCCTTGCATACGATTGTATAAACCTTTATTCCTATTAATACAATTTTGGTTGAAGATCCTTGGTATCTAATATAATTTGACAGTTCTTAGTTATATATGATATGCATAATATGGTAGGAGTGTTTAAGTCCCAAATGTGGTAGAAGTGTTAGTCCCAAGTTGTATGTGTAATGTGGTTGATAAAATCATTAAGGAAGTTGAAAATAATATTCTACCAGTGGTAGAAAAAGTTTATACTTGCATTTTGTTGTTTGCCTTTGCAACTTGATAAAGGGAGTGATTTTGTGGTGGCATACAAGGTCTCTATGATATGCATAATGTGGTAGGAGTGTTTAAGTCCCAAATGTGGTAGAAGTGTTAGTCCCAAGTTATATAAACCTTTATTCCTGTTAATACAATTAAACTTACTCCTTAAATAAGAGTAATAACAATGAACAAACATTTAGGGAAAGACAAGAAGATGAATAACAAAAACCCTTGATTTCTTATATTGAAAACTTATGCAATCTCTATAGTGGAGAAAACTAGCTCATAATATCTTGTCGTTTGTGTATTAAAATATGACAATGTTGTGATTATATTCACCATTACAGGGCTCAGAGAACTCCAGAGCCATGGAAAAAACTCATACTTTATTACAGACCTGTTACAAAATTTCTTTGTGAGAATCATTCGTTAGCATCCCCCTCAAATGAACCAGAAATTATATTTTAAAGACAAGAGGAATTTTTCATATTGAAATTCTATTGGACACCTGGCACCATTCAAACCTTTGGATTGATAACAATTTTTCCCTTGAAGAATGCTTTTTTTCTTCATTTCTTTCCCACCTCTTTTGTTATATGCCTTCACCTGCAATTCCCATGCAAAATTTTTACCTGCATGTAAAAACTCAATTTCCAGCTCCATTTTCACTTATCAGTGAAAAATATTTCACTTATGGGTCAACACACATTTAACCAAGCTATTAAAGTTGTTTTCCCATCTAGCATTTTAACCCCTTTTGCTCTTTGCACATAATTTCCACTTTATTTGGGTTGTTTTGTCACTACTAGGCACTCAAAAACATCAAAAAATTCTCTAAAAATGCTTCCCAGGTAATGGAAATGGTTGAGGCATCTTTTTGGAGCATGAAAGAGCATTTTACAGCCTATACATGTGTTTAAAATTCATTTTAAAGCCAAAAAAAGTGAAAGAGTTTTATCCCTTGCTCATTTCATGGTGAAAAAAATCCATTTAAAAATGCCCTTCCATGTGGAAAATGTTGATTGCAACATCCATGCTAATCACATCACATTTTTACTTTGCTCCCTTATTGCCTGAGTGATGGAGTTTCGTGACTTCTACCAATAGGAAGCAAGAATTAAACTTGTTTTTCCTCACAAACATTTGAAATTGTATTTTATGTTTCCCTAAATGCATTTTTCACATTTGCACAATATTTTAAATATTTTAAATATTTTTAACATTAGCATTTGAAACATTAGAAAAATTGCAAATTCTAATTTCCCTTGTAGGCCAAACAGAGAAATTTCACTGTGCACAAACGGTGACCCCTGAAGCCAAGATTTTTTGTGTGTGACCATAATAAATTATTTAAAACATAGGTTTTAAATCAAAAAATTTCTATCCCTAAAAATCCAGGTACCTCCTTTGTAAACTGGCTCGTCGAATGTGTTCGCCACAACTGAAAAGCATTAAAATAATGCATCATATGGCCTCCATTTTTGACAAAATCAGAACTAGAGATGTTTTAGACCAAAACAAGAAATGGGTTGCCTTTAGAATTTAGAATTTTGAAACTTTCTAGAACACCAACTTTGGCTCAGTCGTAGTTAGTAATGCATTAATTAGCCCATCAAAACTCATCCAGGAGGTGCAAAATTGAGTAATCATGTTACCATATGTACCAAAAAACATCCACCAAAGGGATTTGCAAGATGACCTCTAAGTTGCAAAATTTTAATCGGCAAAGAGGGCCTTTGGGGCATATTTAGCAGGTTATGGACCTAGCCTCTGTTGTCAAATTGAAAGGGCATAGGCACTTTAAATTTGTAAAATTTGAAGGTGTCATTAGTGGCTCATGTTCGAGGACACATGCCCCTTGTGAGCATGGAAAGATTCCAAATCTCTAAGGAGTAGACCAAATTCCAAATCCATTGGGTACTCTAGAACCTCTCCTTATGTTGCATTGAAACCATTTTTCAAACTGCATTTGGTGGCCCTAGGCCCCCAAAAATGAAGAACCAACACTTACCCTTGTCAAACACTCTGTTTTCCACTATCCGCACAAGGCTAAGTCTGAAAACATTACCATTATATACCCACAAACTAACCCTGTCACTGACATTGCCATTGACCATATCACTACTCTTTCTAATGTCACCATTAACTCTGTCAGTCTGAAATATGCAATCAGACCCTAACTAAAATTCATAACCAATGTGACATTTTACCTTATCCAACTCACTATCATGTTCCATTGAATGCTCATCCAACTAGACTAAAAATTGAAAATATTCATAGTCCACTTGACCATTGACATCGTAAAATTTGACATCAAATTCAATTTGGAAATCAAACTTAAAACCATCATAAACACTTTGTTGTGCAATATGTAAACAACCCTCAGGTGTATAAAAAAGAAAAGGTTTATATTTAGGATCCACCTTGGATTGGACACCATGACACGAGCACGCATCTAAACATTATGATTTAGCCACATCAAAAAACTCCTTGGTGTCATGGAAATGAAGATCATATGCATCATCAACATCCCAAAACTGGGTAAATGCACTCATCTTAGGTTTAGTAACATAGTCTAATTCATTCTTCAAATCATCATTCAGCTCAATGCAAAATGCTTCAAAGGAAGGCTCAAATAATTCAGAACTAATAGGGTCAACAGAAAGACACTCATGTGCATTGGTAACTTCATGTGCATCATCAATTGATAGGTATGCTGACCCAAATGTGGAAGATTCATTGTAATCTGAATGTTGTTCATTAGCAATTGAACAAGAATCTTCATTCTCTTCCACACTAATGCACTCATTGAATAAAAACATGCCCATTTTAATATTGTGTGGACAATAAACATCAGCAAAGAAAGAACCATATTCAATTTCATATTGACTAACATTAAACCCAATGTTATTTGCATCATTTGGCTGCTCTACACATAGATCAAAAAAATTTGCAATATCAACACAATCTGAAAATTCATCAAACTGTTTCACACTACCAGTAGGTAATAATGTTAATCTAGGATCCATGTGTTTGTCATAATGTATAACTTGATCATTCAATAATGAATCCATTATTCCATTGATGTGCACATCATCATCATCTTCATACATCATAGACATTTACATCTCTGCTTCATACAAACAATCATGAGAAACAATGAAATAATCATGTTCATAGATATCATACTCAGCCTCACCAACATCCTTATCATCTCTAACAATGTGCTTAGGATCAGGATACTGAACACACAAGTTTTTATATTCAACGTGATCATCATCCATAGAGTCAGTATGCTCCAGTGATAGCAAACCCAAACTATATTCCAAGTATTCATCATATGAAGTTTGTTCATTCACTTGTGAGCAAGTAACTTCATGAACATTCATATCATCACATCCTTCATGTGAAGAAAATGCCTCTAGATCATCCTTAGAAGAGCATTCATAATCCTTAGAAAATCAATCAGGTTCGTTGTCATTATGATCCTCATCACAAGAAAATCCATCACTATATAAACTATGCTCAAAATTTTTCAGAATGAATGCTTAAATTTTCACCTTCAATATATTGACCACTGATTTGTAATGAGAAATCAGCAACACTTACACTATTGTTACTGATCAAATCGTGACATGGGATGACATCTTGCATTTCTTTTACACCTTCATTAACCAATACATTACAATGAAGGATTTCATGCATATCTATTTTTTCATCGTACCATGTATCTTTGTCTTTATCACTGTTATATTGATCTGTATATATGCTGCTTGTGAGCTGATTGCAATCATTATCCTCATCCGAACAAGATGGATCTTCATTTTCTGATACACTCTTTTCAATTATGTACATCATGTTCTGATTTTTCTCACATCTAACAATGTGACAACTGCTACTAGCATTTTGAGACATCATATTTTGTGCATAATCACATTTGGCTCCTTCAACAATCTTTATCCAATCAAGTACCTGATCAAAACTATGAGGTTTCAATTCTTTTGACAAGGTACTCAGCCTTGGTTCAAATATTTCACAAAACAAATCAATGCACATTGAATCCTTAGGTTTGAAATTCTTGGAGACTTCTAACAAGGCATCCAAAAACTTTGAGAACAAATTATATGGTGGTTCTCCCTTATGTCTCTTCATGTCAAACAATTCTTGAATAAAAGACATCTGATCAACATTGATCAAAATTTGATGATGTTCAACTTGGAGTTCATCATTAGTTGCATGTTGTGATGATGGAAAAATCATAACAACAAAAACATTATCATCTTGACAATCATTTCTATTTTCCAATCCATGAATTCCATTTGCATGAGGTGTGCTAGGATAACCAACACTTGCAGCCATGTATCCCTTCGTCATTGAATATTTTAAGTTATTTTCAATATCCATGGAAATTTGATATGCCTGATGTAATGTTGTAGGCTCTTTATCTCTTAACAGATAGTTCAATTCTTCATCAAATGCACCTAAGTATACAACCAAACACACTACATCATCTGGTCTCATGCTTTTAGGAATGTCACCTAATTTTTTTGCAAATCTGAGATTGAAAGTAGGAACCAACTCATCATCTTCTTTTGGATGTTCATAATTTTTTTCCTCAATGAACTTGGATCAATTCTTTCACCAAACTGTTCTATGAATGTTTCCATGAACTCATTCCATGAAGAGATAGAACACACTGGCAAATATGAAAACCAATATCTGGCATCTTCCTTCAGAGGTTGAACAAAGAACTTCATGACAACATCTTCGTGGCTTATCTCATAATCTCCCATCAAATGAGAAAACTCTTGCAGATGCTAGGATGTTGATTCTGAGCTCTTCCCTTCAAAATTTAGCAAGTGTTCCCTGAATTCATTAGGAATAGGGTTTGGGAAACCTTGAATACCATTAAAATTTAATGGTCTATATATTTCGATAGAGAAATTTCTTCAATGGCATGATAGGGGCTGCACACTTTTCATGATTACATATGATACCCCACAAGGATATACAGGTGGATAATACATTTTTATACACCTTTCACAAACTTCAAATATCAACTCTACAGTTGGTCATTCACTCCCCCATTTATTCCTTTCATCATGACCTTAAAATACTACAATGCATAACTCAAATGCATCTAGACCTAAGATCTATTTAGTGGGCATATTTCAAGAACAAGCATACTTTTTCAACATAATACAAAGACTATAAATTATATAACTCAAAAGTATGTAGAAATAATCACTATTATTTCCCTTTCTTAGTGCTTATTTTCACTCAATAGGGAACCAATTTTTTTCAAAACTTTCAAATATGGTTTTCACACACAAACTTATCCTTCTTGAAAACTACTTGGGTATGTTGCAGTTGCTGCAACATACTCCTTCCTAATTGGAAATCTTTGTAGATTTGAAATATTTTTCACAATTTCATCAGGTTCTTTTCATAGAGTCGCCACCTCTCTTCATAGAGGACTAAAATTTAAACAATATGAAGCTCTTTCAAAAATGAATTTCATTCTGGGTTTCCTCCAACAATAAAGTCACACATAAATTCTTTTAAATCTGCTACAAAAAACCTCTTCTAGGTCTGAAAAATTTCAATATCTGAACTAGATGTTTAGATTCACCAAATTCTTGACTCTATACAAATGGAAGCTCTTCTAATCTTCCCTAGTAGAGTCACAAATCTGTTGGTGCCCAAATTTTCAATCAATTTGAATCCTAAGGGGGTGCCATACCTTATGGTTAGATTAAAAGAGAGATTTGGCCAACAAACGAGAGATTGATATGAAACCTTTCTCCCTTGCACTTCGGGCTCTGCAAAACTTGAGAGGGTGATCCCAACAATATAATTATAATCCTCTGTGTCAGATTATCAAATACACTATAAAGTAGATAGCGCTCCTTTAATTGTTTAATAGACACAATACCCTAAAGATTTGGCTAACCTTTCTGGTAGTGTCTAACTTAAACATGAGACATATTATGCATTAAGCTCAATATACAACCACACTGAAAATGGAGATTAAAGTTGATTTTAAATGTTGATGCCACAAAAGATCTTAGGAGACTGCAACATTGCAAGACCAATGCTTAATCCTAGGGTGGAGTCATTTAAACCATGAAATTGAAAACACATCACAACATTATCTCTGTCATGCCTTACATCGTCAATACCATAGACTTAACTAGAAATACTTAGTGATCCTTGCATATGATTGCATAAACCTTCATTCCTGTTAATACAATTTAAATTACTCCTTGAATAAGAGTAATAATAGTGAACAAACATTCAAGGAAAGGAAAGAAGATGAATAAAAAAAACCCTTGAGTTCTTATATTCAAAACTTATGCAATGTCTACAGTGGAGAAAACTGGCTCAAAATATCTTGTCATTTATGTATTAAAAGATTACAGTGTTGTGATTATATTCACCATTACAAGGCTCGAAGAACTCCAAAGCCATAAAACATACTCATACTTTATTATAGACCTATTACAAAATTTCTCTATGAGAATCATTCGTTAGCATCCCCCTCAAATGAAGTAGAAATTACATTTTAAAGAAAAGAGGAATTTCTCAGATTGAAATTATGTTGGACACCTGACACCATTTGAACCTTTTGATTGATAACAATTTTCCCCTAAAGAATACCCTTTTTCTTCATTTCTTTTCTGCCCCTTTTGTTATATGCCTTCACCTACAATTCCTGTGCAAATCTTTTACCTGCATGTAAAAACCCAATTTCTAGCTCCATTTTCACTTATCAATGAAAAGTATTTCACTTATGGGTCAAAACACATTTAACCAAGTTGTTAAAATGTTTTCCCATCTTGCATTTTAACCCCTTTTTCTCTCTGCACATAATTTCCACTTTATCTGGGTCGTTTTGTCACTACCAAGCACTCAAAAACATTAAAAAATTCTCTAAAAATGCTTCCCAGATAATGGAAATGGTTGAGGCATCTTTTTGGAGCATGAAAGAGCATTTTATAGCCTATACATGTGTTTAAAATTCAGCCTAAAGCCAAAAAACGTGAAAGAGTTTTATCCCTGCTCATTTCATGGTGAAAAAAAATCATTTGAAAATGCCCTTCCACGTGGAAAATGTTGATTGCAACATCCATGCTAATCACATCACATTTTTACTTTGCTCCCTTATTGCAAAAAATTGTTGGTTACAAGCAATGATCGATCATCACTGAAGCAACTTCAGAAAGAAACTCACTACAATGATGAGCAATGGAAAACAAGTCCATCGCTGAAATGAAGAGAAGAAGAATTTAACTACAACGATTAGTGATAAGACAAAAGCCATCGCTCCTCAAATACCATCGTTGTAGTTTATTTGAAAAGAAAAAGCTTTCGGCGAGAGGTGATGGATGAGTTGTTG
Organism: Sequoia sempervirens; assembly: GCA_007258455.2. Lineage (NCBI taxonomy): Eukaryota > Viridiplantae > Streptophyta > Pinopsida > Cupressales > Cupressaceae > Sequoia > Sequoia sempervirens. The sequence continues at coordinate 426,636,470 of VDFB02000015.1, forward strand.
TGAAACACTTTTACAAAGTTTGTAAAGTTTCTCCCTCAATAAAATATTACTTTGCTTTTCCCAATGAGATTACATAGCTTCACAACAATGTATCGTTGTATTGAAAATGGAAAGCTTCTTATTTCAGTGCCAAGTGATGGAGTTTTTGTGCTACTTCAACCAATAGGAAGCAAGAATTAAACTTGCTTTTCCTCACAAACATTTGAAATTTTATTTTATGTTTTCCCTAAATGCATTTTTCACATTTGCACAATATTTAAAATATTTAAATATTTTAAACATTAGAAAAATTACAAATTCTAATTTCGCCTCTAGGCCAAATGGAGAAATTTCACTGCACACAAATGGTGACCTCTGCAGCCGAGATTTTTTGCATGCAACCATAATCAATTATTTAAAACATGGGTTTTAAATCAAAATTTTCCTAGCTCTAAAAATTCAGGTACCTCCTTTGTAAACTAGCCCATCGGGCATGTTTGCCACAACCAAAAAGCATTAAAAATAATGTATCATATGGTCTTCGTTTTTGAAGAAATTGGAAATGGAGATGTTTCAAACCAAAGAAAGAAATGGGTTGCCTTTAAAATTTTGAAATTTGAAACTTTCTAGAACACCAAATTTGACCTGGTCATAGTCAACAATGCATTAATTAACCCATCAAAACGCATTCAAGATGCACAAAATTGAGCAGGCGTGTTACCATATGTACCAAAAAATATTCCACCAAATGGATTTGCAAGATGACCTTCGAGTTGCAAAATTTTAATTGGCAAAGAGAGCCTTCGGGACATATTTAGCAGGATGCAGACCTAGCCTCTGTTGTCAAATTGAAAGGGCATATACACTTCAAATTTGCAAAATTTGTAAGTGCCATCACATTTAATGTATATATATATATGTATGTACGTGTATTTGGTAAACTCATACATCTGAGTAAATACGTACATGAGTATACGTATGTAGATGTACTTACGCATGCTCATGGACGGATTACCCATATGCATGGGAATACCGATTGAACTGACACACAAACACAAACATATATATATTTATATACATTCCATGTATATATGTCAATCGATGGAATTGCATGTATGAGTGTTTTACAATGATATTGAAATATATATATATATATATATATATATATATATATATATATATATATATATATTTTATTCAAGGGGTAAATGCTTTTGATCGGAGCTATGAACTGGAATACAACCATTCAACAATACCACCCCAATGGGGTTTGAACCTTGGTGGCAAGAACAACAATGCCACCTTTAAACCATTACACCATGCCAATACCGACATATATATATAATCATATATATGTAATAATATTCTTTATATTTATAAATAATATAAATATGTTTGTTAATATAATATATTCGATAAACTTATGGAATTAATATATATATATATATATACAAATATATACATATATATGTATATATATACTTCAATGGATAAATGTGTATATATATATATATATGAATAAGCTATTGATATAATTCTCAAGCGCATAAATAAGCGTTGATTATTATTGTTAACATTATAAAACAAAGTGTAGACACTAAAAATTGTCCTGGGCATGCGAACACTTTTTTATCCCCTTCGTCTTTAAATAATTAAATAATTTTAATTATTTGATTATTGTCTAATGTCATAATTCTGCTATTAATTAAATAATTATTTAATTAATTCACTTTTGTCCTTTTATTTCTTCTTTTGATTAGTTAAATAAATTTTTATTTGTTTAATTACGTCACTAATGTCCCCTTTCTTCTATAATTAAAGAAATTTCATTTATTTAATTATTGTCACTTTCTACTATAATTAAATACTTATCTCAATTATTTAATTATTCATTTAGCCTTTTCTGCCATAAATTAAATAAATTTTATTTATTTAATTGTCTACTAATTTATCATTTTCTTCCCACTTTTGAATTAAATCATTATTTAATTGAAAATTCAACTTGTCATATGTCTTCTATATTTAAATAATATTTTCATTATTTAATTATTCACTTTTCCTCCCAAATTAAATAATTTTATAGTTATTTAAATTCCTAAAAACATCCTCTTTTTTTGTCGCCCTCTCACTATTGCGTGCGACCTCTTTGATGATGATTCCCCGAGCGTCCATTTGGCTATGCAAATGAAAGAGAAGTATGGGGTTATTGATGGTGTTCCAGAGGTCAAGGATGAGGACCTGGAGAGGGTTATGAAGAGAAAAGGGGTGGCTACGGGAATTGCGAGCTCAATCCACAAGCTTAAAACTTCGGTCGCTGTGGAAAAAGGTAAGGAACCCCCTATTGAAAATAGTTCTTCCTATGAGGAGGATGCCCTAGGCAAAGGGGTTTTTAATATTGATAGAGATGATTTGTCTGATGTGCTTGGAACTACGTGTGAGGGGTCTATTGTTTTCTTTAATCTTTTCAAGTGGTTTTTCCATGAGCTCAATAAAATGAATGTCAGAGTTAGGGTTATGGTTAACAAGACTGAGGGGTCCTCTGTTCAGAACCAAATTGACGAGTTGTTTGAATCCCTAAACACAGTGGTAGACACTGTGGCAGAGGAAACCCTTAAAATGAAGCAGAACATGGAAGAAAGAATCCTCAGGTCTTGAGGAACAAATGGGGAAAGTTTGGGACTCTGTGATGAAAGGTGGGGAGGGTCATAAAATTGCTAGTAATTTTGAGTCTACTGTTGTTTCCTCTCCTCTAGTTAGTGCTAAGAAGAAGAAAGATACTGCTCATGATGGTGGGGATGTTGCTAGTGGTAAGCAGATGGGTGAGGGTAAAAGCAAGAAGTTGAGTACACGAAGAGGGGAAATTTCGGGCAACAATTTTTTTTTGCAAAAAACGCGTACGCGTTACGGAACGGGTACCCGAACCGAAATCCGAACGCGTACGCGCTCAGCTACGGGTACTCGAACCGAAATCCGAACGTGTACGCGCTTAGCTACGGGTATACGAACCGAAAATGCATACGCGTTATGAAACGCGTACGCGTTCTATAACGCGTACACATTTCATAAAGCGTACGCGTTTCAAAACACGTACGTGTTTCAGAAAGGTATTTTTTTTTTTAAATAAACTGCTGGCTTTTCATTTTATCCACTATTTTTAGCCGCGCAAGAGAAGACACACTAGACCGCGTACGCATTTGGAAGCTCGTGCTTGGGGATTATTTCGACTGCCACCTCCTCCCATCAACACACCCGACCTCTGTGACCTCTAGGTTGGTTGAATTCTGCCATTTTTTGCTTTGTATCTTGTTTTTTTGTTTTTTAATTAGTATTTAAGTTTTGTTTCTTTGATGTGTTTTAGTTCAATTTTTTATAGTTTTAAATTGTATTTAAAAAATAAAAAACGTCAACAAAATAAATAACGTTAAATTGTAAATTGAAAACCATAAAATCTAAACCTAAATTGGACACATTTAACTTAGAAATCAAAACCATAGGTTACAAAATTTACATACGTCTCTAAAAACTAATTGACAGGTTAATCGTTGGTCGTAAACCCTAAAACGTAAACCTAAACAATCCAATCTGACACACTATGAAGAAAACCACCTACCTGATAATGAGTGAGATAAGGAGCTCTATATAAATGGTTCATAAGACACAACACTTCTTGAAGGTTTTTTAAATAAGGTAGCAAGTCAAATGGGCTTGATCTTGGGGGAAACCTCACTATTAAATATGCTTGAGTTAGTGTAATACTAAGATGCTTGAACTCTATGGAGGTCACAATTATTCACCCCTATTAGCATCACATATATTTAATTAATTCTAATTTGATCATTCATGCTCATGAGAGATGAGTTCTTGTGAACTATGACTCATGAAATATGGTTCAATGATATTGACTTTAAAAATATGTAGTTCAATCATGATAAACCACTATGTAATATGATCCCTACCTCTAAATAAATATCTTATCATTTGAGTACATTTTGAGAGTTTTAAATAACCAAAATGTGATCTAATATATCACTTCAATACTAGGTGGAAAGGAGATAATTTAATCTATGTGATAAATGTAAGTATTAAGGGTTAGGAAGAATGTGTAAAAGGGGGTTGGGGTGTTTATAAGTAGTTTTCTACATCCTCAACATACAACATTACATAGGTTAATAAGAGGATATTTCATTCACTATGTTGGTCTTGTCAAGGTTGTGAAGTTCTCTTTTTTCTATACCATAGCCTTGTATCATGATAAAGATTCATAGTCCTAAGAAGTTCTAAGTTTTATCTTAGAGACCTCTCTCCCCTTAGGTGAGCTAAAACTAGAAACCTTCCTTAAATTCCCTTTCCTTCTTCCTAAGTCTACACACTCCTTGCATTTATAGTTCCTCTTCATTGATACTCTCTACCTACTTATACACATATATAATATGCTTGGCCAAGTATTCTACCTAGATGCACTCTTTGTATGTATTTCAACCACTTCACTAAACTTTGCAAAATATTCAAGGCTACATTCATATAGAACTTGAAACAATGTCTTACTATGCTCTAACTTACTAAATTGTTGTAAGAAAATTTAGCATGTGCATATACTAAGTCTGACTAATTTGGTTTGCCACCAACTATAAATATTAGTAAATAGCCCAAAATTCCTATTCATCACATCAATATTTTTATTTACACTAGGATGATAAGTCAAGCTAAGATAAAACCACTCAACCTATTTTTTTTCAAATTAGAGCTGCAATTTTTAATAGCCTAGTATTTTCCCCTTTAATATCTTTGGTTCCCTCAAGTACCCATCATTTCTATGAGATCATAGATTTACTAAAATGGGTATCTTGGTTAACTTGTGAAATTCAAGTCATGCTTTGCCTCCCCTCATGTCTTCATCATATTCCTAAATTGTCTTGAATCAAATAAACTCATATGTATGAGTATGATTGACCCTATTTTTAGCCTATGGTGATTTTTTATACTTTCCTTTGCTAACACACTATTCCTCCATTGTTCCCCATTTGCACATTTTCTTAGGTTTCCTCTAAGTTCTTTTATATATTTCAGTTTTCAAGTTTTTCCTTACCCAAGTATCTTGTCAAGAAGTTCTCCAAACTTTTTACAGTTCCCTGTTCAATATTTTTACTATGTTTAATTTCCTGAGATTTCGTCTACCTCTATGCCTCTTCATCGATTCTTGTGATTTTTTCTACCCTTAACCCCATAGTGTGCATAAGGTTATAAGTAGTTGGTTTGTGGCTACCTTAACTCTTAGTTAAATTATATGATTTAAATCATAGTCTTATTTCTAGGTAATTAAGTTAGTGTAGATGAACATTATTCTTAGGTATCTAAGTAAATTTAAGTGAAAACCAATGAATACGTAGGGTACATATGGGAACTAGTGTTTTGTTTATTATCAATAAATTTACAGAAAAATCATAAGAGCAATAGGGATGAGAAGATAAAAATTGAATAAAATTGACAACAATAATTAGATCACTACATTCACTAGATTTGGTTATACCACCATATTCATGTGCATTTGTGAGACATAACCCTATGAAGAATTCAATAATACAAATCTCACCAATTTATTCAATGTACATTTATTTACATTTATTACAATCCTTTATTTATTACCAAGATAAGATAATCCTTTGCAAGACAACAAGCATGATCCTTTGATTCATCCAAAAATATCAAAATACACTAAATTTAGTAGAGTTCGACGTAGAAAATGTAGATGCATTCTATGATAAAAATTATTTCTAACCCTTACACAATTTTTAAAAAGAGATGTACATAGGAACTAGGCGTCCCAAAATTTAAGGATCTGAAAGAGTTTAGTTGAAACTTAACCCTAGGTGACTTGCTCTAATTGGAAAACTAATTGAAAATTAATTTAAAGCCAACTAAGAACTATAAGATGAGTGGGAAATCCCACACCATCTCAATATTTATCAACATCTATGTTGATTTATTACATTTATTTAAAAGAATAAAGAATGCGCAAAGTAATTTAACTAGTACCTAAAATACTTCAAGTCTATAAAGTTATTTGAAAAGATATTAATAAATTCATTTAAATCATTCATACTAGCCCGACCCTTTTGATACTTAAACTTAATCCTCTAAGAAAATGTAGATTCTTCTAAGTTCCCTTGTAGTTCATCAAAATCAACCACCTCAAGATTCTTGGAATTTTTGAATATCTTTTTTTATTTTCATCATTCTTTCAATATAATTCTTGGATACTAACTCATGTAGTGAATCTGAAAATTATTTGATCATCTTAGTAGTTGAGGTTACCATTTATGTTGTCTCCTAGAATGTGCAAGAGAGGTCTTCAATGATTTTCAATATTTTTCATCACTTGTTCTACTAACCTTATGTTTTTATTCAACTCTCATTTATAGTTCTTAAGTGACTATCAGTTTCTATTCAACTCTCATTTATAATATGAATTTTTAATGCTATGATTTTTTAATGTTATAAATTGAATGGTCTTCAAATGAAATATATTTTGAATTTGTGCATTTTCAATGTGATTTTTAAATAACTTTCAAATTGTGTGCATTATTTAATTAGTTTGTTGATATATATTTTTTAATTGTTTAACATGCAGTTGCCATATCATTTCTCGAATGGATCCACTTTTCACTTTAGAGGATTTCATGCCTAATCCAAAAATCCCTATAGATCCTGGTGCACATCCCACCCCACCACATGAGGATATGCCTAACCCACCTCCACATTCTCCACCACCTAACCCCCCACCCCCTCCTCCATTTGACCAAAATCAACTAAGAGAGAATATTCGAGCCAGCTTAGTTGTCATTCAAGGAAACATAGATCTCATAAAAAATGAGACTAGAATCCCTCCACATCTCGCACGGTTTGCATCTACGATGAAAACTATTGTTGATTCTGTTCGATCTATCAATGCGGACCTAGATAGGTTCCATCAATGGAGAGAAGAGAGGAGACAATTCTATGCAGATGGACTGTCATATAAAGAAATCAATGACCTAAAAATCACTAAACAAGCTATGTGCCAATATTTTGTGAACCCCCAAACAAACAAACCAATACCACCCACAAAAAAAAGAATTTCAATTTTATGGTGTAGGCACCCGCAGATAGCTGCAAATTTTTGGGAGAGATGGTGGATGGTGTTTGATACTCCACCACATGGCAACAGTGAGGTGCCCTTATAATTTTTGAGAAAGTTATGGGCTGAGTTTGAGTTGGGTAAAAAACCCAACTATTTTGATATGAGGTCATTTCAAGGAGTTGGGCGTGGCATGCCCCAACATAGACTAGGAGCACGTGTCGATCCTCAGCGACGTGCTCCAGTTGCTCCTCTTGTTCCTCCTCCTCCTGGTATTCTCGCTACATTTCATCAGCAAACCATGTTATCTACACTAGGAGCATTGAGTTCACTTTCAGGACATCTCACTCAGTAGACTACACATGCGGCCACTGAAGTGGCCAATACAGAGCATGGAGGCTCGGGCTATAGGCATACTCAGACATCCACTTCAGGTGAGGCACATGCATCTGGGGCGGGATCATACCTAGATTTACTATATTCTGAGGATTGTCCCACATAGGTATGTTCATCTTTTCAACTTAAATTTAATTCAAGTTTGAAATGTACAAAATTCATGTAAATAATAACATCAAAATATATATATATTAATAATATTAATTCAATAATTTTGTGTTTGGTGTATAGACGCATGATGACGTGATGCCCAGAACTCAATATCATCATCATGTGTATAAGTCGAGTGTTGTAGATTTGGGCTCACCTTTTCGATAGGTACTTGAACCAAAATATATTAAATAATTTGTGTGGATATATATATATATATATATAATTTAATTTGAATTTGTACACATGTGTGAATTGATATATTATATCTAGATGCAGGGAGGTCATACTATTCCTAGTATTGACCAACCACAAGTTACAGTGGTGAGCGCTCCTGAGACATCATCAGCTCAGGTGCATGCTTTCAAAAGTTTGTTAAGTTTAAATTAAATACACATCATAGATCTAATTTATTTTTTTCATTTACATACAAATGTGTGAATGATCTATATGAACTGTTGTACATCTATATGTAGGGATTTGATGAGATAACCATGGTGGGCCACGCACGTGAGACATCATTGACATCTATTCATGGGCAATCTCAGGTGGATGATCATGAGGTCATATCATTCGAGGTTGTAAACTTTACTTTAAATCTCCTATACAATTTTTACAAACATTTTATATATAAATATTCAAGGTTTTCACATATTGTTTGCTTTATATGAATATGCAGGATATAGTGGATTAGGCATTTGCGTCTTCTCAACTGACAGTTATGTTACCTGTTGAAGAAAATGTGCCAGTTGATTCACATGACCATATGGTAATTTATGCATACTAGAAATCATTTTTACTATATTTAGTCAATATTTAATTAGTTTTTTTTATCTAAAAGTTTATATTTTCAATTTTAAATATGTTTAATTATATCAAAATTTCTAAATAAATTTCAATCTAATTTCAAGTTTTTTGAACTCTTTTACAGCATGATGCAGGTACATCTAGTCAACGTGGAACAAAGAGGAGACTTGATTTGACCGATCAGCCTGAGAGTTAGATGGTTTTATATTTTATGGACTACAAATCTCTAGTTTTATTTCAATATATGTGTTGGACTTGACATATAAATTTTATGGACTATCTAGATCTCTAGTTTTATTTTGAATATGTTATTATCATATATGTGTGTTTATTTATATCAGTTGACTTTAATATGATGATTATATATGCAGTCAATTATGAGATCGTGTTATGTTCATTTTCATAATTATATGCATTTATATACATATCTAAATATTTATGTTTTATCAAATTTTCAAGTAATACATGCACTATATAAATTCTTATCTAGAATCAAATTTCATATATATATATAACTTATCACATGGTTAGGTGACAAATTAAAACATTCCTTAAATAGTTTCTTAAATCATATTCATAATAAATTAAGGGCAAGTAATTCTAACTATTTTCCAATTACATAGCAAATATTTGAATCAATAAAAAAAAAACCATCTCCTTGTATGTATATTTAATGTATAATCTATACAATTGAATAATTATATAAAATGTGGTAAATAGAAGACACATGAAATATGTATAATCTATAAAATTGGAATAAGATATTTAAAAAGTGGCATCGAACAAACATATATAATGTACATCAAGATGTTTAATGTACAACTATATAACATGATGAAACATATATGTGCATGTAGATGCAATTAAAGCTTATCAACTTTTAGGTGAATACCAAAAATTGATATTTACATAGTCTCCAGATAAAATAGTTTTTCAGTTCAACAATCACATTGTAGACCGACTTGATGAGAACTTGCAAAAATAATTAATGTAAGTAACTACAATTATTACGAGTCATTTAAGTAAAAAATTCATGCAAGAAAAGAACTGCATATAGTAAATTCCATACAAATTCAAATGATGTTAGCCATAGGATGGATTAAGGGGACCTAAGAGGATATATAGCTTAAGGGGGGGTCTTAAGAGAATTCCTTAAGGGGAGTTAAGAGGATGCATCTCATGAACCCTAGGATATGGCTTAACGGGTCCTTTAAGAGGACGAATTAAGGGGATGCAAGAGGGTGGATTAAGGGGAGTTGATAGAATGAGTTGAAGGAATGCAAGATGGTGGATTAAGGGGAGTTGATAAAATGAGTTAAAGTGATGGTAAGAGGGTGGATTAAGGGGATGCAAGAGGGTGGATTAAGGGGAGTTGATAGAATGAGTTGAAGGGATGCAAGAGGGTGGATTAAGGGGAGTTGATAAAATGAGTTAAAGTGATGTAAGAGTGTGGATTAAGGGGATGCAAGAGGGTGGATTAAGGGGAGTTGATAAAATGAGTTAAACCCTAAACCCTAAACCCTAAAATGAGTTAAAGTGATGTAAGAGGGTGGATTAAGGGGAGTTGATAAAATGAATTAAAGTGATGTAAGAGTGAATTAAGGGGATGGAAGAGGGTAGATTAAGGGGAGTTGATAGAATGAGTTGAAGGGATGTAAGAGGGTGGATTAAGGGGAGTTGAGAGAATGACTTGAAGGGATGAAAGAGGGTGGATTAAGGGGATGCAAGAGGGTGGATTAAGGGGAGTTGATAGAATGCCTTGAAGGGATGCAAGAGGGTGGATTAAGGGGAGTTGATAAAATGAGTTAAAGTGATGTAAGAGGGTGGATTAAGGGGATGCAAGAGGGTGGATTAAGGGGAGTTGATAGAATGACTTGAAGGGATGCAAGAGGGTGGATTAAGGGAGTTGATAAATGAGTTAAACCTCAAACCCTAAACCCTAAACCCTAAAATGAGTTAAAGTGGGATGTAAGAGGGTGGATTAAGGATGAGGGTGGATTAAGGGGAGTTGATAAAATGAGTTGAAGTGATGCAAGAGGGTGGATTAAGGGGAGTTGAGAGAATGAGTTGAATGGATGTAAGAGGGTGGATTAATGGGAGTTGATAAAATGAGTTGAAGCGATGTAAGAGGGTGGATTAAGGGGATGCAAGAGGGTGGATTAAGGGGAGTTGATAGAATGAGTTAAACCCTAAACCCTAAACCCTAAAATGAGTTAAACTTACATAAGAGGGTGGATTAAGGGGATGCAAGAGGGTGGATTAAGGTGAGTTGATAGAATGAGCTGAAGGGATGCAAGAGGGTGAGGGATTAAGGGAGTTGATAAAATGAGTTAAAGTGACGTAAGAGGGTGGATTAAGGGGATGCAAGAGGGTGGATTAAGGGGAGTTGATAGAATGACTTGAAGGGATGCAAGAGGGTGGATTAAGGAGTTGATAAATGAGTTAAAGGATGTAAGAGGGTGGATTAAGGGGATGCAAGAGGGTGATTATGGGAGTTGATAAAAATGAGTTAAAGTGATGTAAGAGGAGTGGATTATGGGATGCAAGAGGGTAGATTAAGGGGAGTTGATAGAATGAGTTGAAGGGATGTAAGAGGGTGGATTAAGGGAGTTGGAGAGAATGAGTTAAAGTGATGCAAGAGGGTGGATTAAGGGGAGTTGAGAGAATGAGTTGAAGGGATGTAAGAGGGTGGATTAAGGGGATGCAAGAGGGTGGATTAAGGGGAGTTGATAAAATGAGTTAAAGTGATGTAAGAGGGTGTATTAACGAGAGTTGAGAGAATGAATTTAAACCCCAAGGGGTGTTGAGAGATTGACTTAAGGGGATGCAAGTGGATGGATTAAGGGTAGATATATGAGGATATTGATTGAAGGGTCCTAAGAGGATGAATTAAGGGGTGTTGAGAGAGTGACTTAAGTGGATGCAAGTGAACAAATTAAGGGTAGATATATGAGGGTATGGATTACGGGGTCCTAAGAGGATGGATTAATGGTAGTTGATAAAATGAGTTAAAGTGATGCAAAATGATGGATTAATGGTACATAAGAGGATGACTTAAGGGGTTTTAAGAGAATGGCTTAAGGGGATATGAAATCAATTATAAAGTATCAACTAAATGTATCTAGAACTATATATAGTTACCCGTCTCTAGATTCAAATTCCATTGTAATATATGTGCATCTCCTCTCTTTTTTGTAAAGCATCTAATTTTGGGAGACCTGAAACAAAAAATGATATAAAACTTTAATTAGGAAATGATTAAAGACAAATATATATATATATATATATATATATATATAAATTAAATATATATATGACTAGATATACTTACCAATATTTATTTACTCTATTGTACCATCTGCATCCTCTCTTTTTTGTAATGCATCTATGATTGTCTCATGATCATCCATTGAAATTGTCCATAAAACTTTATTAGCAGGCCTCCCTTGATATCTAACTAGTTTTATAGTGGTTGCCAAAATCAAATGTGAATAATGCATAATCTTCTTGTGTCTTTCATAATCTTCAAATGCAGGAAAGCCATTCTTTCTCATCAAATATTTTCGAAGCCAGGTGCCAACAACAACCACTGAACCAGTTGGATACTCAAAGTTGTCATCATCCACTCTAGTATGTACCAACTTATGTTTTCTCTCAACACATCTAGCCAACCAGTACTCTATCTGCTCTTCATTCCCTTGAGGTGCAACAACAACATACACATGTCCTACAAAAACAAATACAAAATTCAATAAAAAGTGACTTATATTTAACTCATATAAACATGCATACATACAAAATTCAACTCAATAAATAATGTACCTTCTTGTACAAGATCTGAAACACGATCATAATCATCTGATGCGAACACTTGATTATCTTCAATTGTCATTTCATGTTGAACATGTGTCAATGTAGGCGTTACAGCTCTTTGTTGCCATTGTTCGACCCATTCCATATTTTCACATGCCTGCCAATCACCTACAATACAAAATTGACAATAGCATGCCAACTCCCTTGTCCATATTGTCCATGTGTTTGCATTTGAACTCTTAAATGAATGCCATTTTGCACTTCCATTAATTGTTTCACAATCCTGTCGAGAAAAAATATCATTTTCTTCAACTAACCAAAAGAAGCGTCGAATTATTGATTTCTCACTTGTTCTTGTAGATAATTTGGTATTGTACCAATCTACAATTGCACGTGCATTTCTAAATTTTGCAGCATCCTCAAATTTTAGTTGCTCTCTAGCAAGAGCTCTTTTTACACATGCACCTGCTCCATCGTGTTCTCCCTTACCATGACCAGCTTCAAAAAAACTCCATATGTGTTGGATATTATTTTCCTTATGAACTCTACATAGCCAATAAAACATTCTAGCATTTTTGAATTGACCCGTGCAATTATCTGACCATATGAGATGTTCTAGCATTTGAATTCCTCTCTCTTTTAAATTTTTATTAAATATATCAAAACAATATTGTACAAACTCAGATGAATGTAATCAATTATCACTTACATAAAAATGGTACTCAAAAAATTTCTATTATCTTCTATACTATCTTTAGCATGTCTATAAACAATGTGAACAAATATAGCTACTTGCACTGAATTATAATATTGTGATTGAGTTTCTTCTTGTGGAGCAAGAGTATAATTTTCAGCAAAATCAACAATTGACAATATAGTTCCAATTGGAAATGTGTTTTTACATAAACAAAATTGATTATCAAGCCAATGAATATTCTGAGAGTGTTGAACATATTTAGGTACAAACTTATCTTTAAATTCAGTAATAAAAGCATGCACACTAACTTTTTCCACAATTATCTCAACACGTTTTCCAATTTTACCATCTTTTAAAGAATACTCAATATTTTTAAATTTTTTTACATCCACTAGTTGTTTTCCAAATTCATCTAAACTACTTTCATGCATACATTCTCCTAATAATGAAAAGTTACCACATCTATCGCATTCTCCAGAAATGCATCCTAAAAAAAATGAGTTTCCATTTAAAAGAGGATTACAAACAAACCTACTATAAAAATCTTGATTCAAAAGTATATTAATACCACAAACTCCAAGATAATTTGGTTAGCATGCAAAGTGCATCGTGATATATCTAAATATATCATAATAATGACTAAATTGTACATGAGTCTTACAACAACAAGAGATTTGTTGCTTATTAATTTAACATACCAAGGTTTACACTTTTCAATGATCTTTGACTTCTATGCTAATATTCAATGGTAAGATTGAAGCATCTAATTTTTTTATATAATCTGCTTTTGAGTCATATCTAAGAGATGCTGGATGAGGTCTTCACGAATTTTGGAACCCACCCCTTAATTTTAAGACATCTCTAATGTTAGGTGATACTCTTGTATTATCATACCAAAATTTTTCGATTAAAGATTTAATTTCATTAGTTAATTTCATGTCTGATCTTGGGAGTCTACCACTAAAACTCCAACATTGATTAATAGGATCTTTTCAATACTTTCTCTTCTTTTAGCAGCTCTTATCAAAGTTCTAGGATTTAAGTTTATACATTTACTAATCTTACTTAACATTCTTTTATTTGAAGCTATTTTATCAACTAGAGCAGTTGTTATTGCATGGCGAGCCGCATTCTTATCTTTTGATCGACTTTTCTTACCAATAACATCAATAGCATTAGCAACACTAGATATGACTTGTTCTAATCAATCATCTTTCTTTGGTTTTGGCTAAAACACCTAATTTTTTCATCACTTTTCTCATTTTAAACATTCCCATCAATTGCAATTCATGATTTGACATTGGAATCCTAATTTCCTTTCTATAAAAAAGTTTTATATATTTTATTTCCATAATTTCTAATTTGTCTTGAAGAAACTTCTTACCACGGCTGTTATCTAGCACATTTGTTCTCAATTGTTAAAAACATTTTCACCTTCATCCATAGATGGAGTTTCATTTTCATTCACACAAGGTTTCATTTTCATTTTCAAATGTAAAAGGGATTTCATTCTCATTTTCATCAATATTAGGGATTTCATTCTCATTTACATTCTCATAAGATATAATTTCATCATTTTCTTGTTTTTGCATTGTTTCAACCCTAGTATTATTGATCTCATCAATTGTGTATCCAACTTCTTCTAAACAAGCAATATCAATATTATAAAAACTTGGGTTTGAACACATACCTGGATAGATTGTTTGAATATGTGCATTTTCCATATCATTGGGAGGTGGATTTGAAGACACACCCGAAGTTGTTTGCATATCATTCAAAGTTGAAGTTGAAGGCACAGTTGGGTTTGTCTCCATAATTGCATTTTTCTTTCATATTCACCATCTCCACATTTGCATCATCTACATTCATTTCATCATTCATGGCTTCCTCTTCGACATTCTTGGAACTAGATGCTTCCAAATTTTTCATTTGATGAATCATTTCTCTCCTTTCCCTTTGTCTTTTTGCCTCCTTATCTTTATTTGCTTGAATTTCTTCGGGTGTCATTACCTTTCTACATCTTTTTCTTTGTCTTTTTTTATCACCCATGGTTACCAAACCCTCTTTGATGACAAAAACAATAATTCAAGAAACCTATTTTAAAATTGCCACCTCCTTCAAATATTCAAATAAAACTATGTACTATGAAGATTATTTTTTCTATAAACTCTGAAGTACAAAATCATCATGAGTACATCCAAAAATTCACTTTTTCGAAATCTTCTTGTAAAAAGTTCTTGCACTTGATTCCACTTCAGAAAATTTAACTTGCACTTTTTCTCTTCCAACAATTTGAATAGAATATGCCCTGCACAAGAATATTTTGAATAAAAAATGCAGAAAATGACACTTTCGGACCGTACTACAGAAAAAGAATGTTGCAGGAAAATCGTGTTTTACCAGTATTTTTCAAATTAGGGAAAACGGCTATTATAGAAACGCGTACGCGTTATGAAAAGCGTACACGTTATATTTAAAAAATGCATATGCGTTTCATAACGCGTAAGCGTTACAGTCTCCCAATAGCCAAAACATAATGCGTATGCGATATGAAACGCGTACGCGTTTCATTTAAATAACGCGTACGTGTTTCTATAACGCATACGCGTTATTTAAAAGTTGATCTCCCATGCCAAATCTAGCGCTGGTTTTAGGCTTGGGAAAGGCTTGGCAATCCGAGCCTTAGCTTTTGACCTGCAACTAAAAAACTAAGGCAGATTGCAGAAGAATGTCCAACTTTGACAACATAGATAATGGATTTTTTTTCTGAATGAATCTATAAAATTAAAACCCATTAGATAACACAATGTCTACTTTATAAATATATAATTTTTGTTAAAATTGGATTACGTTTGCTATTTTTTAATTAATTTCTAAGCAAACTAGGCCTTAAACTTGAAATATCAGGTTTTTTTGATTTTTTAATAACTTTGTATTGGTTGAGTTTTTTGTAAAAAAAATTATATGGGACCAAACTTCAGACAATTCTCTACACAATGAAAAAAAAAAAAGAGTAAAAAAATGTTTTGTTTAGGTCCAATTATGTTGTTCGTACACATTGATTTGAAAAAACATCAATTAAGGCCAATAAAAAAATAATTAAAAAAAAATATTCAACCAAAAATTACAAAAAAAAATCTAGCCCAAACTTCATGTTGTTAGCTCTCTTTTCCTAAAAAGAATTAGCAAAATAATTTTATTTGGGTCAAAAAGTGTTGTCCATACACCTGCTTGGTATGGTAAAAAAATAGGGACTTTTAAAAAGTGGTTTTTATAGATCCTTATCAAAATTTAATTTCTATAAACTGGGTATTTTAATAATTTACATATTTGGAAACTAGATTCAAAATTCAAAATTTCATATTACTAACATTTTTTAAGATTCATTGTGGAAGTGCCTCAAATTTTCAGTCCAAGTGTGACAAATTCTAAAAAACAACAAAAACATTTCTACTTTTTGAGTTTTTTGTGTACCCAACTTCTTGCATCAGCCTGTGAAGCTGTTGCTGTTGGGAAGAGTGGGGAAAAATGTATTGTTTTGATTTCTGAGGTTAATATGGGTGGTCCTGGAGCACGTACTAGGAACAAAACTAAAACTTGGGGAGGGGCTTCTGGTAAGGAAAGTTAAGATGTTTTTGATGATGCATAAAAAGCTACTGATTGCGATGTGGAGGTGGGAGATATTCTGAAAAGTATGTAGTGTTGTTGGGTGGTTCTCCTTTTTGGTTTCTTTTTTGCTGATGGTTTGCTTCTGTGGGGCTGATTGCTGATGTATTGCTTTTATCTTTAGTTCAACTACTTTCCTTTGTAAAGGGTTTTTGGCCCCTTCAAAACCCATTTTTTACCCTTATCAAAACATCCTCTTTTTTTGTGCTAACCTCATTATCTATGTCAATCTTATCTCTTGACATCTCATTCAATTTTCACCCTTGATTGAATTATTTTATAATTCAATCTCAGTCATTCATCCTTATCTTTTCCCTAACTTTTCCCCAACCCTATTTTATACAACTTTCATTTTGGACCATTGATTGACATGTCTTATTGGATTTTAATCCTAGCCCTTCATTCCAATTTGGCTTTCTATAAAAGACACCTATCATTGTCATTTCAAGCTACCTAGTTTATGCACAAGTACATGTTGCTTAAGGAGATAACTACAATCTTCAATATTTTTCTATTATTGTTATTAGGCTATCATTACATACTCAAATCTGAGGGAAATCAAGTATATTCAAGCAAAATGGGGAAGAACAATGGAGGTCAAAAAACCATGGTATAGGTAATATTTTCTTTATGTTTATATTTCTATGTTGGATTGTACTTCATTGTTGGTTTAGGGCTTTATGGTTTTAGTTTTAATGCTTTATAATCTTAACATGAATTTTACCCTAGATTACATTGATGAACCTGACATGAAACTAACTAGATTTGGAAGAAATTTCTAGAAATTTTTATTTTCAGGTTTGCACTGCAAATGCGATCTCGAACGATGCAATCACCAGAATCTAGTGCATTGCAATTGCTAGCCAAAATGCCGCATCTACCCAGAATTCGGGAAAATCATTTTGTTGAATCTATTTTTCAAGTTTTTTCTATTATTTTTGTATTTCTAGTTTCTGTTTTCATCTTCTAACTTCATTATTGCATCATATTAGTTTATGGTTTTGTCAAATTTGGGTGGATTTTTAGTGTTTTTGCAGCTTACAGGTCTGTGCGGCACATTCGATTAGGGATTCACTACAACTGTTGAGGGCTTCACTGCATTTGCTGTGACATAGTCAACATTTTGAAATTTGTAGTCGCTTACTGGTCGACTGCATCTATGTGAGTCGCAACTGTCATTTCTTGCACCACATTTGCCCATTTTTCAGAATTAGGTCTTTAAAATAGGAATTTTTAGTTTATGTATTTTGCATTCAGTAGATTAGGGGTTTTTTTGTTACTGATCTCTGGTTTATAGCACGTGGCTTAGCTTGGAGGAGAAATTTGCATTTGGAGTTGCTAACTTGTTTATTTTGTTTTAATTTTGCAACACCTATGGTTTATTCACACTCATTGGGCTTAAAATTAACTTTCATTTACATTCATGGGCTTAAAATGAACAATAATCTTGCATTTATCACTTATTTGGGTTAAAAAGAATATTGCATTTTCACACTCATTGGTCTTAAAAGAACAAACAATTTGCATCAAGTGTCTTTGCAACTCTCACATTTCAATTTGGGACTTAAAAAGAACCATTATCTTTATTGTCTTGTGATTTTGTTCTTGTTTTGAGGTGTGTATGCTCTTCTCTCACACCTTGAGTGATCTTGGGAATCAAAAGCACCTCTTGAAATTTGCACTATCACACCACACATTTGGTTTTATTAAGGTGAATGAACTCTTGCTAGTGTGAGTCAAGTACATTGTGTATGCTCTCTCCTCATGCCTTGAGTGATCTTGGAGATCAAAAATAGTGTGCTTGTCTCGCTTTTGTTATACCCCATTAGAGTGGGCCTACCAATGTGGGATACATCTATACAAAGAACTCCTTGATGACCCCAATTGTTTTTTCTCTCAGGCTGGTATATAAAAGGATAAGACGAAAGTCAAGTCCAAACAACCTTGTCACCCAACCATTCTACTTGCTTGGAGGTATGTCCCCGAGTTGTGACTAAAAGACAAATTAGTTAGAAGCCACCCTTTTGATTGATTTTTAGCAACATTTTTAGTGCAGGGGATGCACATCGTACCTCGAAGATTCTTACTCTCACCATTTGGCTCCCTTGAGTTGAGACGAGAATACTTGGCTTAACATAAGTTACTTGTTTATACTTGTAACTTTCCAAGGAAAGGGCGATTTGGGGTATCCTTCCATTCGAGGATGCCCCTATATGTCCTATCTTGTAGATAAGAGTTGTAAACATAACCCGAAAGGGTGTCCCTCACTCACGTCGATGGAGATTCCTAGC
Organism: Sequoia sempervirens; assembly: GCA_007258455.2. NCBI lineage: Eukaryota > Viridiplantae > Streptophyta > Pinopsida > Cupressales > Cupressaceae > Sequoia > Sequoia sempervirens. Next base: position 426,655,383 of record VDFB02000015.1, read on the forward strand.
GTGGGCCTAAGAGTGCTGCCATTGGACATTGACCTTAGGGATAACAAGTGTTTGTGTGTGAATTATCTTCAATGTGTGCTAAAACTGTGAAAATTGAGGTGAATAACCTTTGAACATACACATTACGATCACACATTTTGACATTCAGACTAGCCAAGACTACTATTTTCTGACTTTTTGTTTTTGATTAGTGGTAAAACAGGTTTTGAATGGACTCGAAACCATCAGGTTTTAAGGGGACCCAAAACCCACACCAAGGAGAACAAGCTGCTCAAAAGATCAACACAAGAGCACCCAACAATGCAACAGGGAAATAGCAGGCCAACATCCAACCAAAAGCCAATAGCCTGCCCAAAAAAGAACCAAAATTTACATAAATATTAAACTCATTGGTTTTGATGAGACCAACAACCGCTACAGCCCATTGGTTTTGACGGGACCAACAACCCACTAAAAAGAGCTCCAACAACATAAATTTTAGAGCCCAACAAAACACCCTTTCCACCTCTATAGGAAAGGTCACCACAAGTGCACAAGGCATCACCAGTGATCTTCAAAAACCATCTGCTCTCTCCACCTCTATAGAAGAGAAACCCAAGCTCAACCATACCATCATGATTGTAGCACTCCTTATCCTTGAGAGTGAACACCACAATGATCAACTTTCTTTTCAAGATCTCCACCTCTATAGAAGATAAAGAAAAAAAGACAGCATGTAGGCCAGTAACAGCTCCCTTGCAACCACAAAACAGGGCCTCAACATCCCCCCAACTGTACTTTCAGGCATAACTAGATGCATCCCACTCCACCTCTATAGGAGGAAGGTCATAGCCAGCCACATCCATCTCCCCCTCAATAGAAGATAGGACCACCTCCATAGGAAAGGCCAGAGTAACCCAAAGATGCACAAAAAGAAGCACAAAGAGCAGCGCCATGGAACCACAAAGGAAAAGGACAACAAAAACATCACCACAATGAAAACCAGAGGTCAGAAGAAGTAAACATAGGATATCCGACCCCAAAGATTGGATTTCTGACTTTTTGTTGTGTTTTCCAAAAAAATTCACAAAAAATAGACCAAAAACTAATCAAAATTAGTTAAAATAGGAAAAAAACAAGTTGTTCACTGCATTTGTCACTGTTAACCGTATTTGCTTCCTAGAATGCCACATCTGCAAAAATCCAGAACATCGCAATTGCTGCTCAAAACACCACAATTGCTGCTCAGAACACAATAATCGCTACTCAGAACATCACATTTGCTAGTTGCTAAATTTTTTGGGGAATTCTAGAACAGTCTCATTTTTTATCAAATCTTGATTGTATTCTTGTTATAAGACCACGAGACTTGCAATTCTTAGATTTGTCATTTACATTCCATCCATTGGCTCACCTTTGCATTAGTTGCATTCATCATAGGTCAAAATTTAGGTCAAACTCTAGATTGCACACACCTTTGCAGACCTTAGATTAGGAAATTTATCAGACATTAGATCAGATTATAGTCACAAATTCATATTATCTTGACATTTTCCTTCAATCAATTTAGTCCCTTGTCCTTAGGTTGGTTCTGCAACTCACAAGTCTAGTTTGAGGTCACCTTGTTAGTTGTCATTTTAGTCCTTGTCCCTCTTAAGGTCATTGATAAACAAATTTTTCATTTTGGCTATCTTAGTTTGGTTGAAAACCTCTTCTTAGGTTTACCAAAAGTGCTTAGTCATCATAATTAGGTCATATTACCACCCCTCATCCCCAACATCATATTGACAATACATTGGCATATTTTAGTCATAGACCTACCATAGGTTTTTATCATTGTGACATTATCTTATCTACATTTTGATTATTGTCACTTTGACTCTTTATCTTGGTACATTATCATTTGGAATCCTTTATCTTGAAAAATCCAAAAACATAGTCTAGTTGCATACCCTTAGTCATATTCTTACCTTTTCATTGTCATTTATTAGGCTTCATATCCCACCCTCATCACACTTGCAAGTATTTTTATGGTCAAAACAAGAGCACAAAGGAAAAGAAAAGAAATGGATTTCTTCCATGATGATGATGATGACCTTTACAACTACACTAGCAACATGAACTTTGGCTCCTCTTCCAATGAAGCACCTAGACCTCATAATCCTTTTGAAAAATACAAGACCAAGGACATAAATGAGGATGAAATAGAGGCATCCTCCCAAGACCCCAATGTAGCATGATTTTTGGATGAGATAGTGGCACTAGACCCTCAAAGATTCTTAGCAAAAATTTTGAATAATGATTCCAAACTACCCCATGGCTTTGATGTTAACAAACTTCAAGAAAAACCATCACCAAAAAAACAAATCCAAGGACATGATGCATCTACTTCTAAAGGTTCCATCTCACAAAAAAATGTTTATATGCCTTTAGGAGGGTCAACACAAGATTCTACCATGATCCACACGTCACTATTTGGAACACAAGCCATGACACAATCAATGACACAACCCTTTGGCACTACATTTAATCCATTTGGATCATCATCTCATGCCATGGGTGCATCATCATCAAATCCTTTTGGTAAGAATAAGAGGACAAAGGTTCATATTCATGGACCCAAGACACTAATAAACACTTCAAACACCAACACTTCACAAGGTCCTAATACAAGCATTCCCCCAACAAGCGAACACACAAGTCCCTTTCAATCAATATAGTAATCAAAGTACACAAGGTCAAAACATTCCCAACCCATTTTAAACGCAATCCAATATGAACACCTCGCACATACCTCAAACCCCATATATTCAAACTCAAACCCCACATATCCAACCTTAAATTTCACATGTCCAAAATCAAATCCCATCATACACTCATAACATTCCAAATCAAAACATACCATATACACCTAGATTCAACACCAACTCATCCAACCAACATATCAAATTGCAAAACATGAACATGGGCCCCTATCACAATGCAGTTC
>VDFB02000015.1:426658450-426711739 GCA_007258455.2 Sequoia sempervirens
AGAGACAGGATAAGGCTTTGCAAGTGAACAAACATTTCTTGGCTCATACTACAAATTCTAACTAATATGATTGTTTTATAAGTTTCAAATGCATAAATATGGAGAAAAGATACAAACAAGCAAAGAGGCAATGTAAAATGCAAAAACTGTGGAGAGCAAAACAGTGCCAAATGCACACTACCATGTCCAGCAAAGTACAGCAATTAAAAAATATTGATCTGAACACCGAATCATGCATTATTCATAAATCTGCATGTTTATTAGCCTTGGATGACTCTATTACTTCAAATAGGCATTACCCAACAAATCACTTTGAAGAATAATATTAGTACATGATAGTAAGAGAGATGTTGCAAAATTTGTCTTTTGATGCAAGATTTTTCAAGCAGCAAAAGGGCTGAGTCAAAATAGGCTGTTGTTTGTACCAACAGATCATGGCAAGAAATTTCTCTAGACTTAGTTAGGTATTAGTGAGCACGATTAAAGGATTTGGATCCTTCAATGAATCTCTTAATAGGATCAATAACATAGCTCATTTTCTGTCCTGCAGGAAAACTAATCATCCAAGGCATATTGGAAGGTCAATCCACACGTTAGGAAAAGTAGAACCTGTAAGAGGCCAGCAGCTTAAATGGTAGTACACTACAATATGAAGATGGGAGGTCCAAGGTTTGATTTCTAGCTGGTTCATAGTTTACAATATGACATTGGAGCTAGATTAAGTTAAATCCGGTTCAAGTCCTAACTGATCCATATTTTTCAACACAACATAAAAAGTATGTCAATCTACAACTATAGAAAAGAAGCTTAAAGCAGGGTGTTTTACAGATATTAAAAGGTCACTCCACAATCTAGGAAATGAAGCTTAAGTGGGAGTATTGAAAGGTCAATTAAAACTCCAGAAAAAATGGTTTGCTTGGGATGTTTGAACTCAGCCCAGTATGTGGGTTGAAGGGGGTGGTTGAAAGATTAATCCACATTCAAGGGATAAGAAAACTAAAGAGGGGCTCATAGCTCAGTGACAGACCACCCCCAGATGTCAATGGAAGTCGTCGGTTCAAACCTAGCTCGTCCATGCATTTCAACATAGGATCAAGGCAAGGTTAATCCACTCTTGGAAAAGTGGATCGAGGGGGGTGTTGGAAGGATGTTGAGAGGTCAATTCAAATTGCCACGAAAAGTGGCTTAGTGGAGTTGTTGAAGGAAAAGTGGCTTGAGTGGGTGTATTAGAAGGTCAATCCAAATTCCAAGAAAAAGGTCAATCCAAATTCCAAGAACAGAGGCTTGAGGAGGATGTTGGAAGTTCCATATTCTGGGAAAATTGGAATCTGTAAGGAACCGATTGTTCATGGTAAAGTGCCTGTGCTGAGAGGAGATACAGCAGATTCCTGAGCTATTTTTTATAGTCTGTTGTGGAAAATGAATAGAAACTTACAATTCAGCTCTGCATAATCTGCAGTTAAATAGATAAACAAAGGTGGTTAAATATTCGTTACAAATTTGTGAGATGCTTGTCTGAAGAGAGGGAAAATAAGTATGACGTCTTACCCTAAGCTGAATTTGCCCACATCAACTCAGTATTTCGAAGTACAAGTTCACTCCATTTCAAGTTGTCTATAGTTTGATCTCAAAATGTGTTACCAATGGTAAAGTTATCAGTTGAAAGAAGAAACAATGATGATGCAAAGGAGTTTGTAGAACAATGTAATAGTTGCATGAGAAGGTGAGAAAGCAGGTTGAACAAAGCAACAAAAATACAAGACATTGATAATTTTGAAAGGATGAAGACCTTTGAAATCGTGGTGATCTTGTGACGGATTCATAGGGAAGAAGATATTTCCTTGAGGGGAATATAACAATCTGAAATACAAGAAGTTCGATCCCTGCAATGCCTTATCAAATTATGGGAATAATGCCTTTCAGATTGAGCTACCAGGAATTGAAATATCTTCAATTTTAAACGTTGCAATTTGCAAGTTGATGTGGACAACGTGAAGGGATGCATATGAGTTGCTAAGAACAGAACCAAAGGAGATAACCAAATTTTATTTTGGAATAGAAGATCACTAAAACAAGGTTTTCAGGTTACAAACAATACCTAGTTATTTGGAAAGGAAGATACCAAGAGGAAAGCACTTTGATTTCAGAAACAGAGTATGAGATCTGTGGAGGAGAAAGGCTAGTTGTTGCAGATTTGAGTGAACATGCTCATAATTTATTTCCACAGGGAGAGAATAATTCAGAGGTTTTAAGCTAAGGGGACTGGCAAACAAAGATTCTGAAATATTAGGGATCTAGTTCCAATTCAAAGGATAATTACCTAAATAAGGGTATTGGATTGGAAATTTAAGGATATTTCTTGCAGAACTTTTCTAATTAGAGAGAGAGAGAGGGGTGGTTGGCAAAGGCCCTGCATTGGCATGGGGAAGCATAGTTTACATGAAAATTAAGATGCTGTGTTGTGTACTCAGGATTTACCCTTCCAAAATTAAATAGAGAGAGAGAGAGAGAGCAAGAGAGCTGGTTGGCAAAGCCCCTGCATTGGCATGGGGAAGCATGGTTTACATGAAAATTAAGATGCTGTGCTGTGTACTCAGGATTTACCCTTCCAAAATTAAATTTAGAGAGAGAGAGCTGGTTGACAAAGCCCCTGCATTCGCATGGGGAAGCATGGTTTGCATGAAAATTAAGATGCTGTGTTGTGTACTCAGGATTTACCCTTCCAAAATTAGAGAGAGAGAGAGAGAGAGAGAGAGAGATATGGCAAAGCCCCTGAATTGGCATGGGGAAGCAGAGAGAGATATGGCAAAGCCCCTGCCAAATTTATTCATAAATCCGTGTCTGAAATTTATTTTCACATTACTGTCCCATACCATGTGTTGTGTTGTATGCCCTGTGAAAACCCTTCAGCAATTAAACTGCCCCCAGAAGGCACAATGCGAGCCATGAATTTATGAAAAAAATTGTTCCAAATAGTTTAACTACATAATAAATAGAAGGATATATAGATGATTTGTTCTTTAATGTCTGCACCCAAATTATGTCCTTAAAAAGGCTCCAACCTGGGCTTGTGTCTGTAGATATCTGATAATTGTAAAGCCTTTCTCAATAATGTGTGAGTTGTGACTTCACTCTGGCCCTATCTTTAATAGGAATGGTATTGTGTAACAGCTAACACTAACGAATATCTCAAGCTGGGAACATTTCCAAACACGTGTAACTGTAGCATTTGTTGAATCCTGGAAACATGCAATCTATGAAACATAGGTTTGATAGATACTACTTCTTGTCATCAATATTGATCTTTTGATCGCAAAATGAGGATTCCTCATGCATTGGTAAACAATTATGCTCTGTCAAAGGGCAAATCATAGAATAATCAGGATGTAAATCATATTACTAGAGAAAATCATAGTTTCCTTCTCTGGGAAGTATCTGCAGTTGCTCTCTCTTTTCTATTCGTTTCTTTATTTGGAGCATTTCTGAATCTTTTTTCAGACTAGACAATGACTATGATCATGATGAAGTACAGAAGTAGTATTTACTATATGGATTAAAACAGAAAATAAAACTTGACATATATCTACAAAGCGAAACAAGAGGCTGTAAAGATTATAAAACATACAGCATTTGGGGAGAAATCGACTGTATCAATAATTATTTCAAACCAAGATTTTCAGCTTTTACATAAATTTCAGGAATTAATATCTGCAAAGATGACCATCAAGTATCTTTCGACATTTTGCTTCTTTGCAAGGGTTATCTCCCTAGGACTAAATTCAGGTTCCTTGATTAACACATCTTTCAGAATCCCTTAAAGCTCGACTGATCAGAAAAATAACTAGCAAAATTCAATTCTATCATTCATGTACAAACTCTGAACAATAATATCTAAGGTACAATCGAGTTTTCTTGAATTCTATTTACATGTGAGATACTTCCCATTCATTTTAAGCAAAATTGTAGAAACTTGAGGCATTTTTAATCGGATATACATATTTTTAGCAGATTGATTAATTTTTCACAAAATTTCAAAAATATCACATTTGCCAACGAATTTTAGATAAGTATTACTATTTGCCAAATTTCATATGAAATTTACTCAAAGATATTAGAATCGCCTAGATTTTTCCTCAAAATTGGCCTATGGAACGTTTTTTTATGAAATAAACTTGAGCATAACAAGGTGAAAATAAGTGAATGGCGAGTCGAATCTACAACTGCAAAATATTCAGAATGTACAATCAGGCAAGAACAAAATATTCAGAATGTACAATCAGACAAGAAAAATTGTCTTTCAGTGCTTCTGTCTCACTTATGAGGAGTGGAGAAAGAACTTCTTGCTTTCTGTACATATATTATGTATTATAACTTCAACGACTGAATAACAAGCCATATTTTTAAACTGGCTAATTGAAGTCTGGTATTCTTATGATTCAGATCTACAAAAATCAATTTTATTCAAGATTTGAACTATCTTCTAGTACCTTTCTTCAATGGCTGAAGAACAGAATCACAATACTTAGAATTGAGGAACTGGGATCTAGTTCTCTTTGAGCTGCGAACACTCTGGGTTGCTCCATGATCTTTATCGCTAGCATGACCATCTATAACTTGATTCTCATTGGGCTCGATGAATTCAAGGCTACCCGAGAAAAGCTCTGAATTGGCAGCTACGTTCTTTTCTGCGTTGCCATGAAGTTGAGAGAGAGATTTGAAAGCACTCTTGGCTCTTCTGATGACTCTTTTCTGGCAGAAGGGTACTCCAGTCGGATGAAAGATTGCCCACTGTGCCGATGAAGCCTTAGCCCTTTGATCTTCTCCTGTGTAACTATTTTCTAGAACCCAAACTGCCATATCGGCCAAAATATGCAGTGCTGCAAATGATTCAGAGTTTTTCTTCTGAATTTCAGAAGAGCTATTATAAATCATGCTGTGGCCTCTTTTGGGTTTCTCCATGTTACTTAAAGTGGCTTCTGAGGCACTCACAGCCCTGAGATACCTAATCTCTTCTTTCATACCCCATAACTGCAACTTCAAGTTCTCCGATCCTGAACAAGAGGGAGAAGCCTCCATTGAAGTTTCTCTGCTGAAGCCAGCACAGCTGTTATGAATACCATCGGGAGAGAAGCCGTTATCATTGTCAGGAGCAGCTCTTTGGCCTCTCTTCCACACCCTTAATTTGGATGGCTCACAAAACTTTCCATCTTGCAGCAAATTTCCATCCGAACAGGGCAAGAACTGTAACTGGGGGCTCAAATAGCCATCTGGGCGGCATGAAATGGCATCGAAATCAGTAACACTAGTATCAGATGAGGAGGAAACATTCGGAACTTGAAGTACTATGGTGGGGGATTTGCTGCAATTAGGCTGTCCATTCTTGCAGTTGGAGCTGGAGAGATTAAGTTCCACAGTTGAACATTGAACAGACAAATACATATCCCTGCAAGGGCCTCCGGATTTGGACGCATTGCCTTCAGAAATTATGTGAGATCCGCGGACGAAAGCAGCATCCATGCATTTCCTTGTCTTCAACAAGCCTCCTTCATTGAGCATATTTAAACACGACCCACCTGCAACAGAGCTGGTTTCGTCCCGCACTGGGCAAGAACCACTTCCAGCAGAACCGATCTTTGCGAATGAGAACGTCTTGCGAGCGTTGCCCCATTGCCAGAAACTATCACACTTCTCCATAGCACAATCTGAAGCCAACAAAATCTCCACAGATGGAAGCCTGAAAATGCAGTGCCAGGAGTTGAATTGTATGAACTCGAGATCGGATCAAAGGCTTCTCATCTGAGAAAGCCACAACTATATAAGCAGATTTTTTAAGAATATAGCAATATGATCAAGGAACCATTATTGCCAATTAAGCAACAGAGTTCAGGCGATCAAAACACTGAATACAAAAGTAAAGCAGGAAAAACAGATTATCTGAATATAATTTTTTTGAAGATGAAGGCGCCCAATACAAACTCTTCTTACCCAATTGAGGTTATTACAGTTCAAGCAAAGAATTACCAGGTTTCCTGAAGATGAAGAATGTGGTGGAGATGATGTAATATAGGCGGGGAGGTAAGCGGAAGCTTATAATTTAGGGAGTCGCTTAATTGAGGACCCGCTAATATGCCTGCATTATCTCTACTAACTATATCACACTGTTAAATTGCATGTGAAGCTATTTAAATTTTTTTTTTTTGAGCAAGATGAAGCATGTTTATGTTTTGTTGTTTTTTTTAAAAGGGGGTTTATTTTCATTGGTGAAATTTTTATTTTTGTTTTGGGTTTATTTTAATAGAATATTTAATATAATTATATATCTATATATATGTTAAAGTGGAATTAGATAATAGATTTTAGAAGGGTATTCAGGTGTCAAAAAATGTGGGTTTCATTTCATATTGTTTATTTGCGGATGATACACTCTTATTCAGTTTTTCAAAGGCGACCTCTTCCATTAAGAGGACTTTGTCTAATCATTGCAAGGTTTCAAGTCAAGCTATCACCTGCAATGAACCAAATATTTTTTCTTTAATACCTCCCCTGTTGTTGTGGGTAGAATTTCAAAGCTTCTTGGATTTAAAAGGGATTCCTTACCAAGCACTTATTTGGGGGTTCCCCTCTTCTCTGATGGTAACAAGGCTGATTTTTGGGATAAAGTGGTTTCTAATTTTCATTCAAAATTAGTAAACATGGAAAAGCAAATGGTTATCCTTAGTAAGAAGATTAACTCTTATTAGGTCAATCTTATCTGCTATTCCAACTTATATGTTGTCTCATCTTCTAATGTTTTCTAAAGTTGCAACCAATTTAAAGAAAATAATTAGATCTTTCCTTTAGAGTGGAAAGGGGGAGAAGTCTAAATTACCTATATTGGCTTGGGAATTTGTTTGTAAACCATAAGTGATGGGGGTATGAATCTAAGAGCTATGACTTTCCATATTCATGCTTTGGGGGAAAAACTAGCTTGAAAGATATATTCCTCACAGTGAACAAATTGATTTAAGCTAATTTAAAATAAGTACTTAGACTAGCTTGACAAAGAGAGTATCTTTACCATCTCCAACCCTCCTTTCAGTTCCCTAAGGTGGAATTTTATTATCAAATGTTGAAAGGTTATAACTTCAATATTTTCTTAGGTAGTTAATAATGGGAAGAAAACCCTACTCTAGTAGAACTCTTGGAATGGCTTCAGAGTTCTTGAAAATAGGCTAGATTTGAAAGAAGCTAAGTATTTTTTTATTATTTGAATGTGGCAAGAGGGTTGAAGACTATATGGTGATTTCTTGGTCTAATAACTATCCAAATGCTACTTGGAAAGATTTCTCTCATTTAGATTTTCCAAATATCTAAAAGGAAATATTATAGGATATTTTATCTAAACGGAGAATATTATATTCTAATAAGGAGGATGAATTGAAATGGATGGGATCAAATTCTGGTTCTTACTACATGAAATCTAGGTATTCAAGTTTGGTTGACAAAGGTTTGAATTCCTCTTGGATTCTAAGTCTCTATTGGGGTAAGTCAACTCATCACAAAGTCCTCTCCAAGGTAAGGCTTCAACGTTTTGGTATTAATATGGACTTGTTATGTTCATTTTCTTTGAAGGAATATGAAACTATGGATCACTTTTTTCTTCATTGTGATTTTGTTGCTAAAAGTTGGGTTTGGGTGTGGTTGTCTAAAGTGGAAATGTGCCTTCCCAAGGTCGTTACCTTAGTTATTTGAAAGCTAGATTATTTTATTCCAAAATTCCACCTTTGGATGTTTATGGTCCATTTTCCCTTCTTTGGTTATTTGGCATATCTAGCATGAAATAAATTCTAGAGTTTTTTTAGGAACATAGAAAATACATGGGAAATCGTGATCTATAGATTGGAGTTGGTTATTTCTAAAACTATAGTGTATGTTGTTATTCACTCTTCTTAGAATAACTCGTGCTTCTCCTCGTAGGATTCAAATTTCATGAAAATGTGGCCCCTATTCAAAACTTTCTTGTCTCATGGATCCATAAAATGTGTCAAACCATTCCATTCAAGAGTTCATGTTAAGTGGAAGCCTCCTCCTAGAACTCTTTCATAAAGCAAATTTTTGATGAGGCCTCCAAAGGAAATCCTAGGACTTTTGGTGCAAAGTGTGTTGTTTTGTGGCCTTAATGGAATGGTGATTGTTGCAACTTCAAAAAGCTTCAGGTTGGTACTAATAATGAGGCAAAAATATAGGATCTTATCTTAGGCTTAGATCTAGCCCTAAAAAGGGGCTTTCAAAAGATTATTATAGAGGGTGATCCAATGTTTTGATTAAGATAAATCGAGAAGAGCCAGAACCCAATTACAAAATAGTTATTAAGGCTAAGAAAAGGGGTCTCACAAGCATTGAAACAATAGAAAATCTTAAAACTAAAACAAAAAATAAACTAGCATAAAGCACAAAAATAAACAAGACCAACCTAAGACCAGTAGACGCACAAGACCAACTACTGTTCTCCAAGAAGATGGAGACCTTTAATGGCCTACTATTCCTTGGAGAGAAGCTGAAGATTTTCTTTGAAGGAGAGGGCCTTGAGGTTCTTCTTACTAATATTGTCCTTGGGAGCAAGCAACACACAGTCCACATTCTTGCCTTTTTTCCTTGAGCTGGTATGAGGGGCCTCTAATTGTTCATCTCTGGCACGCTTAGCATGGCGGCTCTTAAGATCTTGCTAGAACACCTAAATGATGACTGCTATTTCCTTCACTATTTCCTTCTTGTATTTTATAATCTCTTGCAAACTGAGGAGAATTTTGTCTTGGTTGTTGTGGAGATTAGCAACCTCATTCCTTGATCTTGTACACTGCTCAAAGGAATCAATAACATTTTTTATCTCCTCAACCTCTTCTTCTATTGGCTCAATTGTCAAAAGTTATAGCCATTCCTCTCAGCAACTCCAAGTGATATGCATCCTCCACTTCAACTGGCTAATCTTTAGACTTTTTGAGCATGGAAGTCTCTAGGTTTTTAATTTTATTCTTCGTCGTAATCAATTAGGGTCCAACAACCACTTGAGGATGCCATTCTAAATGTTGGTGGCTTTGTAGAGCTCATCCAACTTCTCCCTCAGGGGGGGCACAATTCACATAGTGGTTAGAGGAGTCCAAAGGAGTATCCTCAGGTTCTTGAGTTTGGTCAACATCAAGCTTGGGGGAAGAGGGGGGACTAGTAGAAAATTTATGCAGAGGAGAGCTACGCAGAGTCTTCAGTGGAAACATGATGTAAGGGATTCCAAACCCTCAATCAAAAACTCATGACAATAAACAAAGCAACTCATAAAATGCTTGAAAAGACACAAAAAATTGCAAGAAGTGTCATAGCTTCTCATTCAAACTCTCTAGAAATTACATAATAACAAAGCAAATATGAAATTACAATTTTTTTAGCAGCCATGTGGGCTAGTGAAATCCATTTCAAAACTTCTATAAAACTGAATTATAACAGCAAGAATCAATTACAAAAATTGTCTCCTTAAATCAATCTTCTTTCACAAGATTCTAGCTCCTGCAAACTTCAATCTTCAACAACAACACTTCAACCATGAATTCCAAATATTTTGCTGCTGCAAAAGTCTTCTTGTAGCCTGCATAAACAAGTTTTATGCAGCTCCAACCCAAAAATCCATGCCCAAGGATACTCTCCTTCAAATTCTGGAAAATGACAATTTCAAAATTGTCAAATCTCAACCTTCAACATGCAACCACAACTCCATTCCCTGTAGCCTCCATCTTCCACACCCAACCTAGGAAGAATGCATTGAAAATACATTCCAATATATTAAATGCTCAACCAAAAATCAAAAATCAAAACCACTCCCAAGAAAATCTACGCCTTTCTCTTCTTCCTCAAAAATTTGCCCTCTTGACAAACTAAAAGATTGCCAAATAAAACACTTAGCACTACTTTCAAAAATCTGATTTTTCCCTCCTTTGAAAAGGCTGCTCCAACAATTAGAAAAAGCATAAAATGCTCCATGATGCAAATTAGTAACTCCCCAAAAAATCCATGCCAATATTAATATTTTAATTTTTTTATGCTTTTCAAACTTTGAAATTGACTTCCTGCACTATCTCCCACTTCAAGATTTGCAACAATAGAATAAGACCAATTATTTAATATATTATTTTTGGCCTAATATTGCAATTTATTCCTCCAATAAAATAATTATTAAACCTTAGAAAAATTTAAATTCATTTTGTTTTGTTGATGCAAGATTGCTCTCACAACTCAGGATGCTATTGCATCAAAACATCTGACGAAGGGGACCAAGAGGAGTCATAATTGTTATTCGAGATAGAAATTTGGGGGATCCTCAAAAGATATATTTTCTTATGGAGGGAGTAGGGACATCAAACCCAGAGATTTTTCCTTTGGAAGCACGAGGGGGGATTAGACCTAGTGACTCTAGGTTGATGGAGGGGGGGTAGAATAAGTAGTAGATACAAGGGTAATGGGAATTTCCTCCAAAATTTCAGTAGCACTTTTGAGAACAAGGGTTGGGTTAACCACACAAGGGAGGGAAGATAAGATCAGGGAAAGAGCCACATTATGCCAATAGAATTTGTAGATCAAACCCTGATGAAAAGGCACTGCCTTCCCATTTTCTTGAACAATTTTAACGAATTGCTCCAAAGAAGAGTGGACCCAAAAGGCAAAGTTCATTTTAATATTGTGGTGGAAAGAGGTGATTCAATGTTGGTAATGCTATGAAGGAAAAATAAAATCATAGAAATTGGCTTATATGATGGAAAGTCCACAGGAATTGCTTGAGAAATTTGACTACGCTTTAGGGAGGCAAACGGCTTAGCGGATCGTCTTACAAATTGTCGTTGTCTATGCAGCCATTAGACTGCACATTTGACTGTGTTTATTAATTTATTAAAAATAAGGATTCAATGCATTTTATATTTTCAATTAATTAATATATACAGTCAAGTATACAGTCTGATGGTTGGGTAGACGTTGTCTTGCAAATTGGGATATTGATAATGACAAAGTCTATGTTGAAAGTGATTCCATTAATGATTGGAATGATGATCATCTTTCTAAGCTTGTTAACAAGGATATTGTTCATGAAATTTTAAAGTGAGATCATCGGTCCCTGTTGTGCCTAGAAGGCATTTGGTGATTGGGGTTGGCAGCTTTGAAGTTTCCCAATGTGTTGTGCTAGTCCGGAGTGTGTGGTTTCCTTATTTGGAAAGCTTCCTATTGGTCGATCTCCCTGCAGTTCTTGCCACTCATGTGGCGGTGGCCTCCGTTCACCACATATTGTTTTGCCTACTAACGAATTTTGTACTCTTAACATTTTTTTAATCTTGGTCTTAATTACAGGCGTGTACTTGGATTCCTCCCAAGTACTTGTCTCTCATGCCACTCTTCTTTTCCACTTATGGTGGATTGGTGTGGTGCCTCTTTCTTCGACTTGGTTTTCCACTTGTCAAAATTTATTGCTTTCCTTGTGCCTTCCACACTGTTTCTTTATTTCAATGCAGACTTGGCTTGTGCTTCTCTGAAGGCGAAGGTACTTTTGTTCGATTTGTAGATGGTGTGTGTGATATGTTTTCACTCATCATGATTTCAGATGGATTTCTGGGTTGTTCTTTCCCCACATTGTCTCTGGTGGGTTATGGTCTATCAGTGGAGGATTCATCTCCCCAAGTGTTTTCGGGGTTGCAGAGATGATTTTATCTTTGATAGAGAGAAACCTGGTCATGTTTTTTTCCTGCCTTGTGTTCTGATGGAAGAAGCAATTCATTCTATGATGGGTCATGATTGGCTGGTTCAAAATAACAAAGCTATGTTTTCAAAGGTGGCTTTTGTGTTCTTTTCAAATTGCAGACATTCTACTCAATAAAGAAGTGGTAAAATTGTTGCTTGTTAATTATATCCAACCTTTCATTTTTTTGTTTTCTCTGCACTGGATAATTACAGTTTGGTTCATAGCTCGGTGGTCTGCCTTCTACTCCTGCCATTTCTTCGACCCTTTAAATTATGAGAGTGGGTCCCATCTGCAACTCTCCTGTTGATTCCCTTCGCAGTTCTCAGCTTGGCTCGTTTGAAGGTGGAGATTTGGTGAAACATCTTTAATAATGCCTTTATTTTGTTTAATGCTCTTCATATTCTTCTCAAGAATATGGAGGGAGTTCTTCACCTTCCCCTCTCTTCACTTCCTACAATGGTTGATGGTGATAGCTCTAGTGGCAGCTGCAATGGTTGAATTTTGTTGTTTCTCTTGTTTTTGAATGCTTTATCTCCTCTATAATGTCTTTCTTCCGGTCTTTGATGCTGATGTAAACTCTTTTTTTAAAGTTAAATATATAGTGGCTTTGCCACTTTTGATTGAAATGATATATTTTAATGGTAAGTTTGGTTTATAATTTGATATTTATTTTACATTTATTTGTATTTATTTTTATCATATTTTTAATTTACATACAATTTTATATATCTGTCAATATTAGTTATTCATTGTATTTATATGTTCAAATTCATATCTATATATTTAATTATTGTTTTGAACCCAATAATTTTATGTGTTAGCTCAATTCTAAGTGTTTCTAGATCAATCATAATTAGCTCAAGATTAATCCCAAATTCAAATTTTAAAAATTAAAATTCTAATCTTCCTACCATTTTTCACGAGACATTGTGAGCTGACTTGGTACATGTTTATGTGAATTATTTCTTTGTGCTTATTAAATACATTCAATGTGCATTTAATTAATATGGTACTATGTGGAAAAAATCATTCAAGGAACATTTTGATTTGGATCCTAACAAGAATATATCTACATCAAACTCAAATTTTGCATAAGATTCACATAGGCCATCTACATGCTTGAGAGTTTTGTCTTTGATTATGCACTCAAAGTCATAAAATCAACATAGTAGAGGTCGACTTAAGAGAACTTGATGTTAGTGATTAACAACTTCCCCAAAGTTATTTTTAATACAATTTGGACTAGGGACTTGAATGAAAAAAGCCCAATCTAGTAACATTAAAATTTATCAATATATTCAAATGCAATATGAAAGCAACAATGTCAAATGATAGTAAGATTTAACTCTATGTAGCTCAATACAACTTGCTTATGAAATTACACAATGCTTTAGAGACCACAAGAAAATTCCTACATATACATCTTTCATACACAACTAAAATTATTAGCATAACATTCTCTTATACATTAGACTTCTTATGATTTTCTTCTCTATCCATCCCTATTTATTCTCATGTGCTCTATTTTCCTTCACTTTGTTCTCTTCTTATATCTACATCAAGCCTCTATTTCTTCACTTTTCTAAAACCCGAGTCATCAACAATAACCTCCAAGCAATTTTCATAACCAAGAAAACCTTTGTCCTACCTTCCCAAATCATGTTGCTAGCTAGTAGAGAATTAAAACACATAGCATGAGCAATGAAAAATGTCCCTTGTCATCTTGAATTGGCAAGAAAGAACAAGAAACCACTCTTAGTAAAGAAAAACACCAAGAACACATCCATGCAATATAAATCATTTCAAAGGTCAAACCCCATGATTTAAGAAAATATGAAAGGTCATTATTGGGGTTTATGTGACCTCGCCAAAAATAAATTAAATCAACAACCTTGTTCTAGCACTATCTAGGATTAAAAAAAAAATCCCTCAATTTAAAAAGTTATAGTTAGTGGTTTAAAAGCTCTTGACATATCTTTTATATTTAATTTGTATTGCATAAGTAATAATAACATACCATCCAACCAATTATTGTTTAACTTAGCATCAATAGCTAAAATAACTCTTTAAGTTTTATTTTCTATCATGGTTATGAAATACAGGAGATATCACCAAGGGTTTATGTTTTATAAAGCACAACTCATGTAACATCGTATGTAGGGCCTATCAGTTTTTTGAAGTAGTCCATACACCAAAGAATGTCATGAAGCAAATTTCATGGAGCTTGTAACAATTTGAAGATGGTCTTGTTGAAAATCCCCAACATATATGCATAAGTCTCTAAGGGTACGTCTCATGGAGGGGGGCTGCCTAAAAAATTTGAGTGGGTGCTATGAGACTTTTTAGGAATATTTTGAAGCTGGTGGTCCCATGAATTTAGTAGTGCAGTTCAGCTTAAAAGTTTAATCTCCTCTGTTGGGAATCTAAATTTATAGATGTGTGACAAGTGGCAAAAAAAAATCTTAAGCTGGTGGGGCAATTTCTAGTCCCACCCAAATTTCATCAGCTGAAATCTCCACTACTAAAAAATAGGGACTGTTATTTTTCAGAAAAAATTCCAATTAATCTTGAAGCATAAATATTTTTCTCCGTGAGACCTCGTGCTCTATGAAAATAGATGCCCAAAACCCATGGGACCGTAAATTTTTAGGTGAAGCTTACGTCAAAAGGTTTTTTAATAAAACTCTAGTCATATCTTATTTTCCCACGTCCAAAAAGCAAGTTCTTTACGTGCATGTGAAATGATGAGTTGTCTTTGAGATGAGTTTGAGTTCTATTCTGAAGATAGGTCGAACCGTTGAGTTTTTTTTTTAGTCATTGTTTTAGGTTTTGCATGTACAAATATAGAGGCTCCACGAATTTAAAGAATGCATGAACAAGAATCTGAAAGCAATTTAAATAATGCATGAGCAAGAATCTGAAAGCAATTTAAAGAATGCATGAACAAGAATCTGAAAGCTACCGTTTGAGGTACATGCATATAACCTTGGAACCGCAAAGTAGTTTGAAAACTTATCAGTCGTTAATCTTATGTGGACATTTTAATCTTGTGAAGAATTTGTCCAATGATGAAAGGGTTAGTTTGAGAGTGGTTTTGAGGGTTTGCTTTCATTGAGTTTTGAGGCGAAGGCTGTGTTGTCACAATGAGGTCAAATAGAGAAAGGAACAAGGTACAGTCCAAGCAACATGAGTTTTGTTTAAGCGTAACAGTCTACGAAAAAGAGATCTTCAAAACCTAGGGCAGAGTTTCAAAAGGCATCCATGAATACTGAAAAACCCTTTGACTATGCCAGCCAAGCCTATGTGACTCATGACTGTGAAAAGCATGGTCAAAGTAGAGAAAATAAATCACAGTTAAATGGACAGATCAAACACATGATAGAGAGGACAGTCTATTGAAGGAGGCTTTGTATAATGAACGTTGGAGGAAAATCACTGGCACAACTGTATTTGCTCTTTGCTCTTTGGAGATGGACGTTGTTTTGGAGAAATACAAGGATTTGGGAAAAGCCAACAAGACTGGTTGCATCCACTGAAAAGTATTTAGTGTTTTTGAAGCCCGATAGCAGGTTGACTACAGCTGAGCCAATAATGAGACACAATGAAGCCTTTGTAAATTTTGTATTGGCAATTGGAATGTGGGACTTTTTGGTTTCCTGCACAGGTTTTCAACCCTGAGCATGGTCTTGCTGGGTTTATGCTGTCATGCTATGATGCAAATCTAAATCATGACCGAAATTCTGACACCTTTTGTGCAAGGTAATTGCCCCATTCTGCAAGGTCACCGGTCAATATAGTTTCTCATTATGTTCAAGTCATTTGATTTCTAGCTAGCAGCGTTGGAGAAGAAGGATTACACAGAACCAACAAAGTCTATGAAAAAGAGATAGGTTGTCAACAGTTTATGAAGATTCAAAAGACAATGGTAAGAGCTGTGTTAATTGTGCAGTAATTTAAGGAATCTCATCTGTTTTTACTTATTGAAAGGTACAAGACTTATCTTGAACAGAAAAATCTATTCCAGAGCTGCCTTAGAGAGCTGGCTCCCCAATCCGATAGTGATTTTAGGGATATAATGAAAATGCCTTTGGATGTTGCAATGAAGGAAGCTTTCAGTTGCAAAGAGATGGAATTGACTCGGCTATAAGAAAAAGGCAATGAAATTGAGTCAGCACACTCTCAACAAATAAAGAAGAGATAAAAACTTTGAAAGAGTTACTCCATAAAATAGAAGAGGATCTTAAGTCAATGAGTTTGGATGGTGAATCCACAAAGTACAGATTGCAGATCACTCAGATCAAACACGTAATAGAATGGACAGTCAAAAGCTCAAAGCACAGTTCAGTGGTCAGAAAGGGTCAGTTCCCCAACGTTTGAAGAGTTCTCTGTCTTTTATATGGGTGCATGCTAGTTTACCTCTGAGCATGGTTCTTTTGATTCATTCCTTCATGGGTTTCAGATATGATTCAAAGATGAGAAGCACACATGTTTAATCTGGTTGGGTTGCCTTTTTGGTTCTTGAAATGGGTGTCTTGCAGAAGTTGCTACTTTGCAAGTTCATATATGCCACAGAAATATAGATGGATAAGTGGTTTTCCTTGGTAGTCTGAAATAACAGTTTAGATTAGAATTATGATAACAATAATACCAACACCATGGAAAACATACTTCCAAATAGTAATGATGGTACTACCATAATGCATGGTAACTCATTATTGGCAAGTGATGACTTCACAAGTAAAATGATGCTAACTCCTGGCCCTACTGGCAACATCTTTTCACACAGTGCTGACAATATCTCTTCCCTACCAAGACAGTTGTGACAAAATGTATAGGCATGTTCTAGGAAGCCAATAGATTAAATGCCAAGTTATGAAGGAGCAGCAAGGAGCTTCAATTAGAAAGAGGAAATCATGAACAAGACATTTAACCAAGATGGCAACCATAATTGTTGCAAGTATGAAGATGTTGATGCAAGAATGAAGGTGTTGTCATTGATCTCAACTGGTTAACTAGTTATCAACTAGTTGTTGTTGCCATTAATATCATGGATGTAGATTATTGGTTGTATGTGTCAAGGATATTGAGAAAATTGTAGTGAAGAAAGGTTGCAGGTATTCAGTGTTTGCTCCAGGTTTTGCTCTGGGATTTGCTCCTATGTTCATGTGGTTAGATATGTTGATCATGGGTTGGAAGTTGCTATACCCAGATTTTGGGTTTCTGGATCATTATACAATGCAAGTTATGTTCACCAATTGTTAACTGTGTTTTTTCAGTATCTCAGGCTAAGGTCTAGGAGAAATGTAGTTGCTCTGGTTTTCTTCTTGTTCGAGTTTTATGACTTGCGGTTCTAGAGATAAACAAATATGATCGTGTTGAAGGTAATTTTGTTGTTTGAGAGGATTGGATTGTGCTAAGGTTGCGTGTACGCAATTGTTCTATGTGTTTTACACTGGTTTGGTTGACCTTGTGTTGAACACTACTTGCAAAGTTCATGAAGCATGTTGGAACTCATTTAGGTCCTCATTAAGCATGTGTTTGGGTTGCCCTCATTCTAATTCCACCCTAGAATATTTTGGCGCTGACCTAATTTAAATTTGTAAATACAAATGGTGTGTGTGTGGCCAACTTTGGATATGTTTCAAAGTTGAAGATGGTATAAATACATGATGAGATATTGGTGAAAGATGTGCAAAGAAATAGAGCAAGATAGATGTGAGATTGATGCGAAATAGAGTGTGTGGTTGAGCAGATCAATGCAAAATCTTAGTGGCAAGTTTTTAGATGTAGTGAGCTGAAGGTGTACTCTATTATTCAAGCATGTTTGCAAGTGTGTGAGAGAATTGTGGTGGAAATATTTGTTGTATTGAGATCGTCTTCTCTCTGTAATGAATCTCTTCTATCTTCTTTGTATTTGTGTGGCAGTGAGCCCTCCGGGTGGTTAACCCATGTTGGACAGTGAGTCCTAATCCAAATAGTAAGTCTTGTTTTGGCAGTGAGCCTTTGTATTCAGTTTTGATATTATCTATATTATGAGTTAATCCTCACCGTGGTTTTTCCCTTATTGGGTTTTCCACGTAAATCTAGTGTTGTGTGTGTATGGTTTTAACTTCTTTCAATTTCTACATTTGCACTTAATGATTAATCATATTAGCAGAGTAAAGGATTTGTACACTAACTCATTTGACTGCAAAATCCGACGAAATATGTATAATTTGATGTATCATCGGGTGCTTGTAAAATTTGATGTGTAATTTTCAAATTTTTAAAAGTTTATTCTCGACGTTCATCGAAATTTCTACGAACCTGGGTTTCGTCAAAATTTCGACTAGCAGTTTCATCGAAATTTCGACAAACATGAAAAATAAGAAAAAAATCAAATTGTGGCCGACATAAAGAAAAGTGAGTTTGCTGATTTATTGCAACAGTGTTTTGCTCTACTTGAGACAGTTTGTGGAGAACTAAGGATGATTTTCTTGGGAAAAATCAGAAAAAAGTCAAGAAGATATCGCCAGGTTGAGGGTAGTCATTGTCTTTTTGCATAATTTAGTTATGAAGTCAGATTTGTAGTTCCAGGTTTGAAAATCATATTTTAAAACATCTCATCATATTTCATTTTTAGAAGTTTAGGGTTTTGAGAATTTCATGTCCAAATTTTGTTGTGTGGAATCACCATAAGATCACAACCAAGGAATAGATTCTTGTGATTGTAATTATGTGATCCATAACTCTATTGGTCATGTGGCACAGTTGTGCTATAACAAATACAGGATGCATTCATGTGTGACCCAAGTTTAATGTGGCTATGTTGTGATAGAAATGGAGGCACTCATATAATGTAGTTAATTTAGGTTGTATAATGTAGGTGTCAATCATCATTGGGTGCATTCAGGTTGTCTCAAGTTTAACAGGTTACGATGTAATTATAGCATGATCCAAGAGTGATTACCTCTTGCTGCAATAAAGAGCTTATAACTCTGGTTGATATGCAGAGTGGTTGTGTTATATCAATTATGTAGTGCATTCAAGCACAACCCATGTTTAATGGGCTATTCTAGAGAGTGATCAAGATTTTCTAAACCTTATGAATGTTACTTAAAAGTGTATAGCTTAAACTACAAACCAAGTTTGTTACATACTTGAATGCAATCTTGGGTTACTGCAAACTATAATAATGTGATATGCTAATAACCATTATGGAAAGTATTAAAGAAAGACCCATGCTATATAGGATACATTTCCCTCGATCAGGTTTACATACCTTAATGATCAAACACAAGCTTCCCACACACTCTAGGATACAATCCAAGATCATACCACAACTTTGTCAAGACAACTAATTTTCTGACCCAAGATTTAAGGTTGTTTTTTAATACCAACAGAAGCATTGGTAAGAGCATGATTAGGGTACAAACCCTAGGCCTCTATAGAAACATAAACAATAACTCTAGTGGATTAATGAGGTTGCAATACCAGAAAGATTTAGACATTGTAGCTAATAACAAAATCTTGCAATCTAAAGATTGTAGCCAATAACAAGCACACTATGTAGCTTAGTGACATTTGTAAATGCAATTTGTGATAAGAAGAATGACAGTCACTTGAGATGTGACAGTCAAAAAGAGGCTGAGCAGTGACAAGATAATAAAGCTCAAACCTTGCATAGTAAAAAGATTTTAACAGTGAGTTTCCTTACCCCCTTGCTGACCTTAAGGGTTTTTCAAATGCTTTTGGTAGTGTTAGACAAGGAAAATGCAATTAGGGAATGACTGTCCAAATGAAGTAATTGTGGTAATCATAGGTTCAATGTTTCTTCTTAGCCATTAATGTATAATGGAGGTAGTGAATTGCATGTTTGAGCAGTGTTTTGAGAATCATCAAAAATGGGAGAATAGTGAATAATAACTTGTGGACTATGAAGTAGTGTCAATAAGGTTGAAGGATCTTAAGATCTACAATACCATGAAACAATTAGTCCCCTGTAGTAAGTAGGCAGTCTATAGGGCATAGTTTGATTTTATAGAACGAAAGGAATCTTCAAGTGATAGTGAGTGAGTTGTTTGAGATTGTAGCTGAGGGTGCAATACCCAATCTTAAAGGAAGTTAGCAAAGCAGTAAATGTGCAAGAAAATAAAATCGTACACAACAAACAATTCACAATGTTATCTTGCATAATGCCTTGAGTTTGAAAACAAAATCTCATTGTATCTTGATGAAAGTGGTGACTTTAATGGTCAATCACTGAAAACCATGATTTTAAAACATGCTATTGTGCTTATGGAGGCAACATTTTAAGGAAGGTAGTGAGTGGTGGTTTGGAACAATGGCAGGTATGAAGGACTTGCTTTATATGCATACTATGTAGTCTAGCTTAAGACAATGTTCTTAAAAGAGATTGAAGGTGGATTATGGAACTCAAGGGTTACTATGAAAATGATTAAAGCAAAAACTGAGATCTATTTAAATGCCACAGTCATGAAGATATTAAAGATGTCACACGCAAAACCCTAGTAGCTGGAGTAATGAATACAGTGTCAAAGAGGATAGTGTGTTGGGGTAGATTTAGGAGATCTCCACATTATCTAATTATAGGGAAATACATCATTTATTTATTTTTTTAATTAAAAGAAATCATTCTAAACCCTATATAGGATACATTGGTACTTCAAAAGCATTTGAAGGAATTTGAGATTATGCAAATATATGTCAAGTAAATACCTAGATTACAAATAGTAGCAGGAACAATGTAAGATTTGTTGAGCAGAGCAGGAATGAGATAAGCAGCAATGAATCATATGCCTCCTTTCATGCACATCTCCTCACCGTTCTCTATCATTCTTTATTGAAACACTTCTCCATTTTGGCGGTCTATTCTTGAAAATAATGTTTTGACGAAGGTTTTAGAGTATGTTTATTAAAATGAAAACTCCATTTTGGTGGGCTACACCTCAAAATAAGATTTTGACAAAAAAATTATGGTATGTTTATTAAAGTTTTAGAGTATTTTGGTAGGCTATATTATTGATTCCTTAAATGATTTATTCAAATGGATTATGACTAAATAAATGACTAACTATTTAGTCATTTTTATTTGTGTGACTAAATAATTTTTAATCAATGACCAAACTAGTAATTTATTTACTAATTTATAACTGAGTTGCAAAAAATGAGCAGAATTTAGTCATTTTTAGTTGCTGTGACTAAAAGTTTTAGTCACCTATTCATTTATTTTCCAAATTCTACTAGTGTGTGCTTCCTTGTGCGATTAGGGCTCTCTAAATGTTGAGGGCCTTAGGGATGAGCTCGTCATAAGAAGTGACACATTGCATCTTTAACTAAAAGGATAAATCCGTATTGACATTAACAATGATGATTCTAACTTGTTGCTCCTTAGGAATGGGTCACTTGCTCTTACTAGCTCACTACCTCTATCGTTGTAGGAAGTTTGCGATCAAGTTCAATATTCTGATTTTAGGAGTCTAATAGTTGGAAATCATAGTAAAATCAGAATTTAATAAGTTTTGGAATTAACATTTTAAAGTGTTTTTTGGGGTCATTAACTTCAGACTATCTTCTCTTTTGGAGGGGTGGTTGCATGCCAAATTTTTTTGGTGTAAAATATCAGAATTATTAGATTTTGTTACCTGTCTATGAATAAAAATTATTGGAGTGTGAGTTTGATATTTTTTGAAGATATAAATAGTCAAGCTTGGTAAAGAAAAATCATGTCAGATAATATTAGTCCAGAACAAAATGAAGAGACACTTGATAGATTGTGGGCTAGATTGAAAAGAAAGGGTGATGGGAAATGTTATTGTCTTTGCAATAATTGCAAGGGCTTAAAGACGAGATGACTTTTAATCACAAAACTGAGAAACATTGTAGGTATCATGGTCACGTTGAAGGGGGGCATGATTATCGTCCATTGGTAAGTTCATTATATTTGTTTATATTGATTGAATTTGTAAATGTTTATATCGTTTTAACATTATATATATATATATAATCACTTGATCATGATCATGGTTTATTTGTGTCTATCATTATTATAAAGTGGGGCCCTATAGATGATATGGATTATCATAGCGAGAATGTGGTTTTGCGTTTTAGGAACATAGAGTCAGTGAATATCAAAGATGAAGTTAATGATCCTATGGAAGAAGATGATCATGCTAGAAAACACAGTTGAAGATGATGGTACAAATACATTGATCCATGACACATTTAGTGGCAGAGTTGATCATGATGATCAAGATGACTTTGATGATGTTCATGATTTACCTGTACTTGAGAAGGCATACGAGCCCCTTTATGAAGGCTCCCAAACAACTCTTCTCTCTATTGTATTGTTGCTGTTGAATTTGAAGGTTATGAATGGTTTATCAAACATAGCAATGTCACAGATGTTAAGGTATGTCATATATGTCATCTTTTTTCATCTATTTTAATTGTTGTTAGTTCTGTAAGGAAAGCTAAGGTGGGGAACTAACTCTCCTAACATCAAAACCTCAGGGAAGAATGCAAAGATACCTTTAAATTTTCAATTACAGTCCAATTAAGATACATTTCAAAGAAATAACAAAAACAAAGAATATAACATACATAGATGAATACCAGATTTACGTGGGAAAACCCTTACGGGAGAAAAACCCACCACACTAAGAGAAGTCACTTTGTATTACAATAATGGAGATTACATACAGAGATCAAACTTATCTTTCTGATGTCAAATTACAATAGCATTCACAATGATCAACCTTGTACAAAATATTCAAGTTACAATACTCTTAGAATTGAATTCATATTGATCATACATTGAACTATTCATCCAACTATTCATGCAACCATCGAACTAAACAACATCTGCAATTTCTGAGTATATCCATGACACCCATGGTTTGTCGATCTTCCTCTCAGTAACGGCCGCAACAATCCAACTGCTAGCGGTTCCCATTCAGCTTCTCTGATTGGTCGTAGACTCACCATGTAGGATAGTCATCACTCGGTCAAAGGCGTTCAACCTGTGTCGCATGTCAGTGAGACACTAACCGTGTCTCCCCGATGCCACAAGAACAATTGTAGTTATCGCCAAGAGTCCTGACCATCGGCAAGACATTACACTGAGTTCACAAGTCGCATTGACCTCAACATTCTCATCGGCGAGACAATCACTATTCGATGAGACATCATACCGATGTTCAAAGGTCACATAGATATCAGCTTTCCCTTTGATGAGACTATCACTCTTTGCCAAGAGATCATACCGATGCCTTCAAGTTACACCGCAATGTTCCACTGTCGACGAGAAATTGTTCGTCACTAAGACTTCATACCGAAGCCTCCATGTTACCCCAAGACCACTTTTTGCTAGGAGTTATACCAAAGACAGCCCACAACATTGGTGAGACAAACACTTGTCGCCAAGAGTTCTTACCGAACCCTTATGTGTTACTTTGATGATTTCGAGTGCATCACTCTCGGCGAGACTTTCCATATCGATAAGACTTCATACCAAAGCATATGAGTTACTCTGATGACTCCAGTCACTATGAATCTCCCCGACACCGCTTGTCGCCCAGAGTCTCCCCAATATCCGATAAGAATGGCTTGTCGGCCAGACCAACCCACTCGGCAGAGGGTTACACCGAACACAATGAGTCACAGTGACAACACTAGTCGGCAAGACAGAAACATTGTCTCGACGACCTGTACAAACCACAAGGTTACAAAGCTGCTAATCGGCCAGACAATATGGATGTCACACCGACTTGGCTCTTTCAGAGGTTTCAGCCTGTGAGATTGAGACACATATTTCCAACAAGTTCATCACTAGTAAATAAAGGATGAAATATGTACCATTAATATTCTTTATATTAACAAATTATTTTTTGTTATAGATTGATTGGTGAATTTTTGTTACCACTATCAAATATTTTACCTCGCTCATACCGAGACTTATCTGGCATTATGAAAGATATGGGAATAGAGTATCAAGCAATAGATGCATGTCTCAATGATCATATTATATATCATAAACAACAAGAATTTGCAATAGAATGCCCAGAATGTCATATTAGTAGATATCGAACAGATCAACTAACAAAAAATGTGCCTCACAAAGTTCTTCATTATATTCCCATTATTCCATGTATACAACGATTATTTAGATGCGAAAGCTTAGCGCAATTTATGGATTACCATGCATGGAATAGAAGTTGAGATGACATTCTTCGAATTCCAGCGGATGGTTATGCATTTAGGGACATGGAGGAAAAATGGCCACACTTTAAGAAGAACCTTGTAATCTCAGGCTTTCATTAGGAGCGGACGATGTCAATTCATTTGGAGAGCTGAGATCTATTTACTCGGTGTGGCCTGTTTTTGTTATCAACAATAACATTCCTCCATGGATGTCAATAAAGAGGGAGCACATAATGTTGTCAATGATTGTTCCAGGTATTTGTTTACATCAATTTTATTTAACGTAGTAGCATCTCATTTGTCTTATTTGTTGCATAATGACGTATATTTTTTTCATTGAATAGTCATGTACATTAATTTATATATATTCTAGTAAAATGGTTATAATAATTATGTAATGTTTATGTTCATTCAACTAGGTAAGTCCCAAGTTAAATATATAAATGTATATATCGAGTCTCTTATCGACGAGTTACTAAAGTTATGGAATGGCGTCACTATGTATGATGTCTCTAGACCAATAGGACAAAGACAATTTCAATTTCATGTAATGTTTGTATGGACAATTCATGATGCCCCAGGGCTAACACATTTTTGTGGTATGTTATAACGTTCGACTGCACTTTAACAATATTTAGTTTTATGAAGTAGATATCATATATGTTTTTAAAATAATCTATTCATTATATATAATTATAAAAATTGACATATTTAATCCAATTATATATGATCTTGCAGGTCTTCAAACAAAGGGAAAATTTGCATGTCCAATTTGTGGTCCAAAGATGAAATCTCGTTATTCAACAAGTTTAGGAAAGTAGGTGTTTGATGAGTATATGCACTTCCTCCATAGAAATCATAAGTATCAAACTACTAAAAAACATCTTTTCAATGGGAAAAAAGAGACTACATCAAAACCACGAAGAATGACACCTTGCCTATGGAAGTTGGAATATAATAGAATTAATCATCAAGGTTATACATCAGATCAAATTGTTTATCTATCATCTATGATATGTTTTGAATTTATATTTTTATATTGTGTTGTGTTTACTCATGTTGTAATTAACAATGAATGTCGTTAATTTTTTTAACTTATATGCTTCATGAAGGTCGTCAAGGCATTAATGGCCGGCTTCCACATGGACTAAAAAGTTATCCCAAACAATTTAGTAGGTTTCCCTACTATGAGCAGCTAAAAATTGTGCATTTGTTTGATACATCACATCATTTGACCCCATCATCCGTGTCTATATTGTCGTTTGAAATGTCAGCAACACATACCATGCAGGAATCCGTTAGTGCACCCTCTGGTAGCGAACACATGCTAGAACATGCATCAGTACATGTATCTAGGGATACAAAGGCCACTACTACTAGTGATATTTTAGCAGCATTTCCTGGATCTTCCTGTATTACTAGTATGGGAACATTGTTGGTCACATTTGTGGTGACCGAGGATTTTGTTCCCATAAAGATAGAGAAGGTCCCAGGTACTTTAAATTTTTTTAATTATTATTATATATAATCCAATTGAAATTTATTTATTGATCGCTTTTTTTAGACTATTGATCCCATGATCATTTTGCAGGAAATGATGTTTTTTATAAAAATCTAAGTGATATTATATTGGAGCTCTTTGGGCCCACCATACGTACATGGTGGAATGCCCAAAATCAAGATTTAAAAGATGAACTCATTAACCATTTAGTTGTGCTCTTCGGTGATAAAACATTCAACCAAACCAAGGTCCTTAGGAAAGCTGGTACCTATCTAAAGTATGTGAGGGACCAATATAGGTCACATTTAGAGAAGGAAAAAAGTACGAGCATCCCCCATGATTCCGAAGAGGGAGTGGAAGGACCTGGTGTCGGATGGAAAGGAGAAGGCTAAAAAGAAAAAAGGAAAAACACCACCGGGCCAAGGAAGGTATGTGATACTATCAACAATGTAATTATATACTGATTACTCTTTCTTTTTACATAATCTAACGTATTTCAAACTTTTCATAGGCTGCCCAACACATCAAGGCAACAAAGGGAAAGACTAGAAAAATGCAGGCATCACAAACTTGGATCTGGTGGCTATATGAAATTAGCCACATGAATTATAGTATCAATAAATGAAATATTGCACCAAATAATAAATTGAAACAATTTTGGTTTTATCACACCATAGAAGCAAAATTCATGATCTTATGCAAAAATGTAGGGCTTTGAATTCAATAGAGTTCCCACAGAAGAGGACCTAAAGATTGTCCTTCCAGCAAGGCTATGGAGCCGTGGCTAACGCCTAAGAGTCTTGGTTGGGCAAACACAATCTTCCACTGCATCCGACACACAGGTAAATAAACTCAATAAAGTTTATTTAAAATTGAATAATTGTGCAATCTATTCAATATTAATTTCCACCATAAAGTAATTACATGCCTATTTGTTTTAAACATTCAAGCAATGATAATACTGCACATGACATTGGAATGCAGATTGGTGAGGGTGGAGCAGAACCTGCAGATGAAGGTCATGGTGTGCATCCCGGTACTTTAGAGCATGTAGAGCGTGATCAACATGTTGAGCATGATTAGGCTAGAGAAGATCAGGAACATGATGTGGCCCCATCAGGTAAAGAGGTCCACTCTAAAGTTCTTTTAAATGTATTTAATTGCAATTAGTGTATTAATTAATGTAACCTTTCGTGTTTCAACTTTAGAGCATGTAGAGCATTATCAATGTGTTGAGCATGATTAGGCTAGAGAAGATTATGAACATGATGTGGCCCCATCAGGTAAAGAGGACCACTCTCATATTCTTTTAAACATATTTAATTTCAATTGGTGTATTAATTAATGTAACCTTTCATGTTTCAACTGTAGATCAAGATTTAGAGGGTGTTCAACATGTTGACCATGAGTCTATAACAGAAGTTCATGAACATGATGTGGACCCATCAGGTAAAGGGAATCACTCTAATGTTATTTTAATTAATGAAATACTTGTAACAATAATAATAAAACATATTAGTTTAACATTTCTTTATTATTGTAGCAGATCCCCCCTTACAGCGGCATCCACATCGTGAGCAAACGACTAGGCGTACATTAAGATCACGAGTAGAGGGCAGAAAAAATAAAGGGGGGACAAATGATTTAGAAAACGATACTCCACTTCAAAAAAAATTAGCTTTAAAAAAGAAAAAGAAAAAAAAAGTGATTGTAATCATATCATGACAACCATATTTTTGATAATATGTAAAAACTGAAAGAATGAATATTATATGTTAATGAATGAATGTGAATATGTTAATTAATGAATGTTATATGTTAATGAATGAATATTATATGTTATTAATGGATGAATGAATGAATATTATATTATTAATGGATGAATGAATGATTAATGTTATATGATTGGGTATGGGGAATTGAGAGTGATGTGAAGGGGGTGCGAGGCCAAATGAGCTTCCACCGTCACTTGGTTGGCCTTGTTAAGTAGAGAATATTAAACTATTCTTGAAACAAAGAGAAGCTCAATAAGGTAATGCACTTTTCAATATAAGAAATGCATCGTTTGAAGCATCAAACCAATATGCAAAGATGAAAGAAAGTGCTAATTTTTCACTATGGTGGTAGAAAAATGATTCTTTATACCTTGAATCCATGCTCTGCATCATAATTTGAAGTTGTTTCCATTCCAATGTTCTGAGTTTAGTTTGTTTGTATGGCTTTGTATGAATACCACATTGTGTTGTGTGTGGATTTGGTTTCAAAGTTCTGCTTCCTGTTTTTAGTGGTGACATAACTCTAAAATTTGACTTTTGTGCATAATAGGTTAATGGAAAAATTGATAGCTCTAAAGGGTTTAGAGGCTCGATTGAGATAGATACATAGATATTTGGATCTTGTTGTTGATGGGAGGCTTCCACTTAACCATGAAATTTTGTACCATCTGCAGGTATGCAAAAGTTTCTCTACTTACATTCATTCTTGATCATAAATGTTGTAAATGATATTAATGCTTCAAACTTAAGATTCATTTCATTGTTATAATGATCAAAATGTTATACTTTGCTATATATTCAAGCATTCTCTTGCCCCCTACCCTTTTCTCTCTCCCCCCTCTTTTTAAGAATTTTCTTTGTTATAAAATATTCACATTTTGTCTCATTTACACAAATTTATTTGAAGCGCTAGGAGTGAATAAAGATATATAAAAGATGATGGATTATGTCTAAACAACAACTTTCCATCTTATAGCTAAATAAATCCTTAATATTTGAATAGTTTAGAGCTTGAATAATGCTTGTATATGCAGGTGTAGCAATAAGGGAGCCTATGTGAAGATTGAAATTTAAAACATCAATTTGGTATTTTTCCTTAGGTAGTGAAATGATATTTTGAGTAATACAAACCTACACACACATTGATATTTTTGGGTATCGCATAGAGAAATTCTTTTTCTCTTATACCTACCCTTGGTTAGACATGGAGGTATATAATATTGGTACTAGTACACAAACAACAATATATGACTAAATAAACTACTAAAAATTGCATATAAATGACTAATTTTGGTCACATGACCATTAGTAGTTTATTGTTGGTCATTTATAACACCACTAAATTTATGACTAAATTATTTTAGTCATTTATTTAGTCATTGATTTGGTTATTGATTTAGTCATTGATTTAGTTGTTAATTTATTTATTTAGTCATATATTTAATCATTAATTTAGTCATATATTTAGTCATTACTTTAGTCACATATTTAGTCATATATTTAGTCATTAATTTAGTCATATATTTAGTCATTAATTTAGCCATATATTTAGTCATATATTAAGTCATTCATTTAGTCATTTAGTCATATATTTAGTCATTTAGTCATTTAGTCATTGATTTAGTAGTATATTTAGTGCATTTTTAATTGCCATCATTTGGTAGTTTATTTTATTAATCAAAAAGATCACTTATCTACTATCTAAAATATTTGCACAATAAAACAACAATGAAAAGGTAAAAATAACTTATTTTATTAATAAAAAAGATGTTATATACAACTATGTAAACTTGAAAATGGAGTTACAATTTTTTGTCCCAACATGAAAAAAACTTGAAAGATTACAATACATTACTGAGAGAAAAAAATTAGTTGAAATCTACTCCAAAAGCTTGCCTTTATGCTGTTCAATAGCTTACAAAAGAATAGGAAAATGACTATTCTTTATAACATAGGTGGAGGTGTGAGTTTTGGCTGAACAAATGCACTTAGCAATGCCAAATTCTGACAAATGTGCTTTGAAGTTGTCATCTAAAAGAAATGTTAGATATCTTCACATCCCTGTGAACAATGCATTGGTTACAGTCACGATGAAGATATGATAATCCTTTTGTAGCACCATAGGCTATCTTTAGATGAGTATCCTAGTCTAATTTAATCCTCTTTGATGTTCCTACACAAAAATTTAAAATGTTTGTTAGGTTATCCCCAATCTATTTTGATCAGATGGTAGAAATATTGATTATACTCATATTTCATAAATCTATCATGTTTATGCATGACATCATTTGCTCACCATGTAAGATGTCCCAGAGACTTCCATTTACCATGTAGTCATAAAATAGAAACAAGAAAAATATAGAACTGCATAGTACTGAAAAAAATAATTAAAAAAGAATCTAAAAGAAAGGATGCTTAAGACATTCAGCTACAGTTGGCACTTGCATTTTTTGTATAGCCTCGACTCTGTCCACCTAGTCCAAAACAAAAAGCATGTGAACCAAGTTAGAATCCCCACAGAATCATAAAGGACCAAAAACTTCATATGTTGACAACAACAAAAGTAAATACTAAACAATAACACTCCTCAAACTGCATTCACAAGCATAAACTTGAAATATGAACTTTCTGAAAAACATTCAAATGGAAGACTTGAAATATGAACTTTCAGAAAAACATTCAAAACAACACAAAAAAAGCACATACCTCAAGACCTAATTCTAAAGCTTTCTTTGCAACAACTGTAGCTCCAAACATCACATTTGATTTTGATTTATGATGGAAAATAAATAAATAAATAAATAAACTATTATTCTCACCTTAAATCCAACCTTGTGTCTAGGCATGCATACCAATCTGCCTTCATTTCCTTCAAAGGAACCCGATCATGTGATCTGCAACAAAATACCACTAAAATATGACATTTAACCAACTCAAGTTACTGCCAACGCTTTAAATACAACATTCAAATATGACATTTGAACAACTTTTTCACTTTCTAAAAATGAATAGATACCAAATAAATGAAATTTTCCTATAAACCATAAATACAACTACAATACACTCACCTTTTAGGACCTGAGATACAAGGTTTGACAAATGAGAGATCTGACTTGAGGTAGGATGAATCAACACTCACTATTTGTGGTTGTAGTTACATAACTCAGTGTGTGCCAACAACAAATAGGAATCCATTAAAAGTCAAATTAAATAGAGAAAAACAATCAGCCCCTACCTCATTATAGTCCACAAACATCCTATTTGCATGAAGATAAGCATCAATCATTTTTATTTGTAGTTGACAACTAACATCAACAATTGACAAAAGGTATGTATTTCTGTAGAAGTAGAAATTATAAGTACTCACTGTCTCATCACTGCAACTAATCAATTTCAAATACTTCATAGTAACATGATCTATAGGGAAGAATCTTGTGGTTGCTACATCGACCTAACATTACTACATCGGGGGAACTCCCCTCGTAGCTCCACCAATAGACTAATGAATACATTTAACCTTTTCTCTTGAAGGAACTCCCAAACAATATAGGAAAATCTTTACTGATGTTTTTAACAATCTTTGGTACATAATATGTTGATGTAATATATGAGAACATTTGATTAGAAGATTTTAAAATAGCCGATCCTTCAATCAAATTAAAAAAACCTATAGGCTACACATGCACTTTCACTTGAAAATCATGCATAAAAGGATCCCAAGCTCTTACTTTTGATAGCATCAAAATTAAAGGATTCCTACAATGTGCACAAAAATATTATTTCCTTACATATCAGCCCTGAGCGATTGTGAAATGATGTCAAACAAATGTTGTGGAGGAGAGGCCATAAGGAATTTTGATTTTCCAAAATGAATTTCTCTACCAAATGTTGTTCCAAATAATCCATGCTTCCTATGATGAAGTTGCAAACACAGGTAAATGGAGAAACCTTACAACCTACTATGAGTCACATAGCTTTCAAGCATTGCAAACAATAGATAAGTTATCACCTATTAAGATGCAACAGAAAAGAGACAATGGTACAAAACTTGGAACATAACAATTTCCTTCCAAGTTAAAAGAAAAAAATTTAGACATAGTCATATAAGATTTGTCAAGCCAAGGAATGTAATACAAGAAAACATTGGAAAACAAGCGCTCTACGTGAGCTGGAGTCCCTGCCTTAAGCAAGTCTGGGTGTAGGGAAAACAATGTTACGAGTACTTTGCAGTTGGTCTTTGATCATTGCTTTTTGGTTTTTGCTATTGTCTTCACCATTCGTAGTGCCTAGATCATGGACTGTAGGAGTGAATTCAAGGGTTTATTGTTGTGCTGAAAAATGTCAACTTTTGATCCAGATCTTGAGCACCAAAAACTATAGAAGAATGATTCAAGGAATCACTGATAATGATCCCACCCTCAGAAAGTGATGAACCAGTTAAATGGAGGCATAGTCTCAACTCTACACTGACTTGCAATAGAAAGTACTCTATTTCTTAACCATTCATTTTCTAAAGCAAAACTATCTATGAAGCAAACTTGTCACCAAACAAGCATTTCCATCTGTTTAAACTTAAAAGCTCACCTTACCTATCAATTCTGGAATAGTGGTTGAATTTGTGCCAAATCCCATTCCATAAACCATAGTGGCAGGCTTCCCAACAAAGCTAGCAATTAACGTTTCAAGATCTTTGTGCAAAATAGTAGTACCTGTTGCATTACCAAAAGTAAAACAGAAAAAATTGATTGATCATGTATGTGATGACAAAAAAGAATCATACCAACAGACAACAGTACAATTTCTGCAATTCATTTTACTCATATGAGCTCAGATTTTGGAGACCAACCAACTGATACACTGCACATAGTGAAATGCTTACCCCCATCAACATGGCCGTTGCATGTACTGGGAGAAAATTTATTCAATGATTTAATCACCTGTGGAGTGTAGTATTTATTTGTTGATGCAAATCCAAGATAATTGTAGGATCCAAGGTTTAAACATCTATTTTTTTTTGTAGTTTGACTGTTTCAAATAAAAGGTTGAATGAATAAAGCCCTTGAATGTGAAAAATAGTGCTCAACAGGATACTTTCTAAACCGGCCAGTGCAAAAAAATGTAAATATGTTTGATAAAATTCTTATCATTCTTAATTCCTAAAATTATAAAACCATGTTTGCAAAGTATCACCCACAATAATGTTTCGTTGTTGTCATTTGAATAACGTAGGGGATAATAGTATTTCGTGGTCAATCCCTTCAGTTTTGAGCTATGCTAAATTGTAAACTAGCTATAGAAAAGCATCGGTTACAAGGTTTAACCTACCAATCTTTTGTGCTAATGAGGCATGGCTAAATACATGGTGTCCTCTTTTGAATTGAATGTGAAAAATAGTGCTCAACAGGATACTTTCTAAACCGACCAATGCAAAAAAATGTAAATATGTTTTGATAAAATTCTTATCATTCTTAATTCCGGAAATTATAAAACCATGTTTGCAAAGTATCACCCACAATAATGTTTTGTTGTTGTCATTTGAATAACGTAGGGGATAATAGTATTCCATGGTCAATCCCTTCAGTTTTGAGCTATGCTAAATTGTAAATTAGCTATAGAAAAGCATCGGTTACAAGGTTTAACCTACCAGTCTTTTGTGATGATGAGGCATGGCTAAATACATGGTGTCCTCTTTTGAATTTAAATATATGACAATCTAATTGCTACTTTGTGGCACATCATGATTAAAAAGATAGTGGTGTTTTCTAGATTTTATTTTATCCCTAAAGCATCCATAAAATTCTTCATAATTCTCCTTCAACTCCATGGCATTGTGAGTAATAGTTACTAGGAGATGCAGGGTTATAGGGAGATGGCTATTTTAAATTGTTGAGATTTTGTAATGTCATGCTATTTATAAAAAAAATAAAAAATGAAGGTACTCTTGTTCATGCAATGCCTCTGATTTGAGCTCCACATCATCATTAAGGTTTCAATGAAGAATGCAAATGGAAGAAGAATACAGGAAACAAGGAAAGGTATATGCACAGCTCAGGTTCCCATCCTAGCCTAACCAAATTGGAGTAGCGAAGACGAGAGGCATTACCTAGATTAAGAGGTAGCCAGTCAATAGCTATCCCAGCCTTACCAAATTGGAATAAAGTTATGCTTATTTTGCCCTTTTTATTTTATCCACTTTAAGAATCAATTAGCATTTAGCCATGTTTAATGGAGTAAACCATTTTTACCTTCCATGGCAATGATGAGATTTGAAAAGAGACTTAGGCTATAATGAAACTATCTATTTTGTATATCCCTATGATCTGGTGCTATAGAATCAAGTTGGTGGATGCAATTGAACCTTTGGTATGCCTAAATGGACATAAAGAATATTTGCTTTGTATTTTTATTTTTTTATTTTTTTTAATAAAAAAAAAACATATTTTAGAATCTTATGTTGTGCCAATTACTTGAAAAGCGGATTTTTGCAGATAAAAATTGGTCATATTGTGTGAAATAACCTCTTAAATTCCTCTATCATTTCATTTCGTTACAGTTCATATGAATAAAAGTAGGATTGAATAATAATGTTGACATTAGAGGCTGGGACGGATAGGTTTTAAGGAAAGTTAGTTTCAATGAAGATGTTATTTTTTGGAGATAGAATTGAGAAGAAGAAAGGAAACACAGAGAACAGGGGTTGAATAGTATGAAGACAGTGTTTCTAGATTCCTTCATTATGTCTGTTTGAGTAGTTTTCTGAGTATTAATATAACATAAAATAGCTTATTGTGTATTTCATATGGTTACAGAATAGTTGTATTTGTGCCTTTTTAGTTCTCTGCCATTGATAGTGTTTGCATTCATGAGTTAAAACATAACAATGTATTTTTTCTTTAGAGACTAATCTGTAGGTTCAAGGAATAGGTCTGCATCAGAAAGAAAAGATGAAAGATAAAGGTATTTGGGTAGTTTCTACATCACAGCCAGATGAGATATCAGTATGGTGTATGAGACCTCTGGTGTAGGATCCTGCAAGGGATTGCTATAAATTGAGTAGAAATTATCATAATTGTGTGCTTGTGGCATTTGGTACATATGAAATTTTCCAAACGAGACACTGCAAATGGTATCAGTTGGATCTTGTCAACCCATGAAAGAGAAGCTAACCCTATGATATGCAAAATAAAATCATTCCATATAAGTGATAACACAAGTGAATATGGTAGTTAGAGAGAGGAAAACACCTTTGGGGATAGTTCTTTCAGTTAAGTTTGAAAAGAAGATTGATACAATGATAGACATGTTGGGTCAAATGCTCGACATAAGGTAGAATAAAACAAATGCTCCTAGAAATCAGATCAATAGCACACAACAAATGTTTGTTGGATTTGATGATAGACCTCTATGTCACACTTTCATTTGTAGAGAAGAACAAAAGTCTGAACTAAGGGTCATCAAAAGAAACTAGATTTGACATTCACATCACTCAGCTGATGTAATAAATGAACATGAATCAAATTCTAATTCAGATTACTCTAGAATGGCTTCCAAAGGAAATACTAATGGTCAAACATAACAATTTTCTATATTAAAACTCACAGGTTCAAAGAACTTGATGCCAAACTCAACTACAAATGCCTGACCCCATGTAGTTGTAACAGTCTAATGAATACCATTAAATAATGGTTGTAATCCATACTATCAATAATCCCAACAACCTGGACATCTGAAATATCTACAGTTTGTACAATCAAAATCTTTACAATAACTGTAGCAGATATGCAGTCCATTCATTCAACAGTCATGTAGTTTAGAGTCTTGAAATTATCATTGCAACAAATACCAGTTTGGCAGTTGTCTGCACATATTTTGATTTTCATATATTTGGAAGTCTGTGTTTTGAGTCTTAGCTACAATTGGACCATATATCTAAACCCCACAATAGTTTTTGACTATTGTAGATGATATGGCAATTCATTTGGAAGGGAGGGTAGATGTAGGTGAGATTTTAGTTTTATGCATTCCTACATCAATATGTGTTAAATTGTTAATAAGTGAAGCTCCTATCTTAATAAAGTCATAATAAAATGTAATGTATCAAGACCCTTTTGCATTTTAGATTAGCACTAATAGTATGGTTATGTAAGTACTACTGCCTCTAAAATCTCAACACCATATTTGCCATAGTTGCATTCTGCTTGTATCCCTTTGATTGACACTTCAAGATACTCTACCTAGATAGAAATGCCTAGCAATATATGTGGGACCATCTACATTGCATTTGAATATTATGAAACCAAACCCATTCTTCAGATTTCTTTGTAATACTCTTTCTGTGTACAAGTAATTCCTTACTTTATAGGCATGAAGTCCATGCATTTACTTTAACTATCGTAATGAAAATTTAGTTTTATAGATCCACATCAAAATTTTCATCTCCATTTCTAGATCACAAATCAAAATTCCCTAAGAATAACCTCAGAAAGATGAAAAAATGAATAAGATAATCAAGACTAAAGTCCCTAAAGTAGTGAAGAATGCATGCATTGGAATTGTCTACATTACAAATTATTTATAAAATATCATAGAAAACATTGAAATCGCAAATAAACCTTTCTATTTATAAGCATACCCAAAAAAATTGTCAACTCATGCTGATATGGATTACAAGATACCTCAATGGGTGTAAGTGTGGAATCTAATAAAGCAGAAGTATTTTGCAAGGCAGATTGCTGCAAATCCATCCAGTAAACAAGCCCCTTTCTCAATTCTTCACATACCATTTTTCCCAATGACAAGGTGTCATGCCCATTGCCACATGTAGCATCAATCACAAAATCTCCTCCTCTAACAATGTGTCGCCATACCCTGCATATTGATGAGAACATCATTAGAAGTGAGAAATATTCATCTCTTGACTATAATTTATAAAACTTCACTAGATTCTGAGCAATTAACCAGAAGAAAATGTGTGTATGGCTCATACTCAGCAGTTAGTGATATGCATTCAAGGTATTCTTTTATGTTTATTGATGATTTCAATATGTGGCTATCCCATTTTGCTTCAAATTGGAGGATAACCAAATGTTTTATCTCTACAAATCCACTGTATGCCATCAAGTGGAAAATTAACCACATGGATCCTTTACGCATAGGGCATTTCTGAAACCATTTCTCTCAACTCAAATTTCACTATCATTTGCACTCGTATAAGGATTCTAGGAAAAAGACTAGAGAATGCATCACATTTGATGTTGATAAAATTAGTTAACTTTGGATATTTGATTTTGCTTGAACTGACACTCATGCATTTTTGGTAGATAATTAAGCTTTTCTATTCCCATCCTAATATCTCTCTCGTGTCTTTATTTTATTTCCAATAGGACTTATATTGAAACTTCTCTATTAGCAATGAGATTGGGTATTAAAGTTGTGCTAGTTCTTGAGCAGTTCATTAGCTTATCTATTTCCCTTACCTTTTTGACAAGTTATTAGAAGCACTTGTAATTTGGTGTGGTATGCCTTATTCATGTTCTTTTCACAAGGATTCTTCTTTTTACTTGTGTGTTGATCAGATGGAAGAGCTGAATCTGGTGATTAAAACTAGCAGAGCAGTGAAGGTTCAACCAATATTTGGGGTAAGAGCCAAGCTCTGCACAAAGCACAATGGTCACTAGACTGGAACTTCTGGTGAAATTGGGAAATTTGGACTTAGTACCAACAAACTCATTCAAGTCATGCGCAGGCTCAGAAAAGTAGGTTTGACAAGCTTTCTTCTGCTTTTGTTTTCATACTGTAATTGTAAGTTGTTATACAGTTATAAATTTATAATATTTATGATCAATCATGATTGTTATTCTGCCCTTCAGGAAGACTTGTTGCAATGCTTGAAGTTGCTTCATTTTCACATTGGTTCTCAGATACCATCAGTAACATTGAACCAAATTTACTTGTAGGACTATGTAAACTACATCATAGCTGCTTTACAGGATGCATGTCTTCTCAAAGGGATTTGTTAGCTAGTAATTGTGTCTAAGAGTGGAAAAGCTTTGGGAAAGCTTTGGCATCATATCATATCAGGTTAAGTAGCTTTCCCTAGTTTATTAAGGACAATGGTTATCATTCATAGGATCAAAATTAGGGTTAAGATCATCATCAGATGGAGGGGCATCATTAGGGTTTCCAAACTTAGAGACTTCTAAATCAGAGCTAGTCTTTTCTTGTTGTTCTTTCTTCTTTCTTCTCTCAAGTCATCCATGTTCTTGGCTAACTTTTCCTTGCTTTTTAAGGGCATCGTCTAGGATTTCTAAGTTAGAATCAATATCTTTTTGGTTTGATTTTATGATATCACTTGTCACTTGAGCAAGGAATTTCAATTTATCAATAGAATT
Source organism: Sequoia sempervirens (assembly GCA_007258455.2). Taxonomy (NCBI): domain Eukaryota; kingdom Viridiplantae; phylum Streptophyta; class Pinopsida; order Cupressales; family Cupressaceae; genus Sequoia; species Sequoia sempervirens. The sequence continues at coordinate 426,696,071 of VDFB02000015.1, forward strand.
CTTTGTAATGCACTACTGAGCCCCTCACATAAACAACTATCTTTTTTATAATCTTATATAAAGATCTAATACATTGTATGTGTTCATTACAATGCATAACTCCTTAACATTACACATAAAACTATAACAACATTGCATCAACTGTTTACCATAAGGCATAAAACCATTGCTACAAGTCTTTGCCCAAATATAGTAGAACAACTTTAGCACTATAGAATACATAATGGTAGGTTCCTCAAAAATATCTGTTACAACAAAGCAGTCTTCACCTGTTGTGGATGCTTTGCTCCAGACAAGCCAACTCTCAAGGTTCTGTTTTGAGATAGACAAGTTTCCAAATTATATAGGAGCAACAAATGATTTCATTAAGAATCCTACATTGACCACAATACAATCTTTTCCCAATGAACATTAACCTTATCCAATATTATTGTATATAGAAACTAACAATAAAGCCATATATCACAAGCTCCAATCAACATCATTAGAGTATAATACAAATTATAAGAGGAAAAATTTTGCTCATGAACAATTTTTCTAAATATAGTATAGTAGCAAAATAGAAACACAAAAAGAATAATTAGGTGAAATTATATGTTCTTGGAAAAACAAGTTTGAATGAGTTTGTTTTACAAATTTTTTTACTACAGTTTTTTGTTAACAATGTATAAGTAATCCCCACACAGTCAAAAGAAATGGAGCTTGGAGTGAGAATATTCTAGAGTATCCAAATTTCGTTGTTGAATAAAACATGTGCTTATAAATATTACCTAAGAATGGCAGTGGATTTTAAATGTTTTAGTCCTTATGAAAGGGCATGAGAGCAACGGTACTGGCTATGAAAATTCTGAATTTATGATTGATGGAGAAGCAAATCAATATTCACACTAAATAGAACTCTTATATAACACACAAATTTTAGATTTAATAATTAGAATAAATGCCACTATAATATGCTTAAGTGGATCTTTTAAATAGTGCCCACATGGATACTAGGAGAATGAGAAAATTGATTCTCCTTTCTACCTTTATTCCAATTCTGAAAACACCTAAGCAGGCACTTTAGTAAAGTGATGAAGTGATTGTATTGCTTAGCTGATTTAGACATTGTGTAGATAGTGTCTAGTCAGTGTGTGATTGCTTTTGTCCTGTTGCCAAAGAGAATGGGAAGAGCTCCTTGTTATTCAAAAGTGGGTTTGCGCAGAGGTCCATGGGCTACTAGGGAGGATATGTTGTTGACATAATTTATTGAATCCCATGGAGAAGGCCAATGGAGGGATCTACCAAAAAAAGCAGGTAATCTACTTGTCAAAATTTGATGATTTCAGTTACACTCTTCTGCTAAACAAACTTAGCTTATGATGTTGAGTTCTTATGATAGGCCTGCTGAGGTGTGTAAAAAGTTACAGGCTTAGGTGGATGAACTATCTTAGGCCTAATATAAAGCATGGAAACATTACTCCTGACAAAGAGGAATTTGTAATCAGGTTACATAGACTGTTGGGAAATTGGTAATGGTTGCTCTGTATTACTGCCAAATTGACATGTTATTACTCTGTTAGCAAGAATGTTGGCCTTAAGTTGAAATTAGAAGCTTTTATAAGTTAATGGAAGATCGATGATCTGTGTGACGAAATCTCCAAGTGCAATACTGAATGATAATGTTTATGATTATTTTTATCAGTACCCAGTAATATGAAACAGGTTACAATGTTTGGATATCTTTTGTTATGTTTGTTATGTAAGTTTTGGTGCAGAAGTTAGTGTATAGATTTTTGAATTAATATCATTGATAAGTCTCACATTACTCTGAGGAGTTTTTCATCTTTGTTTGCTTTCATAAACTCTAAGTTGGTTTATCTATCTTACTGTTCAATTTGTAAGAGGAATTTGATTATTCTTGACTTTATATGTGCAGATGGTCATTGATTGCAGGAAGACTGCTCGGGCGAACAAATAATGAAATTAAGAATTTCTGGAATACACACCTGAGTAAGAAGCTGATGAAAAAAGGGATTGATCCCAAAAGCCATCAACCTCTGGCTAATAAGGAAGAGGCTCAAGAAACTACTGATTAGGTGAAGAATGATGAAAATCCTAAAAGAAAGAGAAGACCCATATTAGAGAGTGATTATAAGCAAGTAAATGCGGGCAATAATAAGGGGCATGTCCAACCATAAAGAATGGAATTTGTCCCTCAAAAGTAAAGTGTAATACAACTCACCATAGCAGGCCATCTTGTGCAGATTCTCTGTGTTCACATGCCTGAATTCCATTGTGCAGCATTTGCCCCTATTTTTGAATATAGACAATGGTGTTCACCTTTTAAACCAATCTGTATGAACGAAACCGAAAACACTAGAATTCAAAACAAACATTTAAGAGGTTTTCAGTTCATAGTATAGGATTGTGAGGTGTAGCAACGTACAAAATGCATTGTAACACAAATTGAAAAGCCTTGTTAACTCCATTCCCTACTCATGACCTACAATGAGAAATGGAATAAAAAGGATCTGTGACATTATCACACAAACCCTAAGCAAATGCAAGCCCTAATCCAGGTAAAGTAACCACCAGACTATAAGGCATATCACCATACATAATTACATAACAATGTAGAGGTGTTGGATATTACAAATCTAAATGTGATATCAGGTCCATGACGAAAGTTGAATGACCTCAAATAGATTTAACCGCGAGGATTACACTAAACCCCAAATACACTAGGTAAAGTCATGGCTAGATATAGAAGTCAATTTTTTTGTTTTTGATTTCTCCTTTTCATGAAAGAAAGAAAATACAACAAAGTAGCGCCATGATGAGTACCTTTTAGAGAAGGTCGTCTCAAAAGTAACACCAAGTTTGTTCTTGTTGTGAAAGATGTGACCACATCACCTAAAACCTTGGTTTTACCACCGACCTTGATTCGATCCTACAAAAACTTCATTGTCATGCCTTGTTGCTTGGCTAGTGCTGGAGCCATTTGGGTAGTTCTTTTGGGCTACTGACTAGTCCTGACATAGTCTGTACATGCAAAACAAATAAAGCCCACTTAAATCCCCCCTCATAAAATGGTAAAACTAGGGTACCCATAATGGACTATGGCCATAAAACTTAACCACACATACTCTGGCTTTGCTTGGCATATCCATTCTTGAGCCTCCAATCCTGGATATTAAAGGCCATTATACCAAATCGAGAAAAATGAAAAGTCTATAGACATAAATTTTACAAGATTGCAAAATTAAGGTATTCAATGAAACAGCTTACCAAATTTCATAACCGACAGGTCCAAATTGAAGATGCTAAAGATGGTGAACCAAATGAATGCAATAATGGAGTTAGACGAAAATGCTTCAGAATGTTGCAAATCATGGAAGAAGAAACAAGATAAGTTGTTCAAAGAGAAATGTGAGCGTTTGATTTTAGAAAAATAGGCAAACCAATGTCCTGCAAACTAGCAGAAACCGTTCTTTATTCTAAGATGCATGAATGCAAAATGTGGAAGCATATACAAGGCACGTGAACCCCTTTTTACAATGCCACACATCCATCTCCAGTTCCATGTGCCCTCTGTGAAAAAAAAAAGAGAAAACATTAGGAAGCCATGTTTAATACTTTTCCTCGCTTTTATTGGATGGGCTTCTTCTTTTCTTTTATTTTTTCTTTTCTAGAAACCTAAAACCCCAAGAAATTAGCCCCTGGCCAATAGCGAGCTTGATAAATGTTCAATTTTTATGCAAGAAAATAATTTAAAAAATAGACTTTGGCTTATGATTGTGTATAATTGCTCACTCGATTCCCAAGGCACAAATTAATGTAGATTCTGCTCACCTGATAACATTAGTCTCCGCCTTTACAGGCAGGGACTAATAAACACAACTTGGACAACCAACTTGGACAACCAAGAAAAATAACATGGAATTCATTGTGCTACATCACATGAAATTGTTATTATATGCTATATTTTATATATGTATTTTAAAAAAAAAAATTATGGTTATGTTTATTATAATATATTATATCTTATATTAGAAATTTTTAAATATAAATAAAAAAATTATAATTAGTACAAAATGTATTTTTATATAAGACAAATTAAATTATATATAATATATTTATATTTATTATTATATATATTTTTATATAAATATATATATATATTTAGAGCTACACGCCCTCCATGGGATGGTGGGGAGACTACACCTCGTGACCTTGTGTGCAAGATGTTTTAGCCGCCCCAAAAAATGTATTATTATTATTATATAATATATTCTTTAATAAAAATATTTAATGCAAATATAAGATTATTAAAATTAATAATTAATAAATTATTACATTGTACAAATTAAATTAATATATAAATATAATACAATTTATAATTAATATATAATATATATTTTATATAATACAAATTAAATTATATTAGTCATTTATTTAGTCATTTAATTGTGATTTTACCCAATGACCAAATTAGTCACTTATAAATGACCAAATTAGTCATTTATTTTCAAGATACTACTAGTGTTAGTCACATGACTAAAAGTTTTAGTCACGTAGTCATTTATTTGCCAAATTCTACTAGTGTGGTTTCTGGGTTTATTCTGTAAATAGTTAATTTCACAGAGGAAGACTAAAATCTTCTTAATGTCCTGTCAGGTGTGAAAGCATATGAATCATTTGCTGAAGGCACCATTTTGGATTCATCCAAAAACTAGTTTGTTCTTTTTTTATGTTTCTTGCATGTGTTTTTTTAGGCTCTAGAGATGTAGCTCGACTCTTTCCTTTGCACTTTTCATCTATTTTGATGATTACAGTAGATTGTCCTCATAATTTTTCATGTAGATCTGTTTGTAACCTTATTTTCTACCAATCAATTTGCAAACCAATCACATATTAAGGACCATTTCACTAACTTGTTGTCATCCATTACTTCATATGTTGCAGGTTGTGTTTGTGTGCCAATAAATCCTGATGATTGTGAGAACTTTAATCCTACAAGTGTACCCAATCTTTCTCAAGTAAAAGTATTACCTTATTTTATAGTACTTTAAATGGTTAATTGAAGGTGCTTCTTTAGATCTGAGATAGTTGAACCCTGGATTAAAATATGGTATTAGATGGGCAGTATAATGATAAAAATGAGGTCCATTGAACACAAATTACGAACATAATTTACTGGACTATGAATAGTGTTACAATTATAATTATTTCTCCTTTACCTACCTCTGCATTAATGAAAAAGATAGCAGATATTGGAAATTCATTACATGTCTCATGTATGTATTAGTATTTTAATTTTTTTTATTTGTTCAAGAGCTTGATTAGGTCAAGAATATGTTCTACAAGATTTCTCTTGCTTCGACATTTTACCTACATTTTCTCTTCAACCCAGATGTTTCTTAACTCCTTTCCTTTTGTTAGCCTTGGTTGTTCTCAAGTGTAATGCTTTTTCTATGCATCTTGCAGTCTGTATGTATGATCAGTCATCTCTTATGAAGCATGGATAACCTTTCATGGAATTGTTGTTGTAATTAGACAATTTCCATTGTGAGAATAATCATTTAATTTGTATGGAAGTAAGTCTTTTTCATATTATTTGACTTGGTATTGTAAACTTGTTTTTGCAGGATTCTCTAGGGAACAACAGAACGTGATGATAGGTGGAGTTGTACAACACCATAAATCATTTGGCATTATCAATATATTGCTTATAGAATACTCACGGTGCAAGTAAAATGGAATGTGCAATGACAATTGGTCTCAATTCAAATCTAAATATAAGTACATTATACACAAGAAGATGGTATCTATTCTATGATTTAAAGAACCCAAAAATAAGAAAATTAATAGGTTTCATTTGTTTACTTGCTCTTAGACAATTGTTTAATTGGCAAGACCCTCAAAATGTCTTGCTGATAACCACCAGTGTTCAAAACTCCTGAAGAGGTCAGATCGGTGTGACATTGGATCTGTCTTGCCAACAAAAGTCATTGGCAAGACATGGACTATCGGAGTGAGTTTTCTATCCTATACTGATGATTGATCTCTCACTGATGGGTTGGCTTCGGTGGTCATCGCCAAGAGTCTCTGCGATGGTACATTTCAATGAATATTTAAAAAAAAAAATTGCATTGTTTCGTCGCAATTTCGATGAAAACCACCGATGAATCACTGAAAAGGTTCGACAAAGTTTCTATAGCTGCGATGAAGGCTTCGTCGTAACTCCTTGCCCATTTAGTTGAAATGGTGAAAAAATTCTAGTGTTGTTTCGATGCTTCGAAAGAGCCATTGCAATTGCATTTTGGTTGTAATTCGTTGGTGGATACACAAAGATTTTGTTGATATTCTAACGAACATCTGAGTCATTTTATGATGCCGACGACCAATGAATCTGTGTCGTTATTTTGACATTTAATTCATTGTTAGAATTTCGACGAAAAAATAGCGACAAATTTTTTTTCGTCAATTTGTCGATTCTCCGACAAATGTTTTTTGAATGACCGATGAACATTCGTCGGAAAATGGAGTCAAATTCAGTAGTGGTAAATGGTAATTTAATTAATCTTTGGTGAATGTTGTAGAGGAAAAATTTCCTACAATTGATTCACCCCCCTCTCTCAATTGTCTGGTTCAATAATTGGTATCAAAGCTTAACCGCTTAAGGTCTGGGATGACGAGCAAGATCACTATCAATTGTCCTAGGTTTGATGGGACTAACTATGGACTTTGGAGAATAAAGATAGAAGGATATATGGAATATTGTGGATATGATGTCGAGAAAAATTATAAGACTACATATACGGCTCTTGCTAATGGTCTAAGTACAACTGATGAAATCAAGGCACATGAAGCAAATAATAAGGTGAAGTAAATTTTGAAGAATAGTCTTTCACAATCCAAGTTAATCAAAGTTGCAAATCTAAAGATTGCTAAAGAGGTTTGGGATGCATTGGAAACAACTCATGCCAGAAATGAAAAGGTCAAAGAAGCAAAGTTACAAAACTTGGAAGTACAATTTGAAATCCTACATATGTTTGAAGATGAGAACATTAAATCCTATGTATGTACAGAGTGGATGAGCTAGTAGGTGAAATGTGAGGACTTGGTGTAGTTGTAGATGAATCCAGGATAGTGAAGAAGATTCTCATAACTCTCCTTGATGCATATATTGAAAAGGTATCTACTATTGAATAATATGTGGATTACAAGACTTATACTAAAGATCAGTTGTTGGGTACTCTAACATCTTATGAAATGAGAAAACCAAATTTGAGAAATGGATCCAAATCATAAACTAATTTTAAGGCTACATGTAGTGAAGATCTAGATGAAGAGAGCCTTGATGAAGTGGAAGCTAACTTTCTAAGAAGGGTGAGAAAGGGCTCTAGTAAGTATGGAGTTAAGTTACCTTTTAAGTGTTTTAGTTGTGGAGGAATTGGTTATTATGCTTTGAGATGTCCAGAAAGAGCTAAGAAGAATAAACAACATAGATTAAGCAAATAAAACAAAGGTAAGAAGATCAACAAAGCATATTATGTGAATGAAGATGTTGGTATTTCTGATGAAGAATCTGATTATGGAGATTTTGATGACAATGAATGCTTGTTCTTGGCTATAAAAGATTAATCTACTTCTGCTAATACTGAAAGACAGGTGAAGGAAAATGCTCTAAAAAAAAGTGAAGGTATAGTGATTTTTGCTCTTCATGCTAAACAAAAAAATAACTATTGGGTTGTTGACAATGGTTGTTCACATCACATGACTGGTGATAAGAGTAAGTTTGTTAAACTTGAAAATTATGATGGTGACTTAGTTAAATTCATAGATGATACTGGTGATAAGATTTGTGGAATAGGTTCAGTTAGTTTTGATGGCAAGCATAATACTGATGATGTCTACTATGTCAAGGGTTTAAGGCATAATCTTTTAAGTGTTGAACATATGTGTAGTGAAGGATATAATCTTGTATTTAAGGATGAAAGATGTGAAATTAGGAAAGGATTTGGAACAGTGATTGTTGCTAGTAAGAAGTTTGAAGGAAACATTTATCAACTTAAGGGTGCTGATGGATATTGCTTTATGAATTAGATTAATGACAGTTGGTTGTGGCACTGGAGGACGTGTCATATGAATTTTGATAACTTGGCAAGAATCAGTGTTGTGCAAGCTATAAAATATCTACCGAGGATTATAAAGCCTGTTAATGCTATTTGCAAGAATTGTAAGTTTGAAAAGCAAGCTCGAAACAGCTTTAGGTCAAAGGAACAATCTACTCTCAGACTACTATATTTGATTCACATAGTTCTTTGTGGTCCTACAAGAGTGAGAAGTCTACAAGGTGACAGGTATTTTATGCTCTTGATTGATGATTACTCTAGATACACATGGGTTATTTTTCTTATAGAGAAATCCGATGCATTAGAAAGATTCAAGACATTTAAGGCTATGGTTAAAATTGAAGCAAACTTGAGAATAAAATTTTTAAGGTTTGACGGAGGTGGTGAATTCACTTTGAATGAGTTTAACATGTTTTGTGAAGTTCATGGAATAAAAAGACGGTTATCTACTCCTAGAACTCCTTAATAGAATGGAGTTGTTGAAAGGAAAAATAAAACAATTTAGGAAGCTGCTAGATCAATGATTATTGAAGTAGGTCTACCGGAAGTTTATTGGAGAGAAGCTATTCATATTGTTGTTTATGTGTTAAATCAAGTGAAAGCAAAGGCTAACAGTACAAAGACCCCCTATGAGCTACGGTGTGGAAGAATTCCTAAAGTCAAGTATTTCAAGGTATTTGGAAGAAAATGTTATATTAGAAGAGATGAAGAAAATTTAGGAAAGTTTGATGCTAGATGCGATGAAGGTATCTTTCTTGGATACTCTACTAGAAGCAAAGCTTATAGATGTTTCAATAAAAGGTTGAGAAAGATTGTAGAAAGCACAAATGTCAAGGTGGATGAAACTATGAAGAATTCAATTGAAGTTGATGGATATGTATCAGATGAACCTAATTGCATAGAAGTTGAAGAAATTGTTGAAGAACAAGAGAAGTAGAATGAGGAAAAGGAAGCTCTAGTGGTGTCCCCAAAGACACCTAAATATGTGCAAAATAATCATTCAAAAGATCAAATCATTGGAGACAAGAGGAAAGGATTTTTGACAAGAAGTAGAGCTACTACTGCTAGTAAGATAAATTTGTGTCTACTTTCTAAAGTGGAACCAAAGACAGCGAGTGAAGCATGTAATGATGAAAATTGGATGAAAGCTATGGAAGAACTTATGCAGATTGATAAGAATCAAACTTGGGAATTGGTCCCTAGACTGGTAGATAAAAATATAATTGGATCAAAATGAGTATTCATAAAAAAATTGAATGAGAATGGAGAAGTGGCCAAAAATAAGGCAAGGCTTGTGTGTAAGGGCTACTCACATGTAGAAGGTATAGATTTTTAGGAAACTTTTGTTCCAGTGGCTAGGATGGAAGCTATTATAATGTTTTTTAGGATTTTTTGCTCATAAAGATTTTAAAGTTTATTAGATGGATCTTAAGTCTACATTTTTGAATGGTGAGTTGGAAGAAGTGTACATGGAACAATTGGAAGGATTTCAGTTGACAGATCAACTAGATATGGTCTACAAATTGAAGAAAGCTTTAAAACAAGCTCCTAGAGTTTGGTATGCAAGGTTGGATAGATATCCGATTCAACAATGCTTCAATAAAGGTACGAAAGATAGTAATTTGTACTTTAAAATTGAAAATGACAAGATGTTGATTGTAGTTGTATATGTTGATGACATTATCTTTGGAGAAAATGAAACAATGTGCAAGATGTTTGTTGAAGAAATGCAAAAATAATTTGAGATGTCCATGTTTGGTGAAGTGAATTTCTTTCTTGGGATGCAAATTAATCAAACAGAAAAAGGGATTTTTGTTTCACAGTCAAAATATGTAAAAAAGATGTTGAAGAAGTTTGGGATGGATGGTTCCAAACCAGTATGCACTCCTATGGTGACTGGTTGTAAATTGAGTAAAGATGATGATTCACTAAGGCTAATCAGAGAAAATACAGATCTATGATTGGAGGACTTTTGTACTTAATTGCTACTAGACCAGATATCATGCATGCAGTTTGTCTTGTTGTTTGAGTTTTATGACTTGTGATTCTAGAGATAAATTGATATGATTGTGTTGAAGATTAATTTGTTGTCGAGGAGGATTGGAATTTTCTAAGGTTGTGTTTGCTTAATTGTTTAGGTTTCCCTCATTCTAATTCCACCCTAGAATGTTTTGGTGCTGACCTAATTTGAATTTGTAAATACAAATGGTGTGTGTGTGGCCGACTTTGGATATGTTTCAAAGTTGAAGATGGTATAAATATAGGATGAGATATTGGTGAAATATGTGCAAATAAATAGAGCAAGATAGATGTGAAATAGAGTCTGTGGTTGAGCAGATCAGTGCAAAATCTTAGTGGTGAGTTTTTGGATGTAGTGAGCTGAAGGTGTACTCTATCATTCAAGAATGTCTACAAGTGTGTGAGAAAATTGTGGTGGAAATATTTGTTTCATTGAGATTGTCTTCTCTTTGTAACAAATCTATTCTATCTTCTTTGTATCTTTGTGGAAGTGATCCCTCCAAGTGGTTAACCCTTGTTGGACAGTGAGTCATGATCTAGATAGTAAGTCTTCTTTTGGCAGTGAGCTTTCTCTGGCAATGAGCCTTTGTATTCAATTTTGATATTCTCTATATTGTGATCTAATCCTTACCATGGTTTTCCCCTTATTGGGTTTTCCACGTAAATCTGGTGTTGTTGTGTGTATATGGATTTTGTTTCTTTTAGTTTCTACATTTGCACTTAATGATTAATCACATTAGAAGAGTAAAGGATTTGTGAATGATAATTGAATTAATCTTTGGCGAATGTTGTAAAGGAAAAATTGGTTACAAATGATTCACCCCCCTCTCATTTGTATGGTTCAACAATAATAACTAAGTGCGATTATAATGATGAAAAGATAGTCAAATTGAAACCATGAAGGGGCAACATTGTCAAAAAATCATGATAGAATCAAAGGAGAACAATTTTTTTGTCAAAGTCATCAAGACATCCAAAGATGACAAATACTTTGTTGGAAGAGAAGTGATTACAGTTAGTTTTCATCATTTACAATTACAGTTGTGCTCATGTGTTATGCCCTGGGAGTAAAATAATATTTTGAAATGATGCAAATGATAGACAATGCATTCAATGGTTCTAAATATGAGTGAGTTATTGATGTTTTCAAGTTATAAGGTTGAGGAAGAGCTAATAGTCATAAGTATAGACCCGATTTAGAATTGTACAAGGTTGCCTCTACTATCAAAACACAAAAATATGATAGCTATAGTCACCATGTCACCAAATTGAAACAAGACTTCCAAGACCCATGAAAAGGTAGTCAAATAGTATCATAGCATAGACAGACCTAGAATAATGGAATGGGCAATTAGGGAATGATAGTGTGTCATATTCAAAGGACAAAAATATCCATGAAAGGAAAACAAGGAGCAATAGTCTTTGACAATGCATGGCTATCTATTAAAAGGTGCATTAGTCTTACTTAAAAGACAACCAAGGGTTAAGAGACCATATAAAAGGACAGTCTACACCATGATAGCAAAGTGTAAATTTGTTTCGAATGTAGTCACCACGTCTAGTGACAAAGTCCTCAAATGTAACAGATAGTTCATAAAGTTGTTTGAATCTTATTCCTCTATCTTGAAAAAGTTATTAAAGGATAAGCTAATAACCTTACCAGATCCTTGACCCCTTACTAAGCCCTACCTTGATTGGTACAAAAAATACATTCTACCCATACCATCGGATTAACGGACACAACAGTGAGCAATGTATGCACTTGCATCATGAGATACAAGATCACATCAGTGAAGGTACTATCTACCTCAATGGGAAAAAGCAAAATGCGAATAAATATGTGGTGAAAGCTAACAGTGAGTTGTAGATTTACACGCACCCTTTTTCATCACACTTTGTGAACTTGATTGTTGACCCTTCGGACCCTTCTGAGGAAATCCTTTCAAAGTATGTCAACATGGTTTCATTTACTTGCATTCCCCTGCCTTAGCCTACAACCGGTTCGCCAGATTTAACCTTTACATCACAGGATGTGCCTATCAATGGAAAGACTTCTCCTTTATACATTCTCGCTTCCCTCAATGGAAATGTTGTGACTGGGATCCTAATGGACCTCCTGAGTCATGTGAATGTGATCATAGAGGAGATGTTGCTTCTAAATTTTCTTCATAAGGAGGAATATGAGAAGACAAAAAGCACCATACGTACCCACAATAGACTCTTGCTTGCTCCCTTGGTTCTATCTCTCTTTTGGTCTTGGTAGGTCCCAAGGTCGTGAATATTATTTTCAATATCATCTCAAAGTCTAACTTGTTCAGAGTGAAGCTAGGCATCCCATGGTTGGTTTCCATGAATACAATCCCTTCAATGATTCATAATTGTTTGAAGTTCTCTCATGAGGGCTTAGTGCACGTTATGCATGACACTGGGTATAAACCCCTGGTGTCGCATGGGGCCTATTCATTAGATCACTTCTATCCTGCCCCTATCAGTTTGCTTCCTCCAAGGATGAACTTGTTGTATTGCACTTATGTTAAATACAAGAATGGGGGCATAGTGCCAAAAGTGGCCTATCCTCCTTCCCCCTAAGCTATTTCGATTGAGGATTCTATGATTGCACAGTAGCAGACTACCTCTTCCTCCTCTCAAAAAGGGAAAGGGAATTTTGCTGGCACTTAGGAGCCTTCCTCTTCTTCTATTTCTCCATCCGCTTCCACCTCTCCCCCTTTTGTGACACCTTTGGGATCCACCTCCATGCGTCTCATGGGGATTTTGATGGTGCCCGCTTAGCAAAAGGCCAAGCATCAGGTGTTTGACATTCTTGTCTTTCCCACAGTGCCTTAGCCCGTTGTTTATGGGAAGGGGAAGGGTCCCCATGGAGTTGCCTCTACGTCTAAACCTTCGCGGCTTCCTACTGCTCCTATCCCTAGGGTGTTGAATGGGAAGAGTCCCACCACCTAGGAACTTGAGTATGCTTCTCCACTGATTGTTGTTTATGTTCTTGTGTCCCTTCCTCCTATTTTTGTCTAGGAGTCACTACCTCCACTACAATAGTTATGATGGACACTCCCATGGTAGAACAAGAGCCTTTTCCTCCTCCTCAAGCTACAGCTTCCAACCCTCAAAGCCAAAGAAACTGCCTTGCACATGAGATTAAGCATCAAAGAAATGCTTTGGCTGTTGATCAGACTACCTTGTAGAAGGTAGAAGAGGATCCGATAGCTCTTGTTTTGGCATCTCCTGTCGTGCCCCCCTCTTCTACCCCTTCTACTTTGGTTCCTATCTTTTTGATCTTGCTTCCAACTCCCCCCACAAGTGTGAATGCTCCTCACCCTAAAAGGGTGCAAGTGTTCATCACTCCCTCAGTTGAGCCTCCTCTCCTGATGTCTCTTTTGGATATCCCGCCTTTCTCTAAGCCCATTAATATACGAAATACCTTGGTGGTATCCAATATGGTTCTATCCTCTTCCTCCTTTCTCGTTGCTTCTTCTATGGGGACCTTGCATCCTCCGATGAAGCGTAAGTTGGATGACCCTACTTCTAATGGAGGTTAGAAGAATGGATCACCTTCTTTGAGAGAGGGCTCTACTTTGGCTTGCATCATCCTAGTGACATAGGAAGCTTCGACGTCCCCTGATTTTGTCACTTCCCTCAAGTCTTTTAGTGAGGTTGGCAGTGGATCTCATGTGCATCCTTCTTCACCTACTTGGTTGACACATGACACTCCTATCAAGTGCATGTTTAACTTAGTGGACAATGCCCTGGTTCTAACAACAATATTTGCAAGATCAATGACGTCTACCTCACAAGAGTTGAGCAAAGAAGACCTCGAGGGGCCCTCTTTCATAGATCTTGTCGTAAGAGAGTCAGAGGGTGATCTCCTTGCTATCCTCCCCTTTCAAGCTCGTCCACCCTCTCCCTATAATGATCTATATTGGGAGAACGAAGAACTCTTAGTTGATGAGGACTAGGAGAGCACCTTTTCTTTATATGTAGATTAGATTTGTGTGTGAATTGCACTTCCTTTGTGCTTGTTTTTATGTGTTCTAGGGTGACCCTTGTCACCCTTGTAAGTACTTGGATACAAGAGTGTTTTGTGTCATAAACTTCTTCTATATGTTTCATCATTCTTCTATTTTTCATGCCTTGATTTTTGACAATTGGGGATGATGCAAAGTGTTGGGGGAATTTAGGCCTCCCTAACATGTTGACCCAATTTTTTTTTTTCACATACCCTTCTTTATGAATTGATATAGTAGGGGATTAATGAAAATTAATATGTATATTATATTATATCTATTTATCTATATCTATGAGCAGTTTTGACCTTGAATTATCAGATCCCCCTATCTCTTGATTTCTTTGCCTTTGATTTTCATTTACTTTTTATCCTTCTCTCTTCTTTTCTTGATTCTTGATGTTGTGGTGCCTATGTGTTGTCCCTCGCATGTGTGACAACATTTCCATGTCTACATCTTGCCATGTATTGTGGGCCATGACATCTCTTCATGATCTTCCTTCCCTTAGAATGTCACGCGCTCCTTCAATTCGCACACATCATCCTAAGGGTGGGGGATACCTTTCTAATTTTCAATTTAAGGGGTATTTGGTGGCCAACGAATCCCTTGCTAAAAATATTTGTATTTTTCAAAAATAAAATCCTTCACAAAGGATCTCCTTCATAGTTTCTTAGCTAAGGTCATACCACTCAAATGTGATCTATAAATTCCCTCATTCACTTCTTTCAATGCAGTCAAATCTTCCTCTTGGTTAAGACATCGTAATAATGTCCCTTCGATACTTCGACGGTAAAGGATATCACCTAGGATAACAAATCAGGATGCTTTCTTGACAAAGGTTTTCTTAAGGTTTGGAGTTATGTCAAATGGGAGGATACCTCTTTGTAGGTAGGTAAAGATGTCATGATACCATGGGGAATCGAGACCCAACAATTTTGCATACAAATTCGGATTTAGATACCTCGAATGTTGGTATGAGAAGTTACTTGACAAGGAATTCACATTGAAGAATGTTATGCGACATGTCTAACAAGGATCCAATGGTTACCATTGCATCAACTGCTCAATTTTTGACACAGGGTATTTTCTCAAATGTGATATCGATGAATAAATTCTTAAGACTCTACCATATTTTTGTAATTATGAACATGTCATTCTTAGTATGATAATTGTCATTGACTTGGTTAATGATAAGTTATGAATCTCCGTAGGCCCTTAATTCTTGGATTTACCACTATACCACAATTCTCAACCCTGTTATAAGAGCTTCATACTCAACAATGTTATTGGTGCATGGAAAAGATAGTTGACATGATTTTGGAATACAATCACCTTATGGGGTGATGAAGAGGATTCTTGCTCTAGATCTGTGTTGTGTATGTGATCCATAAAAGTACATCTTCCACTAATCCACTACATTGAGAAAAATATCGACTCATCAGGGAATTTAGACACCAATAGATTTTTTGCATAGATAGGTGCCTCTGCCTGTTGACCTACGATAACCTAGC
>VDFB02000015.1:426711839-426774706 GCA_007258455.2 Sequoia sempervirens
CTACAACTAAAGCACCTGGTGATTATGATCTTTTCAAGCAACTCCGTGTTACTCTGGATAAGCTCTCATTGTGGGACTTGCTTCTATCTGGTCTGGTTTATCAAGGTATGCTTTAGGAAGCCTTGCAAAATATCCTCTTGCCTTCTTCTGCTAGGCCAACAAATGTTGATGCATTGATAACTCATATTCATGCAAATTTTCCAAATATTATGTTCTATCCGTAGGAATTCCCGCCTCTGGAAGTACAGAAGCAAGCAGAACCTCTAATGATCATAGTCAATATTAATAAAATTGGTATTAGATGTACTCTTGTTGGCACTGATTCAGTGCTCAAGGTATGTAGCATTGATCTATTGCCTAAAATTAATATTGATTCATCTTCTCTTAATACTTCTTTTGTTGACATTCATGGGTTCGATAGTGTCAGTCGACAAGCCCTAGGCATGATATTCTTGCCTTTAAGGTTGGGACCCATTAATGCACCCACCCTTGTATATGTTATGTCATAAAAATTACCATATAACCTTCTTCTTAGTAGACTGTGGATTCATGCTATGGGTGCAATCCCGTCTACCTTGCATAAATCTATTAAGTTCATTTGCAATGATTGAGTAGTCACAGTCAAGGTTGACCCTGAGGCTATGCACTTATGTGAGATGGCAACTGCCGATCAAGTTTTGATTATGCCTACTCTTATTCCTTCAGTGTCTTCCAATGTGTCAATGTTTACTCCAACAATCCCTACTACAAAGGATACTCTTGAGATAAATGTCCCTGAAGAAGATACTTTTGAAGAGAGAAATATTAAGTCTACTCCTACCTCTTCTCAAGAAAATGCATGTCTTGGTGATGATTGGGATTCTCTAGACTTTACAAATTATTTCAATGGGGAACATAAAGTCCACCTAATCCACTTAAACCTTCTGATAGCATCATCCGCACCCACTATCAAAGATGATTATTCTTTTGTATTGTGGGATAGTGTGAGCATAAATTGTAATGTTCTTAGTGTTGATCCTCCTTCTGAGGAAAATGATTACACTTCTGCTAAAGAGGATAACATTGGCAGTCCTATTAAAAAGGATGATGTTGATCCCATAGAGGAGTGTGATCCCCATTTCTAGAATAATGCTCTCCATGAAGATCCTCCTCCTCAAGATTTGCAAACATGTTATGGCCCTGGCTTTAAGATCATCTCTAGATATGGTTATGACCATAAAGGTTGTGGGCATAACGAACAAGGCATTCAGGTCCCTTAGAATTCACACCCCGTAAGTGTAATTTGGGGCTTGGTTGTGAAGGGAAAGATAAGATGCGGAACAAACTCTCCTAATGCCAAAAACTCAAGGAAGAATGAAGATATGACTTTAAATTTTGCAATTACAATTCAATAAGATACACATAAAAAGACTAACAGAAAAGAGAAATAAACACATACACAATTGGACACCAGATTTACATGGGAAAACCCTTACAGGAGAAAAACCCACCACACCAAGTAAAGCCTCTTTGTATTACAGTAAACAAAATTACATACAGAGAAAAAACTTCACTTACAGATGTCAAATTTACAACAATAGCATTTCCCTGATCAACCTTGCATAGAACATCACTGTTACAATGCTCTCAAAATTAAATTCACACACTGATCAATTTGTGTTCAATCGAACAACTCTTTTGTTTTCGAATTGTTCATCATCACACAAGAACAGTCACAATAGTTCAAGTGCCAATGGTTCTCCTTCTACTTCTCTCATTTGTCCAAAATAGACCACGTAGGATAGTCATTCGGTCAAAATGAGTTCAACTGTGTCACATGTCGGTGAGACACCAGACCACATCTCACTGATGCCAAAGTGCCTGATCACAGAGCCATCAACAAGACCAAGGCTATCTGCAACATCCTGAGAAGTCTAACTGATAGTTCAAGTCTCTCGATGTCACAAGGAAACCAATTGTTCTTATCGGAAAGAGTCACACCCAACACAAAACCATCGGCCAAACATGCTCTGTCGCTACGACTCTCATAGAACTTTCATGTCACCCCGACCTAGTATCATCGACCAGTGTCACTCTATCGCTATGACTCTTTTAGATTCTTCATGTCACCCCGACCAAGTATCATCGGCCAGAGTCACATTGAAACAAATCCATCAGCAAGAGATTTATATCGCTAAGACTCTTATAGTTTCTTCAAGTTACTCTAATATGTCCATCGGCAAGAGTCTCCCTGACATTCAGCATGAACAAATCCATCGGTGAGACAAGCACTGTTGGAATGAGTCTTAACGATATACATCATGTGTAAATCCATTGGCGAGACAGCTAATGTTAGAATAGGTTACTCTGAAGGTTCATGTCTCCTTGATAACATTTTTCACCAAGAGTCTTCCCGATATACATCATGTGTAAATCCATCGAAGAGATAACTGATGTCAAAATAGGTTACTCTGAAGGTTCATGTCTCCCCGATGACATTCGTCGCAAAGATTCTTCTCGATGATCACCAAGAAACAACCCATCAACAAGAGATCTGCCAAGACGGAACAAGATTGGAATCTCACATTGATAGTCTATGTCTTGCCAATGACTTCCATCAGCAAGACAGATCCAATGTCACACTGATCTAAACTCTTCAGAAGTTTAGAACACAACTACTAGTCGGCAAGCCATTCTGAAGGTCTCATCGATTTTTATCTTTTAGGAGTTTCATGTCAGTAATTTTGAGGCACATTTTCCAACAATCTCTCGCTTGACGAAGATCTTACTGACACCTCCAAAGCACAACAAAACTACTGAAATTCATGGGCACCAAGGCCCATCGAACTAGAACACCACCTGTACTTGTTTGTACTCACTAGTTTCATCAATGCATCTGCAACATTTTCCAGAGTATCCACTTTTTATAAAGAGACCTTCACATCCTCCACCATATCTCGTACAAAATGATACTGCACATCAATATGTTTCGTCCTGGCATGGAAAGTAGGATTTTTTGCCAGAAAAATAGCACTCTGACTGTCACAGTAAATTGTAATTTTCCCTGCATAAAACCCAATGTTAGAACACAAATGTTTTAACCAGATTGCTTCTTTATAGGCATGTGTAGCTACCATGTATTTTTCCTCTATAGTGGACAAAGTGGCTACAACTTGCCACTTCCTCATCCAACTAATTGCACCACCATTCATCATGAAAATATATACACTGGTGGATCTTCTGCTATCAATGTCCCCTTCCCAATCAGATTCCACATACCCACGAATGTTAAGAGTCCTCTGTGATTCAGCCAAATTTCCATGGTAACACAAAGCATATTCCGTAGTGCCCTTAAGATATCTAAACATTCTTTTCACAACATTCCAATGTGTCCTTCTAGGATTCGCCATAAAACAACTAAGTACTCCCACTGCTTGGGAAATGTCTGGCCTTGTACAAACCATTGTATATATTAAACTTCCAACTGCACTAGCATAAGGCACTCTAGTCATGTACTCCATCTTAGTAGGAGATTTTGGAAAATCTTCAACAGATAGCTTCGTTCCCTTGCAAAATTGGAACAACTAGCTACTTGCAATTAGTCATACAAATCTCTAGAATAGTATTAATATACTTACTTTGGCTAAGCCAAAGTTTTCTACTCTTTTTGTTCTTGGTTATTTCCATTCCCAGAATATACCTAGCTGCACCAAGATCTTTCATTTCGAACTTTGCAGATAGGTAAGATTTTAGATCAGAAATCATTAACTTACTATTACCTATGAACAACATATCATCAACATAGAGAGCAATAATAAGAACACAATCATTTTCAGCTTTGAAGTACACACAATGATCAGATTTTGATCTTACAAATCCTAATGACAAAACAAACGTGTCAAACTTCTAGTACCACATTCTAGGAGATTGTTTTAATCCATACAAAGATTTTTTCAACTTGCAAACCAGATTTTCTTTACCTTTTTCCACAAAGTGCTCGAGCTGGCACATATAAATTTCTTCTTCAAGATCACCATGAAGAAATGTTGTCTTCACATCCATCTGTTCAATCTCTAAGTCATGCGCTATTGCAAGTGACAAAATAAATCTGATAGACATCAGCTTAGCTACAGAAGAAAACATTTCTCCATAATCAATTCCCTCTACCTAGGAATAACACTTCGCAACCAACCTCGCCTTATACTTTTCAACACTGTCATCCAGTCCTATTTTCTTTTTAAATACCCATTTGTAGCCAACAACTTTTCTGCCTTCAGGCAAGGGCACCAAACTCCAAGTGTCATTCTTTTCTAATGATGCCATTTCTTCATTCATGCTTCCAACCAAGAGTTTGAATTAGGCATTCTAATTGCCTCTTTAACAGTCCTAGGCTCATCAGTGCTTGAAATTAAAGTATAGGCACAAGTAGAATCTAACATAGAAAACCTATACCTATCAGGTTGCCTCCTTTCACTAGTTGACCTCCTCACGAGCTAAGGCTGAGGTTGTTCTTATTCTTCAGAACTCTCAGAACTACTTGAGCTATCCTCAGTTTCAGGTACATTTTGAATTTTCAATTCCTCTTTATCTGGTGTCAGAGGAATTTCAACTACATCACTTTTATTTTCTGATTTTGTCTCTCATTGCAAGTCCAAAGTAGAAGGCTTCAGCTCACGAAAAATAACACTTATGTTGTACAAACCCTTCTCTGTATCAGGATTCCAAAGCTTGTATCCTTTTATGCCAACACTATAGCTAGTAAAAATACATTTAACAGCCTTGTTCTCCAATTTAGATCTTTTTTCATTCGGCACATATGCATATGCCTCACAGCAAAGACACAAATGTGTCTCAGAGAGGGCTTCTTTCCAGACCATGCTTCCAAAGATGTTTTCTCAACAAGAGAAAAATTTGGAGAATGATTATTAAATAACATGTTGTTGCAACTTCCTCAGCCTAGAACTTCTCCTCCAAGCCAGCACTACTCAACATACTTCGTGCTCTTTCCATCACTGTCCTGTTGAACCTTTCAGCAACTCATTTTGCTGCGGAGTGTAGGGTGTAGTTTTATGTCTTTTAATTCCATGATCTTTATAGTACCTTTCGAACTCATTAGAACAAAACTCATTGCCATTGTCAGTCCTTAAGCATTTTATTTTCCTTTCAGTCTGATTTTCCACAAGGTTTTTAAATTCCTTAAAATGATTGAATACTTCTGATTTACTTTTCAAAAAATAAAAAAATGTTCTTCTTGAATTATCATCAATGAACGATACATAATATCTTGATTTAGACAAAGAAGGAACATTTACTGGACCAAAAAAATCAGAATGAATGTAATCAAGTAAACCAAAAGATTTATGAGGACTGGAGTAAAATGAAACATGGTGTTGTTTACCATATATACAATGTTCACAAAATTCAAATTCAAGATTATAGTCATCAAGCCCCTCAACCAAGTTTTTATTTTTCAAAGTTTTAAAACCTTTTTCTCCAATGTGGCCAAGCCTATGATGCCAGAGCATAGTCTTTTCTGCTAGAAGTTTAACTTCCATAGAGTTCGCACTATCAAGAAATTTTTCCGCCTTCTCTCCACGAGTAGCCTTTTGTGACTTTGTAGAGACACTGTTGCATTGAACAGCAAGTGTGTCCAACTTATATAGAGTACCAATACGAGCACCCCTAGCTAGCACCAATGGGCCTCTAGTCATTTTGTAGAATTTTCCAAAGAATGTGACTTGCACTCCAACATCATTTAGCATACTAACAGAAAGTAAATTTTGAGTTGGACCTATTATATGCATTACATCATTGATTCCCTTCACTCTTCCATTAGGGAACTGAATTCTGACTCTTCCACGGCCAACTATTTCCAGAGATGAATCACTTGGAAACTACACCCTTCCACCATCATATTTTTCATACTTAGTGAACCACTCTTTATGAGATTTCATGTGGAAAGATGCTCTAGAATCAATCAGCGAGACATCATTTGATGCCCGAGTTTCCAAGGATGCAATGAAAGCGTCTGCATCACTCTAAGAAGAATCATTGTCAGAAGAGTTCTTCTTCTTCTTTTTCTCCTCTTTGCAATCCTTTCGGACATGACCAGGTTTCCCACAATTTCAGTGCTTCACCTTGGACTTCTTACTAGGAGACTTTGATCTCCCTTCTGATTTTGATTTGGACTTCTTGTCCTTTTTCTTTTGATCTACCTCGAATAGCAAGGGCCTCCTTTCGCCATCTCATAATATTTTCTTCTCATCTCTTCTAATAACAAAGAAGCAACAACATATTTCATCTTAAAAGTGGATGTTGTACTCCCAATAGCCATCACCAAGTGATCCCAAGAATTCAGCAAAGAACATAACAATAGCATATAATGATCTTCTTCATCAATCTTCACACCCATAGATGTTAACTAAGCAATCAACATGTTTGAATCATTCAAATGATCAACAACATACGCTCCTTCTTGCATTTTCAAAGAGTACAAATTCTTCCTCAAGAATAGCTTATTCACCAAGGACTTGCCCTAATAAATAGCTCCCAGTCTTTTCCACAAAGAAGATGCAGTTCTTTTCTTCATGAACGTTTAGAAGAACAGAGTCTGCTAGACATAGCCTTATCAACCCCTTTAATTTTTGATCTGCGAGTTCCCAATCCTCTTGCTTCATGCCTGAGGTTTTGTTGTAGACATAGCAAGCTAAAGATCATGATCAACCAACAGATCTTCCATTTTGAGTTTCCACAACTCAAAATTGTTGCCATTGAATTTCTCAATTTCAATCTTTCCTAATGTGCTTGCCATCTTAATTTGTAATTTAAATTACCAGACTTCTACAAGAATCCCACTAAATAGAATTGACACAAAAAACCCAACCTACCCACAAGGATAGCACAACTGGCCAGGCTCTGATACCACTTGAAGGGAAAGATAAGATGCGAAAAAAACTCTCCTAATGCCAAAAACTCAAAGAAGAATGCAGATATGACTTTAAATTTTGCAATTACAGTTCAATAAGATACACATGAAAAGAATAACAGAAAAGATAAATAAACACATACACAATTGGACACCATATTTACGTGGGAAAATCCTTACGGGAGAAAAACCCACCACACCAAGTAAAGCCTCTTTGTATTACAGTAAACAGAATTACATACAGACAACAAACTTCAATTTTAGATGTCAAATTTATAGCAGCAACATTTCCCTGATCAACCTTGCATAGAACATCACTATTACAATTCTCTCATAATTAAATTCACACACTGATCAATTTGTGTTCAATCAAACAACTCTTTCATTTTTGAACTGTTCATCATCACACAAGAATGGTCACAATAGTTCAACTGCCAATTGTTCTCCTTCTACTTCTCTCATTTGTCCAAAATAGACCACATAGGATAGTCGTTCGGTCAAAATGAGTTCAACTGTGTCGCATGTTGATGAGACACCAGACCATGTCTCACCAATGCCAAAGTCCTCGATCACAGAGCCATCATCAAGACCAAGGCTATCGGCAACATCTTGAGAAGTCCAACCGATAGTTCAAGTCTCTCAATGTCACAAGGAAACCAACTGTCCTTATCGGTAAGATTCACACCAAATGCAAAACCATCAGCTAGACATGCTCCATCGCTATGACTCTCATAGAACTTTCATGTCACCCCAACCTAGTATCATCGGCCAGTGTCACTCTATCGCTATGACTCTTTTAGATTCTTCATGTCACCCCGACCAAGTATCATCGGCCAGAGTCACACCGAAACAAATCCATAAGCAAGAGATTTATATCGCTAAGACTCTTATAGATTCTTCATGTTACTCCAATATGTCCATCGGCAAGATTCTCTCAGACATTCAACATGAACAAATCCATCGGCAAGACAAGCAGTGTCGGAATGAGTCTTAATGATATACATCATGTGTAAACCCATTAGGGAGACAACTATTGTCGGAATAGGTTACTCTGAAGGTTCATGTCTCCCTGATGACATTTGTTACCAAGAGTCTTCTTGATATACATCATGTGTAAATCCATCGGCGAGATAGTTGTTGTCAGAATAGGTTACTCTGAAGGTTCATGTCTCCCCGATGACATTCGTCGCCAAGAGTCTTCTCGATGATCACTAGGAACCAACCCATCGGCAAGAGATCTTCTAGGATGGAACAAGATTGGAAGCTCACACCGATAGTCTATGTCTTGTCGATGACTTCTATCGACAAGACAGATCCAATGTCATGCCAATCTGAACTCTTCAGAAGTTTAGAACATAACTACTAGTCGGCAAGACATTCTGAAGGTCTCACTGATTTTTCTCTTTCAGGAGTTTCATGTCAGTAAGTTTGAGGCACATTCTCCAATAGGTTACTTGAATGAACAATCTAAATGGAAGCCATGGTTGAGTGACATGAATTCTTTTCAACCTCATTCTATTGAAAAGATTCATTCTCTATTGTCTTCTATCTTTGTGTTTTCTTCTAAGCAGTTGAGTCTTTCTCCACAAGAGAGGGTTTCTTCCTGCTCCTTATCCTCTATCTAAGAAAGAGTGTACTTTGTTGTGGATTCTCAAAGCCCGCTTAATTACTCTTTCTCCTCCAACATGCAAGAAATATCATGAACATGATAAAGAGAAACATTCTTTCTGTGCATAACATTGAGTTCCTAGCCATTCCACTAGTGAATGTAAGGCCTTAAAGGATCACTAGTAGAGTTTGGAAAATAAATGACTACGTGACTAAAAATTTTACTCACATGACTAAAAATTTGTCACGTGACTAACACTAGTAGTATTTGGAAAATAAATGACTAATTTGGTCATTTATAAGTGACTAATTTGGTATGACCAAATCACAACTAAATGACTAATATTAGACAAATAAAAATGACTAAATAAAGAACTAAATAAATGTGCTCATTATTAAAATCTTGGCCATAATTTTCATTTTAATAAACATACTTTAAAACCTTCGTCAAGACCTTATTTTCAATTGTAGCCCACCAATCGAGACCTTTGTTACATAAACAACATCATTTGCTAAATGACCTACCAATTAACCTCATGTACTACACATATGTCAGAAAAAATACACCAAAATTTTCTCTAATTGACCTTTCATACCTCTTCGGCGTACCTATTGCACACCAAGGTGCAATTGCTAGTAATATATATATATATATATATATATATATATTTAACATGTCAAAATGTTAATGAGATCAAGTTTCCACAATCCATATCAATTAATCTTGCATATGTTTCTGGATTAGATTGCATTAGAGTTTTTTGCATCAACGTTTTGAATCACACTCTGTGATCCATCATCAAGATAAAAGAGCTCAAGGAGAAAAGTATTCTATTGTAGACCAAGAACAACCTAAATAGGAAAACTAGAGGGGAAGGAGAAATGAGGGAGAAGGGAAGGCTGCACAAATTAAGATCAAAGAAGACAAGAGAAGTAATATTTAAAAATTAAGATAAATAAAGAACAACAGAGAGACAAAGAAGTAACAAATTAATGAAACCAATTAAAAGGAAGAATAACAAGGACATAGAAAATACAACACAACATAAGAAACAAGGGGGAAATAAAAGGGGGAAGAAAAGACAATGGTAAGAAAAGAGAGACAAAAAAGAAAATAAAAACCAAGTTGAATAAATTTAAGCCAATTGCAAAATATTAAAACAAAGGATGAAAAATATAAAATTTTAAATTTTAAATTTAAAAAGACTATACAATAAAAAGAATTAAAGAATTGAAAAATTGCACTAGAATTTATGTTATAATTTAATTATAAAAAATTACGCTATAACATAAATGTTAAGGAGAAGGAAAAATAAAAAATAAAAAATTGCTCATTATTAAAATCTTGCCATAATTTTCATTTTAATAAACATGCTCTAAAACCTACAGGCATAGCTCACTAAAATATTGGAGTATTTTCAAGGTAGCCCGCTAAAATTTTTAATTTAATAAACATACTCTAAAACCTTCGTCCCTCTAAAATGGAGAAGTGAAAGTCGAAGTAGCCTACCAAAATGGATAATAGATCATCTATGAACACTTGCATTCTTCATATGTGATAACAGATAATCTATGAACACTATATTGGAGGTGTTTGATGTCTCAGGTTGCAGTGATCTAAATGGGTGAGTTAGATCAAACCTTATTTAAATATTCTCTTAACTACCTAAAGACTTTTGATTCCCCTGTTTTTATAGGAGAGGATCGGGTGATTCAACTTGAAAGGGAATCTGGAAGTCTTCCAATAGAGGTAAATCTTGTTATGTATGCTTACATAGTACAATAAGCAATATTTTCTTCTCATAGCCTATGTTGAGCTTTGTCTTTAATGCTGTATATTGGGATCATGGATTCCATGATGGTTGTAGCTGCTTAATTAGAGCTCTCTATTTATCATTCAGGTTATTGGGAAGTTTCCTCACATTGCAAATTACAAGGCTCTTAAATTTCCAGTTGGTGTCAATGTGAAAGAGCTTGTCAAATCTCAATTAGAAATTACTTGCATTAATGGTAAAGATAAGCATCTCTCAGGATTTTTTCTTTTCATTTTTTCACACTTTGAGTATTGAGAAGCCAAAGTATGAATGCCAATAAGAAAAGAAGAAAAGTACATCAAGGTTTATAGAAAATAAGTTAGGGCAACTAGACCACTAATTGTATCAATTTATAATATGATTTTAGAGAGGAGTGCTTAGCACATCAAGGTTAAAAAAATTAATAGATCATGATAAGTGTACATTGATACAACTTCATCCGTGTAATAATATTTCATCTATACATTGAATGGATATGGAATGAGGGATGGGATATAATGACACCTTGCCATTCTTGCTTGGCAAGTGTTTCACTTTTGAATGGAGTAGAAGTCTGGGAAAAGTAGACCGGAACCAAAGCTATTGGAATTAGACTAATATATTTGGGATGAAAGAAGCTATCCAATAAGAGAAAATGAAAGATAATTTTGAAAGAAACAATATTTAATTCATTTTTAATTTGTTGGCTGACTAGGAATGGTGAAGCAGATTGCATACCTTAGGATATCAAGAGTTAATGTTGGTTGTATATACGATTTCCCTGAGAATATCCCTTTGCTTGACCTCTAGAGTGTAATGATTCTTTCTTAGATACATTTTTCTCTAGTCAACTGATAGAGACTGTAAAAATAGAGATATAGGCAATAGAAAGTTTGAGGCAAAAAGAGAAGATTGAAGAGTGAAGAGAACAAAAATTGGTAACTTCTAATAGAAAAGAGATATTGTATTGAATTGCATTACTTATCCTCTGGATGAACACTAAGTGATTAAAAAAAGAAAGTAAAAATGAGAAGAATTGAAAATGAGAGGAGATTTGATCACTGAGAGAGAGAGTGAACTAGGAACTTGATCAAATAAACATGATCCAAAGTTTTGATCAACAAAGCCTTGATACAAAGAATTTGACTTAAATAATTTGACTTGGATTGTATTCCTATTGTCCATCTCTATAGTTTAAGAAGAAATCTAAGGTTGTTGTGGTTTTTCATGGCATATGAAGTTTGGGATCAATGGTTATGGAATAGTAGTATTAAAAATGAAGGAAATCCTTGAAAATGTCACAACCGCCCTTATGATCAACCCTGTGTGATATTAAGAAATTTTTATCACATCGAGGTAACTTGGTTTGAAGAAGAAACAATATTTAACACCACATAAGTCATCATTGCTTAAACTTGCATAGATGAGAAAAAAATGCTTGAGTGCAACTTATGATGCATTGTACTCAAAGTAGGCCCATAACCAAAATTTGTGTCCTAGAAGTAGAGGCATAGAATAACAATCAGGACTCCACAAATTTTTTGTTGATTCAAGGCTTCTACAATGTCAAACTAGAAAACCCTCCATGCAATACACAAGGGTTTTAATGAAAATCCTAACTCCAGTGCTTATCCAACCAAACCAGTGCTTCAAACACCCCACATATAACCTACACACACTCAATAAACCCTTACATTGACCATTCTCTCAACATTTCTCCAAAAACCTCACTCAACAACTCAATTTCTCATGAAAATGACTCTGCTTAGCCCTAGGGCATCACTCCAACACCACCCAACCATTTGATTTTGAATCCAAACTTGTTAGAAAACCTAAACTAACATCTTACATGCCATTCCTTTGAGTAACATCAAACAACAGTAGGAGGAATGGCTTTACATTAATTAAAACTCAAACTCAAACCTTGTTGGCCTATCACAGGCAGTCCCAAGAAAAATGGAGGTTTCTTTCACAAAAATTAATTGAGGACCCTCAAAATAGATGGAAATGAAAGCTAAGACATATCACGACAAATTACCACAAGTTTCAAATCATAAATTTCATGTATAGGACCATACATAGCAATAAAAGATGACAAACATAGTGAAATATGCTTTTCAACGTTGGTTTCTATATTGGAATTCTTCACAAAATGATTAAAAACCTCTGTTTGAGCCTTCTTATGCCTTTAAATACATTTTCCATCCAAGTTATAACTTCCCAATGCCCATACCTACCTTTTAAACTACCATGAATTTTCATATTCTCCTAAAATTGTAATTTGACAACCTTTCTTGTTATTGACAATTACATGTTTTGAGCATTTTTTCATATTTGAACTCCAATGACTCCCAAACACCTAAATACATAACAAAATGGTCTTTGAAACCTTATTTGATACAAACAAATCTTGAACACCCCCTCTACCAACCTAGACTCACTCAAATTCACCTTAACACACTTTACCAAATCAAATTTTGCATTATGGTTGTAGGTGCTCCTACACCAGTTTGTTTAGGCCATTTACAGTCTATTGGATGCATTTTTGGAGTTTGATAAGCCCAGGTGATGTGAGATTGAGTAAACCCTTGAGTTTTGTATACAAAGTGAGGGTTTTGTGGAATAGCATTTTAGGAGTCTGGTATATGAGAAATGGTGACTATTTTTGGTTGTTTTGAGACACAATTAATATCTATTTGTTGAGTTTGGGTGACAGTGTGGTGTTTAGAAGGGACCTCCTTTGTAAATTTGGGCTTTTTGGTGACCTAAAAATAGGGGCAGTCTTAAGGATTTCAAATTTGTGTCAAAGAAATCTTGTGAATTTTTTTGATAAGTTGCTTTGGAATGTGTTGTGAGTCTCAAAAGGTGACAAGAAGGTTTCAAGATGGTCTTCTCTAAAAGATATTGTGAGAAGACAGTTTGTGTGGGCTACAAGCCACTAGTTGTGATTTTTTGAGAAAACATAAATAGGATAGTGATGTGAGAGTTGTTTCTTGATCTTGTTTGATCATTTGTGCTGGTTTGGAATTGTATATCACCTTGCTTAAATCACCATGACTATCCAAGAATAGGTTAGTGGGACTAGAATGTTCTCCTATTGTAATAGAAAAGTATTAGGGAAATTGCCCCTAGAAGCAAGGCTAATAAAATAAAATAAAGAAAAGAAAAAAAACAAAGAAATGGATGAGTGGGGTAAGCCCAAAATGTTAATCCTAAAACAAGTACAAGTAAAAATAGTTGTGTGAGGGGAGGATCCCTCAAAGAGTCTGGAGTTGATGAAAATTAAAGCTTGCAACTAAGGTTGGAAGAAAAAACCATCAAGTTCTATACCTTGTCATACATTGGAAGTGATACCTCTTAGCTTTGATACAAAGATTGTGCATAGTTCTTCTCAGTTTATTCAATTTGGTGCTATTATTTTTATCCTATGATTCAATCTTCAAACTGACCCCTCTCATTAGTATTTGTCTTCTAAAACTATCTAGAAGAGGGTAATCAAAATTAGTACTAGAATATTTGAAAGTCGAAGATCCTTTCCCTAAAACTGAAGCTTTGTTCTTAACAAACTAGAGCTGAGATGAGCCAAGAACTAGTGGAAGGGAAGTTGAATGAAAACTAAGAGCAACTAAAGCCTTCCTAAGAAAATTTCCCTTTCCACTATAACTGTTGGTTCTAGTGTCTCCTTGTTCATTTTTTTTGGCATCTCCTCATTTTTCATTTCTTGATAGAGAGCTTCTGAAAGATGTGAAAGATGTTCTTCAATCTCAAAAATCAATGTTGAGTTAAAATGGAAGCACTGCTCTTGCAAATAAGGTGTTAAATCATTTATCCTTGAAGGATATTTATGTGCATGAAGAAAACTTAGGAGGTCTTCCAGAATATTCTTGAACCCCTCATCTATGGTATCTTTTATTTGACCAACCTCAGTTCCAAAATAAACATTAAGGCGACCAAACCAGTATTCATCATTTGTCATCATAAATCTAAAACTCAACCAAGGTAAATTGACACTTTTTAGGTCCCCTCTCTTGACAAGCCAACCCTCACTAGTAGTTAATTTGTGCAAATGGGTTTCAACATCTTTGTAACCTTCCAGACTATGGCTTCAAGGCATTTACCAACCTTTACTCTCTCACACAAATCTGCAAATCCATTAGCTATTATTTGTTTCATCCTACTAACAAATAGGGTTTCAAAAAGTTCATCCCACAGAATCTTTGAGTGCTTCAAAACAATATCACACACGTATTTCCATGGAAACTCAACATTTGAACCAAAAACCATTTTTAGCCACTCCAAGCTCCCTTCAAATGCATCCAGACTGTCCAATGTTTCTCTAATCAATGTCTCATCTGGGGGTCAAATCTCAGAAATTCAAATTGTACTGGGATTTTCCCTTATAGAGTTGATTTTATGCATTTGATAGTTTTTTCCCCTTCTTTAGCTCCTCTACAAGTTCAAAGAAAATAAATATTCTTAAAAGTTATAACATGTCTTCTTTGGAAGCAGATTGTTGCAAACAAATTTGAGAAGATTGTTACAAAAGATTTATTTTGCAAAAGAGAACATCAAAGCTTCTACAATAAAGATTAGTTTAATGGTATCTTTTGAAGTTTCCAACAGATACACACATTTGAATTTCCAAGTTAAGGTCATATGCTCTCTAATGGTTTATGGTTTTAAATTATATTGGAATATGCTTATGCAATTGCTTTTAACTTGATAACAACATGTGTATTCCTAATATTTTTATTATTGGACTTCAAAAATGTGTCAAAAATTATAATTTGTTTGATGCTTATGTAAACATGTTATGTTCTTGGTGGTTTTATGGCTGTTGTCAGGTATATTTTACTTATCATCCTCACTGTAGAGTTAGCTACACTCTCATTATATAGTTTGAATATATGAGGCTTGATATAAAGATCATTTTGTTTTTGGTATAAGCTTCACTTCAATAACTTTCATTGATTAGAAAGTATCTATTTGAGTTTATATTACTCAATTATAAAGCATTTAGTTACCAGATGCTAAGCATCTTTTATAGAAAAATTCAAATAAGACTAGAGTAGGTATCTTTTTTTATGTTGGCAGCCATTTTCAACAAGTGAGCATGTTGGAATGTGGGTTTACCTATCTTCTATCTCAATTTTAAGTAATAAGATTTACAAAACTTCATACCAGAAAATATTTTGAGAGCATCCTTGCAAAATCCATTTTGTGCATATCCTGCAATTATTTCATTTCATGAGATGACATCTCTTTGAGGCATTCCATCAAAGAGTTCACGTGCCTTGTGCACTTTTCCACATTTTGCATACATGTCTAACATAGTATTTCCAACCATAATATCTAACAAAAATCCCCCATCTATTATGCTCTAATGGATGTTCATACCCTGCTCCAAAGCTCCCGTTTTGGCACAAGCAGGGAGGATGTTGGCATAGGTTGTGGAATTTGGCTTCACACCTACTAATTGCATTTGCTTGAAAGTTTCTAAATCCTTTTTAAATCCATTTTGTGCATCATATTCCATGAGATGGCATCTCTTTGTGCAGTTCACATGCCTTGTCTATGCTTCCACATTTTGCATACATGTCTACTAGGGAAATTGCAACTACAACATCTGACAAAATTCCTCTATTATTTATGCTTTGATGGATGTTCATACCCTATTCCAAAGCCCCCATTTTGGCACAAGTAGGAAAGATTTTGGAAAATATTGTGGAATTTGGCTTTATACCTACCAATTGCATTTTCTTGAAAGTTTCTAAAGTGTTTTCAACAAATCCATTTTGTGCATATCCAACAATAAGTGTAGTCCAAGAGATGACATCTCTTCGAGGCATTATGTCAAAAACTTCAAATGCTTTCTCTATGCTTCCGCATTTTGCATACATGTCAACCAAAGCATTTCCAACTATAATATCATATGGAAATCCCCCTTCTATTATGCTTTGATGTATGTCCATACCCTGTTCCAAAACTTCCATTTTGGAACAGGTAGTGAGGATGCTGGCAAAGGTTGCGGAGTCTAGCTTTAAACCTACAAATTGCATTTGCTTGAAAGTTTCTAAAGCCTTTTCAACAGATCTAATTTGTGTACATCCTGCAATTATTGTAGTCCATAAGACCACATTTCTTTGAGGCATTTTTTTGAACACTGATGCAAGACAGAGGGAAGAAACACACTTTTTCAAATTCAATGGACCAAACTCACATCATACTTTATTTGTTACTAATTTCTAGTTCACCTTTCCTTCACAAAAACTCAATTCAAGTACTCAAATGTGCAAGTAAGAGTTCCAAATTCCCTATAGGACCTTTCAAACACTTTTACCATCTTGTAAATGATTGATTAAAATCACTTCCATACTCATCACTAAAATTTCTTTATGTGGTTGTTGGAAGCAATTCATGGGTGCTAAAAGCAATGTGATATCCATAGATGATATATTAAACAGGTTTAGGTTCTATGCTAATAGTTATCTTGCTTTCATTTCTTGACCAATATGAAGTTAGTTTTTTTCTATTGCCAAGAGAGTACATTGTATTTGATGTATATATTTTTTCATAGGATGTGGTTGGTCTACAACCTTAAGAAATTGTGTTAGTATATCAATATTATATTATCGAGTGCCCACATAGCAACAGTTTTGTTATATGATGTTTTTCAGCATTGTTCCTATCCTTATGATTCTTGTTTTTTTTTTGTGTCACTTTCAAAATACATTTGATGAAATTTATTGCTAGTTGTTGTTTGCAAAATCTTTTAAGGTGTGCTTGATATGATTTAACTTGTCTCTGACTTATGTATGGCTATGAAAATGTCACAACTTACTGGATATAGTAAATCTACATGGTAGAACTTTGTCTCTTATTCAGTGCTAAGCATGCTTGTAATACTTTTTTTTTTTTCTAGGTATTTTCATTGATGGAGAGCCTATTATAAAGTTACCACCAAAAATTGTTACCTTGAAGAAAATTGAGTTTTCTTTGGAAGAGTGTGAATTCTATCATAAACTCGAGATAGATTCTCAAGCTCGATTCAAGGTCTGTGATTAATCCTTGGATTGCTTTAAAATAAATTGTTTTATGTTAGTAGTTTTGTAATTATTTTTCATCATCGTATCATGTCCATTGTAACATAAGTGTAATGTACTTCTTGGATTGGGACGCATCAGGTAATTTAAAATTTTGGTCATACCTTATTTCACTGTGTTTTATGTTCTCAAGAATTAAGCTAAATGGTATGCTGACTAGGTGTGTATGCCATTGTTTCCTATTTCCAAATTTTCCATACATTTCTAACAGAGCATTTCCAACCATATATATGAAAAAAATCCCCCATCTATTATGCTCTGATGGATGTTCATACCCTGCCCCAAAGCTCCCATTTTGGAATAGGTAGGGAGGATGCTGGCATAGGTTGTGGAATTTAGCTTCACACCAACTAATTGCATTTGCTTGAAAGTTTCTAAAGCCTTTTCAACAAATCCATTTTGTGCATATCCTACAATCATCATATTCCATGAGATGGCATCTCTTTCAGGCATTCTATCAAATAGTTCGCATGCCTTGTCTATGTTTCCACATTTTGCATACATGTCTACTAGGGCAGTTGCAACTACAACATCTAAAAAAAATCCTCTATTATTTATGCTATGATGGATGTCCATACCCTGTTCCAAAGCCCCCATTTTGGAACAGGTAGGAAAGATGCTGGAAAAGGTTGTGGAATTTGGCTTTATACCTGCCAATTGCATTTTCTTGAAATTTTCTAAAGCGTTTTCAACAAATACATTTTGTGCATATCTAGCAATAATTACAGTCCAAGAGATGACATCTCTTCAAGGGATTCTATCAAAAACTTCAAATGATTTCTCTATGCTTCCACATTTTGCATACATGTCAACCAAAGTATTTCCAACTATAATATCAGACAAAAATCCCCCTTCTATTATGCTTTGATGGAAGTCCATACCCTGTTCCAAAGCTTCCATTTTGGAACAGGCAAAGAGGATGTTGTCAAAGTTTGCAGAGTCTAGATTTAAACCTACAAATTGCATTTGCTTGAAAGTTTCTAAAGCCTTTTCAACAAATCTAATGTGTATATCCTGCAATTATTGCAGTCCATGAGACCACATTTCTTTGAGGCATTTTTTTGAACACTTCAAGTGTGGTGAGTTTAAAGTCTTGTATAGGTCACATGATACCATGTGGAGATTGCATAGATTGTCTTTGAAATTTTTTATAAGCTATTGGATAGACTTTGTTTTATACAATTTCATGGCATGTTATGGTTTACCCCTCTATGCATGAACATAACGTTGAAATACAAAATACAAGAGAACCATTTTAGTAATTTTAAAATTTAATTAGAGAACATAATCCATCAAAGAGATGCAGAGACTAGACTCAACCAACCTTCAAGTTTGTGATAGTCCTTGTTTGAATTTTTCAATGACAATATCATATGAGTCTTTGAAAATGCTATAATGCTTCTATTCTTTCTCCTCAAAATTCTTTTTGCAGGTATCTTCCAACAACATTATGATTGTTTTCCAGTGTTATCGTTGTGATCTTTCAATGAGAAAAGGTATGTGTTTCTGATTTGACAATGCTTCAAGAGTTTGAACTACTTGAGCTATAGTCTATAGAAGACCATGAAGTGAAATGAAAAGCAGTCTACTATCACAAAAGGTGCTATAACAGTCATAATGGTAATGGTCTCAAAAGATGTGTCACAATGTTCTTTGAAGTGCAACCTTTGTGTGATTTTCATTTTGGATAATGATTTGCTCCTTTGACAGTGTACTTTGAACATACAAGGTGACTATTTGTAGACATTCACTTCATAGTGTTGATGCAAAAATATCAAAGGAAGTGATGTCAAAGATATGTTATTTCTTGTTGTTTGTTAGGAATGTGTTTATGTTCATGTTGCAAAAGGTTAATGATGTTGGTTGGTAAAATTGATCATTCAATGGTATTGATGTCAAAGCCCATGGTATTGATGCTTCATGGTTATAAGTTTCATTGATAATGATATAGTGACAGTATCTTAATCATATTGACAGTGCTATTCATGTCTTCATATTGTCAATGATATTATGCTTAGTTGGTGGTATTTTTGATTCATGCCATGTTTGCAGTTAACACTCTTTCATGTTTTATACTTGTGGCTTTGTCAAGATTTAGTGCTCTTCATATATTTAGTCCCAGTTTGATAGTTCTCAGTTCATTTCTTTGTCATAAAGGACAGATCTTAGTCACATGGGTAGTATGGATCTTGTACATTGATGTTTATTTTAAGAATCCTAGGGGTAGTATAATGTTAGTATTATTAATTGCATCCCAATCTAAATTTTCCAATGTGTTCATTGCCTACCTCTATAGTCCAAGTTTGACAGTGCTATACCTATGCACTATGCAAAAGGCATGAGGACAATTTTGTATGTGCAAGGGAATGGTAGTAAATGGCAAGGTAGTGAAGCCAAACCTTGTACAATGAGAAGAGATTGCAATGGCAGTTGAATTGTAAGGCACAAACACTATAGATTAGTTAAGATGGAACTCTATCATGGCATATGATTTATCTGCTTAAGATTCATTTATGATACAATTCTATATATGAATGCGTGGAATGGGATTTATTGTGAGCTTTACACAATTTAAGATCTCTGACTTTCTTAGTACTACCTGATTAAATTATAGTAACAATGATGAGGGCATTCCCTAATAGCGAATATAAGGCGCGATTTACTACAAATGTTCCCAAATGAAAATATAGCACAAAGTTTTATTATGTGTTAATACAATGCTATGTTGGGTCAAATTGTCTCTCATGGAATATGGCTTGCCTTTCATGGAATATCTTTTTACGTAGATTTGAGAAGATAACATTTATGGGTGTGATAGTAGGAACAAATGTGCAGCATGCTTCAAGTAATTCAACAAAATGGAGCATTTCGTAGAACACATGAGATTGACCTGTCATTTTGGACATGAACCCATATGTGGCATTTGTAGAAAGCATTGCAAGTTCTTTGATTCACTGAGGGAACATCTTGTTGGTATGTTTGACTATATTCATAACCTTTAGCTTTTCTGTTTTCAAATTTCTTTTCCTAGTGACTCGAACCTTTTTTTCTGTGTTGGAATAAAATAGAAATAGAGGGATGAAATTCAACAGACTAAAAACATTCACAAGGAGGGTGGAACATCCTTTACTTAGCCTAAGTCTTTTTTTATAGAAATTGTGACAAAGTGAATTTGAGGGTTTCTCCCTCTCCTTAGAGCTATGGAAAAAAGAAGGAAACTATAGACCTAGCTAGTCACCCTATAAACAACAGTTGGATTTACTTCTACATGCTAGGAGTACACTTGTCATTGATGATGAAAAGGAAGTTGGTCTGCCAATTATCTTCTCTCAAAAAAAATAAAAAGAAAATCCTAGGGGGCCATTGAATTTCATCCAAATAGCTCATCATTTGTGAATATAGATTTAGAGTAAGACAATCATGGGCTATTCAGAATTAAACTAATCCTCCTTTTGCTGACCTATTGGAGGGTGTTATTCAAATACATGGTTAGAGATGTTTCTAATTCTAGGGAATCCTCTTCAATTATTTTTTATGAAATAAGAATTTGGTATTTGACCTATTTTTTCCTGTGGTTTGACACTACTTACAATAATCATAGAACTTGCAGTATGCAAAGAAAGTTGGGTTGTGTTGTGGCAAGCCCTTATAGCCTGCAAGTCAAGACCTGCTTGTATCTCAAATGTAGGCCTTGCCAGTAGTGAGATTTTCATTTCTCGTCAAATTAGTTTTCTATTATTGTAGCATAATTATACATAATATGCTTTAATCTTATCAACCCAAATCTGTAAAACTTGATCAATTATTGGTGAAGCACATTTACCACTTGATATTTTTGTGGCTTACTTATTAACAATGATTAGTGCCACTTTTTTGTTGCACCCTTCTTCAGTTAAGAAATGTTCTATTGACACATGAGATTGATCTATCATTCTAGACATGACCTCATATTTCAAAATTCCTCTATTATTTATGCTTTGATGGATTTTCATACCCTGTTCCAAAGCCCCCATTTTGGCATAGGCAAGAAAGATGCTGGAAAAGGTTGTGGAATTTGGTTTTATACCTTTCTATTATATTCTTTCATTGACTTGTTATAGGAGGTTATATTTCATTTAAGTGATTTGATCTTGTTTGTTTGATGATTGGATAATGGTCCCATAATCTTGGTAGACCTGATCCCTTGTGTTGATTTCCATCCTTATGAACTATCCTCTGCAACTGAACTGAAAATGAACCAAGAAGCTTGGATGACTTGTGCTCAATGATCTTGTGTTTGAATTCATTGCAATGAAGAAAGCCCATGAAATTTATGTGTTATGTGATGCTTAGGTGGCTCTCATTATTTTCTCTAGTAGTGGAAAGCTCTACGAGATGTCTAGTGAGAACATGTATATTTCATGTTATCTTACTCATTTTTTAATGACAAAATATAACACTACTTTATTGTGGTGTGTGCTCTACATAATTATGAAAAATAAATTGTTCCAAATCTCTTGATCTTTAACCATACAAATCAAAATGGTGTTCTTACATATTAAGTTTCCAAGTTTTATATTGTTAAAATGTGTCTCTAAAACTAGAATGTAGTCTTGCACTAGCTATAATGTATTAGTTGAAAGCTCAATGATAGAGTCTTTTAATCTCAAAGTTTATAAAAATGTATTAGTTAATAGCACATTGCTAGAGTATTATAAAATTTACTTATATATTAGATAGATGGCTTTTAAGATAGACCATTTGAATAAGTGGGGAGCACTCAGAAACTAGAGTAATTTATCCATCATTGCATAATTTATCCATCAATGACATCTCTTTGAGGCATTCCATCAAAGAGTTCACGTGCCTTGTGTACATTTCCACATTTTGCATACATGTCTAACAAAGCATTTCCAACCATAATATCTAACAAAAATCCCCCATCTATTATGATCTGATGGATGTTCATACCTTGCTCCAAAGCTCCCATTTTGGCATAGGCAAGGAGGATGTTGGAATAGGTTGTGGAATTTGGCTGCACACCTGCTAATTACATTTGCTTGAAAGTTTCTAAAGCCTTTTCAACAAATCCATTTTGTGCATATCCCGCAATCATTACAGTATTCCATGAGATAGCATCTCTGACACCCTTCAATGCTCCTGGCTATCTGCAAATTGTGTGATCATCTCTTTGAGCACATCGTGCCAGATGCAATATGCTTGATTTTTCATTGAGAGGACTCTTGCGTGTCGCTGGGAGTCACGTCATAGTTCCATCGATAGCCCGAGTAGTTCTGAAGCAATCATTGAGAGTACTCTTTCCTGTCATTGGGAGTCATGTCAAAGTCCCACTAATAGCCAAACATCACTCAAACTCATTGGCGAGAGAGGTGGACATCAGCAGGAAAAAGATTGTGGTCCCTCTGATGGAACGAAAAACATTGCTGCTTCTTCTTGCCCTCCCTTGCCCTTCCTGCTCGCTCTTGTGTTTGTGGTTTTTATCCTTCCACATTGGTGTTTTTCCCTGGTCTTTTGATTTGTTGGTTTTGTTAAATATATATACATGTTTGTTGTTTGTTTTTTATTTTATTTGTGTTGATGTTTAGGCATATGTTTATGTATATAAATTTGTATACGTCTATTTACATTCTTTTGTGCTTATTATGTTTTTGGTCATTTTTATTATTTTTTCACACTCGCATACAAATATATATGCATGCATGTATGTATGTAGGTTTGTATGTTTAAGTGTTGGTTGGTTTGTATGTTTTTATATTTGTTGTGAATTTTTTGTTTTTTGTTTTGGTTTATGTGTAGGTTTATGTCACATACCCTTTTTCTTTTGTATTTGTTTTTGATTATTTGTTTTGGTTAATTTCTTTGTTGATTTTTATTTCCATTTTTAATTTGGTTATATTTTTGTGGTTTTTTATTTCTTCATTCTTTTAATTTTTACTTAGATTTTCTTTTATTTGTTTTTTGTTTGTAGGTATTTTTGTTCTTTTATGGGTATATTATATCCATATTTTTGTATTTAGGTGTGTTCATTTTGTTTGTGCCTATAGTTTTAGGTAAGTGGTTCATTTTTTCTTATTTTTTTAATTGTTTTTGTTTAATATTCTTTTTTTTATTATATATTTGGTGGCTTATGTTTAATTCATTGCATTTTTTGTAGGGCTTGTTGTAATATTTTGGGTTTGACTTTGTATGTGTTTGATTTTTTGCTTTTAGTTATTTATTTTTATTTTGGTCCTTAAACCGCGTGTATCCTCTCCTTACCCCTCTTCCTTTTTAGCCTGTCTTAGTCTACAATTTTACCATTTTTCTCTTCTTGCTCTCTAATCCTGATGATGGATCGCAGAGTGTGATCTGAAATGTTGATGAAAAAAAATTCTACACAATTGAATCCAAAAAATACACAACACTACAATATGGATTGTGGAAACTTGATATCATTAATAAGAAATGAACATAGCAGGAGTTATTTGAAGTCCCCCCAAGGGAGTATAATATTTCTTATAGGGATGTATTGTCTATGCATTGAAGGATATTCATATCTTGTTTCAAAGCTCCCATTTTGGCACAAGTAGGGAGGATGTTGGAAATGGTTGCGAAATTTGGCTTTACACCGCGAATTGTATTCGCTTGAAAGTTTTTAAAGCCTTTCCACCAAATTCATTTTGTGCATATCTATTGTAGATGTCCTTAAGCTATATGAAAAAGGTGTATATACAATTTGAGATCAATTGATAAGTTGATCAAACATGTAATGTTGATTTGATTTACATTTTACTTAAGATATAATTTCATTGCGTTGCCGAATTTCATAGTTCAATAATTGGGATTCTCAATGATCTTGTATACCCAAAGTGTGCGATAGAAAGAAATTAGGTAGTCATGTCAATTAGTTTGAAAATTTGAATGATCTTGAGTTCATAAGTACATAGTGATAAGTTTTGAAAAATAATATAATTTATTGTTGCATTTATCACATAAACAAAGGCCTCTTTTGATTGTAGTAGAGGATGTAGATAGTGA
Organism: Sequoia sempervirens; assembly: GCA_007258455.2. Classification (NCBI taxonomy): domain Eukaryota; kingdom Viridiplantae; phylum Streptophyta; class Pinopsida; order Cupressales; family Cupressaceae; genus Sequoia; species Sequoia sempervirens. The sequence goes on from VDFB02000015.1 coordinate 426,736,265, forward strand.
AGCATTGGCTACTTTGATCTTTGAAATTGATGATTTTTTTACTAAATTGATAATGTTTGAAGTTTCTTTTTCTTTCTTAGATGTTGAGTCTAATTAATAAGTTTAATGTTGTGTTGCAACTTGTAGGTGTGTATGTTGATATGATAAAGGCTAGCATTGTCGATCCTCTAAAAGATCATAATTACATTAGTTGATGCAGAAAGGTAAAACTATTTATCTTTATTATAATTAGTGGAACTTGCAACTACAATATCTGATAAAAATCTACTTCCAAATATGCTTTTGATGGATGTTATATCTAATTTTGATACATTCACTATATCTAGCACCTAAGTTTAGGGTGCCATAGTTGGAAAAGGAAAAGAAAATGTTTGAATTTTATCCTTTGTATTATTTGTCTTTTTTGAGTTTTTGATGTGCAAATTTTGAAACCTTATTTTTAGGCTACAACTCGAAATTGAGAAGTGAAAGGTGAATACCAACGAGGAAGAGTTTGGAAACCAATAGCGATAGGATTAAAGTTGTGGATTTGCAAGGGGATTAAATGGGTCGAGCCCCTATAGGAGGTTGTTGTCCTTCCAAAAGGACCGCAGTTAAGGAAGGGGAAAATAATATAAGTATATGAAAATAAGAGTATTCTTTTTATATAGTGTCTGTAAGTTGTATAGTGTCACTGAGACATTGAATGTAACCAATGAGATTTTGATTTTCCAATGAGGCTTAATGAAGTAAATTTTTAGAGTGGTTTTTTCTCCACTCATAAATATTGTGTTGTGGCTCCTCTTGATTTGTAATATGTTTTTGTTTGTCTTTTTTCAAGCATTTTAGTCTTCATTTCATGGTGTTTTTTAACATTTGAATATCTATGATACTTGAAGTTTATATGCATAAATTTGTGAGGATTAATTAAGTTAGATTTGATTTGTAATGACTAAATATATGACTAAAGTAATGACTAAATTAATGATTAAATATATGAGTAAATATATGACTAAATTAATGACTAAATAAATGATATGACTAAATAAATGACCAGTTAACAACAATCAATGACTAAATTAATGACTAGATATATGACTAAACAAATCACTACCATGACTAAATAAATGACTAAATTAACGACTAAATCAATGACCAAATCAATGACTAAATAAATGACTAAAATAGTTTAGTCATAAATTTGGTGGTGTTATAAATGACTACAAATAAACCACTAAAATAGTCGCGTGACTAAAATTAATGACTAAATAAATGACTAATTAAATGACGCAATCAATGACCAAATCAATGACCAAATTAATGACTAAAATCAATAACTAAATAAATGACTAAAATTGTTTAATCATAAATTTAGCGGTGTTATAAATGACTACAAATAAACCACTAATAGTCACGTGACTAAAGTTAGTCATTTATATGCAATTTTTAGTAGTTTATTTAGTCATATATTGTTGTTTTTGTACTAGTGGATAACATATAACTTTGTGATTCTGGTGCCATCAAACTCCCATTTGATTGATACGCCCACCTTTTCTTCAAATGACAAGTGATATCAAGGTTTACCTATGTCCTACATGTTCTATGTATTTTGCATGGTTCTCCTCCCATGTATGTTGGGGGCAGTGATAACTCATTTTAGAGATGTGTGTCCTTCTTAAGGACCCTCTCCCTTCTTTATACACTTTCAAATAGTGTGTCCCTTGAGTGGATCCCTCTTCTTTTGAGGGGTTCCCAAGAAACCCCTTTGAGAGCCTTCCAATTTTTTGATGGTTTGTGTGACTATTCGCTTGATTTCCTATGTGGCCACTTTGTTTTTTGGCATGTTCTATCTATGGATTAACATGTCACTTTGTAGGTGCACCTATAAATCCGCTTTCCAATCTGACTCTGTGGAGTCTCCTTTGGGTTTCCCTCATGTGAGAGATCTTGGGGGATACCTCCTTGTAGGTCTGCAGGCCTGTAAGGCGCATACTTCATAGGGCTTCCTTCATGTGAGAGATCTTGGGGGTTTCCTCCTTATAGGTCTGCAGGCCTGTAATACACTTTCATCTTGTGGGATATGTCCATCGTTGGTATGTAGGCCTTCGGTGCACTTTGTTCAAACTCTCCTTGGGTATGAGGACCTATGGAACCGTCTCTCTTGGAATTTTCATTCCTCCTTTCTCTCTCATTCAACCTTTCTCTTCTCAATTGTATATATTGGATTGAAGATCTACATCTTCTCCATCCTGAGTATATGCTCTTTCTCTCTTCGAAATTGGTTGCTTCCTTATCTTTTGGGTATATACTTCTCTCAAAACGATCAATCTTGACATTCTTCTCTTCACTTTAGAATTCCTCTATGTGTTATTGTTTTTAATTTGGGGATGACGCACAGTACTAAGACAACCTTCTACATTGAGGTCTCTTTCACTTTGCTGACTCAAATCTTGTTAGTTAGTTAGGTGCTTGTGTGTGTGTGTGTTTTTATGTTCTAACCTTGTGATGTAGTGGCTTTTTATGTTCTAACATTGTTGTCTTATGCAGGTATTTTTTTCTAATATGTTTGTTTTGTAGGTCTTCAACCTAGGGGCAAGCTTCCTTGGTTCAAAGAGTTGTCTACTTCCTCTACAGTATCCTTTGGAAAAATGATGTTATTTATGTTTAGTAGATTTCCTTTAGCATGCATATTAGTGTAGATTCATATGCCCGCTAAAGTGGGGGAAAAATGTAATGTCGTAAAATTGCACCCCTTGAAATTTCACATATATTATTTACTCGCTTTAGTGCCCACTCCCTTAGCACTTGTGTAGGTTCATTTTAGCCCCTGCATCAGCTTTTTCCCCTCTCAGGATGCTTAGGATCCCTTTTTAGTAGCTACCTTAGTGTGTCAACTTTGCGTCGAACCTTGTGATTTTCCCGTTCATGTCATTTTGCAGTGTGATGCGTCTGGACACTAACGCATCGCGTGGACGTCTACATGTTGCACTAGCATCTTGTGACATTTCAACACTCAAATGACTGCCTCTGAGCATGTTTTCCACTTGTCAACTAAATTGTTTGGTGGTAACAGCTGGGGATGCCTTGTAACCACCCGAGAAGCTTCATTTCTCTCTTTAAAAGTCATCCTTTCAACTCATTTGGCCTTCTAGCTTCACTTCTAGCTTCCTTCTAACCTTGGCTCTAGCATTTCTCTCTTGTTATCTTTTTTTCACAACTCCATAAAGCTTGCTACAATAGCCTCAAGCTCACAACACCCTTTGTAGCTCTCTTGGCTCTTCTAGCTTAGTCTCACTTATCTCATGCTTGTGAGCATCTTGAGACTCCATATCCCCTATCAATTGCATTCTTACTTCGTGATATGGATTTTCCTCCTTGAGTAGTGATTGCTTTTATCCCTCACACTTTGTGATATAGGTTATGTTCAAGCGAGGATTGTTTTTATCACACATACTTGGTGGTGTAGGTTCTACTCCTGAAGCAGGTTTTGCTTTCACCACATGCTTTGTCCATTTTGGTTCATTTCTCTCTATTTATCTAGTTGTCCATGGAGTTGGGAACACCAAAATGGGGGTTTGACTAAGGCAAACCCCTATACAAACCCAAAAATTTCTCCAGATCTTACGCATGCAAGTATTGAAGACATTCATTTGTGGGAGGCTTCATCACTTGCTCGGTTGTAAGTATTTCCTTTATTTCTCTTATTATCTTTATTATTTCTACTTCACTTCATTTCAATCCTATAGTATTTTGTTACCTTTATGCATTCTAAAAGTTCCTAGCAATCAGAGTAGAAGTAGTCATTTAGTTATTTTATGTGATAAACCCACTTTCTTGTTTGTACGAGACGCCAACGCGCCTCTGGGACGCTAGCTTTCCATGCTATCGTGTGCATTTTATGTTGTCATCCTTTGGTTGAGAGCCTGTCAGTTTGTCCAGAAAACCTCTATGGGTTGTGTTAGCTCTCAAAAACATAGGTAAAAATACATCAAGAGGTTGCTAATCTCTTGATACATTTTAGGGTAACAGACAAGGTCAAGAGAACTCAACCTTCTACTCTTCAGGTGTTGTTGAACCTAGGTGGGTGTACCAATATGAATGAAGTAGACTTAACTTATGATTATCTTCCTTGCACAATGATTTGTCCACAATGGAAGATGGAAGTGAACAAATGAAACCAAACTTGATAGCAATAACAGTCCTCTGATCTAAATCCTAAAATGCTTAATTAACAGATATAAAGAAACTGAATGAGTTCAAAATGATGAAGTGCAGAGACCAGTGCCTTGTTGGGTATGCAGAGTCAAATGAGATCAGGATGAGCAACACTTCTCTAGAGAAAACTCAAATTATCTGGCATATATTCTGTTTACAACTTGTATAAACATACAATTCTGTAACTACTAAGCTCTACTTTAATAATCTAGATGAATCTCTCTAATTACTAGGACCAACAAAAAGGATTTAATATTTTCTTGAAAGAACCAATTGATTAATCACACAGATACAACAAATGTGCATTGATAAACTAAACATAAACTTGTTATGTCAATTTAAGCAACCAGAAAACATCAATATTGGAGACAACTTAGCAGTATTTTTATTTAATTCAACAGACAATTGACACCATAAAATGCAGCAACATCAACCGATTTTCATGAATACCTCCATTCTAAAATCATGCAACAATAGTCTCTGATTTGATAATTTTATTCTACTGAATCTACTTGCTGTGTATCGAAATCAAATAGTTGATGATCATTTTACAATTAAAAAATGCCTATTTATACACCAGCACAAGAAAATAAAACAAATTGAAAATCCATGTCGGCCCTCCACAGATTTCGGGCCCAAATCAAGTCGGCCTGCAACGGTCTTCAAACAGATACATGTTGGCCACAGTATTTAAATTTTTGTCATCCATCAGTGAAACAGTCAGTGAGACAACCTAGCAGTTATGCCGAAGGAAATTCAATCATTAATCGCTCTGTGTGCTTTATTCGCTTTCTCCATGACTTCCTACCATTGGGGAGATGTCATACAGATAACATAATGTTTCATCGAAAGCCCACTTACCACTTGTATGTCACCGCAACATTTCGTTCGTTACACCAAAGTAATGGAGTATTCTTATGTTCCTTCATTGTAACACTGTGATATCAAGGAAACAACATATCAAAACCATTATGTCATGCCGAAAGTCCTTTATCAATTCCAAGTCGTCAAGACAAGAGCACACTCTCACCGAGATATAATCTTCATTCTGGGTATCGGCGAGACACATCAATGTCGGGGAGACCTCATGTAGAGTACCCTTTGCTTTACTGAAAGTTACCCCGAGATAACCCTTGATTTCCAAGAGAAAGCAATACTTACACCGAAAGCCATTTGAAAGAAACCCCTTTGTGCTCCATCGGTGAGACATATACACTTCATTATGACTTCTCATCGGAGCACCAAACCTTTTCCGAAATGTCAATCCTTCCACCGCCAGTCGGCGAGACAATAAGGTCTCGCCAAGACCCCATGCCAATGAAGGATCTCACGCCGATGAACCTTTGATGAAAACCACGTCAGCAAGACCCAACGAAGTTGTTGAGACATCATCCTGTATATCAAAACTCATACCGATAAGCTCCTCAATTGCCAGTCGAGGAGACATATTGAATTTGATGAAACATCATCCCGACGGCATAGCTCCTGTCGATTTGAAATATCCTTTGTCATCGAAACCATGTGAATGTCTTGTTGATAACTGCCAGCATGAAAACTTCGATCGCTGTGACACAAAAAATGTCTTTCCGATAGGCAACATAGACGTTTGTCAGAAAAATAGATCGGAGAGACCCTAATATTATCACGCTGATATGCCTACAGCAAACATATGTTAGCAGAAATGCATTGTGGGTCAGGGAGACATTCATAGACCTATGCTGATATGGACCACAACGTGAAAAATGCATAACTCGATAGATTCAATGGGGAAATATGGAAAAATATGGGTGAAATATACATACAGTAGGACCAATCTAGAAATTTATGAGTGTGAATAACATGTAAAAACATCATATTTTTATAGTTCCAACAGTGGCTCTATCTGGGGATGAATGATAGTACGATCATTACAAGGATCCAGAATCTTTGGGTGAGCAGACCAGACCAAATACAAGGTGAGCAAAATGGAAATGGACAAGTAGCAAGATGGAATGAATGGAAAATGAATGTAAAATGGAGATGGACCAAAACCCTAAACTACTATGCATGGAAAAGAATTTTAAAGAGGACCATCAAGAGTTATCCATGCACTGGCAACCCTAAATCCTCTATGTTTCAATTTTACCTGTTCTAAGATGTCATGATCTGAAACTCAAAACATCCTTTCCCCCTATCAAATACCTAATTTTCTCTTGAGTTCATCAGATTCTTCTTGAAGACATTCATGCAATCTTTCCTGTCACTATTAATGAAAGTTCTTAGAAAATCATTATGCTCAGCTTGGCCCAAATTCCCTTCATCATTCTGCAACTTGATTTTTTCATCATCATGGAACAAACTTCTATTCACTTCAACATAAAGAATATATCCAATATAAAATTCCTCATTATCCCTCTCATTGTTATGTATTATAAAACACTTTCTTGGTTGTATTGAAAATTTACCATCAAAGTGCTTCTCTTGAGAATCAAAAAATTCTATCATATCAATGCTATCTTAAACAAACAAATTTGAGACCTTTTGCACCTCTTTGACACTACCATTTGGGTACAACACTCGATTAAGACTCATATATTCAATATTAAGCATATATGAACCAATCAAATCTAGACCACTATCATCCTTGGTATGCAGATAAAAATCTTCTCTACATGAGTTAAACACTTCAAAATCGCATACCTCATCTTGCATAGACACAAACTTTTGATCAACTTCAAAGGCTCCACCATCAACTCGAGAAATGCACTGAGAGTCATATGAATCATCACACAAAGATCTTTCTCTGTCAAAACAAGTGTAAACTGAACAAAGAACTTCAGGATCACCTTCATGTGTATATCTCTGATATTCAAGAGTTAGCAAATCTGAAATTTGCTCACTACTAAGTGAACATGTTTCTACATTTTCATCACTATAATTATATTCTTCACTTTTTTCATCATCAAAAAGAGGTCCAAGATCATCAGAGAATGAAAAATAAGAGAGATTACTAGCATAGTCATTTATTCCACCATTTTGTTTCTCTGAAAATATCTTCTCATCATCAAATGTATCTGAAAATATCTAGAATTCATTCTTGGGCATACCTTGGCAAAATATCATTTCTTCTTCATAAAATGAGTCTTCATGACTTTCAACTATAGTAGGAGGATTTATATACTCATTATCAAATAAACACACATTGTCCATTACATCTTCCTCTTGACCATCACAAGAACTACAAGAATCACCTTGCTACAGATTAAAATCCACAAATTCATCTTTGCAATCTGTATATTCACTGGATCCTTCATAACATACACTACCTTCTATGTCATAATCTGTTATGCAGGAAAGAAATTCATCATCCTCGTCTTTCTCATTCAGGCTATCATATGAACCATATTGACTTGCACCCGTCTCATCTTCTATTGGCTACAGTGTATAATTGATCTCCTGACGCTCATCTGTGATATCATCATTATCTTCATACCTTTTCCCCTGTGTGGTACTAATAAATTTATTCACTGGATCAGAGGTACATTGTTTTAATGGCTCTGGCCAATACAATGATTTAGGCTCCCATGCTCCACCAAAGTACATCTTCAACACACCATTGGTCATGCGCAACATATTCTTCAATTGGATCAGTACTGACTAAACCTGGCTGGGCTGAGTCTATCTTAAAACCTCCAAGATCAACATCACAGAAACAATTAATCTGATCTTGTGGTACACAGTCAACAAGCTGGTTCATTCTTCACTCCCTATACAACTTGACCTCCTGACCATTCACTGGAATAGTTGCATAAGACAAGTCAAACTAGATACTTCCCCCAATTGTCATTGTCCACTGTCTTGATAAAAGCATCCCAAACTAAGGAGGGGTATCAATTACTATTATATCTATGTTATAAGCCACTTGTGGATAAGTAGCCAATTTACTTCAACATCTTTCATAATACCTACCATAGGAACAAGTCTGTTATCCATTGCATAACACTTTCCTCCATTAGTATCAACCCTCATGCCAAGCTGCTTCATAACCCCTACTGGCATGATGTTTATAGTTGCACCAGAGTCTATCATGCAATTCCTCAACAGTTTGTTATTTATGAGTAATGTAGTGAAAAAAGGATCAACTTGTGGGGGAGTTGCTAATACATCATTCAAGCAGACATTTGGGATATCTATTTTCTCCAGCCTATTGACTACTTTAATAGCTAGTTTCTTTTCAGAATTCATTATCAATTGAACAACACTATCTGTGTATTCTTTTATTTTCATCATTTCAAGTAGTGGAATAGACATTTTTACCTAGGATAATGCCTGAGTGAAGTCAAAAGAAGAGCCCTCCACCTTAACGATTTTCTTCTGCTCTAATGCTTCTCCTTTGTTTTCTTCCTTCTCTCCTTTACCAGGCTGGTCAGGCATTTGTATCTCTTTGCTTCTTCCTTTTGGACAGGCTTTTGTTCATTTTTATCATGCTATTTGTTTTCTGGCTTCTTCACAATTCCTTGTGTTTCTTTATGATCTTTCATAAAAATTCCCCCAGGAACGCCTTCCATCTCATTTACTTTTTTGTTTCTCAACTAGTATTTACTCCTTGCTTCCTCAACCGCAGCAACAGTTATTCTCTCTATTTCATCTTCAGTGAGTCTCCTCACACTACATTGAGTAGGCGGTTCAATAGAATGTGGCTCTGTATAATCTTCTTCAGAATCATAAAAGACCTACTGTTAAGCCATATGGACATTATATTTCTAATTTGAAACATCATATTTGTAGCCTTCATCCTCTGAAGATGAGTACCCTTCTTCCATATGGTAAAAAGTGTTTGAAGTCAGATACACTTTGTGATCTTCTCCATTGTTTTGCATCAACATTCCTTCTTCTTGCATTCTTTGGGCTACCACACAATAGTCTGGAGAATGTGGCTAATTACAAACTTCACAGAAGTAATTATTACTCACCATATAAGTTCCCTTTTTGCTCAATGGATCAGGAGTCTCTTTATTTCTAGGCCTAGCTGTTATAGGTTTTCCATCCTTCCAGTCTATATTATAAGGCATATCATGCAACCTCGGCCTTTCATTCCTGTATGTGTTCTCTTGCTTATACTGATAATTGTTGCTTTGCTGAGGATGCCTAGGGTTGTCTCTTTTACTGATTATCCTAGCAAACTTTCTATTATTTTCAATTGTCAGTGCTATCTTCTGAGCTTCAGCCAAATCTCTTGGGAATCTATTTCTCAGTTCATACCCTGTTTTAGGATCGAATGCATTCAAATAAACACTCAAAGCTACAAAATATGGCAACCTTGATATAGGAGGTACTTTAGTCTGCAACTTGTTGAACCTTCGGTTGAAATCATAAATTGAATCATCCTAATTTTTCTAAATTTGCATTAATTCATGAAGAGCTGCATCTGGTGCATTTAGATTCCCATATTGTTCTAAGAATCAATCTTGAAATACTTGAAGAGAATTGATTGAGAATGTAGGCAAGCTGTTGAACCAATCCCTAGCATCTTCAAGAAGTGACATCATAAACAACTTCATGTGTAAATCTTCATATGGCACATCTATGTCTTGGATGGAAACGTTGAAACTCTTTACATGCTCTTCAACAGTGATTGCATTACTCCTTGTAAATTTGGGCACCGTACTCCTCCAACTACCATCCATAGGGTAAGGGTATAACTGAAAACCTACTAAATCAAACTGTCTGATCATGGTTGTATGCTGGTGAGGGGGAGGAATAGGTGGACATTGATGCTGGTGCATGGGATTGTTGTACTGTGCATTATACTGTGGGATAAAAGACTGACCAGGAGGTGGATGCATACCTGTATGATGTATGGGAATATGAGGTGGATGATTTGGCTGCTTGTAGTGATTCCCTGTCTGATGATGAGGAGACACTGGTGGATTTGAAGGCCCTACACCATGATTACCTTGCTTATGAGGTGGTACATACTTTGGAGGGCAATCAACTGTTTGATCAGTAACTTGAGTTTTCTGTAATTTAGCCTCTAATTCCTCTATCCTCTTCCTCTGTAATTCAAATTGTGCTCTTACTTCCTCAGGAAGCTCATGATCAATAAACACATTTTGGTTACCTTCCATCTTCTGATCATATTCATGATGAATTCTGATTCGTTCAGGCTCAAGTCTAACTTCAAACTCAGCCTGTTTCTAAGAATCGTGAAAAGGAAAAGTATTTCTTTGATCTTCATGGGTACAAAGTTCTGCACTTGAATCATCTCTCCATGTATCATAGCAATTATATGTTTCACCATGTGCTCTTGGTGCTTTTCCTTTGTCTATTATGCACATGTCCTCATTGATCCTCTTTCCCTTATCAGCTCTATCATCTTTGTGTGTCCACCTTACTGCTAGGGAGCTCCAGTATGACCTCCCCTGTACTGAGATCTTCTTCCATTCATGTTTGCAACAATGTTTCTTTCAGAGTTGCCACCTACTTTTCCAAAAGTAGGAAAATGATTATTTCTGATATTTTACCGAATCACTCTTTAAATCTTCTCAAATTATAACCTTTTCTTCAATGACTCTATAATGTGCTCTTCAACCAAATTTTCTGATATAGTCCCCAGTAGAGTTGCCAATTTGTTAGCTCTCAAAAACACAGGTAAAAATACCTCAAGAGGCTGCCAATCTCTTGATACATTTTAGGGTAACAGACAAGGTCAAGTGAACTCAACCTTCTACTCTTCAGGTGCTGTTGAACCTAGGTGGGTGTACCAATATGAATGAAGCGGACTTAACTTATGATTATCTTCCTTGCACAATGATTTGTCCACAATGGTAGATGGAAGTGAACAAATGAAACCAAACTTGATAGCAATAACAATCCTCTGATCTAAATCCTAAAATGCTTAATTAACAGATATAAAGAAACTAGATGAGTTCAAAATGATGAAGTGCAGAGACCAGTGCCTTGTTGGGTATGCAGAGTCAAATGAGATCAGGATGAGCAACTCTTCTCTAGAAAAAACTCAAATTATTTGACATATATTTTGTTTACAACTTGTATAAACATGCAATTTTGTAACTACTAAGCTCTACTTTAATAATCCAAATGAATATCTCTGATTATTGTGATCAACAAAAAGGATTTAATCTTTTCTTGAAAGAACCAATTGATTAATCACACAGATACAACAAATGTGCATTGATAAACTAAACATAAACTTGTTATGTCAATTTAAGCAACCAGAAAGCATCAATCTTGGAGACAACTTAGCAGTATTTTTATTTAATTCAACAGACAATTGACACCAAAAAATGCAGCAACATCAACTGATTTTCATAAATACCTCCATTCTGAAATCATGCAACAATAGTCTCTGATCTAATAATTTTATTCTACTGAATCTACTTGCTGTGTATCGAAATCAAATAGTTGATGATCATTTTACAATTACAAAATGCCTATTTATACACTAGCACAAGAAAATAAAACAAATTGAAAATCCATGTCGGCCCTCCACAGAATTTGGGCCCAAATCAAGTTGACTTGCAACGGTCTTCAAATAGATACATGTCGGCCACAGTATTTAAATTTATGTCATTCATCAGTGAAATAGTCAGCGAGACAATCCAATAGTTATGTCGAAGGCAATTCAATCATTAATCGCTCTACGTGCTTTATTCGCTTTCTTCGTGACTTCCTACCGTCGGGGAGATGTCATACATATAGCATAATGTTTCATCGAAAGCCCACTTACCACCTGTATGTCGCCACAACATTTTGTTCGTTACACCGAAGTCATGGAGTATTTTTATGTTCCTTCGTTGTAACACTGTGATATCGAGGAAACAACATATTGAAACCATTATGTCATGTTGAAAGTCCTTTATCAATTCCAAGTCGCCAAGACAAGAGCACACTCTCACTGAGATATAATCTTCATTCTGGGTATCGGTGAGACACATCGTTGTCGCGGAGACCTCATGTAGAGTACCCTTTTCTTTACCAAAATTCACCTCGAGATAACCCTTGATCGCCAAGAGAAAGCAATACTTACACCGAAATCCATTTGAAAGAAACCCCTTTGTGCTCCATCGGTGAGACATATACACTTCGTTATGACCTCTCACTGGAGCACCAAACCTTTGCCGAAATGTCAATCCTTCCACTGCTAGTCGGTGAGACAATAAGGTCTCGCCAAGACCCCATGATGATGTAGGATCTCATGCCGATAAACCTTTGATGAAAACCACATCATCAAGACCCAACGAAGTCATTGAGACATCATCCCGCATATCAAAACTCATACTGATAAGCTCCTCAATTGCCAGTCGGGGAGACATTGAATTCGATGAAACATCATCCCGACGGCATAGCTCCTGTCGATTTGAAATATCCTTTGTCGCTGAAACCATGTGAATTTCTTGCCGATAACTAACAGCATGAAAAATTCGATCGCTGTGACACAAAAAATGTCTTGCCAATAGGCAACACAGACGTTTGTCAAAAAAACAGATCGGGGAGACCCTGATATTGTCACGCCGATATGCCTGCAGCAAACATATGTTAGCAGAAATGCATTGTGGGTTGGGGAGACATTCATAGACCTATGTCGATATGGACCACAACGTGAAAAATGCATGACTCGATAGATTCAATGGGGCAATATGGCAAAATATGGGTGAAATATGCATACGGTAGGACCAATCTGGAAATTTATGAGTGTGAACAACATGTAAAAACATCAGATTTTTACAATTCCAATAGGTTGTGCTTTCTAATTCTAGAACTCTCGCATTGTTCCTTGAGGTAGTTTAGGGTAGTTCGCCCTATGAGGCTCACTGAATGGAGAGAACTTATGAGTAGTGAATCCCCCTTCTCTACACTAACTTTGATAAGACACTTAGGACTAATTGTTCATTTTTTTTTCTATTACACATTTCTTGATTTGAAACCTTAACAATTTAAATTTACTGAAGAACTTTTGAATTATGTTAAATTCTTGTGGAATAATACTTATTAGTTCATTCTCCAATTGATGTCTTCTCATTACATCTTTCTTACCAATTTTTTTTTCTAATGTTGTCCATACATCATTAGGTGTTGTAGCAAAATGAATGTGAAAGAGAAGGTCAGAAGAAATAAATGTACATAAAGTTACATAGGCTTTGTCATTTTGATTATTCTATTTTTGTTTTTCAGTTGCTCTTGTAGGTTTAGGTTTCAAACCTATAGTGACACGATGCAATCCTAGTTTCTTAAGATTTATCTCCATTGATTGCTTCCATTCATAGAAGTTAAATGGAGTTAGTATTGTGTCCATTTTGTAGAATAACAAACAAGACAACCCCCTTGATTATGATTTTTATCCCCCTTGAATTGACACTTTACATGTTTTAGTGCATATAACAATTTCAATGGAATGAATAATGACACTTTATAATTGAGTTCAATATCATTTCTAATGGGATGGACAAATGATTATTCAATTTCACAAAAGAAATAGTTGATTTCAATAGCTAATCACAAGTTACAATAATTCCTATTGCCAAATTTTCACTTAAAAACTTAAAGTTTGTATTTTGAATGAGGAGAAAAAATATGTGTTAAACAACATAATTTTTAAATCATTTTAGTGCTAAAGTCTCCAAAATGAAAAGAGATTTTTGTCGACTACTCACAATCAAAATTTTGATTTATTTTTTTCTAAAATGAAAAAGACTCTCCTCTTACAAACACTTTGTTGAACCTCAAAAAACTACTAACAATTACATTAAATGGAAAAAATTAGCATCTATGTAAAATGCTAAATATCAAAGAAAAGTGAAACACTAAGTACATTATTTAATAATTTTGATTGCTATATATTTAGCCAAAAAAAACACCACGTGGAAGAGTCATTTGACTTGGTTGATGAGATGTAGAGAAGTATGGGGGCGTATATAGGAACTTGACCTTGTCTATAGGCATTGGTTGGTGGAATCAACTAAGTCTTCAAAGCCTGAGTGAATGGGAACATACAACAACATGGTTTCCTATGGAGGAGAATAAACCTATTGGAAAAAAGGAATCACCAACCACCATTCACGAGACCCAATGATTTGGAAAATTTGTTGTAATAGTAGATATAGCCACATGTATAAAGGGCACCCAGAAGGGGAGAAGTTCAGTGCCTATACATGCAAAGAAAAAAAATGTTGATTCCTTCAATGTTGAAGTGTATATGTTGTTTCTTTTGCATTAGAATAACCTCCCATGACCTTTGATTTCTTGCGAGTTTTCCTTGCACCAAAGGCCAGATCTTTCACAATTCCTCTCTAGTGATTTTTATGCCAACTTGTAGATTCTAGGACACCACAAGATTCATATTCAAACAATGCTATTGACTCCTCTCAATGTTTTTCACGTCACCACCTCTGTCTAGATCGACTAGTACAAATATGATCACTCAACTCAAACGCTTGTATGTTGGCTTCCTACACTTGATCATTATTTTATGGGTTACTAGTTTCTTAGCATATTGTTGATAAATATGAGCAAATCAAATTAAATAAATTGTAGAAAATAAAAATAGATTGAAAGATCAAAAACATAGAACAAGAAGACACAAGATTTTATACTGGTTCACCAAATAATGGCTACATCCACTTTCAGTAGGGGATTCTCATTTTTTATTAATTCTATGTTTTTACCCATATAATACATTTATCCAGAAACTCTCCATACATTATAGACATTGATCTTCATTCACCCTTCTTGCAAAAAAGATACTATATGCATAACATGCACACTGGAAGAGATAGTCGTTACAAAAGGATGCTACCGTTACAAACAGAGGCAGCGGTTACAAAGGAGAGCCATTACCATTGGGATTCACATGTACCCAACAATCTCCCACTTGAAGACCAATCAGATCAGCAAAAGAGTTGCTCAGAGATAGGCCCCCACATCAGGCTCATTGTCACATTGAGACAATACCGAGAGAAGCTCTACAGAACTTGGACTTCTCCCATGGTATAATCTTCAGGAAAGCATCTACTAGGTTCACTTTAGTGTCAATTTTCTCCACTACAGCTTACCCTCATCAAGAACATGGTGAATAAAATGATATCTCAACTCTATATGCTTTGTCTGATTGTGAAAGGAAAAACTCTTGGCCAAGTGAATAGCACTATTGCTATCACAAAACAAAGCAAAAATTGATTGCTTACACCATAATTTTCCCAACAATCACTACAACCATATCATTTCCTTTGCTCCTTCAGTTAGAGCAATGTATTTAGCCTTGGTAGAAGAAAGTGCAACCACTTGTTGCAACTATGAAACCCAACTTATCGCTGCCCCAACAAAAGTAAACACGTAACCGGTAGTAGACCTCTGTTTATCCAAATCTCCAGCCATATCTAAATCAAAATAACCTCACAGTTGAGTATGCTTACCTCCAAAACATAAAACATGATGTGAAGTGCCTTTCAAGTACCTAAAGATCCACTATAGTGCCTACCAATGTGATTTACCTAGATTACTCATAAATCTACTCACAACTCCCAGTGCATGATCAATATCCAGATGAGTAGAAACCATGGCATACATGAGACTACCAACTACTGATGAGTATGGAACACACTTCATGTGTTCTTGATCCTCTTGACTTTTTGGACACATAGCGAAAGATAAACGAAAATGATCAGCCAAAGGAGTACTAATAGACTTGGTATTTTGCATATTGAACCTATCCAAAATTTTAAGAATATACCTTTCTAGAGAAAATTTGATTTCCCTCTTAGATCTATCCCTGATTATATTAATCCCAAGAATCATCTTCACTGCCCCTAAATCTTTCATGGCAAAGTATTGAGCTAAATGTTGTTTTAATTCATGAACAATCTTCACACTAGTGCCAGCAATGAACATATCATCAACATAAAGTAAAATAATAACAAACTCACCATTAGCAAGATTCTTATAATAAACACAAGGGTCTGATTCACAATGAATAAAGTGTTGTGCAGTCATGAAGCTATCAGATTTAAGGTACCACTACCTCGAGGCTTGCTTGAGCCCATACAAACTTCGCTTCAATCTACAATATAAATGCTCTTGACCCTAGTTAATAAAACCTTCAGGTTGCTCCATGTACAACTCCTCAATATATCCATGAAGAAACATTGTTCTGACGTCAAGTTGCTCAAGCTCGAGATCCCAAATAGTAGCCATTCCCAAAACAACTTGAATAGTGGTCATTTTCACAACTGGTGAAAATATCTCATTGAAATCAATTCCTTTTTGTTGATCAAAACCCTTCACAAAGTCTTGCCCTGTAGCATTTAGTCCCTCCATCTTCTTCTTTCAAATGATATACCCATTTATTCTTCAAAGGTTTTCAATTTGGTGGAAGAGTAACCAAATCCCATGTGTCATTTGCTCTCAAAGACTCCATTTCATCTTGCATTGCCTCCATCCACTTGACTGAATTTGCAACTTTACAAGCCTATTTAAATGTTGTAGTCTCTACTTGATCAAATAGCAATAACTCATAATCATCAAATTTCGTCGGAGGCCTCTACTCTTGAGTAGACCTCTATAATTGAGGACCCTGTTCTCGCTACAAATTACCCTGTTCTACATTTTCTATATCATATTGCAAACTTCCCATGTCCCCGACAGTTTCTCCAATGCTTTGCCTCTGTGCTTCAGTCGTGTGGCAATAAATTGCCTTGTATTGGCACACTCATATTATGCAAAATTGGTTGTGAGTGAACCAACTCATCTGGTATAGACTACGAATGAATAGATGGAAGCATCATTGAAATGGGTGTACTGGGCATTTCAACCCATGTGGGCATTTGACCCACATTGTGAACATTTAAAGGTTGCAATCCAACATGGAGAGGCTGTAAATTATAGTGTGGAGGTTGCGCTTGAACATTAGTTGGTTGCACACAAATTATAGAGGGTTGCACACTAGTTAAGGAGGGTTGCATTGAGTCAATTAAAGGCTACGTGGGGATTTCAAGAGAAGGTGACACATGGGGATGTAAAGAAAGATCATATCTAATGTTATGTAAGGGCTAGGATGAAACAATTAAAGGTTGTGCTTCCTGAACCAAAGGTAGTGAAGGTTGCGTATTAATAGAAGGAAACAAATTAACATTAGATGGTTGTATAACTTTTCCCAAAGGCACTGAAACATGTGAAGGTTGAAAACTAATAGTTGGTGCCTTGGTAACATTTCCCTATGTTTTGTCTACATCAATGCCATTATCAAATAAATCAAACTGTATATAATTATCTCAAGATGTGTTTTGTTTATGTAAACCTGAGAAAAATTTTTCATTAAAAACAACATCCCAACTGCGGGTAATTTTTTGTGCAATCGGATCCCAAAGCCTGAATCCAAATTGATCCTTACCATAGCCAAGAAATATACACCTCTTTTATTTGGGATCAAGTTTCGTTTGTTGCTCCTTAGGAATGTGCACAAAGTCTTCACAACCAAAAACATGCAAATGATGATAAGAAATTCTTTTTCTGAGTCATCTATCCTCCGGGATATCAAAATCCAATTGAGATGAAGAAGCACGATTGATTAAATACACTGTAGTATTACACGCCTCTACCCAAAACTCTTTCCCCAAACTAACATTTGAGAGCATACACCGAGCTCTCTCAATAATCATCGGATTCAACCTCTTAGCTGCACCATTTTCCTGAGGGGTGAACAAAACCACTTTAATTTTGCATATGCCATTATCTACACAAAATTTGTCAATTTTTGAAGAGAAAAAATCTCCCCCATTATCAGTTTCTAGACATTTAATTTTGTGCCCAATCTAATTTTCAACAAGAGCCTAAATGTTTTAAATTTTGAAAACACCTCTAATTTTCTATTCAATATATAAATCCAAAAAAATTTAGTGCAATCATCAAGGAAAGTAACAAAATAATTAGCACCTCCAAAAGAGGTTACCTCTGTGGAACCGAAAACATCTGAGTGCACAAGTTCCAATGGAGTAGTTTTCTTGTCATAGCTTGTCCTCAAGAAGCTAGTCTGGCTTTGTTTTCCATGAAGGAATGCTCACATAACTCCAAATCAACTGATTTTAGGCCTAGAAGTTTATCCCTTTGAAGCATAACTTCAAGCCCCTTCTTGCTCATATGCCCGAGCCTCTTATGCCAAATTTTCAAATTGTTGTCCACAACTGCCATTGTAGCTCCCACTTCACCATGGCATTCTAAAATATAAATATTACCCAACTTCTTTCCCTTTGCAAGCACCAAAACTCCCTTGGTTACTTTCCTAGTATCTAAAGAAAATTTAACATTACACCCATGAGCAATAAGCTAGCTGACGGATATTAAATTTCATTTCAACATGTGAACATATCTCACATCCTTTAAGATCCATTTATTTCCATTTTTCAAATGCAACATTACATCACCCTTACCTATGATTTCACATTCTTTATTATCACCAAGAAAAACCTTACCAAATGTACCTTCTTGGAAATTTGTGAAAGCCTCCCAGCATGAAGTAGCATGGAAAGAGGTGCCAGAATCGAGCACCCACAAATTTGCAGTCATGTCACAAACAGACAAAACCAAAATACCATCTTCTTTATCAACTATAGTGTTTACTTCATTATTATTGAATTTGTCTTGTTCCTTTTTATAATCCAACAATTCTTTTTTGTGTGTCTTGGTTTACCACAAAACTAGCATGCACCATTTTTGCCCCTAGACTTTGATCTTGGTGTAGATTTCAACCTTCTTCTATTATTATTTCTACCTCTATCTTGACTCCTTCCTCTATTGCCAGTACTTATAGGAGTCAAAGCGTCATTGGATGAGGGCTCTTGATTTTTTCTCATGTCTTCACTGAGAAGAGTGGATGCAACATCATCAAACTTTAATTTACTTTTGGCAGCCATCGAAGTGCCAACTGTCATCACCACACCTTCCCAACTATTCGGTAAAGAACATAACAACAAAATTTCCTTAATCTCATCATCTAAATTAATACCCAATGAAATCAATTGCGTAACCAAGGTATTGAATTCATTGAGGTGATTCGACATAATCCCACCTCTCATTTTCAGATTATATAACTTTTTCATGATGAATACCTTGTTCAATGTTAATGCCATAATGTACATTAAAGAAATTTTATCTCACAGCTCCTACGTTGTCTTCTCTGCTGAAACATTGAATAGAAAATTACTTGACAGTGAAAGAAAAATGGTTGCCCTTGCCTTCCTATCCAATTTCTCCCATTCTTCATTCGACAGTGAACCTTTCCCTTTCGATTTCCCTACAAGTGTGTTTGAGAGATCCTGTTTGATGAGCAATGATTCCATCTGCACCTTCCACAAACTAAAGTTCTACCCTATGAACTTCTATATCTTCCATTTATCTACTTTGTCCATGGCTCTAGAAATTCTACACCAATTTCCCAAAAAACTGATTCAGCACCAAGCCTCTCCACCAGACTCTGATACCAATTGTTGATAAAATGAGCAAATCAAATTAAAGAAATTGCAGAAAATAAAAACAGATGAAAGATCAAAAACACAGAACAAGAAGACACATTATTTTATAATGGTTCGTCAAATAATGGCTAGATCCACTTTCAGCAAGGGATTCTCATTTTTATTAATTCTCTGGTTTACCCATACATTACATTTATCCAACAACTCTATGTACATTACAAACATTGATCTTCATTCGTGCCCTTCTTGCAAAAAAGATACCATACGCATAGCATGCACATTGGAAGAGATACCCATTACAAGAAGATGTTACCATTACAAACAGAGGTAGTGATTACAAAGGAGAGTCATTACCATTGGGCTTCACATGCACCCAACACATATGAGTTAAAACCTTAACATATGCCTCTCTCGAATGCCAAAAAAAGGCTAAGATGTCATGGAAATCCCTTTGAACAAATACAAGAAGGAAGATTCCATAAATCAAAGAACACCTTTCAACAAAATTTCAACAAATGATATTTGTCACAATGATATGAGATTCTATTATTAGAGAATGTTCTATGGTGATCACATGGGGCCAAACTTGTTTGTTTAGCATGTGCAAAATAGTTGGCCCCTTGAGTGAATCTTAAATAAAATTTGACTTAACTTTTCACAATATTTGGAAGGAAAATGAGATTCACACCTTTCAAGATCTTGCTCACCATGAAAATAGAACATATTGCTAGCATCAAAATTATGAGAGAAGCAATAGTTTATCTTTTCAAAAGCACAATGGTTGTTGATATCTTGAATGGGAGGTTGATTCTTTTGACCTTTAGAATTTATTCTATCTATAGGATTGTATTCATTTCTAGTTTGTCCATTCTTGAGACATCCTCTCTTACATGTACAACCTCCTTTTTTTTGTAGATAAACCTTCCTACAGTTGAATATGATTATCAAGTTTCCTATTTAATTCCTAAATTTCATTAACATAATTCTTCCTCAAAGTCCCCTAGTTGCTTTCTTCAATAAACATAAATTATGGTGAACTTTTATCCTACCTGTTAAACTTTACATGCTTGGTAACACCCTTCACAACATCCACCTTATTCATGGTCTAGTCTAGATGTTCATGGTTTAGGATTTAGGTTTGATAGTGTTAGGTATAAGGTTTAGGGTTTAGGGTTTAGGGTTTATGATTGAGGGTATATGGTTTAGGGTTGAGGGTTAAGTGTATATGGTATAGGGATTAGCATTGAGGATATTAGGTATATGTTCGATGGCATTGGGTTTATGGTTGAGGGTATAATGTTTCTATTTAGGGTTGATGGTTTAGCATATAGGATTTAGGGTTGAGGGTGTAGGGTTTATGAATTAAGTATAAGGTTGAGGGTTGAGGGATAGTGTTCAGGGTTGAGAATACATGGTTAACAGTATAAAGTACAGGGCTTAGGGTTGAGGATATTGGGTAAAGTGTTGTAGGAGTAAAATCAAGTTCCAAAGAGGAAGCTTGGTGGAGTGCTATAGTAATCAAACTAGTTATGAAGGTGCATGGTTTAAGGGTGTAGTCATTGACGTTGAGCTTCTCAAATCTTGTGATGGTTGCAAAATTATTAGTGTCAAGTATGAGGCATTTGAGATAGAATAAAATCAACCCTTAAGAGAAAGCCTGTGTCATAATCATTTGAGGCCAATACAACCTCCAATTCCATTACCCAAAAAATTTAGCTATGGGTGATGCTATGGAAGTATTTCACAATGATTTTTGATGTTGTGCAATTGTCTTGGATTTCCCATCAACTTCTGATGCACCTCAATAGAGTTACTTTCTCTATTTTCCAAACACTATAACCTAGGGAAACTATGAAGTTAAGGACCTCTCCCCCTATCAAGAATGGGCCATGAGTAGGTGGATCTTGCAACAAAAAAATCTTAAGAAACAAGTAGACTTGGGAATGAGCTTGTGTTTCAAATATTTTCATTGATGTCAAAGGCATATAGGAGATTGTTAGAAATGTTGTTATTGATATCAAAGGTATATAGGAGATTGTTGGTAAGTTTATTGTCAATGATGTCAAAAAAATATTATCATCACAATTAATGTCAAAGGGAATATCAATGTCAAAGAAGAATTGATGTCAAAGGCGTATAGGATATTGTTGGAAGTTGTTTTCATTTATGTTAAAGAAGGTAAGAGGAAAATGCTATAGGCCAAAGGTCATAAATCAATTATTAATTATATAAAATGGAGTGATTATATAAGTGATACATAAGAAATGAATCAAATAAAAAGAAATGCAGTGCATTAAGAATGACAAAGATTATTAAATGAGCAATAGATATGAAGCATTGTTAATCAACCAAGTAATATTTGAAGGCAACAAATTATATGACCAACTTCCTTGATATATCTTTCCGTTATAAGGAAATCAAAATAAATTAAATTAAACATTCTTGATCACTTCTCATGAAGAAAAAAAGTAAATTTAAATTGACTTTTATTATATACTATCTGACTTCACATAAATAATATTATCATTTTCCAAAGACGACAGACAAATAATATACAAATCTATATATTAATGATGGAGATATTATATAGACTGCTATTATTATCTTCTACAAAAGCAATGATTATATTCTATAAGATAGCTCATTATTAATAAAAGAGAGTTAATGATAAAAGAGGCAACACTTCATTATAAGACAATAATTATATTTATTAAAGGTTGCAACCAGTTTTGAAAAAGCAAAACTTAGTAATGAAGAGGAGTGATGATCATTTGAAAGGACACCATTCCTTCAAAGGATTTCTCTCTTCATAACAGACATAAGATATAAAGAATACATTGAGTGAGGAGAAGAGTGTGAAGTGTAAAAATAATATCATATAAAGAAATGTGTGAGTGAGTGGTGTGTGAAGAATACAATAATGAGCAATTCCATGGGGTCTCCAGTCGATTCAGATGTTGGTATACATAGGATGGCGACTGTATTTGAAGAATTTTGTAGGATTTTATGTGACAAAGACACTAGAGCAGCAAAGGCTATAATTTCAGGTGATGTTTTACGAGATCTAAAAGGACAGAATGCCCTTAATGGTCTTTACTCTTTGAAGTCCCTGCTTGATAAAAATCAGCACTTGATGATCGATTCCTGTCGGTTTCGGTGCTTCTACTACTTTGTGTTCTTTATGTGCTGTGAAAATGGGCAAAGGAGTATTGCAGTTAGCACAAGTATAGAGGCCTGGAAATTGGTGCTTGCAGGAAGATATCGATTGCTAGATCAGTGGTGTGAGTTTGTCCAGAAAAATCAACGGCATAGTATCTCTGAGGATACATGGATAGGACTGCTGGCTTTCAGCCGTTCTGTACCTGAAAATCTTGAAGGCTATGATATAGAAGCAGATGCCTGGCCACTTCTCATTGATGAGTTTGTCAATCACATGTACAGGAAGTCAGGTCAAAATAACAATGTTGATGTCTTGCCTGGGTTGAAGTTATCTTCTGGTAATAAGAGAAGGTTCTCCTCTGGAAGCCTGATGAGTTTGTTAATCACTGAGACAGAAAGTCACTCCATAAATTGTACTGGTGAGAAGCCTGAAGAGATTCCAGATCCATTGCGTTCAAAACGAGTATGCTTGTGGAAGGGACAGATCTAAAACAGTAGTAACTTATTGCAAGCGTCCCAGAACCTTGAATCACCTCACAAGGGTCTTAACTTCATTTTGTAGGGGAAAGCAGAGAAAAAAATTCCATATATATATTTAAGCAATCTTTTGTCATGGTTTTCTTTCATAATGGTTTCCAAGTAACTCATGTGTCTCTTTTATGTTGCATAATTGTTAGATCTTATACGCATGATATTGTATAACTTATATTATTGTAGTTGTTAGTTTGGAAAATTAAAAGATTGTATTATACTGGTTCACTCCCCCTTCTCGTATAATTTTGTGTTCATCAACCTATTACTTGAACCATATTTATTTTCGAACATTGAACAACACTGTGAAATATAAAATATTCATAATTGGAATTGATTCCCATTGTTAGTCACATGTCATCTAATTATCATTTGTTTATTGTATCCCTACATTATAGTTTTTCTACTGTTTCCTCATGTGCATATCACTTCTCATGACATCTCTCTTCTGATAATCACGAGATATTATCTTACACAATGTTTATGTCATCCTATATGATCACAACTTACATGACATGTTTATTACACTTACATGATCACATTTGGCATATGGCCACTTCACATTGGTTCTAAATCTATGAAAAGATTACACAATATTTTTTTACTATTAAACTTATATTTGTATATGTTGCAGGTGTCACGCCAATTCAAACTCTACAAAAACCCTAAGCATCATGATGCCTTTCCTTTTTGTAAATTTTTACATGGTTTTATGAGGGACAACTTGGTAATAACCTCATGTCTCTATTTCTAGACTCAAAACTCACATATTGTTTTCATTTACACTTACTCGATTTCATACTTAATAAAATAAAAAATGGTGATGATTATGATTGTATACTACTAAGGATTTTATGCAATGCCACTAATGATTTTTTGGTACATGTTTGGAGATGTTGGTCTAAAAAAGCATAAAGAAATTATGAGGCATCATCTTACCACATGTCCATGAATTTTCTTACTTATTTCATTTATTTTTTTCAATACTTTAGCATGCATGTTCTATGTAGTTCGTGCATGTATGTCAAAGTAGAGAGAAAATGTAGAGGATATTAGTGCATAACTTGTCCTTTTACTGGCTTATTTTATACACTTTTGATCCTGTCATAAATATATTTTCTTGATACTCAATTTATCCTATTTTATACATAAGATGACCCAAACCTGAAGTCTATCATCCCTATGCCATCTTAGTCCCAAATGATCAAGACCAACTCCTATTGTAACCATTCCTATATCCTAAATTTTACTACAAGTGAAAATATTCCCTTGGACAAGACCACCTTCATGACCCTATCCTCATAATTAAAATTATTTTCCCATCTTTCTAATCCTTTCATATATTTTAACCATTACCAATTGTGTTACATGCCAAATTTGAATTGAGCACCCAATATCTTCCATTAAAAAAAAAAATCTTAGGTCATTAGTTCATACCCATCATTGGATCATCTCATTTGAAGATCATACCAGAAAGAATTATCTATACTCTTATTTCAACATCACAACATTGTATTTTATTTCTCAACCCTAATAAGCGTATGAAAATAATATTATACTTTTCCATATTTCTCTTATGTTTAAATGATACTTAGTTTGTCCATAAAATAGAATGGCTCATGAAAAATCCTCAAATAAACTAAAATAAATCAATATTTTTTTACTAACAAAAAAGAAACCTGAAATAAAATCAAGATCATGCCCCAAATAAATATTTAAAAAATACCCAATAAATTTTATAGAATAAATATCCCCCACTCCTTAAGTATTTCCAAATATTAATCCTCCCAATTTAAAAAATGCTGATAAAATTATTCCTAGTTTCCTCAAATTTAAAGCTGGTGTAGGCGTATGGGATTTCTTGGCTTGAAAATTAGGAGAGGCATGCAACCGCATCGTTATCCTAATGTTTGTTTAAAAGGTAGGAACACTACTTTGCATGAGTTAACAGTGGTAAAGAGACCTCGTATACTTGGCTTGATAAAGAGACTGATGTAATCAAGTTTCTTAATTAAAGATAGAGTGACTTGCTTTTGGTGGATGTAGTCATTAATGATGAACAACGTTAAATAATTGTGTTAATTTTTTTGTTTCTTTTTGTTTTTATTTCTTTGTTGTTTGTGTTGTATGGTTATCTCAACAGATATCTCCCTTCTTTGTGGGTGAGTGAAGGGTTTCTGGTATAGATTGACAGCTTATCTGTCTGACAATTTGTGTGATATTTAATTGAGTGTGATTTCACGCTGTCATCTAATCTAGTAGCATGATGTTAGTGTTGTTTTTGCTAGTTTATGATCTAGTTGAGATTTGCTGATTGTTTTGTGATCTAGTAGAATTTTGCTAATTATTTTTGTTATCTAGTTGAACTTTGCTGATTATTGTGTTCTAGTTGAGTTTTGCTAATATCAAGAAGCCTAAATTTATTCCTTCATTCTCTTCTATACATTCTCTTTGTTATATCCATATAATTTTGGAACATTGAAAATGGGAGACATTGAATATAATATCTGCACAAAAAATAATTAAAAGCTATCAAATATCAATACTTTTGTAAAATAATATAGTCAATCATTCAATAACAAGGAAAAAGTGATAAGATTTATCTCCGCGCCTTAATCTTTTTAAAACTTGTTGCATAACATCAAGGAATTTTAACATTTTGACATCATCACATTACAATGAAAAAGAAAATGAACTAAAATTTATTAAAATTTCCTTTTCAAATGTTTTATCATTCCTTCGCATCTTCCAAATGTATATATATATATATACCAATAATGATAATCTTGCAAATACATTTGGAATATATCTAATTCATGTCCTATAAGGAATTGGAGTTTCAAATTAAATGTCTAATGGAAAAATTTACATTAATGTGACTTAGTCTAAGAGAATAATGTGTCATTATATTAAAAAGGTGTCACAAACCATAAATTGACTATCAAAACATCAATTTTGGAAGATTGTTAAACTTGGCAGATTTTTTTATTTTAGTGGATATTTTGGTTTTGTTGCTAAATTTGATTAGGGTTCTATTGGCTCTTCAATTACCCTACATTGAAACAAGCATATATAGTACTTATTTTGTCCAACTCTTGACTTCTTATAGGCATAAAAAGGATCTCTCTAAGCTCTTCAATCTAGTGTAGAGTGTTTTGTTATAATTTTAGCTTCAAACTCTCTTTTTCTCATTCTTATAAATGGACTAAGATAAAGTGCCACCTTTTTTATGCAAGGGAATATTTTTTTAGTGCATTTAGGGGAGATTTATTAATTGAGAATTTTATACTCCATGAATTGATATAATGTTCCAAATTTTAGGGTGTACTTTTGTTTTACATTATCAATTTGGTCTATGTTTATTAATTTGAGGACTTGATCATGGTTATAAAAAATCATCATGTTGTTATCAAATTGGAAAGCTAGAGGTATAATTCCTAGCAATATAGTACCTTGAATCATCTCAAGTGACATCATCTCTTGACCCATCTATATGGATTGATTTACAAACCCACTTCTTTGTGCTACAAAATTATATGGAGAGATCATATTGAACATGTATTGGGATTGATTTTTGTGTAATGTTGATATCAACACTATGATAGTCAACATGCACATTGAGTTCCCTTGACCTTTGGACTAGAATATAGGAGATGTATAGAGATCCTAATGAACCTCCATCCCTAGGGAATCATTATGTGGATTATATTACATATCTCTTGTTTTTTTAACATATGATTGTGGCATAGCTAAAATAATTATTGTCTAGGAAGATCTTGAATGTCATGATGACATAGAGATCCCCCTTGATACTTCTCCTACAAAGGCTTCATGAGATTCTTTAAATGTTATGACTTCTATTTTGTATTTAGAGGATTCATCTTCTTTATCTCTAAGTCAACATCTTGAGGTGAAGGAATCCTCTACACCAAAACTTGCAAATTTATTTATTATTCATACTCAACCATCTAGTGTGAACACATCGATAGATAAGCAATGTAGTATAATGGCATGCACTTAAATTTGAACCATCATCTCCTACCTTATATAAGTTTAGTGTTGTATTTGATGGGAATTCCTATGACTCAATTTATCAAAACCAATATTATTTTTCAAAGGTAGCTTCTATTGTGATAAGTATTTGATATACTTTTCAAGTATGTTTTTTGAGTCTTACATTGTAGATCCACAAGAAACCTTTGCAAACTTAATTTTTTTCTTCAATGATAATTTTATTGCACTTGTTGTCTCGTCTTATTTTCCCCTATGTTAAACTAGTTTCCACTAAACTTTTACTTGGCACCATCTTTAGTTAGACTAGGGACACCTAATTTGATATGTGCACCTCTCATTACTAACTTGAAGATTGAGGTATAGTTATGAGAGATATTCATATTACATTTTCTTCCCTCTTTTTTTAGATGGGTATGAACTTCAACATTCACCATTAATTGTAATTCTTCCTAAGGGAAGGATTATGGTCATCTTTTTTATCATCAGGTTTCATCTCTAGTACTAGAGGCATCATGTTCTTGGCAACTCCCTAATTGCTCTCTTCATTCTCTCTCTTGTGGTTTATCATTGTATATGGGTACCTAAAATGGATTATTTTACTAGGACTCATTTCATATTTCTCATAATTTTCACTTAAGGAGCATATCAATGGTGTAATTATTTAATTGTCCCTTTTAAAATTAATCTATTTACTTGATTAATTCAATTACTTAGGTATATTTAACAATAACAATAATAAGTTCATATCAAGTTGAGATTACTTGGATCTAAAAGTTGAGCTTAAGTTTGACTTAACTACTCTTAACATTAATTTCATCACTTGTTTACTTTTGGCTAACTCAACTCCTTTGGGAAACTTTGTGTTGTTGTGGAGCGTCGCCTCCAAGTGGGAGATTGTTGGTATGAGGCAATTGATCATGCTATACCTGTAACGGCATGTATCCTCACCGAGGTTTGGGGCCAAGCCATGCCTCGGTGGGGTTTAGCGAGGAAGCCCCAAAAGTGGGGTTTGGGGGCATGCTACCCCCAAGAAAAAAATCCCATTTTTTTGCATAGATCATCGAAAAGAAAAAAAATGACTTTGTAAAACCCTAATTTTGGAAGCTTCTAAAAATCTTGTTATAAGGGGTTGGGATGGGGATTATAGTATGTAGAAAAAGGAAATTATTCATGAGATTGTAATACTTTTTGCACTATATAATAAAATCATTGGATGGCTACGGTTTTGTGGATGTAGCCCATATTGTGTGAACCACGTTAAATTCTCTTTGTTGTCTTGTTTCTACTATAATTTTATGTGTATTTTATTTCTCTATTTTATTGATCAAATCTACATTTAACTGTTAGATATCTTCCTTCTAACCCTAACAAGTGGTATCAGAGTGGGTTGTGTTCAATTATCATCTGCAAGAAGGTCTCACAGTTGAGTGGGAGTCTCATGGTTAAGTCGGAGCAATGGCGGACGAGGGTAAATTAAAGGTAGATAAATTCAATGGGAAGAACTATTAGTTATAGAAGATGAAAATGGAGGATTATCTCTATCAGAAGGATTTATGGAGGCTATTGGAAGGAATATCCAAGAAACCAACAACAATGAGTGATGAGGAATGGAAATTTTTGGATAGAAAGGCATTGGGAGCCATTCATTTATGCTTGGCACAAATGATGGCATTCAATATTACAACAGTAAAGAAAACTCAAGAGTTGATGGAAACATCGTAGTTATATGAAAATCCTTCCACTTCAATAAGGTATTTCTTATGAAGCGCTTATTTAATATGAAAATGGTAGAAGGTGGGTGACCAGTTGTTGATCATTTAAATGAGTTTAATATAGTTACCAGCCAATTAACTTCTGTAAATGTAAAAATTGATGAAGAAGTTAGAGCTCTTTTGATTTTATGTTCTTTTCCTAAAAGCTAGAATGGCTTGGTAATGGCTATTAGCAATTTTGTTTCTAGTTTGAATACATTGAAATTTGATGACATTGTTGGTGTTATTTTGAGTGAGGAAATTTGTAAGAAAAGCTCCAGTGGAACATCCACATCAGACAGTGTTTTGAATGTAGAAAGTAGGGGAAGAGGAAAAATACAAAGAGGGAGAAAATATTTTTGGGGGTCCACCTCCTCCTACCCAATCCTATATCTCAGGCCTAAGGGGCAGAGGCCTAGGTGACACCCCCATCTTTCTATAACCCAATCCCTAGTCAAGGGCCTAAGGGGCTACAAGGCCCAATCCCTTGTCTAGGGCCTAAGGGCCGAAAGTGGGGTTTTAAGCAATCCACTTCACCCATGATTCCTTCCTAATAAGCCAAGCAATTTGAGCAAAACAATATTTACAATAATCGATATATTTACATTCATCCAAGATTTATTTCATGCTTATAATCAAATATATTTTCTTTCATTTATCAATGGTTCTTTAAGTTCATCATTTCCTAGAATAATTTCATGTTGATAAAATTAAGAAAGTGATGGCATCAATAATTAGATTAGTAATATTTACTTTTTATATTCACATACTATTGCTAAGGAGGACACCACCTTGTAGCTTCCACATTTTTTGATTCCTTACTCGCCTCCTTCAACCCTATATTGGATTGATTATAGGATGAGGACAATTCATAAATATACATAAACTCCTTATTTCTATATTAAAGAGTCATCACTACTTATAAGGCTTAATAATTGTTGCAAGTATCATTATTGTATATTTATATTATCGATATGTTCATATCTATATATATATATATATTATTAGTTAATCTAATTACCTTTACATATACATGTTTTCTATATATATATATAAGATATTTAGTTATTCACATATAATATATACATTGTCTATTTCAAAACCTATCATTTACTTCCTTAAGATTGGTCTTTACTGCCTAAATCCCTTTCCTTATTTATTATTCTATTCCTTCCTCATTTATATCTATTTCCCCATATAAATGTTCTACCCCCAAACATATTAATTTATTATTTTGAAGTTCAATCCTATCATAAATATGTTTACTATTCTGGAAGTTAATTCTAAAACCACTATACTAACTTACTATTTTGAAATTCCACAGATGACTATACAGTTTGATATATATCTACCAGTTGTTTCTGAGCTTTCCTTTTCCTTTTCCCCTTCCTAATCCCTTGCCTCTCTTATTTGATTTAGTTTTCTTATATGTCTGATCGAGTCTCAAAAGACACGACTCTTCATTTCATCCTTGGTACCTTCTTTTTCTGAGTGTTTTGTCCTTTGCAAGTGGACATCTTGCAATCGCCAACATGACCATTTAATTCGCTACATTGTTGTTAGTATATCCTATTTAAATATTTATATTCTATATTGGTTATTTTATTTTATTTATTTTGTTATATTTTATATTTTTTTACGTATTTCATACTTTTCATTTGTGTGTTTTTTTTTATATTAATTTATCCTCTTATTGGTGATTACAATATTTAAATTAGTTTTATATTTTGATACAACATATTGCAATTGATAATATAGGTTATAATATTATCTGTGAGAACCTAATTAAATTAATAATATTTATAATTTTAATATGTATTTTGTTTTTATCTTATGATATAATATTATTATAATAATATTTAAATTGAAATTTTGTAATTTTGATATCTATTTTATTTAGTGTTTTTATGGTATT
Source organism: Sequoia sempervirens (assembly GCA_007258455.2). Lineage (NCBI taxonomy): Eukaryota > Viridiplantae > Streptophyta > Pinopsida > Cupressales > Cupressaceae > Sequoia > Sequoia sempervirens. The sequence goes on from VDFB02000015.1 coordinate 426,767,290, forward strand.
GGGGACATGACACTACTATCGTAATCAACTAGCTTTGATACCACCTGATGTAGAGCATCTACCAAAACCTTGAAACTGCAACTTAGGTAATGCTCCAACAACTCAAGATTAACCCTCAAACTCACTTATCTTTTCATCAAAAATCCATCAATTTCATTTGGATTTTACACACGTCACAAAACATCACAACTTGGCTCCAAATCCCATAGACTCAAAATTAAAATTCATCAAACCGACTAAAAACATAGTATATAAACCCTCGATTAGATAACTCATCACTACCAGCATTCACCAAATAACTTATCTTTCCAATAATATTCCAAACAAGGCAATTAAGATAACCAATCAGCCAAACTTACTTTAAAGCTCTCCACAGACTTTGAAATACATTCATTACCATTTCATTGACTGAATCAAAAACCAAAACCTAATTAAAACATCTTGAACCAATCTTTACATTCAACAAGCCCAATTTACCGTTCATAGCACCTTGTTTTCCATAAGACAAAAGGTGACCCATCACTAATTCTTACTTGGAAACCCTTACCAAGCCTTGAAATACCTTTAACCAACCTTATTGTGATAGTAACAATCCAAATATTCTCCCTCCCAACTTTATTTTACCAAATTCATAATTTCACGCATCCAAGACTCCAACCCTAGTAGCATTGCAACTTGGAAAAAGCGGGAATTCCATCCAAACTACATTGAAACCCCATAAGCTATTTGTTGTTCCAAAAACCCATTTGTGCCAATTTTAACATATCACAAATTTAGATGCTATTGTTTTGAAAAGAATGCTTGAAAACATGACTGTATTTACTAGAAATACACCCTTTTAAAGTTAAAAATTTCAAAAGCAACCACCAATAGATTAACCTATAAACACCAAATGACCTTAAATAGTCCTAGATGTAGTCACAAAACTTGAGATTCAACAATTTTCAAGGGATAAAAGTCTCAACAAAACACTAAACAATAAAACCCTTATTTCTAGGCTTCACAATGCTTAATAGAATAAGGGTTTATCGGAAAAGACTATTGAAACCCTAAATACACTTTTCCTCCACTCCAAAAATGTTATAATGTAGTCTACATATTCTCTAGAATAAAATCCCAACCTCATCAATGATCTTTCCAATAAATACCAACTCATAACCATCCACTTCTCATGAGGAAAAACTCTATATTTCCGTATATCAAATAAAATTTCCTCCAACCTATGTAATTTCATCTTCTCCCCTACAAATTTCCACATATACACACCCTCAAAAAAAATTCTAACATAACCACTCCACTGATCTATAGGTCCTAATTTGGTGGAGTAGTCATTACAAACTTGTTAGACTCTCAAACCCCAATATTGAGGGTTTCAAACCGAGTTAAGGAAAATCAATTCTAACAATTGAAATACACAATGGATTCACCTCAAAAATGATGTAAATGAAAGACAATTCACTCTGCTACTTGAAACAATAAGATTCAAGGCCTAATACTACTATGCAGACCGTACAACTAACAATCAACATAAAGAAAGTCTGAATTTTATTTCAAAGTAGGGTAATCAAGTATCGACAAAATTCTTCAAGATTACCAGAAATGATCATTTGTTCAACTTGCAAAAACTTATAAGATATTTCCAATCAGTTTTTGTAACTACCCCTTCATCTTCATCATTCAATCCTTCCATTTTTCCCTTTGACCCTTCACATTCTTGCCTTTTTTTGCATTTTTTGCATTTTTACATAATTGACAACTCTTGCAATTTTTGCAAGTTTTGCTTTTTCCATATTTTTGACCACCTAGAGACCTATAAAGGACTTTATTACATTAATTATGACCTTCACATAACCTTGTTACATTGTTTTACATTTGAAAACTCAAATTTTACAATTTTTCCTTTTGAAGGCATTCAGTGAACAAGGTGCACCCACCAAAGGAGGGGCTGGTTTATTTGGGAGATAAATCTAACCCCTCGGCCAAATTGTTGGAAAGGGAAGAATCAAAAATTAAGTTACGCACGGGGAATCATTGGCTACTACATGAGGTAAGGCACATTCCAAAGTTAAAAAAAAAAAAAAATTCAGTAGGGAAACTAGATGATGAGGGTTGTGTTGTTACATTTAGTGATAAAAATTGGAAGGTTACAAAAGGTTCTTTAGTGGTAGAAAAAGGTGTGAAATTAGGCACCTTATATCTTTGTACAAGTCATACTGTGCCTTCTACTTTAGCTATTGCAAATAAAAATCAATAAACTAAGAACAATCATGGCAGCTCAACAGCAAAAACTGCTATGCATTATGGAACAACACCGTGGCATAACAAACTTGGGCATATGAATGAAAAAGGTATGAAAGTACTTCATTCAAAGAAGGTTTTACTAGGTCTAAAATGTGTTAATATGGATTTATGTGAAAGTTGTATGTATGGCAAACAAAAGAGAGTTTTTTCAAGGATGGGAAGCAAAAGAAAGATGAGAAATTTGAGCTTATGCATATGGATGTATGGGGACCAACTCAGGTATATTCTCTTAGTGGCTCTCAGTATTATGTTACATTCATTAATGATGCAACTAGGAAGGTATGAATTTATTTCCTTAGGCAGAAATCTGATGTATTTGAAACTTTTAAAAAATGGAGAAGCTTGGTTAAGAATGAAATGGGTAAAATTTTAAATTTCTTAGATATGATAATGGTGGTGAGTATTGTAGCAAAGAGTTTGATGATTATTGTTTCTCAAATGGTATTCATAGGCATAAAATGGTTCTAAGGAATCCATAGGAAAATACAGTGGCTGAGCATATGAACAAAACAATAATAGAGCGTGCACAGACTATGAGATTACATGTTGGGTTGTGTTTAAACATGTGAGTAAAGGCTGTAAAAACTATTGTTTATTTAATCAATATAGGTCCCTCTAATCCTTTGGGTTGTGGTATTCTAGAGGAAGCATGGACAGGTAAGAAGGTGAGTTATTATTTTCTCAATTCCTTCGGTTGTGAAGCATTTGCATATGTAGATTCTAAAAATAGAACCAAGCTTGATGCAAAATCAAAGAAATGTATATTTGTTGGATATGGCATTGACGAATTTGGTTCTAGGCTTTGGGATTTTGAAAATTATAATTTGTGAGAAGTAGGGATGTCATATTCAATGAGAAAGTGTTGTACAAAGATCAGCTACAACATGAGAAGAAATAAAATGATTATGTAGTGCTAGATGATACACCAAATAGTGATGTTCTAGTGGTTCCTCATGCTCTGCAAAAACAACAACAAATAACACAAACTCTAGTGAATGTTAGATGATATTCAAGGATAAATAGACCTCCATAAATATTTTCTCCCTCTTTGTATTCTATTTTATTAACTGATGCTGGTGAACTAGAATGTTATGATGAAGCTATGCAAGTGGATACCAAGGTAAATATTGGGAGCATGGAATGGAAGAAGAAATGGACTCCTTGTTGAAAAATTAGACTTGGGAATTATGCAAGTTTCCTACAGGTAAAAAGGAATTACCAAACAAATGGGTTTATAGGCTGAAAGAGGAGGATGGAGGTAAGAAAATATTTAAAGCCAAATTAGTTGTGAAGGGATTTGCACAAAAAAAGGATATTGATTTTGATGAAATATTTTCTCCAATTGTTAAAATGACTTCTATTCATACTATTTTAAGTATTGTGGCTGCTGAAGATTTGCACTTAGAATAGCTTGATGTTACAACAATATTTCTCCATGGTGATTTAGAGAGGAAATATACATGGAACAACCACAAGGATTTGAGGTCAAAGGTCAAGAGAAATTGTTGCACAAATTGAAGAAAAAATTATATGGCTTGAAGCAATCACCTCAACAATGGTTTATTAAATTTGATAGCTTTATGGATGAGCATGGCTACAGTCGATGTAATTCATACCATTATGTTTATTTTAGGAGGTTGGATTATGATAGCTACATTATTTTATGTTTATATGTTGATGATATGCTTGTAGTAGGGTCTAACATGGATCACATAAAGGAGTTAAAACAATAATTAGCAAATTCATTTGCTATGAAGGATTTGGAGGTAGTAAAAAAAATCCTTGGTATGAAGATTACAAGAGATAGGAAAAACAAAAAAATGTTTCTATCTCAGGCTAATTATGTTGAAAAGGTGTTACAAAGATTTCATATGGAGAATGCAAAATTTGTTAGTATACCTTCACCCAGTCATGCCAAATTGACTAAGGATATGTGTCTAAAGACATAAGGGGAGGAAGAAAAAATGTCCAAGGTACCATATGCTTCAGCTGTAGGCAATTTAATGTATGTCATGGTATGCACGAGAGCAAATATTGCACATGTTGTAGGAGTTTTTTGTAGGTATATGAGTCATCCTAGCTCGTTGAGCATTGGAATGTAGTAAAATGGATTCTCAGGTATTTGAGAGGTACATCCAATAAATTTTTATGTTTTGGGGGATCTAATATTGATTTAAAAGACTATGTTGACTCAGATTTGGCAGGGGATATAGATACCAAGTGAAGTACCATAGGTTATGCATTTATAGTTGGTGGGACAATAGTGAGTTAGATTTCTCAGTTGCAAAAGGTGGTTGCTTTTTCTACCATGGAGTTAGAGTATGTTGCTACAAAAAAGGAAACAAAGGAGATGATATGGCTGCAACTTTTCATGGAAAAGTTGGGAAAACAACAGGCTGAAAATTACTTGTTTATAGACAACCAAAGTGCTATACATCTTGCAAATAATGCTGCCTTGCACTCTAAAAACAAACACACATAGTTGAGATATCATTTCATTCGGTTAGTGTTGATGGATGGACAGGTAAAGCTGGAAAAGATACATATAGATGATAATCTAGCGGATATGTTTACAAAGGCAGTGACAAGGGAGAAGCTGAGATCCTCTTCAACTTTGGTTGGCCTTCAAGTTTGAATTCAAGTATAATAGAGCAGTAGCTTGGTCTAAGGTGCTTATTTCTAGTGGGAGTTGTAAGTGCAATAGTGTCGTCCATGATTAGTCTTTGAGTGGGAGATTGTGTTGGTGCAGAGCCTGATCAGTCTCCAAATGGGAGATTGTTGGCATGTGGTGACTGATCATGCTATACCGTACACTCTTCATGTATCCTCCTCAGGGTCTGAGGCTGGACCAGGACCTGAGCAGGGGTTTGGGAGCAGAAGCCCTTGAGAAAAAAAAAATTCCCATTTTTTTTCGCATCATCACTGAAAAAGGAAAAAATCACTGAAAGGGAAAAAAATTGACTTTCTAAAACCCTAATTTTGGAAGCTTCTAAGATGCTTGTTATAAGTGATTTGGATGGGGCTGCAGTGAGGCATTATTAGCGAGATTGTAATATATTTTACACTAGATAATAAAATCATTGGATGGCTAGGATTTTGTGGATGTAGCCTAGATTGGATGAACCACGTTAAATTATTTGTGTTGTCTTGTTTCTGATATAAATTTCTGTGTGTTTTATTTCTCTATTTTATTGATCAAATCTACATTTAAGTGTGAGATATCTTCCTTCTAACTCTAACAATCCATCTCCTTCCATTCCATCTCTCTCCACCTCCTTCCTTCCACCTCCATTTCTCCTCTCTTTCTATATATATATCCTCTTCCATCTCTTTATCCCTCTATCCTCTCTTGATCTCCTCTCTATCCTGTCATCCATCCTCCATCTCCACTCCAGCTCCTCTATCCTACTTACCTCTCTCTCTTCCCCCTACCTATCCACTCTTTCTGTCAACCATCCTCCATCTCCCTCCCCTCCTCTTGCCAAATCAATTCAAAATGTTAGCGTTTATTGTGTTCAGGTGGTCAAGACACCTGCTTCTCAAGAAGAGTTTGTTACTCTTTGGGTCAGAGATTTCAAATTTTCACTTAGATAGTTTTTTGAAAAACCTAAATAATTTGAAACTTCCATTCGTTTGCTACAAATTCTATTCTTACATGCTTTGACAAATATAGATGAATTTATTTTACAAGAATTACGTCAGATTTTCTAACTCTAATTTTTTGGTTTTGCCAGACCTATTTTTCCATGATGATCTTGCACATACCCTAAAGTGACACAAAATTGAATATGTTCCTTAGGAAGGGAATTTTAGAATTTTTTACTAAAATTGAATTATAAAGTGTAATGGGGGGTTGTGTAGAATCTTGATTTGACATCACATTTATGGATCCTCATGACTCTCACCACATTGCACGTGTGTTTCCTTGCTTTTCCATCACAATAATGGATTCTTGTGATGCTTTCCTCATGTGTGTGTGATTTGATGCACACCCTTTTTCAATTTCTTGTACATATTTTGGACCTAATTTTGGGTCTAAATTCCTTGCACACTTTTATGCCCCATTTTTTTTGGTTTGATTATATCTCTTAGAATTGAGGGGTAATTATGATAGTGTTATGCTAATGCTTCTTTCAATGGAGTGGTGGAGGAAACTTCTATTTTGATCTCTCATATGGGGATTATTTCAGTGGATCATAATTTTTGAGATTTTAGTACTTATGTAGAGCATAATTATGTACATATTAGTAGTGTACACATGTCATTCATGAATAAATCCAAAATCATAGTACTATATATATTTTCAACTTCACAAGAATATGTGTATTCATAGTTGAGTAGTGTTCACATCATCACTCATCTAATGTTTTGTTTCTCTTATCTTGATCTACATTTCTTGGAGGTTCATTAATTTCAAAAAACACTAGTTCATCTTCGATAGTGTTTACAAATTCTACATGCTTCAGAAGCTCTTCATCACGATGTTCCTATTATTATGGAACATCTTTTCAAAAGGTCTTAAATCCTTCTCTTTCTCTTTTTGGAAAGGAGTTTTATTCCCACTAGGTTTTCTCCTTTACACCACTTTATGGGAAACTTTATACATGGGTACCTAACATGGCCTAGTAGTCGACACCCATTGAACTATCTATTTCACTTTTGTGATGTCCCCAAGTAACACTTGACGGGGGGTGTTAGAGTCAATAATTTATCTATTCATTATACTTAAGTGTACTTGGGTTGATGAGGTTAGACAACATCTTGTATAACTAAATGTCAGACCTTTTAGGCCTCTAGAGGTTACCTAGTTGTTTGGTAAACCTCATCATGTACTTTCCTTTTGGGGTTGGAATGTTTTCCATTTCACCTCAAAGGTCACTCAAAAATTGGCATCAAGGATGAAAAAATTGTCAAATAGGTTGTTGGTTTGCACATTCCAAGTGATCCAAAGGTTGACACCTATAATAAACTTGTCTACTTATTTGTGCCATATCATCAGGAGGAGGAAGAGTGATCAAGTGGCCCATTTGAAGAATTACAAGATGTGCTCTTTTGTAGATAGAAAAAAGGAATACTATTTTTTTTTAATTATTTTAGAAGAAGATATATATGTACT
>VDFB02000015.1:426774806-426864936 GCA_007258455.2 Sequoia sempervirens
TCATAGAAGTTAAATGGAGTTAGTATTGTGTCCATTTTGTAGAATAACAAACAAGACAACCCCCTTGATTATGATTTTTATCCCCCTTGAATTGACACTTTACATGTTTTAGTGCATATAACAATTTCAATGGAATGAATAATGACACTTTATAATTGAGTTCAATATCATTTCTAATGGGATGGACAAATGATTATTCAATTTCACAAAAGAAATAGTTGATTTCAATAGCTAATCACAAGTTACAATAATTCCTATTGCCAAATTTTCACTTAAAAACTTAAAGTTTGTATTTTGAATGAGGAGAAAAAATATGTGTTAAACAACATAATTTTTAAATCATTTTAGTGCTAAAGTCTCCAAAATGAAAAGAGATTTTTGTCGACTACTCACAATCAAAATTTTGATTTATTTTTTTCTAAAATGAAAAAGACTCTCCTCTTACAAACACTTTGTTGAACCTCAAAAAACTACTAACAATTACATTAAATGGAAAAAATTAGCATCTATGTAAAATGCTAAATATCAAAGAAAAGTGAAACACTAAGTACATTATTTAATAATTTTGATTGCTATATATTTAGCCAAAAAAAACACCACGTGGAAGAGTCATTTGACTTGGTTGATGAGATGTAGAGAAGTATGGGGGCGTATATAGGAACTTGACCTTGTCTATAGGCATTGGTTGGTGGAATCAACTAAGTCTTCAAAGCCTGAGTGAATGGGAACATACAACAACATGGTTTCCTATGGAGGAGAATAAACCTATTGGAAAAAAGGAATCACCAACCACCATTCACGAGACCCAATGATTTGGAAAATTTGTTGTAATAGTAGATATAGCCACATGTATAAAGGGCACCCAGAAGGGGAGAAGTTCAGTGCCTATACATGCAAAGAAAAAAAATGTTGATTCCTTCAATGTTGAAGTGTATATGTTGTTTCTTTTGCATTAGAATAACCTCCCATGACCTTTGATTTCTTGCGAGTTTTCCTTGCACCAAAGGCCAGATCTTTCACAATTCCTCTCTAGTGATTTTTATGCCAACTTGTAGATTCTAGGACACCACAAGATTCATATTCAAACAATGCTATTGACTCCTCTCAATGTTTTTCACGTCACCACCTCTGTCTAGATCGACTAGTACAAATATGATCACTCAACTCAAACGCTTGTATGTTGGCTTCCTACACTTGATCATTATTTTATGGGTTACTAGTTTCTTAGCATATTGTTGATAAATATGAGCAAATCAAATTAAATAAATTGTAGAAAATAAAAATAGATTGAAAGATCAAAAACATAGAACAAGAAGACACAAGATTTTATACTGGTTCACCAAATAATGGCTACATCCACTTTCAGTAGGGGATTCTCATTTTTTATTAATTCTATGTTTTTACCCATATAATACATTTATCCAGAAACTCTCCATACATTATAGACATTGATCTTCATTCACCCTTCTTGCAAAAAAGATACTATATGCATAACATGCACACTGGAAGAGATAGTCGTTACAAAAGGATGCTACCGTTACAAACAGAGGCAGCGGTTACAAAGGAGAGCCATTACCATTGGGATTCACATGTACCCAACAATCTCCCACTTGAAGACCAATCAGATCAGCAAAAGAGTTGCTCAGAGATAGGCCCCCACATCAGGCTCATTGTCACATTGAGACAATACCGAGAGAAGCTCTACAGAACTTGGACTTCTCCCATGGTATAATCTTCAGGAAAGCATCTACTAGGTTCACTTTAGTGTCAATTTTCTCCACTACAGCTTACCCTCATCAAGAACATGGTGAATAAAATGATATCTCAACTCTATATGCTTTGTCTGATTGTGAAAGGAAAAACTCTTGGCCAAGTGAATAGCACTATTGCTATCACAAAACAAAGCAAAAATTGATTGCTTACACCATAATTTTCCCAACAATCACTACAACCATATCATTTCCTTTGCTCCTTCAGTTAGAGCAATGTATTTAGCCTTGGTAGAAGAAAGTGCAACCACTTGTTGCAACTATGAAACCCAACTTATCGCTGCCCCAACAAAAGTAAACACGTAACCGGTAGTAGACCTCTGTTTATCCAAATCTCCAGCCATATCTAAATCAAAATAACCTCACAGTTGAGTATGCTTACCTCCAAAACATAAAACATGATGTGAAGTGCCTTTCAAGTACCTAAAGATCCACTATAGTGCCTACCAATGTGATTTACCTAGATTACTCATAAATCTACTCACAACTCCCAGTGCATGATCAATATCCAGATGAGTAGAAACCATGGCATACATGAGACTACCAACTACTGATGAGTATGGAACACACTTCATGTGTTCTTGATCCTCTTGACTTTTTGGACACATAGCGAAAGATAAACGAAAATGATCAGCCAAAGGAGTACTAATAGACTTGGTATTTTGCATATTGAACCTATCCAAAATTTTAAGAATATACCTTTCTAGAGAAAATTTGATTTCCCTCTTAGATCTATCCCTGATTATATTAATCCCAAGAATCATCTTCACTGCCCCTAAATCTTTCATGGCAAAGTATTGAGCTAAATGTTGTTTTAATTCATGAACAATCTTCACACTAGTGCCAGCAATGAACATATCATCAACATAAAGTAAAATAATAACAAACTCACCATTAGCAAGATTCTTATAATAAACACAAGGGTCTGATTCACAATGAATAAAGTGTTGTGCAGTCATGAAGCTATCAGATTTAAGGTACCACTACCTCGAGGCTTGCTTGAGCCCATACAAACTTCGCTTCAATCTACAATATAAATGCTCTTGACCCTAGTTAATAAAACCTTCAGGTTGCTCCATGTACAACTCCTCAATATATCCATGAAGAAACATTGTTCTGACGTCAAGTTGCTCAAGCTCGAGATCCCAAATAGTAGCCATTCCCAAAACAACTTGAATAGTGGTCATTTTCACAACTGGTGAAAATATCTCATTGAAATCAATTCCTTTTTGTTGATCAAAACCCTTCACAAAGTCTTGCCCTGTAGCATTTAGTCCCTCCATCTTCTTCTTTCAAATGATATACCCATTTATTCTTCAAAGGTTTTCAATTTGGTGGAAGAGTAACCAAATCCCATGTGTCATTTGCTCTCAAAGACTCCATTTCATCTTGCATTGCCTCCATCCACTTGACTGAATTTGCAACTTTACAAGCCTATTTAAATGTTGTAGTCTCTACTTGATCAAATAGCAATAACTCATAATCATCAAATTTCGTCGGAGGCCTCTACTCTTGAGTAGACCTCTATAATTGAGGACCCTGTTCTCGCTACAAATTACCCTGTTCTACATTTTCTATATCATATTGCAAACTTCCCATGTCCCCGACAGTTTCTCCAATGCTTTGCCTCTGTGCTTCAGTCGTGTGGCAATAAATTGCCTTGTATTGGCACACTCATATTATGCAAAATTGGTTGTGAGTGAACCAACTCATCTGGTATAGACTACGAATGAATAGATGGAAGCATCATTGAAATGGGTGTACTGGGCATTTCAACCCATGTGGGCATTTGACCCACATTGTGAACATTTAAAGGTTGCAATCCAACATGGAGAGGCTGTAAATTATAGTGTGGAGGTTGCGCTTGAACATTAGTTGGTTGCACACAAATTATAGAGGGTTGCACACTAGTTAAGGAGGGTTGCATTGAGTCAATTAAAGGCTACGTGGGGATTTCAAGAGAAGGTGACACATGGGGATGTAAAGAAAGATCATATCTAATGTTATGTAAGGGCTAGGATGAAACAATTAAAGGTTGTGCTTCCTGAACCAAAGGTAGTGAAGGTTGCGTATTAATAGAAGGAAACAAATTAACATTAGATGGTTGTATAACTTTTCCCAAAGGCACTGAAACATGTGAAGGTTGAAAACTAATAGTTGGTGCCTTGGTAACATTTCCCTATGTTTTGTCTACATCAATGCCATTATCAAATAAATCAAACTGTATATAATTATCTCAAGATGTGTTTTGTTTATGTAAACCTGAGAAAAATTTTTCATTAAAAACAACATCCCAACTGCGGGTAATTTTTTGTGCAATCGGATCCCAAAGCCTGAATCCAAATTGATCCTTACCATAGCCAAGAAATATACACCTCTTTTATTTGGGATCAAGTTTCGTTTGTTGCTCCTTAGGAATGTGCACAAAGTCTTCACAACCAAAAACATGCAAATGATGATAAGAAATTCTTTTTCTGAGTCATCTATCCTCCGGGATATCAAAATCCAATTGAGATGAAGAAGCACGATTGATTAAATACACTGTAGTATTACACGCCTCTACCCAAAACTCTTTCCCCAAACTAACATTTGAGAGCATACACCGAGCTCTCTCAATAATCATCGGATTCAACCTCTTAGCTGCACCATTTTCCTGAGGGGTGAACAAAACCACTTTAATTTTGCATATGCCATTATCTACACAAAATTTGTCAATTTTTGAAGAGAAAAAATCTCCCCCATTATCAGTTTCTAGACATTTAATTTTGTGCCCAATCTAATTTTCAACAAGAGCCTAAATGTTTTAAATTTTGAAAACACCTCTAATTTTCTATTCAATATATAAATCCAAAAAAATTTAGTGCAATCATCAAGGAAAGTAACAAAATAATTAGCACCTCCAAAAGAGGTTACCTCTGTGGAACCGAAAACATCTGAGTGCACAAGTTCCAATGGAGTAGTTTTCTTGTCATAGCTTGTCCTCAAGAAGCTAGTCTGGCTTTGTTTTCCATGAAGGAATGCTCACATAACTCCAAATCAACTGATTTTAGGCCTAGAAGTTTATCCCTTTGAAGCATAACTTCAAGCCCCTTCTTGCTCATATGCCCGAGCCTCTTATGCCAAATTTTCAAATTGTTGTCCACAACTGCCATTGTAGCTCCCACTTCACCATGGCATTCTAAAATATAAATATTACCCAACTTCTTTCCCTTTGCAAGCACCAAAACTCCCTTGGTTACTTTCCTAGTATCTAAAGAAAATTTAACATTACACCCATGAGCAATAAGCTAGCTGACGGATATTAAATTTCATTTCAACATGTGAACATATCTCACATCCTTTAAGATCCATTTATTTCCATTTTTCAAATGCAACATTACATCACCCTTACCTATGATTTCACATTCTTTATTATCACCAAGAAAAACCTTACCAAATGTACCTTCTTGGAAATTTGTGAAAGCCTCCCAGCATGAAGTAGCATGGAAAGAGGTGCCAGAATCGAGCACCCACAAATTTGCAGTCATGTCACAAACAGACAAAACCAAAATACCATCTTCTTTATCAACTATAGTGTTTACTTCATTATTATTGAATTTGTCTTGTTCCTTTTTATAATCCAACAATTCTTTTTTGTGTGTCTTGGTTTACCACAAAACTAGCATGCACCATTTTTGCCCCTAGACTTTGATCTTGGTGTAGATTTCAACCTTCTTCTATTATTATTTCTACCTCTATCTTGACTCCTTCCTCTATTGCCAGTACTTATAGGAGTCAAAGCGTCATTGGATGAGGGCTCTTGATTTTTTCTCATGTCTTCACTGAGAAGAGTGGATGCAACATCATCAAACTTTAATTTACTTTTGGCAGCCATCGAAGTGCCAACTGTCATCACCACACCTTCCCAATCACCACACCTTCCCAACTATTCGGTAAAGAACATAACAACAAAATTTCCTTAATCTCATCATCTAAATTAATACCCAATGAAATCAATTGCGTAACCAAGGTATTGAATTCATTGAGGTGATTCGACATAATCCCACCTCTCATTTTCAGATTATATAACTTTTTCATGATGAATACCTTGTTCAATGTTAATGCCATAATGTACATTAAAGAAATTTTATCTCACAGCTCCTACGTTGTCTTCTCTGCTGAAACATTGAATAGAAAATTACTTGACAGTGAAAGAAAAATGGTTGCCCTTGCCTTCCTATCCAATTTCTCCCATTCTTCATTCGACAGTGAACCTTTCCCTTTCGATTTCCCTACAAGTGTGTTTGAGAGATCCTGTTTGATGAGCAATGATTCCATCTGCACCTTCCACAAACTAAAGTTCTACCCTATGAACTTCTATATCTTCCATTTATCTACTTTGTCCATGGCTCTAGAAATTCTACACCAATTTCCCAAAAAACTGATTCAGCACCAAGCCTCTCCACCAGACTCTGATACCAATTGTTGATAAAATGAGCAAATCAAATTAAAGAAATTGCAGAAAATAAAAACAGATGAAAGATCAAAAACACAGAACAAGAAGACACATTATTTTATAATGGTTCGTCAAATAATGGCTAGATCCACTTTCAGCAAGGGATTCTCATTTTTATTAATTCTCTGGTTTACCCATACATTACATTTATCCAACAACTCTATGTACATTACAAACATTGATCTTCATTCGTGCCCTTCTTGCAAAAAAGATACCATACGCATAGCATGCACATTGGAAGAGATACCCATTACAAGAAGATGTTACCATTACAAACAGAGGTAGTGATTACAAAGGAGAGTCATTACCATTGGGCTTCACATGCACCCAACACATATGAGTTAAAACCTTAACATATGCCTCTCTCGAATGCCAAAAAAAGGCTAAGATGTCATGGAAATCCCTTTGAACAAATACAAGAAGGAAGATTCCATAAATCAAAGAACACCTTTCAACAAAATTTCAACAAATGATATTTGTCACAATGATATGAGATTCTATTATTAGAGAATGTTCTATGGTGATCACATGGGGCCAAACTTGTTTGTTTAGCATGTGCAAAATAGTTGGCCCCTTGAGTGAATCTTAAATAAAATTTGACTTAACTTTTCACAATATTTGGAAGGAAAATGAGATTCACACCTTTCAAGATCTTGCTCACCATGAAAATAGAACATATTGCTAGCATCAAAATTATGAGAGAAGCAATAGTTTATCTTTTCAAAAGCACAATGGTTGTTGATATCTTGAATGGGAGGTTGATTCTTTTGACCTTTAGAATTTATTCTATCTATAGGATTGTATTCATTTCTAGTTTGTCCATTCTTGAGACATCCTCTCTTACATGTACAACCTCCTTTTTTTTGTAGATAAACCTTCCTACAGTTGAATATGATTATCAAGTTTCCTATTTAATTCCTAAATTTCATTAACATAATTCTTCCTCAAAGTCCCCTAGTTGCTTTCTTCAATAAACATAAATTATGGTGAACTTTTATCCTACCTGTTAAACTTTACATGCTTGGTAACACCCTTCACAACATCCACCTTATTCATGGTCTAGTCTAGATGTTCATGGTTTAGGATTTAGGTTTGATAGTGTTAGGTATAAGGTTTAGGGTTTAGGGTTTAGGGTTTATGATTGAGGGTATATGGTTTAGGGTTGAGGGTTAAGTGTATATGGTATAGGGATTAGCATTGAGGATATTAGGTATATGTTCGATGGCATTGGGTTTATGGTTGAGGGTATAATGTTTCTATTTAGGGTTGATGGTTTAGCATATAGGATTTAGGGTTGAGGGTGTAGGGTTTATGAATTAAGTATAAGGTTGAGGGTTGAGGGATAGTGTTCAGGGTTGAGAATACATGGTTAACAGTATAAAGTACAGGGCTTAGGGTTGAGGATATTGGGTAAAGTGTTGTAGGAGTAAAATCAAGTTCCAAAGAGGAAGCTTGGTGGAGTGCTATAGTAATCAAACTAGTTATGAAGGTGCATGGTTTAAGGGTGTAGTCATTGACGTTGAGCTTCTCAAATCTTGTGATGGTTGCAAAATTATTAGTGTCAAGTATGAGGCATTTGAGATAGAATAAAATCAACCCTTAAGAGAAAGCCTGTGTCATAATCATTTGAGGCCAATACAACCTCCAATTCCATTACCCAAAAAATTTAGCTATGGGTGATGCTATGGAAGTATTTCACAATGATTTTTGATGTTGTGCAATTGTCTTGGATTTCCCATCAACTTCTGATGCACCTCAATAGAGTTACTTTCTCTATTTTCCAAACACTATAACCTAGGGAAACTATGAAGTTAAGGACCTCTCCCCCTATCAAGAATGGGCCATGAGTAGGTGGATCTTGCAACAAAAAAATCTTAAGAAACAAGTAGACTTGGGAATGAGCTTGTGTTTCAAATATTTTCATTGATGTCAAAGGCATATAGGAGATTGTTAGAAATGTTGTTATTGATATCAAAGGTATATAGGAGATTGTTGGTAAGTTTATTGTCAATGATGTCAAAAAAATATTATCATCACAATTAATGTCAAAGGGAATATCAATGTCAAAGAAGAATTGATGTCAAAGGCGTATAGGATATTGTTGGAAGTTGTTTTCATTTATGTTAAAGAAGGTAAGAGGAAAATGCTATAGGCCAAAGGTCATAAATCAATTATTAATTATATAAAATGGAGTGATTATATAAGTGATACATAAGAAATGAATCAAATAAAAAGAAATGCAGTGCATTAAGAATGACAAAGATTATTAAATGAGCAATAGATATGAAGCATTGTTAATCAACCAAGTAATATTTGAAGGCAACAAATTATATGACCAACTTCCTTGATATATCTTTCCGTTATAAGGAAATCAAAATAAATTAAATTAAACATTCTTGATCACTTCTCATGAAGAAAAAAAGTAAATTTAAATTGACTTTTATTATATACTATCTGACTTCACATAAATAATATTATCATTTTCCAAAGACGACAGACAAATAATATACAAATCTATATATTAATGATGGAGATATTATATAGACTGCTATTATTATCTTCTACAAAAGCAATGATTATATTCTATAAGATAGCTCATTATTAATAAAAGAGAGTTAATGATAAAAGAGGCAACACTTCATTATAAGACAATAATTATATTTATTAAAGGTTGCAACCAGTTTTGAAAAAGCAAAACTTAGTAATGAAGAGGAGTGATGATCATTTGAAAGGACACCATTCCTTCAAAGGATTTCTCTCTTCATAACAGACATAAGATATAAAGAATACATTGAGTGAGGAGAAGAGTGTGAAGTGTAAAAATAATATCATATAAAGAAATGTGTGAGTGAGTGGTGTGTGAAGAATACAATAATGAGCAATTCCATGGGGTCTCCAGTCGATTCAGATGTTGGTATACATAGGATGGCGACTGTATTTGAAGAATTTTGTAGGATTTTATGTGACAAAGACACTAGAGCAGCAAAGGCTATAATTTCAGGTGATGTTTTACGAGATCTAAAAGGACAGAATGCCCTTAATGGTCTTTACTCTTTGAAGTCCCTGCTTGATAAAAATCAGCACTTGATGATCGATTCCTGTCGGTTTCGGTGCTTCTACTACTTTGTGTTCTTTATGTGCTGTGAAAATGGACAAAGGAGTATTGCAGTTAGCACAAGTATAGAGGCCTGGAAATTGGTGTTTGCAGGAAGATTTCGATTGCTAGATCAGTGGTGTGAGTTTGTCCAGAAAAATCAACGGCATAGTATCTCTGAGGATACATGGATAGGACTGCTGGCTTTCAGCCGTTCTGTACCTGAAAATCTTGAAGGCTATGATATAGAAGCAGATGCCTGGCCACTTCTCATTGATGAGTTTGTCAATCACATGTACAGGAAGTCAGGTCAAAATAACAATGTTGACGTCTTGCCTGGGTTGAAGTTATCTTCTGGTAATAAGAGAAGGTTCTCCTCTGGAAGCCTGATGAGTTTGTTAATCACTGAGACAGAAAGTCACTCCATAAATTGTACTGGTGAGAAGCCTGAAGAGATTCCAGATCCATTGCGTTCAAAACGAGTGTGCTTGTGGAAAGGACAGATCTAGAACAGTAGTAACTTATTGTAAGCGTCCCAGAACCTTGAATCAGCTCACAAGAGTCTTAACTTCATTTTGTAGGGGAAAGCAGAGAAAAAAATCACAATCTTTTGTCATGGTTTTCTTTCATAATGGTTTCCAAGTAAATCGTGTGTCTCTTTTATGTTGCATAATTGTTAGATCTTATGCGCATGATATTGTGTAACTTATATTATTGTGGTTGTTAGTTTGGAAAATTAAAAGATTGTATTATATTGATTCACTCCCCCCTTCTCATATAATTTTGTGTTCATCAACCTATTACTTGAACCATATTTATTTTCGAACATTGAACAACACCGCGAAATATAAAATATTCATAATTGGAATTGATTCCCATTGTTAGTCACATGCCATCTAATTATCATTTGTTTATTGTATCCCTACATTATATTTTTTCTACTGTTTCCTCATGTGCATATCACTTCTCATGACATCTCTCTTTTGATAATCACATGATATTATCTTACACAATGTTTATGTCATCCTATATGATCACAACTTACATGACATGTTTATTACACTTACATGATCGCATTTGGCATATGGCCACTTCACATTGGTTCTAAATCTATGAAAAGATTACACAACATTTTCTTACTATTAAACTTATATTTGTATATGTTGTGGGTGTCACGCCAATTCAAACTCTACAAAAACCCTAAACATCATGATGCCTTTCCTTTTTGTAAATTTTTACATGGTTTTATGAGGGACAACTTGGTAATAGCCTCATGTCTCTATTTCTAGACTCAAAACTCACATATTGTTTTCCTTTACACTTACTCGATTTCATACTTAATAAAATAAAAAATGGTGATGATTATGATTGTATACTACTAAGGATTTTATGCAATGCCAGTAATGATTTTTTGGTACATGTTTGGAGATGTTGATCTAAAAAGCATAAAGAAATTATGAGGCATCATCTTACCACATATCCATGAATTTTCTTACTTATTTCATTTATTTTTTTCAATACTTTAGCATGCATGTTCTATGTAGTTCATGCATGTATGTCAACGTAGAGAGAAAATGTAGAGGATATTAGTGCATAACTTGTCCTTTTACTGGCTTATTTTATACACTTTTGATCCTGTCATAAATATATTTTCTTGATACTCACTTTATCCTATTTTATACATAAGATGACCCAAACCTGAAGTCTATCATCCTTATGCCATCTTAGTCCCAAATGATCAAGACCAACTCCTATTGTAACCATTCCTATATCCTAAATTTTACTATAAGTAAAAATATTCCCATGGACAAGACCACCTCCATGACCCTATCCTCATAATTAAAATTATTTTTCCATCTTTCTAATCCTTTTATATATTTTAACCATTACCAATTGTGTTACATGCCAAATTTGAATTGAGCACCCAATATCTTCCATTAAAATAAAAATATTAGGTCATTAGTTCATACCCATCATTGGATCATCTCATTTGAAGATCATACCAGAAAGAATTATCTATACTCTTAGTTCAACATTACAATATTGTATTTTATTTCTCAACCCTAATAAACATATGAAAATAATATTATATTTTTCCATATTTCTCTTATATTTAAATGACGCTTGGTTTGTCCATAAAATAGAATGGCTCATGAAAAATCCTCAAATAAACTAAAATAAATCAATATTTTTTTACTGATAAAAAAGAAACCTGAAATAAAATCAAGATCATGCCCCAAATAAATATTTAAAAATCCCCAATAAATTTTATAGAATAAACGTCCTCCACTCCTTAAGTATTTCCAAATATTAATCCTCCCAATATAAAAAATGTTGATAAAATTATTCCTAGTTTCCTCAAATTTAAATCTGGTTCAGGCGTATGGGATTTCTTGGCTTGAAAATTAGGAGAGGCATGCAATTGCGTCGTTATCCTAATGTTTGTTTAAAAGGTGGGAACACCACTTTGCATGAGTTAACAGTGGTAAAGAGACCTCGTATACTTGGCTTGATAAAGAGACTTATGTAATCAAGTTTCTTAATCAAAGATAGAGTGACTTGCTTTTGGTAGATGTAGTCATTAATGATGAACCATGTTAAATAATTGTGTTAATTTTTTTTGTTTCTTTTTTATTTATATTGTTGTTCTGTTTTTATTTCTTTGTTTTTTTGTGTTGTATGGTTATCTCAACAGATATCTCCCTCCTTTGTGGGTGAGTGAAGGGTTTTTGGTATAGATTGACAGCTTATATGTCTGATAATTTGTGTGATATTTAATTGAGTGTGATTTCACGCTGTCATCTAATCTAGTAGCATGATGTTGGTGTTTTTTTTTGCTAGTTTATGATCTAGTTGAGATTTGCTGATTGTTTTGTGATCTAGTAGAATTTTGCTAATTATTTTTGTTATCTAATTGAACTTTGCTGATTATTTTGTGTTCTAGTTAAGTTTTGCTAATTATTTTTGTTATCTAGTTGTGTTTCTAAGAAATCTAAAGATGTGGTTTATCAAGAAACCCAAATTTATTCCTTCATTCTCTTCTATATATTCTCTTTGTTATATCCATATAATTTTGGAACATTGAAAATGGGAGACATTGAATATAACATCTACACAAAAAATAATTAAAAGCTATCAAATATCAATACTTTTGTAAAATAATGTAGTCAATCATTCAATAACAATGAAAAAGTGATAAGATTTATCTCTGTTCCTTAATCCTTTTAAAACTTGTTGCATAACATCGAGGAATTTTAACATTTTGACATCATCATCACATTACAATGAAAAAGAAAATGAATTAAAATTTATTAAAATTTCCTTTTCAAATGTTTTATCATTCCTTCGAATCTTCCAAATGTATTTGCAAGACTTTTAGATGCATCAAGTTAAACTTCATGTTAATCGAGCTTTATTTATCCATCGAATTTTATGCTTATTCCATCAAGCTCGTAGGGTGGAGACTTGATTTTATTTTTTTAAATATATTAAAAAAAACCTTTGCAATCCTCTCTCAAAATGAGGTCCCTTCTTTAAATTTTCTCTCATTCTTCCATTCCATCACATTAAACATAAATCTTGTCTATGTTTAGCACTATATTTGGGTTTGTCCACCTCCTTGATTCCAAAAGCACTTAGCATATATTCACATTTATTTTATTCACTAACTATAGTCACACCCCTAAGTGCACACAACATTTACAATCAACTTTTGTTGGTGTAGTAATTTAATTACATTTTTTATATAAATTTTACGTAGATGATTAATCTTATTTATTTAGGTAGATTTAGCAATAACAAACACTTTGTATCAAGTTCAGTTCCCTTGACTTAGCTATTATTCATTTTGAGTCCACCATGTGTTCACTTGTGGTTAACACAACTACTTTCACAAACTTACCTTTCTAACTTGTTCTCCCAAAATCTATATATTGTATATAATTTTCTTTCTTTAATAGTTAATTTAATTTTAATACTTCGATAAACTCAATATGGTACTTTTTTCCTATTTGCATTTTGCACCATCTCTATGTTTGTTTAGATTATCATTATATATATATATATATATATGTATGATATATATATATATATATATATATATATATATATATATATATATATATATATATTGTGTGTGTGAGAGAGAGAGAGAGAGGGGGAAGGAATCCATCAGGAAATATGCGAAAAGCAAGATTAAATGCAAGATTGAAATAAAAAATTAATCTAATTAAAAACGCTTAATCTATCATATTCCATCACTCATGAAATGTGCAAATCTAAGCTATTTGAATAAAATGAGATCCTAAGATTAACAAAACCAATTCAAATAACACAAGAAGAGATTACCATCCCATGTTAGAGTGTATTTTCATGATGTCGGGTTGTTCATACCACTATAAAGCCTCCATTGCTTGTACGCAAAAACTTGATGATCGATGCTTGTTCTTGAAGAAATGATGAAGCTCTATCAATGGTGATCTTGAAAATACTCCGTTGCATAAGGTAAGTTGAAATTTTGATCCCTATTTGTGAAGAGAAAGGCTTGTTATATAGAAAAAGCAATTTTGAATCGACGGTCAAGATTGTGTTGGAGAATATCCAGATCAACAGTCAAAATGAGTTGAGAGGATTTAGACATGAGGAGATTGCACAAAGTTGATTGCACACTTAGGGTGATTGAAGAATAGATTGGCTAGTTAGGATTTTGATTGCTTAGTTAGAAATTGATTGATCAGTTAGGGTTGAGTTAGGAATTAGATGTTTGAGTTAGAAAAATTAGATTGCTTTGTTAGCAAAATAGATTGCCTAGTTCGCAATCCATGATTTTCTCAATCAAAAAGTGGGTGATGAATATTAATTAATTAATTAATTCCATTTTGATTTTGATTTTGATTTTTTGCTAATTTGAATAGTTTGATTTAATTTGATTTAATTATTCAAATTTTGGAGGGAAGTGTGATAATTAAATTATTATGATTTAATAATTCAATTAGTTTTGAGGAATAGAGTGAATTAGTGATGTAATCAAATAATTGATGTCATTTGACTAATCAATATGAAATAAGATAAGGTTAGGACTTTATTAAATAAAGGTAATTTATTTAATTGGTTGAAAACGATGAAATGTGAATTAATCAAATAATGTTGTATTATTTTATCAATAGAAGAATTAGGGTTTTGGATGTCATTTGATGTCGTTCGATGCGTTGTGAGATGTCAAATGATTTTGGGATGATTTGAGATGTTTTAGAGATGTTCAGAGATGTTTCAAGTTGATTCAGAGATATTATGAGTTGATTCAGAGTCGTTCTGAGTTGATTCAGGATTGTTCCGAGACATTCCAGGTTGATTCAGAGTTGTTCTAAGTCATTTTGGGGTCATTCTGAGACGTTCCAAGTTGATTCAGATTTGTTCCAAGTCGTTTCAGAGTCATTCCAAGATGTTCCAAGTTCATTCAGAGTCGTTTTGAGTTGTTCTAGGTTGATTCAGAGTCGTTCTGAGTTGATTCAGAGTAGTTCTGAGTTGATTCAGAGTCGTTCTGAGTTGTTTTGGGTTGATTCAGAGTCGTTCTGAGTTGATTCAGAGTCTTTTTGAGTTGATTCGAAGTTGTTTCAAGACATTCTAAATTTGTGATAAGTGTTAAGTCAATTTTACATGTCTACATTTTGCCCCTCTTTGATACAAAATACTGGTTGCTTTGTTTCAAAGATTCTATTTTTAAGATTAATTTTTTTGAAAAAAATGTATGCCCCAATGTTTCATGGAATGATTCGTAAGATTCTATATTGCCCCCTTAAGAGGTTGGCCAAAAAATTTTAGTTTGAGATCAAGCTCACAACCCAAATGGAAAATTTAACTTGTAGAAAAATTGAAAATAACCTACACCATTGCAAAGATCATGAAATTCTACCCCATTTAAAAAAAAAAATCACTGAAAAATACTTTCGTATGACCAAGATATGGTCGTTTGAATATAGGGTAAAAAAAAGTCAAGATTACCAGTCAATGGCGAAGTTTTATGATTTCTAAGAATTTGCATCATTTTGCTCGCCATTGCATGTTGAGAATCCACGCCTTTGACTTATTTCCACACCTTTGACTAGAATCTTCGCTTTTGTTTTTAAGCATTTGACTTAAAAGCTCACCTTTGATCAAAAAGCTCACTTTTGACTGTTTCAAGTCTTGAAAGCTCGCCTTTGACTTATTTCCATGCCCTTGTTTCCTCGCCTTTGCTTGAAAAGTTCACTTTTGCCTAGTGCTTTCTGAGCATTTGCTTAAAACCCTTGCATGTACTTATTTTTCATCCCAAATGTCCTTTGTCATCATGTTTTGTGTCATTATGTGTCTCCCCCTTGTTTAGAGTGAAACCCTAACATTTTGGATTGAAAATGATTGGTTGTCATCCTATTAGACAACCAGATCCAGATGGTGGTTCATAGCCTGGTCTATAAAGTGTTTCCTTTTTTCTAGGAAGTGTACTTGATCTTTATTATGTTGTTTTTTAGAGACATATTGTAGACATGATTTTTTGTATATATATTCATTGGCCCAGTCGAGGCCTCATATATATGTTATGATGTTGTACTATCCTATCACACTTGTTTCACGGATGATGATGTACTCCTATTTTTTATGATGATATATATGTGATATACCTTCTTCGATTCATTCTCGTTTTATGCTTCCCGGATGATGTATGCATATGATATGGATGGATGAATCATATATTGTTTCATATGATGTTTTATTATGGATGGTCAATATATTGTTTTGATATATGATGTTTATGTCATGTTGATATATGATGGATGTATGCCCCATATATGATACATGATGTTTTTATTGGTTTATTATTATTGTGATATGTATTGACGACATTGTGGATATAGGATGGATATTAGTTAGAAGAAATGTCATGATGATAGATATAAATTTGATGTTTTTAGTAGTTGATGATGTTGCTTTTTCTTTTCTTGGAGGCTTCGCAGTTTTGAACAATCCATTTTGATATAGAAAATAAATATGATGCACCAGGGTATTAATGATCAAGGTGACTTTGTATTTATTGCATGGACTTTGACTCTACAAACAAAGAGTATTCTTGCTCATACTAGACATACGGAAACCCTATTAGAGTGTATGGGTGAGAAGCTTTAAAAACATGTCAGACCAGTAACACAAGAGGTATTAAGAACCTAATATGTCACTGTTACATGAAATGTTTCAAAGATGACTTCCACACATAGAACAAAGCAAGTATTCACCATGGTAGTATAACACGACTATCCAAAAATAGAAAATTGAAATTACACTCAATTGCCCCCATTCCTTCTTCTCTAAATCCTTATGGACATCCTTGAGAGATCCTAGGAATGAGTCAATAATGTAAATCACAAAAACTAAGACATAAAAAGATAAAACAATGCCATTATATCACTTGCCATATCTATTTGGGGTGGGTCTATTATCCGGTGTTGATCATGTCTATCATAGGAACGGATCCATTAAGACATATCTCAAGATGTTGTTGGGTCTTGTCAAAAAGATATGTATTTGATACTTGGCTTTGTTTTAGTTCAATTTGTGATCAAATTCTTCTGTGATTATCTGCTTAAAGGTTCCAAATGTTGATGCTTGCTTTGTTTTTTCAAAGGGTGAGTGTGATGATCTGTTTATTATGGGTGATGTTTTATTGTGAATTGTGATGGCGAACATGGGTCTTTTTTATTTTTCTAAGTTTTATGATGTTTTTTTTTTGACATTTTTTTGGGGACTAACCTAGGGCCTTGGGGGCTCATCAAAGATAAGCCTTGCTTACGTTGTACATGTAGAGGCTTGTAGTTTGCTTGGTTTGAGTGTTTTTGACCTTTTATGCTTTGTGAATGCTTTTGGATTTTGTATCTTTTGACTGTTTTTGGATTTTGTTTTTTTTACTAAGTTGAAATAAAGCATGTTGGAAAACTAAGGGGACTAACCTAGGGTCTTGGGGGCTAATGAGCCTTGCCTACATTATACATGCAAAGACCACGTAGTTCGACCGTTTGACTCAAAGCATAAACTATTTTTGGGTATACAACATTGATAATCTAGATTGATATTCCACTTTTGTGTCTAGAGGATATGTTGCAGGAAATCTACTTGAACTAGCTATGAGATATAAGAAAATGTTGATATCTTAGACTATTTGAGTGAAGGAATAACCCTACGATGTTGTTTTGTTTTTTATTTTTTTCAAATGTTTTTCTTCTTTTTGTTGTTTTGAATATTTTTGGCTTTTTACTATTTTGAATGTTTTTTTGGCTTTTTTGTTGTTTTGAATGTTTTTGGCTTTTTGACATTTTCTGTGACCATGATAGGACACTCAAAGATCCAATCCATGACCAACATTTTGACATTTCCCCTAGTTGTGGACAAAACAACTTTCCTTAATCAATGACAAGCCATGGTTGGATATCTTGTTTTGAAATGAATAGGTGGATGTCGTGGATAGTACCGATAGATAATGATGCAATTATATTCAATATAGCGCCTGTTTGCCAAGTTTTCACTATGGTACCTATTCTAAGAGTGCCACAAAGTTGTTTTCACTCAGAGAATGTTTTATTTCTCTTTACTATTTTCTTTCTTTTTTATTTTTTTGTATTTTTTATCCTTTTTCTATTTTTTTGGATTTTTACCCTTTTGCTTGGGCTATTCTGACATGATTCATGTGTAGAATTTCTTGAGGTGGGCAGTTGTTCAGTGGTTCAGCTAAAGGTTCTCCTTCAAGAGTAGCTAACTGATATGCCCCAGAGCCATAGCTTATTGTGATGACAAACGAGCCTAACCAGTTGGGTTCAAATTTTCCTTTGTCATCTTGATTTAGTTGTACTTTTTTATTCTCTTTGAGAACTAATTCACCAACTTGAAAGTTCATGTCCTTGATCCCTTTTTCATAGTTTTGCTTGAGCCGATTCTGATAAACCTATAGATGGTTTAACGTGCTCAAATTTCTTTCATCTAGGAGTTCTAATTCATTCAGTTTGGATACCCTGTATTCTTCGTTGCTGACCATGCATTTTAGTGAAACTCACAATGAAGGGATTTCAACCTCAATATGCAAGATGACCTCTGATCTGTAGACCAAGGAAAAGGGGGCGGCACCACTAGGTGTGTGAATGTCGGTTTGGTAGGCCCATAAGGTTGGGTTTAGCTGAAAATTCCAATCATGGTCGGCTTCATTAATAGTCTTTTTGAGTATTTTTAGTATGGTTTTGTTAGATGCCTCAGCTTGACCGTTTCCTTGGGGGTAATAGGCTGTGGAGAATCGATGGTGGATAGAAAATTGGGAACAGAGCTCTTGAACATCCTAATTTTTGAATGGGGTTCCATTGTTTGTTATTATTGTTTGGGGAATTCCATACCTGCATATGAGATAATTCAAAATGAATTTTGATATCTATTTTCTAGTGATATAGGTTAATGTAATTTCCTATCCATTTAGTGAAGTACTTTGTTGTTGTGATAATGAACTTGTGCCCATTGCATGAAGCGGGTGATATCTTGCCTACCAAGTCTAATCCCAATTGTGAGAAAGGCCATGGTGTGGTTATAGGTCTCAATTCCTGTGTTGGTGCATTAATAAGGTCACTATGTTGCTGAAATTGTCGACACCTTCTAGAATACTATATGCATTCATGTTCCATGGAGGGCCAGTAGTATCTTGTTCTGAGTAATTTTTGGACTAGGTTAAGTCCGCCAGAGTGGGATCCACAAATACCTTCATGAACCTCTTGTAAGGTTGTTTGTGCTTTTTCTGCATCAAGGCATCAGAGTAACATACCATCTAAACTACGACGGTATAGGGTATCTCCTAAGATGGTAAAAAAAAAAGTTCTATGGGTAAAGGTTTTCTTTTGAGTGGTCATCAAGTCAATGGGTATGGTACCATGTTGGATGTAGTCAAAGGTATCTTGGTACCATGGGGAATTAGGACCAACAACAACACATACCAATTCTAATTCTGGGATGTCGAATGCTAGTACCAATAACTGTTTCATGAGGAACTCATAGTTAGGCACGTTTTGTGGAATATCAAGAAGTGGGCCTATTGTTGCCATTACATTGACAGCTCTACTATTAATTCAAGGGATTTTCTCAAAGGTTATTTTGATGAATTATTCCTTGAAGCTATCCACCACCCTTTTATATGGCAACAATTTTTCATCTTTTGTCTGGTATTCATCATTCACTTGTCTAATCACTAGTTGAGAGTCTCCAAAGACCTGTAGCTCTTTTATTTGCCATTCAATAGCCATTTTCAACCTTGTGATAAGAGCTTCATATTTTGAGATGTTGTTTGTGCATGGGAATGTAATCATGTAGGCCTTGGGTATACTATCTCCTTATGGTGTGAGAAATAGAATACCAGCTCCAGATCCATGTTGAGTATGGCATGCGTCAAAGTATAGAGTCCATTGGTATATCTGTTATGTCATCAAAATACTCTCATCTAGAAAATCCACTATGAGAGATTTTTGATCCTCTAAGGGTGCTTCAACCAATTGGTCTACTATAATTTGTCTTTTGATTGCTCTCCTATCCACATATTCTATATCAAAATCACTTAGGATCATTACCCATTTGGCTATTTGGCTTGTTAGGGTTGCCTTAGCTAGTAAGTATTTGAGTGGGTCTATCTTAGAAATTAGCTTGACCTTTCTGTTAAAGATGTAGTGTCTTAGCTTTTGTGTTGAAAAAATGACTAAGAGACACGCTCTTTCAATGGGCGAGTAGTTTAGTTCATATCCCACCAATGTTCGGTTGATATAGTAGACTACCCTTTCTTTATTGTTATCATTTAGCTAGGCCAAGAGAGCTCCTAGTGTTGCCTGCGTGCTAGATGTGTAAAGTATCATTTCCTTTTCTGGGATAGGCGGCATGAGTACAGGAGGAGTAAGTAGGTACTCCTTGACTTGTTGGAATGCTTGGTTACATCTCCCACCCCACTTGAAGGTGTTGTCCTTATGTAGGAGATGAGTGAAAGGGTGACACTTGTCCACCAATTGTGCGATAAATCTCCTGATGGATTGCAGTTTCCCTTGTAGGCTCCTTAACTATTTTAGTGTCTTTGGCGGAGGCATTTCCATTATTGATTTTACTTTATCCAGATCTATTTCAATCCCTCTTTTTGATACTATGTACCCCAACAGCTTTCCAGATGTTACCCCGAATACACATTTCTTAGGATTGAGTCTCAGGTTGTACTATTCAAGATGATCAAATACCTTGGCTAGGTTTGTCAAGTGGTCTGCCCTTTTGACTGATTTTGCTAGAATGTCATTCACATAGTGCTCCATGATTGTGTGTAGCATGTCATGAAATATTGTTTTCATTGCTCTTTGATATGTCGCTCTTGCATTCTTTAGACCAAAGGACATTACATTTCAACAAAATGTTCCCCAATCTTAAGTAAATGTTGTTTTGTGTTGGTCATCTGGAGAGATCTTTATCTAGTTGTATCCGGAGAAACCATCCATTAAGGATAGCATCTCATGCCCGACTGTTAGATCTACAATCATGTCAATACTTGACAATGGGAAGTCGTCCTTCAGACAGGCTTTGTTTGAGTCTCTGGAGTCTGTGCATATCCTTATGCCCCCAGTGGGTTTGGACACTGGTACTAGATTTGATATCCATTGTGGATAATCGATGGGTTTGATGAAACCCACATCTAGTAGTTTCTTTAGCTCTACCTTTACCAATAATGCTATCTATGGATGCATTTTTCTAAGTTTTTGCTTGATAGGATTTGCTTCAAGCATTACAACTAGATGATGTACGACTAATGCTAGATCTATTCTAGGCATGTCAGCATAGGTTCATGTAAAATTTATCTTCTGGGAATTGATGAAAGCTATGAAATTGTCCTTTTCTTTTGGGTCTAGTGATGCAACATGGTAGGTTATCTTGGGGTCTTCTACTGAGCCAAAATTTATGGGTTCTACTTCTTCCACTAGTAGTGTTGATATTTCCTGATATTCTGATATGGGGAGATTGAATCTTCCATCCTCGGGTGCCTCTAAGAGGTTTTCACCTTCAGATGCATCCTTTATTTTTCTCTTTTTAGGATCCGATAGAGCCACTAGGTGGTTTTCTCTAGGGGACCGTAATTTTATGTTCTTTCTTTCATTTTTGCGACTAAAAGATTCAATCTCTCCACCCAAGTATGCCTCTTGTTTCAGTTCCATGATGGACCCTTCCTTGTGGTCTCCTACTGGTATGCTCATTCGAAGTCCCATGAACTCCGTAATTTCCTCATCATTCTGGAATTGATCCAGAATAGGTGCCTGTTGGTGTTGATCCCAATCTATGAGTTGCAGGTGTTGGAGTGGGAGGTTATCATCTTGATCTGTAAAGCCTATAGAAGTGGATGAAAGGGTCAGTATGGCTTGCATGTATTTTTCCCATTGAGTCTCTAGATCGTCATTGCTAGAAGTGGGATAATTATATCTAGTGACGAAGGAAGGGGAATCCCACTCGTATTCATTAGAGTCTATACCAGAATTGTAGTAGATGTTGGGAATGGTTTGAATATGTTGGAGAGGGAACCTATCAATGCTAAAGTTATCAAATAAGTCTTCAATAGGTAAATCATCGTCTAAGGTATGATAGGTATCCAGTGACTTGATGCTAGCAGAAGTTTCTCGCTTCTTCCAAGAGGTTCGTCCAGTTTTTGGAATAACCACATCCTTTGCTTCATAACCTAGCCCCATATTCTTCTTCCTTTGTTCTACTATAATAGGCTCTGACCAACCTTGTTTGTGTAGCCCAAGGCCACATTTTCCACTATATCCCATATGTTTAACTAATTGATAACCTCTACTAGTAGGGTCAAAATTAGGTTGTGGCTTTTCTAGTTCTTCTTTGTCCTCCTTGTAGATCATATATAAAAAGTCATCCTCAAATATTTCATCTTGCATGTATCCCCACCTAGTGAAAATAGTGGGCTTGGAAATCATTTGTACTATCTTGATCTCTTTTGGAACTCCATATACTCTGGGTGTTGGCAAAAGCATGTTGATGCAGAATGCTTGGTTGAAAAAGTAATTCCCATTACCCTTGTCAAGTACCTAAATCATGGCTTCCATTTTTTGTTGTTCACTTGAGGTGTTCTTGGTTGAGGTAGATGGAAGTGTTGAAGGTTCAACATAAGAAAAGGATTGTAATGTTATGTCATTGCTAGGAACACATTGGATTTTATTGTATTTCTTCTCGAACTTGGCATAAAAATGAAAAGGCTCAAGATCGGCATATAGTGTTACCTCTTTTCCTAAATGGGGGAATTTTAGGCATTGATGAAAAGTGGACGAGATTACTTGTAAAGCATGGATCCAAGGTCGTCCCAAAAGGAGGTTGTATGGCAGCTCAAGATCCAATACTTGACAAGTAGTTTTTGTTAGGGTTTTCCCTATCTACACTGGTAACCTGATCGTTCCTTCATAATTTATTTCTAGATCATTGTAAGCCCTTATTTTGATACTTTTTCCTTTGTCAATCATATTGTCAGAACGCCCTAGCTGTTTGAAAAATTTTAAGGTACAGATGTTTAAACCTACACCATTATCTATCAGTACCCATTTGACCATGGTTTTATGAACACCAACCTCTATGTAGAGGGCTTGGTTATGGAATGTTCTTTGGGGTAGATCTTTCTCAGAAAATATTAGGTGATTACTTTGTGTGATTTTACCAACCATAGCTTGGAACTAACTAGGATTGAGGTCATCAAGGACTATTATTTCCAATTCCTTTTCAAGTATTTCCCTATGAGCAGGTGATAGTTTTAACAACTCTAAAATTGAGATTAAGGCAGGTGTTTTCTTTAATTTCTCCACAATACTGTAGTCACTGGGTGACTTGATTGCAGGTTTGGGTGGTGCTCCTTGAATTGTAACTCTTCCTCGGTGGGTGGTTACGTTATAGTTATTGTCTCCTCCTCGTAGAGTTACTACGTTTTCCCTATTATCATCAACTTGTGAGAGGGTTCCCAAAACTGTTTCCCCATAAGTGTAATTGGTGTTATGGTACTCTTGTTTCTTTCCTTTGTCATTCCCTT
The DNA here is from genome assembly GCA_007258455.2 of Sequoia sempervirens. Lineage (NCBI taxonomy): Eukaryota > Viridiplantae > Streptophyta > Pinopsida > Cupressales > Cupressaceae > Sequoia > Sequoia sempervirens. Next base: position 426,798,263 of record VDFB02000015.1, read on the forward strand.
TGGCATGGTTTGGGATTAGGTTCATGTATATTTGTAGGTCCTTATTCCTAGGATGATGTTCGACATCTACCTCCCCTTTGTCTATTAAATCTTAGATAAGGTGCTTGAGTCTCATGCAGTTGTTTGTGGTGTGTCCTTTGATCATATGGAAGTCACACAAGTCCTTCTCGTTATACCACAGTGTTTTGAAACTAGGTTCCTCATAGTTTGGACAATCATTAGTTTTGAGGAGGATTTGTTGCACTAGTTTGCACATGACTGTTTCTAATGAGTCACCTAGAACTGAATTTCCTTCTTGATTGATTGTACTGCCTCTATTGTCCTGCCTGATTCATTTGTGGGTTCACATTATGATTGTTCTTGGGATAGGTATTTTGGTTGTTTTGTGCATTGTTTGGAACATAGCTTGTATGTGCTACATGTGGTTTGTTTGGAACTGTGTTTTGTGATGGCCATAGTGTTCTAGCATCAACCACTCCATCGTTTGTGATGTTTTTTTTTTTAGCCCAGACTTTAGGTTTCTCATTTGAAGTAAATGGACTGTCTTTTGAGCTATTTATTTTAAGGGCACCTCTTGCAATGAGGGCTCTTTCGATATTCAATCCCTTCTCAATGGGTCATTTACATCTACTAGCCTTGTGTCTCCATCACTGTAGGTAGGAGATAAAATATTCTCCTTGATTTTGTTTGATTGTGGACAAGCTTGTAATGGTGATGTTTTGTTCAATGTTGAAGGAGAAGTGACTTATGAATTTGTTAGATGATTCATTGAAGTTTTTGACTATTAGTTTCAAACGGGTGAACCATTCCATAGCATGGCTCGTAAGGCTACATGGAAATAGTATCATGAGGTATGAATCATTGTGTCATACTTCCATGCATGATACCGAGAAATATCGTATATGCTCTACTGGATCCCCTATTCCTTTATATTTTTTGTCAAACCTAGGTATTTCAAAATTCTTTGGAAAGGGTATTGTAGTGACAAATTGATTGAACAGGAATGGGAATATCTCTTGGATAGTATAGGTTTTCTTTTTTTTTCCAGCTTGCATGCCTGTTACCTATTGGGTGACTGCTTCTAGCTTCATTTCCATGTCCTTTTTTGGCATGCTTGTTTGCAATTTCTATGTAGAATAGCCTTGTTGTCTCACCATGTTTGGGTCATATATTGGATATTGTGAAGCTGTGAGACCTTGGTAATCATTTTGTTCATATACTAGGTTAGGTCCTTGATGGGTGTAAGGAGGGTTAACTCCTATTTGCTAAGATGAAGTGTATTGAAGGTTACCCTGTTGATGTGTTATCGGGACAACTTGTTGGTAGGACGATTGAGGAAGGGCGCTCTACAGCACACCTTGCTGCTAGGCAGAACTAAAATGAAGGTTACCCTATTGATGCATTAGTGGGACACCTTGTTGGTAGGAAGACTAAGGAAGGGCGCTTTGTGGCACACCTTTCTATTGGGCAGGACTAAACTGAAGGTTACCCTATTGATGCATTATCAGGACACCTTGTTGGTAGGAGGACTGAGGAAGGGTGCTTTGTGGCACACCTTACTGTTGGGCAGGACTAAACTGAAGGTTACCTTGTTGATGCATTGACTAAGGAAGAGCACCCTGTGGCACACCTTGTGGTTGGTATAGCTAGTTCAGAAGGGGACCATAAGGTCCACCTTGTTGGTGGTACTAAATGTTTAGAGGGGGGCCTTGTGTTCCACCCTGTTGAAGGTATTGACTGTTGGGAGGGGGACCCTATGTTCCAACCTGTTGAAGGTATTGAATGTTTTGGGATGGGTCAATGTTTGAGGTATTTTGAGGTATATACTGTCCAGGAGGAGGATTTTTGTTTGGTGGTTCATACTATGATGGTCCTCCTTAATACAGTTGTGCTACTGTTGCTTGTTCAATCTGAGTTGGTTTTCTGAATAACGGGTTCTCTTTGGGTTGACCATCATGTTGTGAGAACATAGGTAGCATTTTTGGCATCTCTAGAGGCTCAATTATCTTTCTTACAACCGAGTTATCCCCTAAGGGAATAAGGTTAGCATCTTGGAGAGCTTCTACATTGAAATCCACTAGTAATTTAGCACCACTTTGTGCTAACTTGAAGAAATAGGATTTTGGTTCATTTCTTAATAACTTGTCCATTAGTTTAAGAACCTTGGGGTTGTTGGAATGTTCGAATAGTTCATCCTCGTTTATTTCTTCTTTTGTGTCTACCTCCTCTATGACCACTCTATTTGGGTCTTGGTTGTTTTGTTCAATTACCTCCTTTTGTTTGTGATTTAATTCCTCTTCATTGAAGGTATTTTTATACATAGGGCTCTTCTGTGGTGTTTCAATATCAGTTGGTCTATAGCCCCAAGGGCTACTTTCATCACCTATGGCATTAGTGGGTAGGATACTAGTGTTGGTTTTATTTTCTTCCATTTTCTTTTTGTGTTGTGACCTTGTGGTTGTCATAAACAATTTGGATCTCAAGGTAGGAAAAATGGTGCTAGACTTTAAAAGTTTTTTAGATCTAATGTTGACCTAAATAAGAGGGTAGATTTTAGGTATGTGAATCTGGTTTTCCTCTCTAGAGAAGCTTAGTATTGTGAAAAAGACCTGGGTTTTGACCAAAAAATAACATGTACAAATCGGGATCGTTCCTGGAAGCACGTCTATAAAAGTTTTCCAGTAGTTTGTTTCTATTTTTATGTAGTGTTGCAAGGTGTTTCCTAAGAGCTTTTTGTTTAAGATGTCTAAGTTGAGAATAATGACCCGTAGTATTTACTTTGGGAATCCTAACTTTGTGTGAAATCATGGATGAATAAGGATGTTTATTGCCAAGCGAGGGGTGGTAATATGGGTATCTCAGCTACTATGTCTGGTTTCTCTTCTTCTTCGTCTAAGATGATGAATGTAGTGAGAAATTGGTGGGGTGTTTCTTTTTTCTCAAAAATGAATGTTCTCAAATTGCTTATGATGTCGATTTGTGCACCTTCAATATGTGTGTTACCTAGCTGAAAGATTGGTGCGGCTAGCCCTAATTGTTGAACTAGAGTTGTGGGTCACCAAATGGTCATGAGGTATGTTGTGTGGTGGTTTATGGTGTTCAATACCTTATCTTAAGGTCACTCACTACCTATTTCCAAGTGGGAGGTAGTAATATGGGTCTTCCAACTGCTATGTTTTCCTTTTCTTCCTCTTCGTTTAAGATGATGGATGCAATTAGAAATTGGTGGGATGTTTTTTTTTTCTCAAAAATGAATGTTCTCAAACTATTGATGATGTTAGTTTGGGCACTTTCAATGTGTGTAAGGCTAGGTTGAATAATAGGTGCTACAAGGCCTGGTTGTTGAATAGGAGCTATGGGTCACCAAATGGTCATAAGGTGTGGTGGTATGGGGTGATTTTTTATGAAACTCAAAAACTATAAAGTTTGAGTGTTGTTATCAAATGTAGCTACTTTTCAAAAATCAAAATGCTAAAGAACTAGGGTCGATATTCCACTTCCTGATCTAAAGGATATGTTGTGGGAAAGAGATTTGAACTATCTGTGAGTTCCAAGTAACTGTTGATATCATAGATTTTTTGAGTGGAGGAATGATCCTAATCTTTTGTTAGATTTTGATTTCAACTAAGTAGTATGGGAATAATGAGTGGTAGACTTTGTGACCAATTTGGTTTTCCAAGTATCTTGTTCAAGTAATGACCTTATAAGCAATATAAGTGTTTTAGCAAAAATTATTGTGAGTTGGAATGGCAATTTGTAACCTCTTTGTGTTTGTTTCCTTTGTGTTCTTGAATATGGTGATATAATAGCACTAGACTGACTCACAAGCATGGACTTTATGTGACCTGAATGTTTATAGCTTAGGTTGTGAAATCACAACACCCAAGCCATAGTTACCAAAGTGTTTACTTTGATCAATGCAACCTAAAAACAAAACCGAAATGTTTGGAAACCTTTAAGGATAAATCTCCAAGGAGTGCAAACATAAGGCTTCTTTCACAAGAATACACTAACTCAAAGGGTTTGTGTTTTGACCATCTTGTTCAATGTTTATTTTGATGTGTTCTTTTTCTTTAAATCAAACACATAATTTGATGTCACAATTTTTTTTTAATGTAATTGGATAAGTTTAACATTAACACACAATTACAACCCTAGTGGAGAGAAACCATCCTCTTAGGTGGGCCAACCTCATGCTCTAAAGAGATGGTTTTACATGTGACTTATGGCATGGGCCTGTAGTCATACTTCGCAAGTAACTTCTCGGAAGTAAATTCTGATGCACCACTTTCAAAGAATGTTTTGGATAAATAGGGTGGCTTCTAAAACAATTGGCTCTTAGTCATGTTCTGGGGATATTATTTTTGAGCACCTACACATGCAGAGTTTTGTTCAATTAAGAACCTTCCAGCCCTTTCGGGTTTTTACACATCATAAGGATACTGAGGAAGAATATGTCGGTATAGGACATTTGCACCCAATAAGTGATGAAATTCCTCATACTCACAAAATATTTATATAGCGGTCCAGAATGAAAGTATCACTTGGGTCGCCTATGAGTACTCCAATGCGAGATGTGTCTCAATAGGTAGGCCCTCTAAGGAGGTAAAACTTTAAAATAAATGTGAAGCACAAAAAATGTTCTTTGCTCACCCAAGATCACCAAAATGGTGTGAGGGGAGAAGACAAAACACTTCAGCTTGCCAATCAATGCATGCACAGAGGACAATTCATCACAAATTGATTCATTTTAAACACCTCGAGCGGTGTTATCCCCAAGAATATGTGAGTAAAAATGAAATGTTCTTTTATCTTTGCACCAATTGAAGTGTTCAGGACATCAAGCAATTAAGATAGCAATGGTGTGAAAACAATCATGAAACATTTTGTTCATTTTAAGCCCCAAAGTTGAAATGTTTCTAAGAAAATCAGGCCTAGTCATTAAATGGTCAACAAATGTAAATCGTACGTGCATCAACAAAATGAAAAATGTTTTGCACTCTTTTTATGCACCAAATTTAAAGGTTCCTAATTATGAAAACATGAAATGTGTTCATTTTTAGAGCCCAAAATTGAAGCGTTTTATGTTCTTTTTATGAGCACCAAAAGAGAATTCCTACTTTAGAAAGCTTTGAATTTTTCATTTTAACAACACCAAATTGGAAATGTGAGAGTTGTGTTGTTCATTTTTAGAGCACCAAATGGAGATTCCTATTTTAGAAAGATTTGAAAATGTTTATTTTAACAACACCAAATTGGAAATGTGAGAGTTGTGTTGTTCATTTTTAAGCACCAAATGGAGAATCCTACTTTAGAAAGCTTGAAAATGTTTATTTTAACAACACCAAATTGGAAATGTGAGAGTTGTGTTCATTTTTAAGCACTAAATGGAGATTCCTGCTTTAGAAAGCTTCAAAATGTTCATTTTAAAAACACCAAATTTGAAGTGTGAGAGTTGTGTTCATTTTTAAGCACCAAATGGACATTCCTAAGTTAATAAACAAAATTAATTGGTATCTCCAAAAATCTTGGACCGGTCATCTTCTCTGCACAAAACAAGTTAGTATCTTTCACACTCCTACATAGAAATCCATTAATTCCTGCAAAAAAACCAATATGTTACAAATAAGGGTCATTACAATAGTGCAGGATCCGTGCACTTTTCTTCCAGAGCAAATGCTCAGAAGAAAAATCAAAAGCTCAAAATTTTTTTTGCAAAAGCTCAAAATTCTAGCAAAAGCTCAAATTTTTCGTACAAGTGCAAACCCAAAAAAACAAAAGCATGTTTTTTGAGCAAAAGCGTTGGTTTTAGAGAAAAGGCGCCATTCCCATGGAAAAGATGTTGATCTTTGTGGCAAAAGCTTAGAAATTTTTCTAGTCAAAAGTGAACTTTTGTTGGGCAGTCTGTGAAATGTCTTTGAAAGCTCCTGAAACCCTATAAAGTTTGCAACTTAGCTCATAAAAATGTTAGTGAGGAGGGCCTAGGTCCCACCAAGAATGCCAGAATGTGTAAGGGGGAAGGAATCCATTAGGAAATATGCAAAAAACAAGATTAAATGCAAGATTGAAAATAGAAACTAATCTAATTCAAAACACTTAATCTACCATATTCTATCACTCATGAAATGTGCATATCTAAGCTATTTGAATGAAATGAGATCCTAAGATTAAAAAAACTAATTCAAATAACACAAGAAGAGATTATTGTCCCATGTTGGAGTGTATTTGAATGATGTTGGGTTGTTTGTATCATTGTAAAGCCTACATTGCTTGTATTCAAAAGCTTGATGATTGATGCTTGTTCTTGAAGAAATGATGAAGCTCTATCAATGGTGATCTTGACATCACTTCATTGCATAAGGTAAGTGTTACCAATTTTCACTATAGCTCAATTGGCAGAGCTGATTAGTTTTGTTTCATTTTAAAGTGAAAGTTCAGTTTAATTTCTGCATTTGCTTAAGTACTATTTGCATCAGATTTATCAAGTTTCAATTTTGAAATGCAAATGTTTTCAGTGAACAAAATTTTAGAGTTTACTCAATGCTTTGCAACATAAATGAAGTACAAAAAAGAATACATAAATGATTAAGCATAATCATTGCTTTCATTTATTTTAGAATGTTTATTCACACTTCAGTATTTCATTTGTTTTGCAAATGCAAATGATTGTACAAGATTGCATTTTGATACATTTCTTTTCAGAATGGAAATGAAAAGAGAAATTTAAAGTCCCACACAAGTCGTGGAGATAGCCAAAACAATTCATTACAAGGAATGAATTATACAACTGAAGATATAAAAAGAAGTAGATAATGTAGAGCATATCCATCATTTCTTGTTTGTCGGTCTTCACTTAATCTTCTTGCAATTGTCTCATCCTTGCTATTGATTCTGAGTGAACCTGCATCATGTAAAAGGGATTGTTAGAGCTCTGGATATGGACTACACTATGTGCTCTACCAATACATATATAATTAATTGTTTGCAATGCATTGAATCAGATAAAATGAATTGTCACAAAGGAAACTTGAACTTCATTGTTTTATGCTAACATTGTTTGTTTCTTGTGTAGGTATAGGAAAAGCTATGAAGCAGTTCAAATCATGAACACATGACAACATGTGGTGTGAAACGGGCTCCCACAAGGGTAGAGCTCGACATGCTGCCCCTCAAACATACAAATGAGGGTTGAGTAAAGAAATACAATCATCATGCTCATATGAGCTAGCGGAGAAGGAGTGAAACACATTTCAACTATCAAAACAATCAAACCCATTGTTCACTCATAACAGTCAAGTGCAAAAAGCAATGAAGTGAAGATTATGAGTGAACAAGAAGCTCAATTGAGATACATAACCTAGTGAAAATCATCAAATTTCCATATTGAGGAGCTTCTAACATTGTCAAAATTGAATGCATTTCTGTTGCCATTTGATGCTTTGTTAATGTTATTCATGATGTTTCGAGTTGTTCATTTTCTAGTGCAACTAGTATTTCATTACTTAAAGAAGTGAACATGCATACATATGGGTTCACAAATCAAACTATAAATGAAAGAGTTTGAACACCTTCAACAACATCATGGTGACGTTTGCATGTTTCAATTTTTTGTGCAAGATTGAAGGATAAAGCCATTTACGGTTGTTTCATTTAATTATAAAATGCATGAAAAGTAGCATAAATTGTATTTTCTATCAAGATGGAGCTACATGATTCCTTTTGCTACAAGAACAATTATAAGGAGCACAAATAAAAGAAAGAATAGTGTTGCAATAGAACAATGAAGGGTAATGCAAAATCAAGTTATGCTACAATTTTGACCCAAGATGTGTTTTACAATGTATTTATAGCATCAGAGATAATGCACTAAATAGCTAAGGAGAATCAGTTGTGCAAGATTTGAATGCTAAAGTGTTTATTTGGAGCCAAGGTGAAATGGTAAAAGTAGAGATTCCATTACATAGTCAAATGAAGGAACAACATCATTTTAATAGGGTGTCATGGTCGTGCCTGAAGCATTATTTTTTTTGTCAAAAGGTGATACCCATTTGGGGTCTTAATCCAAAGGTGCAAATTAATGGTGGTTTTGATTAAATAAATTGAGAGGACTATTTTTCTTATGAGGGTTACATCAAATTTATCATACACCAAATATAGTTGTTTGCTACAGGAGAACAAGAAATTACATATATGGTCATAGCTTGAGGAGCAGTTTTCCTCTTAAATACAACAAACCCATTTTGGGGTTTCAAGTTAGAATGCAAAATACCATCAAAATACAGAGTTTCAAGCCTTTAAGCTCTTCAAAATGGTGGAAATAATGAGTATTGGCCATGGCCATGAAGCTTTGGAAACCCCATAAAAATGAAACCCTTGAATCTAAAATGCTTTCATTTAGGAAAAACATGGTTACATTTACGATCATGGGTCGAGCCCAAGCAAATATTGATACAAAAAAGAGAAATACATAGGTATGGTGTCGGCTAGAGAAATGGCCGACCCCAAAATTTACAATCTTCATTTTTTTTATAAAGAGAAAGCTCGAGTGGTTTTTATTTAAGAGGGAAATGCTTGGAAGATTGAAAGCATTCACTTACCCTTGTGGCTGTAAAATGAATAACCCATGGAGACCCACAAATAAGCTTTGAGGAATCAAGCAAAAAGTGTGCAGGTTGAGCTCTCACAGTGGCTAAATGGAGGTGAGAAACAAAAAAAACAAAAAGGCACAAAAGTTCATCAAAAACAACAGTCATGCCATAGCCTTAAGGCCAAAATTTGTCTCAGAAACGGAGCAAAAAAGCCACAAAATGGCTTAGAGTTAACTTACCTTCACGTGTTGATGGAGTTTTGACCTATAGAGGGGTCAATGGCCATAGACCTCACACTTTTCTTCCAAAAACCTAGCTCTCCATGGTGGTAGCGCCATTTTCCCAATAGAGAATGTTTTCTCCAAAAAGTTCAAAGTAGAATGAGGCCGAGAATTTAGGGCCTTTGTTTTGTTTTAGGGCTTTCATGTTTCCCTAATTCAATTTTTGCATTTCATCACATTGAATTAAATTTTCAATGACTTCAATAATATCCCTTGGTGACGCATTTTACCTTAAGCATATTTCATGAGCCTAGGTCAGTTTTTCTAGGGTTCATTTTGATTGCATTTGCCTAGGTCTTTAGGGTTAGGTATTTAATTTGTATTTCAAGGTCTAAACTGCCTTAGGGTATTTTATTTATTTTCAATTCCTATGTCTTAGAGAAAAATAAAACATTCATATGATGCCTTAGGTTTTCCTTTTTTATTGATTTTATAGAAATCAATTGGAAATCAATAATAGATATCCATCCAATATTTTTATGACTTTTTGAAGAAAAAACAATTGTAATTGGAGATTTGAAGTTAGTATTTTTTACAAAGATTTCTTCAAAATCTTGAATTGAAAAAAATTATGAGGTGAGCTTCATTCTTGTAATAAAACTGCAAATCTTGCAAAAGCAGAGATAAAGCAATGTTTTATAAATTGTTTTTATCTTTTGCTATTTTTAGCAGTTTTACGAGAGGAAAGAGGTGGCCAAGATCCTTTGAGATTTGATTTTCTTCCTGGGTGAAGTTAGAAAAAGACAACTAAACTGGGTTTGTTTTTTCCAATTTTGGAGCAGATTGAGCTTGATTTTGAGGCTTTATTGGATGGACATCTTAGAAGGAGAAAGCTTCTACTTTTCTCATGCAATCTAGTGCAGTTTTGGAGGCTCTTTTCTTAACTTTTCTCTTGAGCTCAGAAATGGATTGGGATGGATTTTTGGAGAGTTTTTCACTCATTTTCTTCTATTCTCATAGTGGGAGAATCTTATGATACATTTATTGGAGAAAACTTAGTTTTTATCTAAGTTCATATTATTGCTTCTTCCTCTCTTGTTCATGCAGAGAGTTTTGTAAGCAATTTTGTACTCAAAATTTGGGCCAAAATAGTCTTTCAGTTTCAATAAAGCAATAGAGCTCTTCTTCTCATTTCTTGTCTCATTTTATAATAGCAATTTGATGTCTTTGTGATTCAAATTTGAATCCTTTTATGTCTTGTTGTTATAAATTTGTGTTTAGAATTGCATAGTTTTTGGATGTATGTTGTATTTAGTTTATGGATCTTCATACAAATTACTGATGAAAGTATGTGCCAGTGAGATTGTGAGACCTATTGTGATAGAGAAATTGTTGTGAGTTGTGGTGTCTGAATCTCATAAGTTTCTAGTGAATCATCTGTTAGATTTAAGTTATCTTTTCAGTTATTTTTCTACCCCTTTTCTCAAAAAGTCATTTACAGTAAGAAATTTCATTCGGAGAACTAGTTCACTATGGAGATTCCTTCTTCACAAAGATCACCCACGTCTGAAGAGGGATTCCATGTTTCAATAGATAGTTAAGTATTATGTAAGCTTAGCATAGGGTGCATATCTTCTTGATAACAGTTTTTGGCACACCCGGTGGGACCCTAAAAGTTTGATTTTTGAGAAAGCTTTAATTTCTAAACTTATTGTTTGGTGTATGGAATAATTTTTATTCAGTCTTTTGGAGGTTTTTACATAAACTTGGTGACTCTGTTTCTAATTTTGCACGCAGACTTAGTGCAGCCTACACATGAGAAGGATTCAAACAAGATCAAGTTCTACCCCGTTTGAGTATTTGCAGTTGTCTCCACCACAAAGAAGAGGTAGGAAAGTGAAGAGATTATTTGAAACACCTGGGAGGTCAAAATCATTACCTCCAGTTCTCAACTCTATAGTTCTATCGCGAAGAAATTTTGTTCCTATAGCACAAGCACTGCCAATGGTAAGACAACACCCATTTGCACCTTTTAATGGGGGCAAGTCGTTAGATATTGTCTAGCATGATGATATCCCAGTTACAGTGCTTAAGAGTTTTTCGTATTTTACCAGGGAAGATCACACCACACCTATTGACCATATTCGAGATGTGTCCACTTTATGCTTAGTTCACAACATCACTCAGGAGAACGCAGCGTTGAGGCTCTTGGTTGCATCACTAAAGGGAAAGGCCTTACAGTGGTTCAGAGGCCTTCCTGTGAATTCCATCGTGACGTGGGATGCATTGGGTGATGGCTTACACTGGTAGTTTGAAGATAAGTTAGAACATCTGTCCATGTTAGAACAGTTGAGCACAATCAAGAGAGTGCCACATGAGCACATGGCATATTTCAACTACCGATTCCAAAGGACCTAGGACAAAATTCCTTTAATGGTAAAACCAACTCCTCAGCATGCTTTTTTGTTTTTCTTAAAATCTTTGAAAAGAAAGATTTCAGTAATGATCCAATCTATGGGTGGATTCACACTCCCTAATACTTTTGACATCACTATTAGAGTAGAAAATTGTCTCATTCAAGTTGGGGAAATTTCCCCTAGGCCTCTTATGCCCCTATTTCCTAAAATACAGCCGCTTATTCTTGTTTCTTTACCCCCTTTAGTTGTTGTCCCGCCTGTTCTAGCAATAGGGTATCACATTGCAACACATGAACCTGCTATCCTAGCCCAATCCCAAGAGCTTCAGGAGATCAAAAACATACTGAAGACTTTTGGGAATGATTTAGTAAACATTAAAAAGCAAGTTGGCCAAGAGCATAAGCCCTATCAAGCCCTGTATCAGCATAATCAACCTAATAGTCCATCTTTTCAAAATGACTATCAAGGCCAAAGAAAGAATTTTAATCCCAGGCCTTTCTAGCCCTACAAACTGAATGTTGCTAGTTTGTCAAAAGAAATTGTACCACAGAATAATGTTGCCCAAGATTGTGACTGGTGTTATCCATGCAATCAGCCCCATAACTAGTTAGCATGTGTGAACGGCATGAGAAATCGGGCCTTAATGGTCTAGAATAGCTATGCTAGTTTGGAGAATGTTCCAAGTCAGAATCAAGAGTAACAAGAGAGTTTTGAAGTTGCCTTGCAAAACTAGCAGAGTTCTGAGTTGTGTGGTGTGAATGGTCAAGATCAACAAAATTCTCCTATTTCAATACCAGATCGAAAAGAAGAGCTATGGATTTGGGGCAGCAAGCTAGAAACGTACAACAACAATCTACTAAGGACAAACCGCCTATTTCTTCACCCCATGTCACTTCTACAACACAACCTAAAGAGCAAATTTTGCAAAGAGGACAAGAAATACCTAGGAAGGATCCGTCTAAGATGCAATCGAAGCCTTTGCAAAAAGGAAATGATGTTGATGTTACTAAAGGTCAACAAAAGGTGAGCCCTATTTCGTTCAATGTTGTTGAACATCTTAAGAAGGCCACTGTCAGCATGTCAGTTTTCGATGCATTGGATATTTCGGGTCAAAAGAGTTTGCTGCAGGATGCCTTGGTTTAACTCTTTGTTTCTGCCGATGTTAATCAAGGGAATGCTAAAGTTGTGCTTGCAAATAGCCTAGAGGTTAAGAATGAACAGAAAACTCAAGAGGTAAAGCCCCCTCTGTTTTACTTGAGTTTGATTATTGGCGATAAAATAGTACATAATTGTATGATTGATTCTGATGCAAGTAGTTTAGTTAAGCCTAAGAGCTTAGCCGATAAACTAGGTCTTGTTTATGAGCCTAATTCCCAGAAAGGCGTAGTTCAATTGGATGGGTATGTTGTTTAAAATGTTGGTGTGATTAAGAATTTGGCCCTTACCTTGCATGCATCGCCGAATTTTGCAATTCCCCAGGATATACATGTTATTGACCTGCCACCCCATTTTTCCATTTTCCTCTCAAGAGATTTTACAGCCAAGCTAGGTGGGTTTTTATCTTCTCATTGGTCTCATCTATTTTTTAGAACAAGATATGGTACAAAAGTAACCATAAAGTCTAAGCCTCTAGCCAAAGACCATATCGAGCCATATGTTTTGATTCCTATAAACGCTAACCTCTGTGTCACCCTTGGACTAGAGGAGCAAGCCATGACCTTAGACCATAGTACCATTATAGAAAATGTAAATATGGACAAGTGGGCAGCCGAAGATCACGAGCTTGATCCTTTCTAGCACATAGATGAGATAGGATTAGGGGTTATATGATTCATGAACCTGATGATGTTATGCCCAATCTAATCAAAGAGGAAGAGTAGCCTGCAAAGAAAGAAGGTCAGCTTTGGAAGCTGTACTTTGATGGTTCAAGGAGTAGTATGGGCGCTGGTGGTGGAGCCATGTTGGTTTCACCAGATGGAAGCAAGTACTATTCAACTTTCAAGTTTGCATTTAGCTATTCAAATAGTACAACCAAATATGAGGCATTGCTACATGGCCTAGAATGGGCCCGGAAAAGAGGTATTAAATGTTTACAAGTTTATGGTGATTCAGAGTTAAATGTGAATCAAGTTAGGAATCTAAATGCTGCAAAAAATGACTCACTTAAAAAGTACAAACATCGAGTGTGGGATTTGATAGAAAATTTTGATGCTTTTAATATACTTTTAGTTCCTAGGAATGAAAATAAACATGTTGATAGGCTCGCTGCCATAGGAGCACAATTTGATATTCCAAACGAAATTCACAAGGTAGAGGCATGACAATATGTGAAAATTGTAGTCAAACATTTTGTGCCTGACAATAATGTGAGTTGACAGGCTTTTGACGGTTACGAACAGATTGTGAGCTTCTGGATTGTTGAAGCTAAATTTGCAGATGGAAACTAGCAAAAGTGGCAACAACAGTATGATAGCCAAACTATGAAGTTAAAGACAAACAAGCTGCCAAAAGGATTGGTGACCCTAGAGTCTATTTTCAACTCAGATGATTAGGTATGAAAAGACAAATGTAGCATGATTGTCAAGCAAGAACACTATGAGGCCATTGAAATATTCAAGGGTAAGCTTCTGAAATTGGGCAAGGTATGTACTAAGGAGGAACAACAAACTTTCATTTTGTTATGTCAAGAGTTCAGTGATGTATTTGCTTGGGAATACAAGGATTTAAATGGTTTTCATCTGGAATTAACCCAACATACTATTGAACTAGAACCTAGTGCAAAGCCTATTAGGTAGAAACAAAGACCTCTCAATCCTAAACTTGAGCATTTAATGAAGGCTAAGCTAAATAAGTTACTTGAGAGTGGCATTATTTTTCCTATTAAGCACAAATCTTGGGTATCTAATTTAGTTCCAGTTAGGAAGAACAAGGAAATTAGATTGTGTGTTGATTTTTGGGATTTAACTAAGGCTTCCCTAAAAGATCATTATCCACTCCCTTCCATGGAATAAATTTTACAAGTGGTTTCTGGTTCTGACCGGTTTTCTTTGCTAGATGGGTACTCAGTTATAATCAGATTCTATTAAAGCAAGAAGACTAGTTCAAGACAGCATTTACAACCAAATGAGGAACCATGGCCTACAAGAAGATGCCTTTCAGCTTATCCAACACTGGAGCAATGTTTCAACGAGCGATGGATGTGGCTTTCCACGACCTCATGAATAAAATTTTTTTGGTATACTTAGATGATATTACAGTATTTTCAAGAAATGCTAATGAAAATTTTGAGCATTTAAAACAAATTTTCCAAAGATGTTGAGAGTTTGGAGTTTCTCTCAATCCGAAGAAGAGTATTTTTTTTCCATGAGGGAAGGCTCCTCGGACACATAGTTTCAAAATAGGGTATTTCTATAGACCCTAAGAGTGTTTCTGCTATCCTTGAGTTGTCACTGCTAGCCCACAAGAAAGGCTTACAGAGCTTTCTTGGATGAATTAATTTCGTAAGGAGATTCATACCCAATATTGCAACTTTGTTGCAACCTCTCACTACCATGCTTAAAAATAATATGCCTTTTAGTTGGACTAAGGAAGGTAAGAGGAGTTTTGAGCAAATAAAGGAAGCCCTTGTAGCTGCCCCTACCCTCATTAATCCAAATTATGATAGATATTTCATTCTTTATGCTTTTGGAGGGGTTGACACTATTTCAGCTATGTTGTGCCAACAAAATGATGAAGGTTTGGAGCAACCTATGGCATTCTTCAATCAGGTATTGCAGAAGTATTTTTTCATTGAGAAACATGTTTTTGTTGTTGTAAGAAGCCTCAAAAATTTTAGTCATATGTTATCCAATAACATAATTCAGTTACTAGTTTCTCATTCAACTATTAAGGATTTCTTACTTAACCAAGATATTAATGATAAATGTGTTGGATGGATAACAAAGGTTATGGAATTTGATATTGATATTAAGGTGACTAAGCTTTTCAGGGGAAAGGGTTTGTGTGAACAGCTTGTAGAAAATGAGGACAATAGCTTAACAAAAGTTGAAGATGTTGATATAGTGTTAAATAATGATGATACAGTTGTTGTTTCACTTCTTGTTGCTCCCTGGGTGCAACAAATGATATACTATTTGCAGACTGGTGAGCGTCCCGAAGGCTTGGACAAAGTGAAAAGAAGGTATTACATATTACAAGCCATTCCTTATGTTTTGTTAAGATGTGTAGAGCCCGATCAAGTAGATAGGTTGTTGAGAGAATTTCATGATGGGCCTATAGGGGACCACTTTGCAACAAGAAAAATTGCCTTGAAAATTATGTGGGCTGGTCATTATTGGCCAAATCTGTTTAAGGATGCAATTACTTGGGTCCAAAGATGTGAGAAGTGTGCTTTGTTTGCTGGAAAACAAAGGCTTGCAGCCATGCCTCTACACCCTATTCAAGTGGAGCAACCATTTTCCAAGTGGGGCTTGGACTTCATTGGACCAATCAACCTGCCTCCAAGCATGGGTCATAAGTGGATTTTGACTACAATGGACTACTTCACTAAGTGGACCGAAGTTGTTTCTTTAAAAGAAGCAAATGAGACTGCTATGCTCAAATTTTATCAGGACTTAGACTCTAGATTTGGTACTCTGGATTCAATTATTTCTGACAATGGTTTAGCCTTCATTAGTTTGAGGATTTCTAACTGGTTAGTGAAGAACAATATTTTTCTGAATACATCATCTAATTATTACCCCCAGGGTAATGGGTAGGCAGAATCTACAAACAAGAATCTGATTAAGATAATTAAGACCATAGAGGACAACCAAAGAACATGGCATGAAAAGTTGAAATTATCCCTTTGGCCTGACAGGGTGACTCCTAAAAGAGCTATTAGTTGTTCTCCCTATGTGCTTACCTATGGAAAGGAAGCTAAGTTACCTGTTTCTATTGAGTTGCCAACTTTGAGTTTTGTTAAAGAACTGGAATTGTTGAACAAACAATCTCTTGAAGTAAGATTTGCATAGTTAAGGGAGCTTGAAGAGACCAGGAAAGAAGCACTGAGGCAGCTTGAAATACATCAAGCTCAGATGAAGAGTTCTTTTGAAAAAAGAGAAAATCCATAGGATTTTATCATTGGTGACTTGGTTTTTAAGTGGAATGAGTATAAAAGCAAACCCGAACGACATTCCAAGTTCGATGCAATTTGGGATGGGCCTTATGTGATTATAGAGTGCACGGAGCATAACGTATTCCAATTTTCTAAGTTGACTGGAGAGGTGTTGTCTATCCCAGTTAATGGGATCCACCTCAAACATGGCCTCTGAGATAAGTACTATCATTGTAAATAGGAGAGTAGTTGTTGTTAATAAGCTCTAACACGCATTTCATTTCAGTATTTTTCTTTCCCTAAGCGTTGCCGTGCATGTTCGGTTTGCCATCAAGGCCTGTTAGTTTGCTTTCAGTACATGTTTGGTTTTGTTTTGTTGCTATTTGGAGTGTTATGGTTTGAGTTTCTGAGTTTCATGAAGGGGGTAGATTTGACTCCGCACCTAATGGAGTATTCAAGGAAACTGGTCTAATGCTTAGCAAGCAAGCATTTAGCGAAAATCGCCAAAATGTTACCAATTTTCACTATAGCTCAATTGGCAGAGCTTATTAGTTTTTTTTCATTTTAAAGTGAAAGTTCAATTTAATTTTTGCATTTGCTTAAGTAATTTTTACATTAAATTTATCAAGTTTCAGTTCTGAAATGCAAATGTTTTCAGTGAATAGAATTTCAGAGTTTACTTAGTGCTTTGCAACATAAATGAAGTACAAAATAGAATACATAAATAATTAAGCATAATCATTTCTTTCATTTATTTCACAATGTTTATTCACATTACAGTATTTCATTTGTTTTGCAAATGCAAATGATTGTACAAGATTGCATTTTGATACATTTCTTTTCAGAATGGAAATGAAAAGAGAAATTTAAAGTCCCACACAAGCCATGGAGATAGCCAAAACAATTCATTACAAGGAATGAATTATACAATTGAAGATAAAAAAGTAGATAACGTAGAGCATATCCATCATTGCCTGTTTGTTGGTCTTCACTTAATCTTCTTGCAGTCATCCTATCCTTGCTACCGCTTTCGACTGAACTTGGATCATGTAAAAGGGACTATTAGAGCTCTGGATATGGACTACACTATGTGCTCTACCAACAGAGATATAATTCATTCTTGCAATGTATTGAATCAGCTAAAAATGAAGAGTACAATAATGAGAGCTTGAAATGAAATGTCACAAAGGAAACTTGAACTTCATTGTTTTATGTTAACATTGTTTGTTTCTTGTGTAGGTATAGGAAATCTATGAAGCAGTTCAAATCATGAACACATGACAACATGTGGAGTGAAACGAGCTCCCACAAGGGTAGAGCTTGGCATGTCTCCCCTCAAACATACAAATGAGGGTTGAGTAAAGAAATACAATCATCATGCTCATATGAGCCAGTCAAGGAGTGAAACACATTTAAACTATCAAAACAATCAAGCCCATTGTTTACTCATAACAGTCAAGTCCGAAAAGAAATGAAGTGAAGATTATGAGTGAACAAGGAGCTCAATTGAGATACAGAACCAAGTGAAATTAATCAAATTTCCATATCGAGGATATTTTAACACTATCAAAATTGAATGCATTTTTGCTACCATTTGATGCTTTGTTAATGTTATTCATGTTGTTTCGAGTTGTTCATTTTCTGGTGCAACTAGTATTTCATTGCTTAAAGAAGTGAACAAGCACACATATGGGTTCACAAGTCAAATTGTAAATGAAAGAGTTTGAGCACCTTCAGCAACATCATGGTGAAGTTTGTATGTTTCAGTTTTATGTGCAAGATTTAAGGATAAAGCCATTTACAACTATTTCATTTAATTATAAAATGCATGAAGAGTAGCATAAACTATATTTTCTTTCAAGATGGAGCTACAGGATGCCTTTTGCTACAGGAATAGTTATAAGGAGCACAAATAAAAGAAATAATAGTGTTGCAATAGAACAATGAAGGGTAATGCAGAATCAAGTTATGCTATAGTTTTGACCCAAGATGTTTTTTACAATGTATTTATAGCTTTAGAGATAATGCACTAAATAGCTAAGGAGAATTAGTTGTGCAAGATTTGAATGCTAAAGTGTTTATTCTAGAGCCAAGTTGAAATGGTAAAAGTAGAGATTCCATTACACAGTCAAATGAAGGAACAACATCATTTTAATAGGGTGTCATGGTCGTGGCCTGAAGCATTATTTTTTTTGTCAAAAGGTGATACCCATTTGGGGTCTTGATCCAAAGGTGCAAATTAATGGTGGTTTTGATTAAATAAATTGAGATGAATATTTTTCTTATGAGGGTTACATCAAATTTATCATACACCAAATATAGTTGTTTGCTACAAAAGAACAAGAAATTACATATATGGTTGCAACTTGAGGAGCAATTTTCCTCTTAAATACAACAAACCCATTTTGGGGTTTCAAGTTAGAATCTAAAATACCATCAAAATACAAAGTTTCGAGCTTTTAAGCTCTTCAAAATGGTGGAAATAATGAGTATTGGTTGTGGCCATGAAGCTCTGGAAACCCCATAAAAATGAAACCCTTGAATCTAAAATGTGGTTACATTTACAATCATGGGTCAAGCCTAAGCAAATATTGATACAGAAAAGAGAAATGCACAAGTATGGTGGCGTCTAGAGCAATGGCCAACCTAGAAATTTACAATCTTCATCTTTTTTATAAAGAGAAAGCTTGAGTGGCTTTTATTTAAGAGGGAAATGCTTAGAAGATTGAAAGCATTCACCTACCCTTGCGGCTATAAAATGAAGAACCCATGGAGACCCACGAATAAGCTTCAAGGAATCAAGCAGAAAGTTCCTAGGTTGAGCTCTCATGGCGGTTGAATGGAGGTGAGAAACAGAAAAAACATAGAGGCACAAAAGTTCATCAAAAACAACAGTCATGTCGGAGCCTTAAGGCCAAAATTTGTCTCAGAAACAGAGCAAAAAGGCCACGAAATGGCTTAGAGTTAACTTACCTTCACTTGCTGATGGAGTTTCGAACTACAGAGGGGTCGATATCCATAGACCTCACACTTTTCTTGCAAAACCCTAGCTCTCCATGGTGGCGGCACCATTTTCCCAGCAGAGCATGTTTTCTCCAAAAAGTTCAAAGTAGAACATGAGGCCGAAAAATTAGGGACTTTGTTTTGTTTTAGGGTTTTCATGTTGCCCTAATTTGATTTTTGCATTTCATCACATTGAATTAAATTTTCAATGATTTCAATAATATCCCTTGGTGATGCATTTTACCTTAAGCATATTTCATGAGCCTAGGTCAATTTTTCTAAGGTTCATTTTGATATCATTTGCCTAGGTCTTTAGGGTTAGGCATTTAATTTGTATTTCAAGGTCTAAAATGCCTTAGGGTATTTTATTTATTTTCAATGCCTATGCCTTAGAGAAAAATAAAACATTCATATGATGCCTTAGGTTTTCCTCTTTTATTGATTTTATAGAGATCAATTAGAAATCAATAATAGATATTCGTCCAATATTTTTATGATTTTTTGATGAAAAATAAATTGTAATTGGAGCTTTGAAGTTATTATTTTTTGCAAAGATTTCTTCAAAATATTGAATTGAAAAAAATTATGAGGTGAGCTTGATTCTTGTAATAAAACTGCAAATCTTGTAAAAGCATAGATAAAGCAATGTTTTATAAATTGTTTTTATCTTTTGCTATTTTTAGCAGTTTTACAAAAGCAAAGAGGTGGCCAAGATCCTTTAAGATTTGATTTTCTTCCTAGGAAAAGTCAAAAAAGGACAACTAAACTGGGTTTGTTTTTTTCCAGTTTTGGAGCAGATTGAGCTTGATTTTGAGGCTTTATTGGATGGACATCTTGGAAGGAGAAAGTTTCTACTTTTATCATGCAATCTAGTGCAGTTTTGAAGGCTTTTCTCTCAGCTTTTCTCTTGAGCTCGGAAATGGATTGGGATGGCTTTTTGGAGAGTTTTTCACTCATTTTTTTCTATTCTCATAGTGGGAGAATCTTATGATGCATATATTGGAGAAAACTTAGTTTTTCTCTAAGTTTAGATTATTGCTTCTTCCTCTCTTGTTCATGCAGAGAATTTTGTAAGCAATTGTGTACTTAGATTTTGGGCCAAAATACTCTTTCAATTTCAATAAAGCAGTAGAGCTCTTCTTCTCATTTCTTGTCTCATTTTATAATAGCAATTTGATGTCTTTGTGATTCAAATTTGAATCCTTTTGTCTTTTTGTTATGAATTTGTGTTTAGAATTGCATAGTTTTAGGTTGTATGTTGTATTTAGTTTATGGATCTTCATACAAATTACTGATGAAAGTATGTGCCAGTGAGATTGTGAGAGCTATTGTGATAGAGAAATTGTTGTGAGTGGTGGTTTCTAAATCTCATAAGTTTCTGGTGAATCATCATTTAGATTTAAGTTATCTTTTCAGTTATTTTTCTACCCCTTTTTCTCAAAAAGTCATTTAGAGTAGGAAATTTCATTTGGAGAACTAGCTCACTCTAGAGATTCCTTCTTCACAAAGATCACCCACGTCTAAAGAGGGATTCCATGTTTCAACAGATAGCTAAGTATTTTGTAAGCTTAGCATAGGGTGCATAGCTTCTTGATAATAGTAAGTTAAAATTTTGATCCCTATTTGTGAAGAGAAAGGCTTGTACTATAGAAAAATCAATTTTGAATTGACAATCAAGATCATGTTGGAGAATATCTAGATCAACAGTCAAAATGAGTTGAGAGGATTTAGACATGAGGAGATTGTGCAAAATTGATTGCACAATTAGGGTGATTGAAGAATAGATTAGCTAGTTAGGATTTTGATTGCTTAGTTAGCAATTGATTGATCAGTTAGGGTTGAGATAGGAATTAGATGTTTGAGTTAGCAAAATTAGATTGCTTTGTTAGAAAAATAGATTACCTAGTTAGAAATCTATGATTTTCTCATTAAAAAAGTGGGTGACGAATATTAATTATTTAATTAATTCCATTTTGATTTTGATTTTGATTTTTTGCTAATTTGAATAGTTTGGTTTAATTTGATTTAATTATTCATATTTTGGAGGGAAGTGTGATAATTAAATTATTATGATTTAATAATTCAATTAGTTTTGAGGAATAGGGTGAATTAGTGATGTAATCAAATAATTGATGTCATTTGACTAATCAAGATGAAATAAGATAAGGTTAGGACTTTATTAAATAAAGGTAATTTATTTAATTGCTTGAAAATGATGAAATGTGAATTAATCAAATAACATTGTATTATTTGATCAATAGTAGAATTAGGGTTTTGGATGTTGTTTGATGTTGTTCAATGCATTGTGAGATGTTGTGGGATGCTTTCGAGATGATTTGAGATGTTTCAGAGATGTTTTGAGATGTTTTGAGTTGATTCAGAGATATTCTGAGTTGATTCGGAGTCGTTCCGAGTTGATTCGAGGTCATTCTGAGATGTTCCAAGTTGATTCAGAGTTGTTCTGAGTCATTTTGGTGTCATTTTGAGTTGATTCAGAGTTGTTATGAGTTGTTTTGGGGTCATTCTGAGACGTTCAGAGTTCGTTCAAAGTCGTTCTGAGTTGATTCAGATTCATTTTGAGTTGATTCAAAGTTGTTCCAAGTTGTTTTGGGTTGATTCAGAGTCGTTCCGAGTTGATTCAGAGTTGTTTCGAGACATTCTAAATTTGTGATAAGT
Source organism: Sequoia sempervirens (assembly GCA_007258455.2). Lineage (NCBI taxonomy): Eukaryota > Viridiplantae > Streptophyta > Pinopsida > Cupressales > Cupressaceae > Sequoia > Sequoia sempervirens. The sequence continues at coordinate 426,820,263 of VDFB02000015.1, forward strand.
GTTAACTTAATTTTACATGTATATATATATATATATATATATAATTCATGTCCTATAAGGAATTGGAGTTTCAAATTAAATCTCTAATGGAAAAATTTACGTTAATGTGTCTTAGTTTGAGAGAAAAATGTGTCATTATATTCTAAAGGTGTCACAAACCATATTGACTATCAAAACATCAATTTTGGAAGATTGTTAAACTTGGTAGATTTTTCTATTTTAGTGGATATTTTGGTTTTGTTGCTAAATTTGATTAGGGTTCTACTAGCTCTTCAATTACCTTACATAGAAACAAGCATATATAATACCTATTTTGTCCAACTCTTGAATTCTTATAGGCATAAAAAGGATCTCTCTAAGCTCTTCAATCTAGTGTAGAGTGTTTTGTTTAATTTTAATAAGATTTGTTATAATTTTAGCTTCAAACTCTCTTTTCTCATTCTTATAAATGCACTAAGATAAAGTGCCACCTTAAATTTATGCAAGGGAATATTTTATTTAGTGCATTTAGGGGAGATTTATTAATTGAGAATTTTATACTCCATGAATTGATATAAAATTCCAAATTTTAGGGTGTACTTTTGTTTTACATTATCAATTTGGTTTATGTTTATTAATTTGAGGACTTGATCATGGTTATAAAAAATTATCATGTTGCTATCAAATTGGAAAGCTAGAGCTATACGTCCTAGCAATATAGTATCTTGAATCATCTCAAGTGACATCATCTCTTGACCCATCTATATGGATTGATCTACAAACCCACTTCTTCATGCTACAAAATTATATGGAGAGATCAAATTGAACATGTATTGGGATTGATTTTTGTGTAATGTTGATATAAACACTATGATAGCCACCATGCACATTGAGTTCCTCTGACCTTTGGACTAGAATATAGGAGATGTATAGAGATCCTAATGAACCTCCATCCCTAGGGAATCATTATGTGGATTCTATTACATATCTCTTGTTTTTTTAACATATGATCGTGGCATAGGTAAAATAATTATTATCTAGGAAGATCTTGAATGTCATGATGACATATAGATCCCCCTTGATACTTCTTCTACAAAGGCTTCATGAGATTCTTTAAATGGTATGAATTCTATTTTATATTTAGAGGATTCATCTTCTTTATCTCTAAGTCAGCATCTTGAGGTGAAGGAATCCTCTACACCAAAACTTGCAAATTTATTTATTATCCATACTCAACCTTCTAGTGTGAACAAATCGATAGATAAGCAATGTAGTATAATGGCATGCACTTAAATTCATCATCATAGCTTATATAAGTTTAATGTTGTATTTGGTGGGAATTCCTATGACTCAATTTATCAAAACCAATATTATTTTTCAAAGGTAGCTTATCTTGTGATAAGTATTTGATATACTTTTCAAGTTTATTTTTTGAGTCTTACATTGTAGATCCACAAGAAACCTTTGCAAACTTAATTTTTTTCTTCAATGATAATTTTATTGCACTTGTCATCTCATCTTATTTTCCCCTATGTTAAACTAGTTTCCACTAAACTTTTACTTGGCACCATCTTTAGTTAGACTAGGGACACCTAATTTTATCTTTGCACCTCTCATTACTGACTTGAAGATTGAGGTATAGTTATGAGAGATATTCATCATTCATTTTCTTCCCTCTTTTTGTAGATGGGTAAGAACTTCAACATTCACCATTAATTTTAATTCTTCCTAAGGGAAGGATTATGGTCATCTTTTTTATCATCAGGTTTCATCTCTAGTACTAGAGGCATCATGTTTTTGACAACTCCCTAATTGCTCTCTTCATTCTCTCTCTTGTGGTTTATCATTGTATATGGGTACCTAAAATGGATTATTTTACTAGGAATCATTTCATATTTCTCATAATTTTCACTTAAGGAGTATATTGGTGTAATTATTTAATTGTCCCTTTTAAATTTAGTCTACTTGATTAATTTAATTACTTAGGTATATTTAACAATAACAATAATAAGTCCATATCAATTTAAGATCACTTGATCTAAAAGTTGAGCTTACTTGACTTAACTAGTCTAACATTAATTCCACCACTTGTTTACTTTTGGCTAACTCAACTCCTTTGGGAAACTTTCCTTTTTTACTTGCTCTTTCAAATTTTATATAGGGGAGAGGGGCCCATAATGGAGTAGGGTCTAATTGTGGGGATAGAAGTAGTTCTCAGTGGGCCCCATAGTGGAGCACTTTAATATCCAATTGCAAAACACTTTTTATCCATAAAGTATGCAAAGTGACAAATCATGTGATGCCACATCAACACACCAATAAAACATGACTTAGTGCACCATTATTGGTCTCACTTTTTTTTTGGGCCTTTTTGGATACCTCAATTAACAAGCATGCTGATGTGGCATCATATTTGATGATGTGGCCCTAAAATGAAATATAGAAGCACATGAGTTGCCAAATAAACTGTTGTACAAAATTGAGAGTGATTTGAAATTTCCACATAGGATTTTAAGAAATGCGAAGTTAGGGTGCTCCACTATAGGCCCCTCTCCCCTATTGAATGTAATTTATTTCATTTGATAATAGATTTTGTTTTAATAATTCCACATCCTCAATATTCATTTATGTTGTTATTTACATTCTACACCATTTGTTTTTTTGTTTGTAGCTTTGTAAATTTCTCATTCACCTAGAAGTAAGCTTGCATCTAGATTATCATTTAACCCTAGAATTGAACATTGTTGAGCCAAAAGGGTAAATTGGGGATTTGACTGCCTTGGTAAGATCTAACCATTTTTCCAACTCACAAGGTTTCCTACATTAATAGGAATCTCCTCTTCAAAAATATAGCATGATTCATTACCCATTTCCTCTTTCCTTTATTTTCTATTATTAATTTACAAATAATTTAATATAATAATTCTATTTTTTTATTTTTTATTTTTTATTTTAAGTAATTTTTTTTCACTATTATCTTCACTATTTTTTTAACATTTTGTGTGAAATACACAAGGATGGTTGCACTAACATCCCTATAATTGAACCAACATATTGATATCAAAATCTACCATCTCTCCAAATATCTTGCAAGTATCTTCCTATTATCTATCCACCTAGGGTTCATCCTTAACTACTATTATTTATCAAAATGTACAACCACTATTCTCCTCTATCATTTTCATAAATCTAACTATCACTAAATTCAAACACACTAAAATTAGCATAAGCATGGCTTAGGTATTATTTTTATTTCTCAATTGAGTTATATTTAAGTTAAGAATCTAGTTTAAATAGGAAAATTGTAATTAATCTAAGTAAAAGAACAAATGGTTCAAAATTTAATTGGTAATGTAATTGTTTATGTTTGTTTTAAAAAAATTATTTAACAATAAATTATCAATGGAATTTTAGAATAGACAATTGAAAATAATTTACCACATTCAAATAATGTAGGTTATTTATTTCCTATCCACACTTATTAAGAAATGGTAGCATTTAACTATTATTGTGTAACTTAAATAAACCCTTAATCTATTGTTAAATGCTACAAGTAATACTTAGTATTACAAAATAAATTCCTCAAATTGTAATGGTAAGGAGGTATGGTTATTCAAAAAGTCCAAATTAAAACTATTGCATATTGTAATAGATACCTTAGACAATTAGTATCATGGGTTGTGTCAACTAATACTAGTAGTCAACCTATACATTTCAGTTAATCATAGTTCTATTACATATTTTTGTTATTTGTTATAGTGGCATGCCTACTAGTTGTTATCTATCTCATTTTTGTTTTAAAACCATTAGATGGATGTGGAAAAGGGTTAATTATTAGAACCACATTGAATCCTAGTATTCTAGGACCTCCTTCTGTATTTTTTGTAGAACCTAAACCTAGCCTCTAATTACTCACTTAATGTATAGCTCATAAAAAAAACTTTGAAACTTGTGATATTTCTAATGGATTGTAAAACTCAAGCATGACATTGAGTTGTGTCTTGTCCTACTAATGAGTATAATTTTATTGTACTCCAACACATTTAAGTTATGTGTATTAAGGGATACAACATATTGTACTCCACTAATGTTAGTGAGTTGTGCCTTAAATTTTATTTTTTAAAGATATAAATTTATCATAGGATGAGTGCAAGATAATGATGAGCCAAACAACACCAATAGAAAAAATACACCTTTACTTAGCCAAAATGCTGAAATGGATATTTATTTTTTTAATGGGTCAAATAGAAAGTTTGTTTTAGTTTGGTAATATGAAACAAAAGCATATATCCATTGTTAAAAAATAAATATCCATTATGTTGTAGACTAAATAGGAAACACTCCAAATAATCTTCTAAAGTTTCTTCCTCACGTTGCATGATGCAGAATATCTCATCTCATGTTTCCTTAGTTCTATAGTATTCTTAGTATTTTTCCAAGAACGTGTGTTTCATAGCATCCCAACTATGAACAGTTTCTCATCCTAGTCCCATAAACCATCTTAATGTAGCATCCTTTAGAGTAGCTAGAAACAATTTTAGTTTTTGTGCTTCAGTTTGATAGTCATAGCTATGACATAAAATGTCAAATTAAAAAAGGAACATCTCGAGGTCCTCCATAGAAAGACCTCAAAAGATGGGAAAATTTGAGTGCAGTATGTTCTTCATAGGGGCATCCTCTTCTAGGTGTGCAATGGGAAATTCAAAATTAATTGGGTTGTTGTTGGCCAATTCCCTTTCATTGTTGTTGAATCTCGCATTGTTGTTGTTATTGTTGTTGTTGTTGTCGTTATCCATAAATGCCCAAGTAGTGTAGACAATTCTGAAAGGTTTAGGATCACTTGGGGACTTCCCACTTTAGATTTTGTGAGATTCACAAAATAGTTTAGAAACCCTTTGGTATAATTCTTCAAAATACTCTTGATGGGTACTAGAATGGGTCTCAATAATGGTAGACTCAATAACACACTTTTTCGATATCTGGTTCAACTAACTCTTTCTTAGATGATGTGTGCACAACTAATGATTTTAATTTTTATTTATTTTTCTTTTTGTGAACTACTTCCCTTATCCTTTTTTAAAAATATCCCTCTACTATCCCTACTACAATTCATGCACCTATATGATTTAGAACAGAGAAAACTAAGGGTAATTATCCAAACGAGGTCAATTGTCATGTAGACTTTTGCCTTAGTGCATTGGTCCTAACTTAGCTCACTAGACTAACAGGCATTTAACACCATTCCCTAACAACAACACCAAAATGATTGGATTAAACTATGGATTGATACTAAAGATAAACTATCCTTGTAATTCTATCAAATTAGTAAATGTACTTAGATCAATCCTCATGAATTTCATGATAATTTCCTCAGTTTATTCCTTGAGTGTCAATCCAAGGATCGTAAACTTGTTAAGGGTGTTGCGGCAGTCTACCTAAGGGATGAAAAACAATAAACTAAGTGGGGATTGATGCAACTAACACACAATATGTATTTATTTAGAAATCTAGTTTTCATACTTCCTTTCAATTTCGTGATAGGAACCTGTGCTAGGAACAGTCTACAACAAGGACAGATTAACGATAGACAAAAAAAAGAATTAATAAAATATAATCAAATAATGGAATTGAAATATAGTGTGCCAAACTAAACTCACACGTATTAGAAAACACACCAATTAACACTTATCAAATATAATATGTTGAACTAAACTCACATGTATTAGCAAGTACACTAATTAACAAAATACCCAACACTCATAAACTAACACAGTAATTATAATTAAAGATTAAAAACAAATTTAAAACTGAAATACTTATTACCATACATGTATTAATATTGTAATGATTCGCCGGGGAACTGAGGAAGCGGGCCCTGCCTTCTTCAAACATCAAGTGATGAAACTTCTGAATGAAAGCTTACTCCATGATAATCAATACTCATACGAATGGCATTTGAATTACAATCTTTTAAAACAAAATAGTAGTTTATAGATGTATATATCGATATGAATCTAAGTCTTAACATACATATTTATAGATATTGTGAGCTACTAAGTGTATAACTAATGTTGAACAAAAATCATATAATTGTCTAGGTTGTTTTGGCTTGTGGCCAACAACCTTAGAAGCTAATTAAAAATAGATTACAAAATTTTGATATTGTTTCAAAACAGATTAACAAATTGAAACAGACTTAGCCAAAATGACACATGAATTTGAACGACTTCATCTCTACTCCACTGGTGCTCTTGCACCCACATACTAGCCAAAATGACACATGACTTTGACTCTTGATGGGTACTAGAAGGGGTCTCAACAATGGTAGACTCAATAATGCACTTTTCGATATCTAGTTCAACTAACTCTTTCTTAGATGATGTGCACAACTAATGGTTTTAATTTGTTTTTTTATTTTTCTTGTTGTGAACTACTTCCCTTATCCTTTTAAAAAAATATCCCTCTACTATCCCTACTATGATTCATGCACCTATATGATTTATAACATAGCAAACTAAGGGTAATTATCCAAACGAGGTCGACTATCATGTAGGCTTTCGCCTTAGCGCATTGGTCCTAACTTAGCTCACTAGACTAACAGACCTTTAACACCATTCCTCAACAACAATGCCAAAATGATTGGATTAAACTATGGATTGATATTAAAAATAAACTATCCTTGTAATTTTATCAAATTGGTAAATGTAATTAGATCAATCCTTGAGAATTTCATGGTAGTTTCCTATGTTTATTCCTTAAGTGTCAATCTAGGGATCATAAACTTGTGAAGGGTGTTGCAACAGTCTACCTAAGGGTTGAAAAATAATAAACTAAGTGGGGATGGATGCAACTAACAAACAATATATATTTATTCAGAAATCTAGTTTTCAGACTTCCTGTCAATTTTGTGACAAGAACTTGTGCTAGGAATAGTCTGCAACAAGGACAAATTAACGACAGACAATAAAACAAAATTAATACTTTATACTAAAAATTAATTAATAGAATATAATCAAATAATGGAATTGAAATATAATGTGCCAAACTAAACTCACACGTATTAGCAAACACACTGGAATTTTAACAATTATGAAATATAATATGTTGAACTAAACTCACATGTATTAGCAAGCACACTAATTAACAGCAAGCCCAACAATCATAAACTAACACAGTAATAATAATTAAAGATTAAAAACAAATTTAAAACTGAAATACTTATTACCATACACGTATTAATATTGTAATGATTCACTAGATAACCAAGGAAGTGGGCCCTGCCTTCTTCGAACATCATGTGATGAAACTTCTGAATGAAAGCTTACTCCATGATAATCAATACTCATACGAATGGCATTTGAATTACAATATTTTAAAAAAAAATAGTAGTTTATAGATGTATATATCGATATGAATCTAAGTCTTAACATACATATTTATAGATATTGTGAGCCACTAAGTGTATAACTAATGCTAAAAAAAAGCATATAATTGTCTAGGTTGTTTTGGCTTACGACCAACAACCTTAGAAGCTAATTAAAAATAGATTACAAACTTTCAATATTGTTTCAAAATAGATTAAAAAATTGAAACAGACTTAGCCAAAATGACACATGACTTTGAACGACTTCATCTCCACTCCACCAATGTTATTGCACCTGTTGGTGTAGGTTTTTTTTATTTTCCTATTGGGTTAATTTATTTTCCCTTAGTCCTAGGTTTTTCCTACACTTAATTAAGCTTAATTAGATAATAAAGTGAGTTTATTATTTAATAACTAGGAGATAAGTGATGAGGTGTCCCCTTCCTTAAAGGGTGGAACCACTTTCCACTTTTGGTGGGCATCTCCACTTTTGGTGCTCCATCTCCACTTTTAGTGGTTGATTCCTATTGGTTGGATTTGCCACCTACCTCCTCTCCTAAGTTCTATATAAACTCACAACCTAGCTTGTATTTCCATCCATTCTTGCAATACTCTTGCATCCATTCATGCATATTTGCATTGTATCATTTCAGCTTGGAAGCTCTGAATGCAATATTGTCACATCAGCATTGCATAATCTCTCGGGGTCCTGGTTTGCATTCTTATGTGTTTTCAGTTTATGTAACTTTTATTTTCTCTTAAAAAGTTCCTTGGGTTATTCAATCTATTTCAGATTTCTAGCAACGCCCACATGCTATCCACCTAATTATCCCCTACTATCATAGTCATGAAGATAATCAATAAATGATTGAAGATTTTGATATATTTATAAGTTTTTATCTTTTCTTTGCATTTTATTATATATCCTCATTTCATTAACAAATATTGATAGGAACAACAAAGGATACTATGAAAATGAAAAAGGTAAAGGGAAAATAAAAGGTAAAAATGATGACACATTTCACCCCCATCAAGAGTCATGTTAATTTGAATGTAGATAGAAGTGGTATGCCTATGGTAATTTAGTGAACTAAATTGAATTTACTTTTATTGTTTTGGTTCAAATTTGGAATTGAATTTTAAATAAAAAATGAAATTGTCAAATTAAGTCATTGTTGGCTGTGAATTTCGCCAGTCTAATAAAGCTTGTGAGTCTCAATCTACATTACAACCTAAATTTTGAACCATTTTTTCTTTTAATTGGATTAATTAAGGTTTCCCTATTTAAACTAGATTCTCAGCTTAAAGGAAACTCAATTGAGAAATAAAAATAAAACGTGCAATCCATGCTTATGCTAATTGGTGTGTTTGAATTTAGTGACAATTAGATGTATGAAAATAATAGAGGACAAGAACAGGTGTAGATATTTGAAAATAATATAAATTAAAGATGAATCATAGGTGGATAGATCATAGGAAGAGACTTGTAATATATTTGGAGAGGCAATAGATTTTGATATCAAGATGTTGGTTCAACTATGGGGATGTTAGTACAACCATCCTTGTGTCTATCACACAAAAAATTTAAAAAATAGTAAAGATAATAGTGAACAAAAAATACTAAAATTTAGAAAAATTAATATAAAACTATTATACTAAATTGTTTGTGAATTAATAATAGAAAATAAAGGAAAGAGGAAATGGGTAGTGAATCACTCGATTTTTTAAGAGGATATTCCTATTAAAGTGGGAGACCTTGTGAGTTGGAAAATGTTAATATTGCTTAAGATCTTATTAAGGTCAAATCTCCAATTTAGCCTTTTGACTCAACAATGTTCAATTATAGGAGCCAACAATAATCCAAACGCAAGCCTACAACTAGGTGAATGAATAGATTTAAAAAGCCACAAATAAACAAAAAATGGTGTAGAATGTAAATAATAGCAAAATTAAATATTGAGGATGTGGAAATATTAAAATAAAATTTATTATTAAATGAAATAAATTACATTCAATATATAGAATTTGAAAAAGAAAGTAAAAAAGGTAAGTTTCCCAAAGGAGTTGAGTTAGCCAAAAGTAAAAAAGTGGTGGACTTAGTGTTAAGGGTAGTTAAGTCAAGTAAGCGCAACTTAGAGATCAAGTGAACTCAACTTGATATGAACTTAATATTATTGTTAAATCTACATAAGTAATTAAGTTAATTATGTAAGTAAACTAAATTTAAAAGGGACAATAAATAACTATGCCAATGTACCCCTTAAGTGAAAATTAGGAGGAATATGAAATGAGTCCTAGTAAAATAATCCATTTTAAGCACCCATATACAATGATAAACCCCAAAAGAGGGAATGAAGAGAGTGACTAGGGAGTTGTCCAAAAAGTGATGCCTCTAGTACTAGAGATGAAATAATGATAGAAAAATATGAACAAGGTCCATACGCACTAAACATATTCCTTCCCTTAGGAAGAAGTAAAATTAATGGTCCATGTTTAAGGTCTTCCCTATCTACAAAAGAGGGAAGAAAATGAAATATGAATATCTCTCATAACTATACCTCAATCTCCAAGTCAATAATGAGAGGTGCAAAGATCAAATTAGGTGTCCCTAACCTAACTAAAGATGGTGCCAAGTCAAAGTGTAGTGGAAACTATTTTAACATAGGGGGAAAATAAGATGAGACAAAATGTCTAATAGAATTGTCATCAAAGCAAAAAATCAAGTCTGCAAAGGTTTCCTCTAGATCTATAATGTAAGACTCCAAAATAAACTTGAAAAGTCTATCAAATTCTCATCACAATGAGCTACCTTTGAAAAACAATATTGGTTTTGATAAACCGAGTCACAAGAATTATCATTAAATACAACATTAAACTTAGTGAAGGTAGGAGATGGTGGTGAATTATAAGCATATGCCATTATACTATTTTTCTTATCCATCAATGTGTTCACACTAGATGGACAAGATTATGAATAATAAATAAATTTGTAAGTGTTAGTGTAGAGGAGTCCTTAACCTCATGGTGTAGGAGCACATGGGTGGATAGGTGATCAACACCACCCAAAAATATATTTTTGGCTTTCTTTTATTCCAATTTTGGTTTGTTTTTTTTGGTTTCTCTCTTTTAGATCAATTCCTAAACCTCTTAAATCCTTCATCTTCACAATGACACTTGGAGAAATGTTGTCTCCTAAAATATGGTGATAAAATCTCTTAAGTGAATGTAATTGGTTAGTGTAAAGAAAAACTCTTTTACCTTTTTCCATTTGATCTATGGTGAAATAGAGTACTTGAGCAACCATTGATTGAAGACATTATACAATGTGGAAATATGGAGGTAATGAAATTGTTTTATCACATGTAGTGGGAAGGCAAGAAGCCCGTTTCTGTCACCGTAGTTAGTATCCTCCCAATTATTTCCCACTTATCAACTTCCGGACAGGGAACAAAGATCCATGCTTATGACAATGTATTTGAGTGTGAGACAAATTAAATTGAAGTTTTAAAAAATGGGGGGAACGACATATTAAAATTCAATAAATAATTAAATATTAAAATGGATGATTAAATCAGCCTTTTCACCTTCAATACAAGTGTGTGGAGAATGTCAATAGGCTAAAGAGAACCGGCCAAGACAAGGCATAAGGCCTCAAATTAATAGAAACAAAAAAGGAATGGGGCGCAGGTGAGAAGGGAGAAAAAAATTAGTCTGGTGAAGACAAGAAGAGACTGATAGAAAAATCAAGGTGCAATAAGTGAAAGAATGAGTGTGCATGTGATAGGAAAGAATTAGTCAAGTTATGACCAGTGAGACTTTTAATAGAGGGAGGATGCATGTGCAGTAGAGGAAGACAAGCACACAACTATGACAATTGTAAGGGAGCAGGAAAATGATGTAGGGTTGGAGGGTGGAAATGAGAGTATAGAGAAGGGTGTTAGAGATCGATATGAAGGCAGATAACAGTTATGAGAAGAAGAGGGAAAGTGCTTATGTGTAATGTGTTATTAAAATTTTGTATTTTAGAATTCAAGTATTTGTATTGTGTGAATTTGAATTTGAGTAAAAATTGAGTTGTTGTGTTGATATGCATCTCTGTTGTTGAGAACGTAGTGAGTAATAAGCAGGAGTATTTTTTCCTATTGCATTGGTATCAGAGTAGGTAATCCTGAGCATGGAGAGGATCCACCAGGATTTGTGGGAAGTGAGTAACAGTTGTTGAGAGCTGAAGAGATTTTTTGGTGCATAAGCAGTCCCAAACAATTTAGAGCTAATGAGGAACAAGTTGTTGTACAAAAGAGATGTCACCTCAAAGAGGAAGACCCATATTAGAGGTAGTTTTGGAATGATTTGGAGATACAATAAGAGATGATATCAAAAATTATATAAGAAATGAGGTGAGATTATTTGTCGGTAATGCAAAAGATCCTGAGAATGAGGAAGAAAGCGAAGAGGAAGAGAAAAGAGGAGGAGGAGGAGGAGGAGAAGGAGAACGGCTAGAGGATTTTGAACAAAAAACATTTTTGAGAGCTCTTTCAAGAATAACAAAAAGTAGTAAAATGGATGTGCCAAAATTTTATGGGACAATAAATCCAAAAGAGTTAATTGATCGGATAGGAGAGTTGGAAGAATACTTCAAAATGGAGGAAATTAAAGACCCACAATAGATAAATTTAGCCCAAGTGAAATTGAAATGGCATGTTATGTTATGGTGGAAAGGGTTATAGAGAGAGTGGGAAATGAATGGAGATCCCAAGATAACAAGGTGGGAAATGAATGGAGTAGTTTTTAGTTAATTTTCATATTGGCTCTTATAGAGATGAGGTATTGTGTGATGTGATACCTATGACTACTTGTCATGTGTTTTTGGGTAGGCCATGGTAATTTGACAAGGAAGCCATCTATGATGGTAGAAAGAATGTTTATACTAGATCCAAAAAGATGGAAAAAAGTATATGTTGAATTCTTTGAAAGAGAAGGAAGAGTATATGAAAGAATCCAACTCTATTGTTTGTTGTGGTGTGGAGAAATAGTGAATAAAGGAAGACGAACAGACTGAGTATAGTGATTTATAGTCATTCAAAGGGAAAAAATAAAGAGGAAAGGGCAGATTGGATTCTAATTTATTGCAGTAGTGAAATAAAGGAATAAAGAGTAGCAACCCAAAAGAATGCGATGGTCACAGATGCGCACCTATGATAAGAGGTTGTTCAGAGAAATGGAATAACACAAATGGAGCTGGCTCAAGTGTTGAGGTTGAGCAGAAGAGGGAAGGCTCCCATAAAAAGGAGCAGCTATGGATCAAAACAAACATGGGATTACCATCCCATTCACCTTTCAATGTTCTTAATTTTACCAACTCAAGGATAATTTCACTTACCCAGTGCATGTCTGGTGTAGGAGCACATGGGCGAACAAGCGATCAACACCACCCAAACAAATATTGTTGGCTTTATTTTATTCCAATTTTGGTTTGTTTTGTTTGGTTTCTCTCTTTTAGATCAGTGTCTAAACCTCTTAAATTCTTCATCTTCACTATGACACTTGTAAAAATGTTGTCTCCTGAAATGTGGCGATAAAATATTTTAAGCGAATGCAATTGGCTAGTGTAAAGCCAAAATATTTTACCTTTTTCCAGTTGATCTATGGTGAAGCAGAGTACGAGAAACCATTGATTGAAGACATGTATACAAAATTTGGAAATATGGAGGCAATGAAATTATTTTGTTGCATTTAGTGGGAAGGAAAGAAGCCTGATTCTATCACTGGAGTGAGTATCCTCCCAATTATTTCCCACTTATCAACTTCAAGAAAAGGAACAGAGATCCATGCTTATGAGAATATATTTGAGTGTGAGACAAATAGAATTGATATTTAAAAAAAAGGGGGAGCGACATTAAAATTCAATAAAGAATTAAATATTGAAATGGATGATTAAATTGACCTTTTCACCATCAATACAAGCACATAGGGAAGGCCGATAGGCTAAAGAGAATAGTCCAAGACAAGGCATAAGGTCTCGAATTAAGAGCAACAAAAAAGGAATGGGGCGCAAGTGAGAAGAGAGAAAAAAATTGGTTTGGTGAAGACAAGAAGAGACGGATTGAAAACTCAAGGTACATGTGAAAGAATGGGTGTATAGGTGATAGGAAAGAATCAGTCAAGTTATGACCAATGAAACATCTAACAAAGGGAGGATGTATGTGCAGCAAAGGAAGAAAAGTACACAGTTGTGACAAGGAAGGGAGAAGGTATTAAAAGATGTAGAGTTGGAGGGTGGAAATGAGAGTATAGAGAAGGGTGTTAGAGATCAATGTGAAAGAAGATAACAGTTATGAGAAGAGGGAAAGTGCCTATGTGTACTACATGTTATTGAAATTTTGTATTGCAGAATTCAAGTATTTGTATTGTGTGAATTTGAATTAGAATAAAAATCAAGTAGTTGTGTTGATATGGGTCTCTGTTGTTGAGAGCATAGTGAGTAATAGGCAGGAGTGTTTTTGCCTCTTACATTAACTCAATATGTTGACTTAGAGATAAAGAAGATGAATACGCTAAATCAAAAATAGGAGTCATAAATTTGAGGAGTATCATGAAGTCTTTATATGAGAAGTATCAAGGGGGGTCTCTATGTCATCATTACATTCAAGATCTTTCCTGCTAATAATTTTTTTATCTATACCACAATCATATGTTTTTGATAGAATAAGCAAGGAAGGGCCCTGATCCCATAGAACAATAGCAAATCAAAAAGAATATTCAAGGTGGGAAACAACACCACCAACCAAACCAAAAAAATAGCTTCAGGATGGCACGCAAGCCCAAATTTAAAACCATCACTATAGTCCAACCAAAAATTATCAAAAACAAAAAGTTACTACCAACTAATTTAGAGCTATGGAGGCCATTAATTAAGTCCACAGTATACCAGGTGGTATTCCACCAAATCTTATAGAGAATTAACGAATAGTCCCAGAAATTGGTATAATTCAAAAAAACCATCAAAAAGCAGGAAAACAAAAAACCAAGCCATTAGTTGGCTTTCCTAAACAAGTCCCCATACTCTTCTAAGACAGCCGCATATTCATGCCAATCAGGTCCCTATGTTTCATCTAGCAGTTTAAGGGCATCAGCTTTCCCTTGCTTCTTCAATTTTCTGGTTATCTTCGCTTCTCTTGAGGCCACACCTAGCATTGCATGTCTCATTAACCTGTTAGTGACTCTCATTAGAGAAACCAATTCCTTTTCCATATCCTCGAATTGGACCTGCAAAAAGGTTAATCTACTTTTTAAAAAATCAATACTCAAATCCTCATTTTTATTCTCCAAACTAGAAATCCCAACATCCTGTTCATTCCCAGTTTCATTCTTTTCCTTAGACTACTCCACTTGCTCCTCCTCTTCCTCATCTTTTTCCTCCTCCTTCAAATCTTCATCCCCCATATCATAGGTAGTTTCCTCAAAATCATAATCTTCAAAATCATCATCTTCCTGAGCCTCGAACTCCTCATAACCCGAGATATCCTCCACATCCACAGACACTTTTTCTTTCCCCTTTTTCTCTTTTGAGGCCACCTTCGCCAGCCGGGCATGTAATGCCCCGTCATAATAACCTAAGGAATGTTGCAATTGTATAAACAGGTGTAATATTTTTTTTAAAAAAAATTAATTATTAAGTTAATTAATTGCATGCATTCGTTAAGATACTAGACGTTACACTACTTTGAGTTTTCCATAAGTGACTTAAGTATTTCGCTTTGCACATATTAATTTATAACATAAGATAAAAATTGCATAACATTGAATTTCATTCAAGATAATATAAGGTACAAACATGTTTCCATACATTGCTTTTGATAGAATATACAATACTCATCCATCTGATGAGGTAGCTCAATAATAATTACAATTACATTTACATTTTTCACCCCACAACATTTGAGGGATGTTTTCAAATACATAATTTACAAATTACAATGAGGAGGTACACATAAGAACCAAGTGTGAGCTCTCCATCCATAAAGCTCTCGATGCCAAGATCAAACTGGGGACCCAACAGAGTAAGGTGCATGTTCCACCCAACCATGTGGTACCCGTAGGTCCACCCCCCGTGCTAGGAGATAGTAATAAGGTTACCTAGACCTAATCTACTAACCCTAGACACTAGTAGAAAACAAACTATTGGTTACATTGCTTCCAGATTCAGACAATTGATTGTTTCACAAATACAAGGTAAACTGTTATTCTAGGTGGAGTGTCATCACAACGTTGCAAAGGTTACCTTGGTGTTTCTTCCTAGGTTTCGGCCCCCAATCTTGGGTTACCCTGGTAACCTCTTACGAAACCTGGCCCCTATTGCATACTGTTGCAGAATCGAATGTCTCTTAAGGAAACAGGACATCGATTTTCCATTCCAGGCCTTCTCATCTTATACTCAAAACTGAAGTAGCTCAAGAGTCATAAGCGAGGCATGATTCAACTTGTTAAGAGTTTTATTCTAACTATTGTGTCATTTAATTATCACTGACTTACTTAACCATTTGTAAGTTACCCTGACACCACTTTGTGTGTCGGCCCTTACAAATAGCCACTCCCCTAAACATAACATGGAAATCTATGTTCTCTAACTAAGGTTTATAAGGTGTACATACAACCAAAATCTATATAAAAGACTAACAGTGTTATAACAGACATCAAGTAATTGTTCATAAAACAAGTGTCAAACCTCCATGTAAAGTCATGTACACATCCTTAGTTAACATAAGAATTTAACTTAACATTCACAATTCCCATTTAACAGTTGGTCTGGAAGACTTGATCATTAGAGACTTTCCCCATATGCCCAATTCACAAAATTAAAACAATTTAAAGCAAATTCTTGTCTATCATTTGGATATACTAAATCCATATGTATGAGTTTGAGTACAGCATATTTATAAATTGTTTTAATAAAAGATCTATTTTGAGAACAATGAATGTAATTGTTTTCTTTTAATTCACTCTTCTAATTTTCATGAATTTACATATGATCATTTTCTATACTTTCACAATTCAAATTTCTCATGAAATTTTTAAAATATCAAAATTATTTTTCTAATTTAATAAATTCACAAACTTTACAAATATCTATATACAAACATATATAAATATTAATGTAGAAATTATATATTTAATTCCAACAAATATATATACATATATATATATATGTATATATATATACATATATATATGTATATATATATTTATATTCATATATATATATATATAAATAGATATATATATATATAAATTATATAATACATATAAATATACCCATTAATAAAATCCAAATTAAATACTTTACACATTTAAATTAACTTTTAAAATACCAAATAAAATTTGAATGCATTTAAACTAAAAAGTAATAAAGTCATATTTATCCGTTGTCTGGCCACAGTAAGGGTTTTGGCAGGCGACGGCCACAGCTGAGCCAGCCTGTACATGGGCGGAGGCGGTGGGAGTTACTCCCACCGTCGCCTCCCTTAGGGGTGGCGGCTGTGGGAGTGGCCGCAGCCACCTCCCACCATCGCCTCCCTTAAGGGTGGCGACTATGGGGAAAAACCCCCACGGCCCCCCCCATAATAAGCCCTTATATATTTCATATACAGTCTACATAGAATAAAACGAAATTTCTTTTGTATAAAGAATTTAAACCCTGCGAATTTTTGACAATAATAATCTTCATTTTTAAAATAAAATATAACAAAGCTTCAATCTGGTAATTTCATCCGTACGGCGGCGATTTTAAAAAAAAAAATCAATTAAATCACATTTACATTACTTTCACAATACAATTTATATATGAAAATCAATATATGTATATATAAATATGTAAATATACATATATATATATATATATATTTTTTCCAATTCATCTGGAAATTTATAGTAGGGAAATTAAATAATCTTCTACGGGGTTTACAAATGAAATCACACACAAACATTTTGTTTCATATCCCAAATTATTCCTTGAAGCCATCAAGAATTCACACAACAAAATATCTACAGAAGCTTTCCTTTCCAAAACAAATAAAATGAATTTTACAAGAGGATTACCTGATTTCCTTTGCTATCTGGTGAAGAGAAAATCTCTGTTGCCTCTGTTGCCTGAAGCTTCTAATCTCTTCCCGTATAGAAAATCCCAATCCAAAATGTAAACAAAAGATTTTCCACAAATATACAATATTTCAAAATAGCACACACAGAGAAGTTTTGCAAAAGCTCTGATAATTTTTCCCGTGAGGAAATCCAATAACCTCTGTAATTTCCAAATCCCCAGATAATATCCGTCAACAACCTCAACAATAAACAATTAAAGCACTGGCACACATGTCGAGAAGTGGTTGCAAAATATCTTCTCCACCACTTCTCGACAATCTTGCCAATTCCCAATTGCATGCAAATTTTTTTTATTTAATTTAAATTTTACAACCACTATTCAAATCTCATGCATTTATTTTTATTTAATTTAAATTTACAATTTCAAATGCCATTTCCTCAATAATTTATATATATAATTTTCAAATAAACTATTTACACACTTAATAATTTAATTTAATTTATTTATTTATTTAATTAAATAAGTTTAATCTTTTATGATCAAACCATTTAACCAAACAAGCTAATTAATTAATTAAATAATCAAGTAACTAATATCTTCCACATTTAAACATTAATTTAAATACCAATAATTTAAAGCACGAAAACCAACATTAAAATTTAAACAAATTTACCTTCCAAGCAATTTATCCAAACAGAAGATGACATACAATCCTATGACTCTGAACTAAAACAGACAAAGTACTAAGACCAGGATTATAGACTAGACTAGGGTAAACCAAACTACTATCTCTCAACCAACGTATCCGTTGAGTCTTGACACGCTCAGACCTGAGTACCCAGGTGGAGTCGGTGTCATGTACCTACAATTCCTGCAACCAAACAAATAACGTACATATATATATATATATAAAGCATTGAACAGTCACACCGTGCAGGGAAAATCACAGATATCACAGGGCACTCGCAAGCGAGTGATGCGATTCCGTTCTCCACACCAATACACTTCACAGCAAACTGACGAAATAAATAACTGTTAGTCCATCATAACATATACATAACAATAATCAACTGAAAGTAAACATCTACACTATATCAAATCATGTCGAAAAACAATAATCACCAAACAATGTATCATCATGTCACAAAGTAAATCCACTATCGCTCAAAACCAGCGATCAAAATATCCAAACATAGTATCATAGTCTAATAGTGTGAAAACATAACAGCAAAAAGCATAAGCATAAATGGAGGAGTACTACAGGGCAGACCTTCTTCCACTGCTACCACCACTCCCCTATCCCTGTAAATTCTCCTTAACCTTCTCCTTTTGATTCACATCCTCAGAAATATGAATAACTTCACTAGGATTGACCTCCCTTCTAGGTTTATTGGCTTTTGGGGGCTCAAGCAGCAGGGGAGAGTGTTTTCTCTTTTTAGGGGTAGCTCTAGAAAGCAACAAGTCAACATTCTTTGAATCCTCACTTTTCTGGGATTAAGGGGTAGAAGGGTTCGACACATTAGCCATCAGAGAGTTGCTCTTTGTAGGGATAATCAAACATCTCGCAACAACAACATGAGGGTTGCAGGGAATTTGTTCAACAACCAAGGGTTCAACAACATCCGGGTTAACCACCCTCCACGATTCAACATTGTCCTCATCAAATTGGTTAGGGTTCTCAACTCTTGCATTAAGAGGATTTCCACATGGATTTTTGGAAAGGGAAAATTTGTACAGAGTAAGAATTAGGCCCTGATGGAGTGGCGGGTTAGCACCTTTCTCTATATTCAGCTGCATAGAGGATAAAAGGTAAAATGGCAGGTTTATGCACTTCCCATGTCTAATGTTGTTTAAAATAGGAAAGTGATAATCATGGACTAACATATAGAGACCTTCAAGAGTAAAATAGCACATAACAAATAGACTCACAATAGAAAAAGGAGGAGGAATTTTGAGTCTTGCATACCCATTCTGGAACCACTTGAGATTTTCTCCTTCATGCAAAAAATTATCCACAAATCTTTGGTAATCGGCTCCACTTTTTTTAGCCACCTTTAGACCAAAATTTTGCAACCCCGTGGCCTTGGCTATGAAATGAGAAGTAACCTCAAATTTCACAACTCCTATAGAAACCCAACCTCTCCTCCAAGAATTAGTGAATTTCGATGTTAAACTTTCATTGTAGCCTTTGAGGGATAGGAAGAAGGGTGCCATTCCTGTGTTTTCAAACATACTCCAGAGGTCATCATTCTATTTCAGCGCTTGGCAGTTAGGTGGTTCAGTTCTTTTTCTCGGGCCTCCCATCTTGCTCATCTACAATTTCTTAAGCAGAGACTGGATAGATTTCATTCCCTCCCTCGCAAACTGCTTTCTTCCTTGACTAAAGCCAGCATTCAAAACCAAAACTAAACACAGAGTCACAAAAGACTTGGAATTCGAGAAGTTTCTTCTTAAGGACGACAACTTCACAATTCCTAGAGCCCAAAAAGCATTATGAATTTTGTAAGAATTAACAACCATAATTAATTTCTTGCCATTTCCCTCTATAGAAATACGTGAATAACTAACAGAGGGCTTTTCAGCACATATTGAAATGGCAGCCTTTATCAAAGCCAATATCAGCATGTGGTTTTTTATCATACTCTTTAATGGGAAATTAATGGGATTATCTCCCTCAAGGATCCTCCTATACCTACACGTACACCTTAAGCCATCATTACTAGGAAAGCTTGACAACACCACTTTGTACCCTTCCATCCCACCAACATCCAATCTTGCAGATAAGCATTTGATATTCATTTTCAAACTTTTCATTGAGGATGACATCTTTAAGAGGCGGCGACATATTTCCATTTGTCCACTATGTCCAACCTCTACACCCCAACACCACATTGGTAGCACAGTCAATAGCTCTATTCCCTTCCCTATACACATGTTGAACTTGAAAGATAGTAAAGAAATTTTTGATTAGTTTACATTTGTCTATAATATTTTTTATTTCCCATGGGGGTGCAAAAACGTCATTTAAAATGTCCACAATTAACTTTGAGTCCCCTTCAATGATTACATTTTTGAAACCTGACTCCTTTAGGAAATTGAAGATGCCAAGAGCAGCCATGGCTTCAACTTTGTTGTTAGAGCAGATACCAAGGTTCACTCCAAAATCCATTATACAATTGCCAAACTAGTTTCTCACCAGGCCACCTGCTCTATCCTGACCGGGGTTGTCTTTTGAGCAACCGTCAAAGTTGTACTCACCCAATATTTTAGAGGAGGACTCTAAACAGTACCCATCCTATTAAGAATCTTAGACTAGTTTAGATTGGTTAAGTCTCTACTTATACCCCAATTTTGTTTTATTATCATCTCCTTGTAGTTTGGCCAAGAGTTGGAGAAGCCATTTTTGCTTGCCACAATATTTTCCTTAATTTGAGTTCTAATTATTTGAAACACCTCCCCACTGCTTCTCTCCACTTCTCTAAAAGTTCTATTATTTCTCTCCTTCTAGAGCCCCCAAGTAACAAAAGGGCTACTTGATTCCACAAATCCACAATAACATTATGAGAGAAAGGACAGTTAGACCATCCTTCAATAAACAACTTCAAAGAGTTTGGAAACACCCAATCCAAAGACAACAACTGCAACACCTTGGACCACACTTCCCTCAAAAAATTGCAATGGAAGAACAAATGAGTTATCGATTCTTCCTCCTGTTTGCCTAGAGAACACTAATTAACCAGCTGGAACCCTCTCTTAACCAAGTTATCAATGGTGAGGATATTGCCATGGGCAGTAGTCCACCAAAAACAAATAATTTTAGGAATTAGATTCTTAAGCCACACCACTTTCGAGAAAGAATTAGGAACAACATCTTAGATCCTCTCTAAATCTTCATAGGTCTTTCTAACCGAGAAACAACCTGAGGAACTATTTTTCTAGATCCATTCATCCTCCCATCCCCTATCAAACCACTTCGCCTCCCCAATAAAATTGTGCAAGTTGATTAGGAGAGGATCCCAATTCACTTGAATTTGACCTTGCAAATTATTTCTCCTTAACAAGGCATCAAAATCCTTCCATTTTGGTTCCTCCCCTTCCTATATTATATAATCACTCACCTTTTTGCCACAAATTCTTTGGAGGCTACACTTTAGGGGATTCAAATCCTCACAAGCAGATAGGGTGGCATTCTCAATCCAAGGATCCTTCCAAAAATTTGTGTTAATACCATTCCCTATTCTCTTCCTTGCCCTCAACTTCAACACATTACTTAATTTGATAAGATGGTTCCATAAGGTAGAACCATGAGGAAGATCCAATTGAGACAGGAAATAGCCAGAATTCATGTTTCTTAAGTACTTGGCTTGGAAAAATTTGGCCCAATCTTTAGAGCCTTCAAGAAGATTCTAGCCAATTTTAGCAGTTAAGGATTTGTTTATCATATGAATTCTTCACATCCCTAACCCCCCACACCTTTTAGGCCTGCAGAATTTATCCCAGTTGACAAGAGATAG
Organism: Sequoia sempervirens; assembly: GCA_007258455.2. Taxonomy (NCBI): domain Eukaryota; kingdom Viridiplantae; phylum Streptophyta; class Pinopsida; order Cupressales; family Cupressaceae; genus Sequoia; species Sequoia sempervirens. Next base: position 426,842,218 of record VDFB02000015.1, read on the forward strand.
TCTATTTTTTTCCTTTGTTCCTAACCACATAAATTTCCTCTGAATCTATTCTATCTTCTCCCCTATATGAGCAGGAATTTTAAACAAAGAAAGATAATACATTGGAATATTCTGAAGAGAGGCTTTAAGGAGTTGGATTTTACCTTCCAAACTTAGCAACTTCCCCTTCCATCCTGCCAATTTATGTTGAATCCTTTCTAATAATTGGTTCCAGTAATTATTCTCTAATCTCTTGGAAAACAATGGGAGCCCCAGGTAGGTATCAGGTAACTCAGCTCTCGACAACCCATGATTCTCTTCACTTTGTCCCTTATATATTGATCAGTGTTGAGAAAGTAAACTTTGATTTTAACATAGTTAATGCACTAACCATAAACAACAACATAATCATTAAGAATTTTTTTCCATAAGCCTTCTTCCCCCCACCAAAGCTTCCCCAAACAACAGGGTGTCATCAACAAATTGTTGATGGGAATCAGGCCTGAGAGAGGAAGCAACTATAATAGCTTTAAGATCTTGCAGATCAAGCAACCTTTGAATATTCCTTCCCAAAGTTTCAGCAACTATAATAAACAAGTATGGAGAAAGAGGGTCCCCCTTCCTGAGACCATGACCACAGGAAAAGAAGCCTTGGGGGACACCATTAACCAAAATGGAATACATAGGAGAAGTGACACATGCTGAAATCATCTTTAAAAAGCTTCTATCTATCCCATACTTCTTAAGAATAGCAAAGAGGAAAGACCAGAAGACCCTATTATAGGCCTTGGAGATGTCAATTTTGAAGGCCATCCCAGGTGTTTTTGAGTGCTCCATAGAGTGGATTATCTCATGGGTAGAGATAACAACATCAAGAATGTTTTTACCCTGATCAAAACCTTTTTGATTAGGAGCTATCATTTTTCCAAGCACCAGTTTGAGTCTAAACACCAAAATTTTAGAAATAAATTTATAAATTGTATTACAGAGGCTAATAGGTCTATAGTCTTTCATAGCCAAGGCCTCAACAATTTTAGGGATAAGAGCTATAAAAGTGGCATTCAGATTACTTAACAACCTTCCTGACCTAAAAAAGTCTTTGGCAACATTAAGGAGATCATTTTTGACAATTTCTCAGTAAGTTTGAAAAAAAAAAGGGGAAAATCCATCAGGACCAGGGACTTTAAGAGCTACAAATGAAAACACGGCCTTTTTGACTTCATCCAAATAAACAACATTAATCATCATTTTTAAGTCTAATTATGAGACAACATTAGGGATAACATTAAGAAAATAAAAAAAAATCTAGGGATCATTGACAGGATTTAAAGGATAAGAAGAGAAGAAGTTAACAGCTTCCCTGGAAATCTCTTTCATTAGTAAGAATAGAACCGCCCTCTTCAACCAACGATCTGATTTTATTTCTACTTCTATGTTTGAGTGTAGATTGGTGGAAAATTTTGGTGTTCCTGTCCCCTTCCGTCAACCATTGGACTCTTGACTTTTGTTTCCAAAATATTTCCTCCTTTTTGTTAATCTTATACCATTGAGATCTCAAGTCTCTTTCCTTCACACAAATCTCTTCATCCACCAAGCTAGGCTCCATACTATCTTGTACCTCTTTTAGACTTTTTCTCGGAGCATTTTTTAACTCAAAAATGTTTCCAAAGGTAAGCTTATTCCACCCTTTCACTTTTTGCTTAACTCTGTGAAGTTTTTCAGCCAAACAGAACATAGGAGTTCCAAGAATAGGTTCCTCCCACCATGATTGAACTAAAGTAGAAAAATTCAAATGAGTGCACAACATGGCTTCAAATCTGAGAGGGAAGGGGCCCTTATTATGATCCACATGTTTTTTCAGAACTAAAGCATTATGATCTTAACCAGACCTAGGAAGAGTAGAGAGAGAAAGGAATTGGGAGATATCCCAATTAGAAGAAATCAAGAATCTATCCAATTTGACTTGAATTAAATGGTTCCCAGTCCTCCTATTAGACCAAGTAAATTTAGTGCCTCTGAGAGCAATATCTTGATCAGACTTGCCGAGTTGAAGAATTCAGCAAGCTCCATCATACTATCTGAATAATCGTCCAATCCTCCAGACTTTTCTGAAGGAAGGAGGGGAGAATTGAAGTCCCCTTCCAACATCCAATGTTCATCACACCTTTCAGAAATAGCTTCACTAAGTTGTTCCCACAACAAAACTTTGTCTCTGCTAGAGTTGGGGGCATAGATATTTACAAGATTCCAAGACTCCTGAGAGCTAGGTTCTTCCAAGGTAATCTCAAGGTGATTCTTACTAGTTAATCGTAAAGATCCTTTCAATTTAGAGGGATTCCAGAGGGTAGCAATACCACCAGACACACCTTCAACTTCACAAACAAAGAAACTAGCTCCAGGCTAGAAACTTGCAATAGCTTTTTCAAAAGTTTCTTTCATCTTCGTTTCTTTAAAAAATCTAGAGATAAAATATAATCCATAGAAGGATTCTCTAGGAATGGAGGTTCACTCTAGGATCTCCATAAAACTCCTATATTCTAGTCCAAAGGTTAAGGGAACTCAATGTGCGTGGTGGCTATCATAGTTTTGATATCAACATTACACAAAATCAATCCCAATGCATGTTCAGTATGATCTCTCCATAGAATTTTTTAGCAAAAAGAAGTGGGTTTGCAAATCAATCCATATAGATGGGTCAAGGTATGATGTCATTTGAAATGATTCAAGATACTATATTGTTAGTACTTATAGCTCTAGCTATCCAATTTGATAACAACATGATGCTTTTTATAACCATGATTAATCTTTAAATTAATCAAACATAGACCAAATTGATAATGTAAAATAAAAGTACCTTCTAAAATTTGGAACATTATATCAATTCATGAAGTATAAAATTATCAATTCATAATCTCCTCTAAATGCACTCAATCAAATAATCCCTTGTATAAAATAATGTGGCACTTTATCTTAGTGCATTTAGAAGAATGAGAAAAAGAGAGTTTGAAGCTAAATTATGAAAAATCTTATTAAAATTAAATAGAACACTACAAAATAGATTGAAGAGCTTAATGAGATCTTTTTGATGCCTATAAGAATTCAAGAGTTAGAAAAAATAGGTAGTATATGCTTGTTTTTGTGTAAGGTGATTGAAGAGCCAATAGAACCCTAATCAAATTTAGCAACACAACCAAAATATCCAATAAAATAGAAAAAAATTCCAAGTTTAGCAATCTTCCAAAACCTCTACCAAGGATAGAAGCTTCCTCCAAACTTACAAAACTAAGCCAAACCTAGAAAAACTACTATGTTTTGGAAAGTTGTCAAATGTAGTTGAAATGACAAACTAGTTGAAGATGGATTATTTTTTTAGTGCTATCTACAGATATATGGAAAGAGGGGGTGATTCTAGAATTCCATGCAGATCTATGAAAAGTGCCACAAGGGCAACAACTTATGCAAGTAGTCATGCATCTTTTTTAAAAAACCAAAAAATAACTAAACAACAAATTCTAATATTTTTTTAACAAATTAGAATTTTTAAAAATAATGTAGACATAAAGTTATTTGAAAAAATAAACTCTTACAAGTTAAATTAGAACTCCTCAACTTTAGGCTTTTAAAAATATGCATCTCGATGCCTAGCTCTAAAATTGATGTTTTGACAATCGATTTATGGTTTCTGACACCTTTTGAATGTAATGACATATTTTTGTCTCAAACTAAGACACACTAATGTAAATTTTTCCATTAGATATTTAGTTTGAAACCCCAATTCGTTATAGGACATGAATTAGATACATATACCAATAATGATAATCTAAACATAAGCCTAGATCTAGGTGAATGATTCTTTTACCAAGCTACAAACAAACATAGAGATGGTGCAACATGCAAATAGAAAAAAAATACCATATTGAGGTTGTGGAAATATTAAAATTAAATTAATTATTTAATTTTATAAAACTCAATTAAGAATTAAAAATAATATATAAGCCATGTTTATGCTAATTGGTGTGTTTGAATTTAGTGACAAATAGATGTATGAAAATAATAGAGGACAAGAGTGGTTGTAGACATTTGACAAATAATAGAAATTAAAGATGAACCATAGGTCATAGGAAGAGACTTGCATGATATTTAGATAGACAATAGATTTTGATATCAAGATGTTGGTTAAAGTATGGGGATGTTAGTGCAACCATCCTTGTGTATTTCACACAAAAAGTTAACAAATTTAGTAAAGATAATAGCGAACAAAAATTACTTAAATTTAGAAAAATCAAAATAGAACTATTATACTAAATCATTTGTAAAATTACAATAGTGGGGAGCTTCTTTGGGTGGTTGGGTGATAAATCCTATCTGGTCACATTGTTTGGGGATTTTATGTGGCTTTGGTTGGGGTTCTCTGTTTCTTTTTTGTTTGTTTGTTTCGGAGCTATAACCAAAGGTTTTCTTCCTGGTTCTTTCCTGTCGGTAAGCTCCTTTTGAACCAGGACTTGTAAAATCATTGCTTATTAATAAAATGTTTAGTGGCTTAGCTACTTCTAATAAAAAATTAAAAAAACAATAGAAAATAAAGGAAAGAAGAAATGGGCAATGAATCACTAGATTTTTGAAGAGGAGATTCCTATTAAAGTGGGAGACCACATGAGTTGGAAAAATTGTTAATATTTCTTAATATCTTGTCAAGGTGGTCAAATCCCCAATTTAGCCTTTTGGCTCAACATTGTTCAATTCTAGGACTCAACGATAATCCAAACACAAGCCTATATCTAGGTGAATGAATAAATTTATAAAAGCTACAAACAAACAAATAAATGATGTGGAATGTAAATAACAAAAAAATTGAATATTGAGGAAGTGAAAATAATAAAATAAAACTTAAACTATTATGAAATAAATTACATTCAATATATAGAATTATAAAGAGCAAGTAACAAAGGCAAGTTCCCAAAGGATTTGAGCTAGTGAAAAGTAAACGAGTGGTGGATTAATGATAAGAGTAATTAAGTCAAGTAAAATCAAACTTGTAGATCAAGTGATCTCAACTTGATATGAACTTATTATTATTGCTATATTTACCTAATTAATTAAATTAATCATGTAAGTAAAGTAAATTTAAAAGGAAAATTAAATAATTACAACAACATGCCCCTTACGTGAAAATTATGAGAAATATGAAATGAGTCCTAGTAAAATAATCTATTTAAGTACCCATATACAATGATAAAATCCAAGAGAGATAATGAAGAGAGCAATTAGGGAGTTGTCCAAAAAGTGATGGCTCTAGTACTAGAGATGAAAGGATGATAAAAAAGATGAACAAGGTCCATGTGCAATGAACATATTCCTTCCCTTAGGAAGAAGTAAAATTAATGGTTGATGTTGAAGGTCTTCCCCATCTACAAAAATACCTAAAAGAAAATGAAAGATGAATATCTCTCATAACTATACCTCAATCTCCAAGTCAGTAATGAGAGGTGCAAAGATAAAATTAGGTGTCCCTAGTCTAACTAAAGATGGTGTCAAGTCAAAATGTAGTGGAAACTAGTTTAACATAGGGGAAAAATAAGATGACACAATAAGTACAATATAATTGTCATCAATTAAAAAAATCAAGGCTGGAAAGGTTTCCTCTAGATCTACAATGTAAGACTCAAAAAATAAACTTGAAAATTATATCAAATACTCATCCCAATAAGCTACCTTTGAAAAAAACATTGGTTTTGATAAATTGAGTCACGGGAATTCCCATCAACTACAACATTAAAATTAGTGAGGGTAGGAGATGATGGTGAATTATAAGTGTATTCCATTAGAATACATTGCTTATCTATCGATGTGTTCACACGAGATGATTGAGTATGAATAATAAATAAATTTGCAAGTGTTTGGATAGAGGAGTCCTTAACCTCAAGATTTTGACTTAGAGATGAAGAAGATGAATCCTCTAAATAAAAAATAGGGGGCCTAAAATTTGAAGAATTTCATGAAGTCTTTATAGCAGAAGTATCAAGGGGGATCTCTATGTCATCATGACATTCAAGATCTTACAAGAAACTAATTCTTTTAGCTATACAAAAATCATATTTTAAAAAATGAAGAGATAAAATATAATCCATAGAAGGATTCTCTAGGAACAAAGGCTCATTAGGATCTCCATAAAACTCCTAGATTCTAGTCCAAAGGTTGAGGGAACTCAATGTGCATGGTGGCTATCATAGTATTGATATCAGTATTGCACAAAATAAATCCCAATACATGTTCAATATGATCTCTCCATATAATTGTGTAGCACAAAGAAGTGGGTTTGCAAATCAATCCATATAGATGGTTCAAGAGATGATTCCACTTGAAATTATTCAAGATATAATATATTGTTAGGACTTATCACTCTAACTATCCAATTTGATAACAACATGATGATTTTTGATAACCATGATTAAATCCTCAAATTAATCAAAAATAAACCAAAGTGATAATATAAAACAAAAGTTCCCCCTAAAATTTAGAACGTTACATCAATTCATGGAGTATTAAATTTTCAATTCATAAATCTTCCCTAAATGTACTCAATCAAATATTCTCTTGCATAAAAGGTGTCACATTAAGAATGAAAAAAGAGAGTTTAAAGCTAAAATTATAATAAATATTATTAAAATTAAATAGAAGTCAAAAATTGACCAAAATAGGTAGTATATGCTTGTTTATATGTAAGGTGATTAAAGAGCCAATAGAACCCTAATCAAATTTAGCAACACAACCAAAATATCTAATAAAATAGAAAAAATTGCTAATTTTAGCAAATTGTCAAAAACTCCACCAAAGATAGAAGCCTCCTCCAAAATTACAAAAATAAGCCAAACTTAAAAAACTACTATATTTTGAAAAATTGCCAAATATAGTGTAAATGACAAACTAGCTAAAGATGGGTTATTTTTGTTGATTGCTATGTAGGCATATGGCAAGAGGGGGGTGATTCTAGAGGCCTTGTAGGTGTATCAAAAGTGCCATAAGGGAAACAGCTTGTACACTAGTCATGTGCCTTTTTCTTAAACAAAAAAAAACTAAACTACAAATTCTAATCTTTTTAAAAAAGCTATAATTTTTTAAAATAATGTAGACATTTAAAGTTTTTTGAAAATGTAGACACCTAAAAATGTCTAACACATTCTTCTATCATCATCATACATTATGCATTCCTCTAATTCATCATTCTCAGTCATTATCATGCATCACTCCTTTCATCATTATTAATTAAATAATTTCTAATTATTTGATTAAACAAACCCATTTCCCTCCATTAATTAAACAATTTTTAACTATTGAATTAATTAAATCATTTCCACATCCACTTTAACTAAATAATTTTTAACTATTTAATTAATTTCAAATATCTCTCTCATCCTCATATCTAATTAAAGATCATGTATTCTTTCTTATCTTCATAATTAAATAATTTATTAAATTATTTAATTAGCTAGTTATTCCTCCAAGATTAAATAAATTATTTAAATTTATTATGTTGCACATTCCTCCAAAAATAAATAAAATATTTATTTTATTTATTTCCTAATATTAGCATGTCCTTTTTTTATTCTTCCAAATTCTAAATTTAGAAAGTAAACTAAATTTAGATATCTTTCCTAAAAACAAGGAATGAACTTTAGTTCAATTCACTTCATCTCTCCATGCACAACTTCTTGATCTCTCATCCATTATCATCTGTTGATCTGATCTAACATCTCCCACCATTGATCTCCCATCTTGAAAATTATAAACTATATCTTTAATGGTTTCCTTGATGAAAAACTAAAATCAATATTTTACCAATAAAATCCCAAAATGAGTTCAAAGATTGCTTGCGAATAAGAGAAGTGTTGATGCTTGTTGTCTCAAAAGGTGAGAAGAATAGCAATAAGAGATAAAATATCCACAATCTATTGTATAATATGGAACTAAGGGTGTTTTGAATATAGTGAGTATAATAAAAATCACTTTAAAAAAGAGCAGAGAAATTCTTTGAGAGCAATAGTGAGAAAGTGAGCATAAGAAATAATTCTAAAAATTTAGTATGTAGAAAATTGGAAGATGTCTATGTGAACCATTTGAGAGAACTTAGTTGCATGTTCTTGAAGAGCGGAAAATCAATTTGAACTAGAGAATGAGGATTGTAGAAGGATTGGTGCCAACATGGGAACCACTGAGAAGTCATGCCATTAATTCACATTTAGTGAATTATTTTTTAATCATTGGAATATGCTACTATAAGTCTTTTTCATATTTTTATTTTTTATTCTATTTGAGGTACCTATTAGAAATTGTGAAGAATTTACAAAATCATAGCTTTTAACAATTTTTTAGTTTGGATGTGAGACCAATATAATAAGCTAAGTCTGACCTAATACATCTTATAAAATCATACACTAAAATGAGTACATTATATTGTGAAAGTTGTAGACAATATACAATTTCTAACATTACATTTTATCTTCACTTTAATATGTGTGTGTCACTATGTACAAAAACAAAGATAAAATATATATAAAAAAATTAGTAAAAATAACTTATTGAATATATGGTTTACATTGCCAGAACAAGTATGATGACAAGTAATCGAAAGATGATCACCAAGATTTATACACAACAAATAATATCAACTATAAGGTAATAAAATATTCACAAAAGAGAAAAGTCTTGTATTTCTCATTATCATTGCACTTCATCCATACATCCTTAATTTTTCATCTTCTTACGTATTTGATCTCTTCTCTTAAAAAATGCATCTAACATTTTTTTCTAGTTTGATTGGGACCTACTTTTTTTTGAATTATTTGAGACATTGCATGGATTTTATTACATGTATGTTGTTGTCAATAAGAATTGAAAAATAAGATATTGACTGTTCCAAAATAGCTATGGAAAAAAAGATGTGTAGTGGATTAACTTCAATGACCTATGGATCAGGTTTTGGTTTTCTTATTCATTGAAACTTATACATCTATAGAAGAAAAATGAAGGAATAACTTTAGGTTCCTTGATAAATCAGAAATTTGACTACATAACAAAAATAATCATCAAAATTCAATTAGATCACAAAAAATAATCAGCAAAGTTCAACCAGATAACAAAAATAATTAGCAAAACCCAACTGAATCACAAAAACAATCAACAAAATTCAACTAGATCAGAAACTAGCAAAAAGCAACACTAACATTCATGCTACTAGATCAAATGACATCGTGAAACCACTCTCAATTAAATATCAAGCACAATTTTGTCAAACATACAAGTTGGCAATAAATACCAAAAACCCTTGAAAGAATTCACAATTTCAATCACCCACAAAGGGGGAGATATCATATGCTCTGTCTCATTTTTCATATGAGTGGAGACAACAAAACTCTTTATCCATAATAAGTTATCTCCATACAACTTCTCGATTCTAGTCCAAAGGTCAAGGGAATTTAATGTGCATTGTGGCTATTATAGTGTTGATATCAACATTATACAAAACCAATCCCAATGCATGTTCACTATGATCTCTCCATAGAATTTTGTACCATAAAGAAGTGGGTTTGTAAATCAATCCATATAGATGAGTCAAGAAAGGATGCAATTTGTAATGATTCAAGATACTATATTGTTAGGACTTATAGCTCTAACTATACAAATTGATAACAACATGATGCTTTTTGATAACCATGATTAAATCCTCAAACTAATCAAACATAGACCAAATTGATAATATAAAAAAAAATTATCCCTAAATTTTGTAACTTTATATCAATTCATAGAGTATAAAATTCTCAATTTATAAATCTCCCCTAAATGCACTCGATCAAATATTCCCTTGCATAAAAGAAGGTGGCACTTTATGTGAGTGAATTTATAAGAATGAGAAAAAGAGATTTTAAAGCTAAAATTATAATAAATCTTATCAAAAATAAATAAAACACTCTACACTATATTGAAAAGCCTAGAGAGAGCTTTTTGATGCCTATAAGAAGTCAAAAATTGGACAAAATATGTAGTATATGCTTGTTTCTATGTAAGGTGATTGAAGAACCAATAAAACCCTAATCAAATTTAGCAACACAACCAAAATATCCACTAGAATAAAAAATATGCCTAGTTTAGCAACCTATCAAAAAATCTACCAAAGATAGAAGCCTCATCCAAACTTACAAAAATAAGCCAAACCTAAAAACTACTATATTTTGAAATGTTGACAAATGTAATTGAAATGATAAACTAGTTGAAGATGGGTTGTTGTTGTTGAGTGTTGTGTAGGTATATGACAAGAGGGTGGGTTATTCTAGAGGGGCGTGTAGGTCTATCAAAAGTGCCACAAGGGCAACAACATGTACACTAGTCATGTGCCTTTTTTTTAAACCAAAAAATAACTAAAGCACAAATTCTAATCATTTTTAACAAACTATTTTTTTTTAAATAATGTAGACATAAAGGTTTTTGAAAAAAATAATGTAGACATAATGGAAAATGTTGTGCACTTAAGAGTGTGACTATGGTTAGTGAATAAAATAAATGTGAATCTATGCTAAGTGCTTTTGGAATCAAGGAGGTGGATAAACTCAAATATATTGATAAACATGGACAAGATTTATGTTTAATGTGATAGAGCAAAAGAATGATGAAAATTTAAAGAAGGGACCTCAATTTGAGAAAGGATTGTAAAGGCTTTTTTAATATATTTTGAAATAGAAAATCAAGTCTCCACAAAGGAAATCCTCTTTGAATCAAGATCAAATCAAGGGAATAGAAATCTTAGAGCATAAAAGGAGAGAAAAAGAGGGAAAATGGAGGATATTGAGAGAAAAGCTTCAACTCCATTTGTTCCTCTCAATAAAAGAAAGAAGAAGATCAATTATTTTGGAAGCTATGGAAATGTAATAATAATACAATTTTTAGGTAATGGATATAAAAAATAAAATAAAAATTAATGGTTTTCTTGATGAAAAACTTAATCAAGCTTTTACCAATAAAATCCTAAAATGAGTTTAAAGATTGCTTGCAAATAAGAGGAGTGTTGATGCTTGTTGCCTCAAAAGGTGACAAAAATAGCAATAAGAGATAAAATATCCACAATCTATTGTATAATATGAAACTAAGGGTGCTTTGAATATAATGAGTATAATAAAATTCACTTAAAAAGAGAGCATGAGAAATTCTTTGAGAGCAATAGTGAGAAAATGAGTATAGCAAATAATTCTAAAAAATTTAGTATGTAGAAAACTGGAAAATGGCTATTGGAACCATTTGAGAGAACTAGTTGGATGTTGTAAAGAGCAGAAAGAAAGAAAGAAAGAAAGAAAAAAATTGAATTAGAGAATGAGAATTGAAAAAGGATTGATGTCAATATGGGAACCAATGAGAAGTCATATCATTAATTCACATTTTAATGAATCATTTAAAAATCATTGAAATATGTTACTATAACTTTATTTTCATATTTTTATTTTTTATTCTATTTGAAGTACCAAAATTCTGTTAGAAATTGTGAAGAATTTACAAAATCATAACTTTTAACAAATTTAACATTTTTTGGTCTGAATGTGAGGCTAATGCAATAAGCTAAATCTGATCTGATACATCTTATAACAACATACACTAAAATGCGTATATTATAATGTGAAAGTTGTATACAATATACAACAATAACTGACGTAAATGTAAATGCTTTGAATACATAAAAATAACATTTTGCATCTTTGTTGGCTGTATGTTTTACATTGCCTGAACGAGCATGATGACAGGTAATCCTAGGATGATCGCCATGATTATACACAGCAAATAAGGTCAACAAAAGAGAAAAGTCTTGTATTTCTCATTACCATAAGATTATACATACTCAATTTTTCATCCTCTCACGTCTTTTGATCTCTTCTCTTAAAATGAGATAGATTACAGTTTGATTGGGACCTAATTTGTTTCGAATTATTCAGGACATTGTATGGATTTTATTACATGTATGTTGTTGTCGATAAAATTAAGATATTGACTGTTTCATTAATGATATTGCATTTTGCAGAGTCTTCCATTTTCAATGTTCCAGAATTATATGGATATCACATGGGGATGTATAAAGACTGAAGATGTATACATGCGTATGACAAAGAGAATGCATAAAGACAGCAGATGAGGAACTCAAAACGAAAGAAGAAGACAATTATCTTTGGAAACTATTAATAGAATTTATGGATTATTTAGTAGCCTGTGAAATTTCGCCACATACCTGCTCTACCCCATGAATGATACCTGCACTAAATCTATTGCTCAAAATAGTTGTGAAAATGTTCGCAGATGGTCAGTGTTCTTTTTGGGATTCGTGACATGGACTAACCATCTCCAGTGGATTCATTAATTCTGGCGGTTGTATCGGGCATTAACAGGTCAACCTTTTGATGCAACGGCAACCGTAGGGCTAACAATTGGTATCAAAGTCAAAGGTGTCGGGTTCGAATCCCCTCGGCTTGTGTTGAGGGGGAGATTGTTGGCAGATGGTCAGCGCCTACCTCAGGATTCGTGACATGGACTAACCACCTCTCATGGATTCATTAACTCTGGTGGTTATATCGGGCATTAATAAGTCAACCTTTTGGTGCAACGGCAACCGTGGGACCAACAAAAAAAATATTTGCTCAAAATAGTTGTGGAAAAAAAGGATTAACTTCAATGACCTATGGATACTTAATCAGATTTTGGTTTTTCCTATTCATTCTAATGTGAGGAAGGTGGAACAGACATTGAAACTTATACATCTATAGAAGAGAAATAAAGGAATAAATTTAGGTTCCTTGATAAACCACATCTTCAGATTTCTTTGAAACTCAACTAGAGAACAAAAATAATTGGCAAAACTCAACTAGCTCACAAAAATAATCAGCAAAGCTCAACTAGATGGGAAACTAGTAAAAAAACAACACTAACATCATGCTACTAGATCAGATGACAGCGTGAAACCACACTCAATTAAATATCACACAAATTGTCAGAGAGACAAGCTAGCAATCTATACCAAGAGGCATCCGGAAAATTCATCGCCAGCAATTCATCGAAGGAAAATTCACCGTCAGCAATTCACCGCCATGGAAAATTCACTGACAGAAAATTCACCGCCACCAATTCACCAATATTTTTTAATATATATTTCAAAAACTTGGTGAATTGCTGGCGGTGAATTTTCCGTCAGTGAATTTTTCATGACGGTGAATTGCTGACGATGAATTTTCCTAGAGTCATACCAGGAACCCTTCAAAAGATTCATAATTTCACTCACCCTCAAAGGGGGAGATATCTGTTGAGATAACTGTGCAATAAGAACAGCAAAGAAATAAAAACAGAATAGTAATATAAATTAAAAAAGAGACAAAGAAATTAACACAGTTATTTAACGTGATTCACCATTAATGACTACATCCACCAAATAAAACAGGTCATTCTGTTTTTACTAATTAACAGCAAACTTGATTACATCAGTCTCATCATCTCGAAAAGAAAAATGAGAAAAGAATTATCTTCGACAAGTGAGGAGGCAGTGATGGTTGGAAGTTTCACTTTCAACAATATCATATTCTCTGTCTCATTTATCATATAGAGTGGAGATAGCAAGATTCTTTATCCATCGTCAGTTATTTCAAAACTGACTGTGGCAGGTTTTTATAAGTAGCTGGCTGAAACTTGAAGCTTTTATAGTTTCAGCCCTTGACCTTGAGAAGTCCATGTAAGTGAAGATTAAAATTATCTGCTTGTACCTTTCTTCAGTGGCTATAGAACAGAATCAGGATACTTACTGTTCAGATACTGAGATCTAGATCTCTTTGACCTACGAACATTCAGATTTTCTCCTTTATTCTTGTCATCAAGGCCTTGATATGTATCTTGATTGTGTTGACGCTTGAAGCTGCATCCGGGGCTATCCAATTTGCTTGTGCAGAGATGCTCCGAAAGGAAAAGTAAGAGCTTATGTGCATGGGCAAGGAGTTGAGGAGGGAGAGAACTGGAACCACTCTTGGTTCTCTTGATTACAATCTTAGATGGATTAAAGATTTGCCGCTGCCCCCGAGAAACAGTAGACTTGTAACCATTTTCAAGAACCCAAACAGCTATATCAGCCAATATATTAAGGGCTGCAAATGGTTCCTCCCTTTCACATAAATTTCCACCTAACAATTTTCCATCAGAACAACAGTACAAAGTCTGTAACTGGGAGCTCAAATCATCATGTGGGTTGCATGAAATTGTATCTGCATCACTAGTTTTCAATGAGGAGAAAACATTCGGGCCTCGAACTACTGAGATGCGGGAGTTCATGCATTTGGCCTCGGTATTCTTGTTCTTGGACTTGGAAAGATCAACTTCTGGCAAGACCAAACCACTGCAAGCGCCTCCAAATTTCGATGCATTGACTTCAGAAATCTTGTGAGATCTGGGTATAATAACATCGTCCATGCAATGTTTTATGGTCGACGGCCATCCTTCCTTGGGAACTTTTAAAGAGAACCATCTGCAACAGAGCTTGCCTTATCAGGCATTGAGCAAGACCCACCTTCAAGAGAACCAACTTTGGAGAATGCCGTTTTCTTGCGAGTGCTGCCCCATTTCAAGAATCTGTCACGTGACTTCTCCATTGCCTCTGAAACACAATCTAACACACACGAAATCTTGAGAAACAAACACCCTTAAATAGGCAAATCCGAGGGCCAAAACATTCTCTTCCAACCCAATTCAAGTGATCTTAGCTAAGGGAAAAGAAATCGGTCGGTAAGTTAAGAGGAGACATATAACACCTGTACAAGGTCTCTTTAGTACTGTTAAATCATGCAAAGTAGAGTTCCCATCTTTTAAACGAGCAGTAGGATAACGACGCGGTTGCATGTCACTCCTAATTTTCAAGCCAAGAAATCCCATACGCCTACACCAGCTTTAGATTTGAGGAAACTAGGCATAATTGTATCAGTATTTTTTCAATTGGGAGGATAAATATTTGGAAATAATTTCAGTCACAAGGAGTAAGGAATATTTTTTCTATAAAATTTATTTGGGTTTTTTAAAATTCATTTCAGGTGTGATCTTGATTTTATTTGAGTTTTTTTTTTGTCAGTTAAAAATTATTGATTTATTTCAATTTATTTGAAGGCTTTTTGTGAACTATTCAACTTCATCAACAAACCAAGTGTCATTTAAAAATAAGAGAGATTATGATAAAGTATAATATTATTTTCATACATTATAGTTAGGAAATAAAATACAATGTTGTGATGTTGACATAAGAGTGTAGATAATTATTTTCTGTATGATCTTCTAATGAGATGATCCAATGATGGGTATGAACTAATGACCTAAGAATTTTTTTTCAGTGGAAGATATTGGGTGTTCAATTCAAAGAGTTTGGCATGTAACACAATGGGTAATGGTTAAAATATATGAAAGGATTAGAAAGATGAGAAAATAATTTAAATTAGGTAGATAGGGTCATGGAGGTGGTCTTGTCCAAGGGAATATTTTTACTTGTAGTCAATTCTAGGATATAGTAATGATTGCAATAGGATCTGGTCTTGATCATTTGGGACTAAGGTGGCATAGGGATGATAGGCTTCGGGTTTGGGTCATCTTATGTATAAAGTAGGATAAATTGAGCATCAAGAAAATATATTTATGAATAGACAAAAAGTGTGTAAAATAAGTGAGTAAAAGGGAAAGTTATGCTCTAATATCCTATACATTTCCCCTCTACTTTGGCATACATGTGAACTACATGTTCAAACATGCATTGCTAAAGTATTGAAGAAAATAAATGAAATAAGTAAGAAAATTCATGGATATGTGGTAAGATGATGCCTCATGAATTCTTTATGCTTTTTAGACCAACATCTTCAAACATGTACCAAAAGAATCATTAGTAGCACTTGCATAAAATATTTAGTAGTGTAAAATCATAATTATCACCATTTTTCATTTTAATAAGCATGAAATTTATTAAGTGTAAAGAAAAACAATATGTGAGTTTTGAATCTAGAAATAGAGACATGAGGCTATTACCAAGTCGTCCCTCATAAAACCATGTAAAATTTTAGAAAAGGAAAGGCATCATAATGTTTAGGGTTTTTGTAGAGTTTGAATTGGTGTGACACCCACAACGTATACAAATATAAGTTGAATAGTGAAAAAATAAAGTGTAATCTTATCATAGATTTAGAACCAATGTGAAGTGGCCTAGAAAATTTACTCAAACATGAGATCACATGACAAGATGAGTGAGAGAAAATGTGAAGTGGCTATATGCCAAATGTGATCACGTAAGTGCAATAAACATGTCATGTAAGATGTGATCATATAGGATGACATAAACATGGTGTAAGATAATATCGATTACGGATGTCATGAACATAAGGATCATCTCAGACGGCGTCGCAAAATCCCATAGTAATAATGGCGGATAAATAAATTTATGCTCCGGAAAGATAATAACCAGTGGTTCGCTGATGGAGAATTAATCTAATAATGGATAAATTAAAGTGTAAATAAAAAAGAATTATGAAAAGAATTAAATAGAGGCACAACCGGATGAAGTAGTAATGAAAGATTAATAGTAATAAAGGCTGTGACGAACTGAACAGATTTAAAGACAATAGAAACCAGCTGAAGATATTTTGTAAAGTGTTCAGACAATAAATCAAAATAAAATCGGCATCAAGTCATTAAAGTGTTCGATTCATCAACATACATCGAACTAAATGTGGCTTTATTAATCATCCACCTAATGAACAAGGTGATGGAGAATAAAAGAGAGTTGAAAAAGAGATAAGAATTAAAGCATTATTGAAAGATAAATAAATTAAAAGTGATTAAAATATATAATGATTCTACCTATCATAATTGAAAAGGTCATCATCCTCCCAATTATTAACTTTAAAACCTCCAAAAACTAGCCACTTGATGAAATATGATGGTCAAACCATACATTTCTCTTAGGAAACATATATGTTACGTATGAAGAAAAAAAAAGACTTAAAATGGTTGTCTTAAAAACATTCACATGTAGAAATGTAACAAAAAATGATCTTCATTACTATTAATACAAAATTAAGCACAATAAACAAGCTTAATTTGAAATAAATCAAACTTGATCTAGAGAAAACCCAACTTAAATGAAAATATATAGATGAAGGAGAAACTTACTCCCCATTCTACTATGAAAAGGGATATTATAGATTATAAAGGAAGTCAACTTAGCCTCAACAAATTCTTATGTATACTATAGATCTATAAATACACCAATCACATACTCAATTGCTACATGCAAACTTGTACAACTTGATTGGTCTTATAACAATTGATGGCTATACACAACAAAAGCATGAGATCTAACCCTCTCTAAAATTAGAAGATGTATTTTATCACCTATGTACACCTTCCCAAATATGACACTTGATAAAAATTTGAACATCCAAAATTAAAATGAAACACCAAATATTCCAAATTTCAACTCATTTCCTACACATTTAAACATGTTTGTTGCTTTACCATTACTTTGTCTGCAATGTCATTATGTGCTTGTGTGGAAAAAAACTAGATTCACTAATTTTTATGGGTTCATTGGGGTGAACATGTGTTTTTCACTTACTACAACCAACAAACTCATCAAACTTGGATTTTCAAGTCTTTTTTTGGTTTCTAAATTGAACAAAGACATTAAAAAAGGTATCGCATTCTATCCTTGATTTATATTTGTCCTTTCCAAATCTGTATTAAATTTTTTTCATGACGAGTTCATGTTTTATTCTTATTTGTGATATCCAACAAGATAGGAAAAATAAGACCCCAATGGTCATGTAAAATTAAGACCCAAAGATTTTAGATCACACTTGCCCAAAAAAACTCTTTTAGTCCCCCTAAAAATGGATGCAATAGAGAAAGGTTTTCATCCCTCCAAGTTGTCCTATTTCCGTGCACCACAAGATTAACAAAACACAAAACTTGGTACAATTTTGTCATGCAATGACTATTGTTCCTGCTACTCCTTACAAACATGAGGATCCATTTCAACCCCATCAATTGCATTCTCAAAATCTAAGATCAAGGACTTCCATTTTGATGAATGAGGTAAATCAAATTTGGAATCCCCACTATGAACATTCAACAAATACTCCTTTACATTCAAAACCAAACTATATAATTTATTTCTATAGAAAAGAATTCCATCTCTGACATAAATATGGACTTCCGAAGATCACACTATTAATCTCAATATGATCTGCATTGAATAGAACCTAATCTATAAAATTCAAATTAAACCCAAATCAAAACTTGCTAAACAAAACTGGGAAAGGTCTACATAGGCAAAAAAGCTACTTCTCGAAGACTGCAAAGGGTGACAACTCAAAATCAAGAATGGGTTCCAAGGAAAACTAACAACAAATTCAAACAAAAGGATACACTTTTTGCATCATTAAACACTACTAGAAAATCTAGAGAGGTCACCATTAATGTTACTTTTTTTTAAGACACTCTCAACCCCCAAATTCAAGATCTGCAATAGAGGGCTCTAATTTGTAAGTTTTGAAATTTTAACCCTAAACAATCTCTTTTGCTAGAATGGGTTCAGGATCAATGGGTAGGAGTAAATGAAGTTTTTTTATATAAATCAGGGTAAGGGTTTTTTTTAGTCATTTTCTCTAATTTAAGGATCACATATACGAGGTGTATAAAATCAAATCTTGGATTCCAGAAGAATCAGGTTTATATATAGTCTTGGAATCCAAATTTTAATCCCTCTACTACAACAACAAAATTTATTCACATTTGGGTTCAATTACATTAATTACCTTTGGAATATAGGGAACTGGAAATCCTCGATATTTTGTGCAACCAAATGGGGTTTTTTCTAAAACAAGACACAAACTTCTTTGAAAATATTGTATTCCCAGTCATGTTATGTGTCCTATATGCAACGAAGAAGCTCCCAAAGTCCTCCTAGATTCATTCTAAAAATGGAATATGGACCCATCCCATTTTTTTGGAAGGCCTTGAATTTGTATGCATAACATGCCATTTGTTAGGCCATTTTAGCAAAGAATATCCAAATACAAAAGGGGTTATTAAAAAAAACAATGAATTCCTCAGTCCATCTAGAGAGGATGAAGCCATAGTCCCCTCTACTAAAAATTTGGGTAACTCAAATATTTTTAAAAATCAAGTTGTTCTCCTTTTTCTTGAGATAAACATCACAATGTCAATCCACAAAGAAAAGTCTTCAAGGGTTTATGAGGGTCTGGAAGCTAACCTAGTTCCTGAGAAACTTGAGGCTCCCAAAAGTAAAGAATGTGATCATATTCTATCAATGAGTTAGTTTTGGAACTCACAAAGGAAAAAGAATTGAATGTTGACAGTGATCCCTCAATGATTCAAAGTAAAACAAGTGAAAATAGCTAGAAATCAACGATTCAAGTTGTTAAAAAAAAAAGTGAAACCCTCTAAATGGAAGAATTTGGCAATCATCAGCCATATACAAGTGCTCAACACCCTATAGAAGCAAGTTTCCAACAATTAAATAATAAAGAATTGGGGGTAAAGGAAAACATCTTATCCCCTATATCAGTCCCCTTACAAAAAGAATGTCTACATACTCAAAGGAAGGAAACAGACCAGCTTGTTTCAAATCAGGGGTTTGATTATATAGTATAACAAAAGGAAATTGAAGTAATGGTGGATGTCATTCTCAATAAAGTGGGGGATGAACTAATAAAGGAAATAGCATAAGAAGTAGTTGATGAAGAGGAACCATATGAATTATCTCAATCGTTGGCCATCTCATAGTCTAAGTACTTGGACAAAAATGAAGGCTTTCATACTCCTAAAAAAGGGGTAGAAAATCAAAAGCAAAAAAATATAGGAAGAGATTGAGGCGAGTATCTAGGCCACTCTAGATAAATCCTTAAGATCGAGGAAAGCGTGTCACTCTCCTCGACCACAATGAAGATCGTCTCATGGAACATTAGGGACATCAATGCCCCTAACAAAATATGCTTAATAAAATGCCAAATAAATACCAACAATGTAGATATCACTCTATTATGTAAGAAACATAATTCTCATAGTCACAAAACACAAATATTTTCTCCAAATAGTCAAAATAGTGTTGTGTATACTCTTCAACTATGTGGGCATCAGGAGGTTTAGAAATACTTTGGAAAGGTTCTTCAATCAAATTAGAATTGGTGGTGTCTGATGAGTCCAAATAATGACTCATTTTTGTTAGGATTTATCATATGTTTTTTATTGTTACTATGGGGTTTGAGCGCCTAGTTACCAATACTTTCTATGTTATTTTCCTAAACTTATGAACTTTGGGAATGAACTTATCCTTGTAAATTTTGATGGTATTAACCTGCTATGTGATATATCTATATTAATTTTACATGTGATTGAATGAATGTTATCCTAAGGTGATTATGGATATACAATTGTCTTGCTCACACTAATGTCATAATGCAAGTTCAAAGTAAGATGCAGATATAAATGGAGCTTGCAAGGTGGAAGAAGTTCATGCCAATGGGCCAGTTGATGAATGAATCAAAAAGAGATGGACATTGAAGAGGTCAAAAAAATTTAGCTCGTGTGGAAGTTATAACTTACCTTTAAATGGCCATGTTTGTTAGTTGAGTAGATTTAGGAGGTGTTGCTATGTTGGATCCTCGTTGAGGAAAGGCTGGTTTGACTAAATCTGGCGCATGCATAACCTCCTTCCTCTTTTTCATGCTTTCAATAAATGGCATCCTCCTAGTCTGTTGGAGTCGATTGCCCAATTAGTTAGGGTTAGTTAGAAGGTTTCCTTCTATAAGTAATGATCATACATTACTCTTTAGTTGGTTGGACATTCTAATATTGTACTTTCATTTTTAGTTTCAAGGAATACAATCACATTGTTGTTATGATGTTAGCAATGTTTTCAATGAATAAAATGATACTTTAATTTGTTGCATTTGAGTTAGTTTTGGGAAGATTCATTCAAGGGGGCCCACTTGGTGAGAATTCCATCCATTCAGTTTAGTAGTTACTTTTTTGTTCAACTTAATTGAATACGGTCTTAGCGGATCGTTTGTTCTTTGCAGCCATTTGGAACTTAGTTCTATGTTTTATTCCTACAACTAAAAGGCGGTGGTTGTATGTCGGACTTCTTTGATTCTATTTTTTCATTCGACAGCTCAGTTTAGTTGTTGATTTATGCTTATTACGTATGCTAATTCCTTTCAAGCATTTTACTTTCAATACTATTTCCTCTCTAGTTATAGGATAAGGATGACTACAATTGAGTCCTAGTGCACAAACAGTGTTGACCCATTTCAAGTTCACGTCCTTGGGTTGATAATGAAATGAACCTGTCATGATGAGCAAGATAACTACTTAGTGCAGATATCTAATCTCTAAGTTATAGCTTGAAGGGCTTAGTTATTGAACCATTAGAGGAGGCCAACGGTGTCTACGTAGAACTGGATCCTAGTATAGGTTACACAATTTGATTCTTCCTTTTGGCTATTTAATATATGGTCCACCTTCAACAATGGAGAAAAAACCTCTTTGGGAATCCTTATCTACCCTCATTGACATGTTAAAGGAAGAGAAAGTAATTCTAGGGGGATATTTTAATGCAATCATAAATAATCAGGAAAAGAAGGGGGGATAATCCCCCCCACTAAAGGTGATGGAAGACTTCAATTATTTTATCAAGATTAAAAATATACTAGATTTCCCAATGGTAAATGGTATATATACTTGTTCAAATAGAAGGAAAGATTTTTGCATGATATTAGAGGTGAGATGGATTATTGCTTTCATAATTATGGCTGCCCTCCCCATAAATCTTTGAAGCATCAATTCTACCCTTTATAGGATCAGAATACTTCCCCATCTTGCTTGAATTTTCAAAGTTCATTGGTGGGCATAAATCATCATTTAAGTTTGAAGAAATGTGATTCAGAGACAACAATTTTCTTGGCCTATTAAAATAATGGTGGACTACTATGCCTTATGTGGAAGGTACAAAAATGTACCAACTCTTTAAGAAACTTTCCATTATTAAAAATCAAATAAATGATTGGAATGTGAAATTTTTTAAGAATATCATCACCAATGGAATGGATAGTTCTACCTTCCAAACTCAAAGAAAGTTGCAATCAAAATTGAAGGAAATTCTAGCTTGTGAAGATCCATATTGGAGGAAAAATTCTAGAGAAGTATGGATAAAATATGGAGATGAAACATTAAAAATTCATGCATCTACAAAGATGAGGCACCAAGATAATTGTATCTTTGCAATAAATTCAGAGGCAGCAGGGGAACTCAAGGAAGAAGATTCCATTCAAAAAGTAATATCTTTCTTCTCAAATCTCCTCTCATCTCACTAAAATGGAAATCAAATGCAATCTCAAGATTCGCAGGACAAAATCTTGGACAAAATACCAAGTATAGTAACAATGGAGGATAATAATGAATTGATGAAGCCTTTTTCATTAGAAGAAGTAAAAAATGTAGTTTTTTCTCTTCCCCCTAAAAAGGATCATGGACCAGATGGCTTCACAGCCTCCTTTTTTCAAAAAATTTGGTCTTTCATTGGGAAAGACATTTGACTAGCCCTAGAAGAATCAAGAAAAAATGATAATATACTAAAGGCTTTTAACATAACTTTTATTTCCCTAATTCCAGAAAAGAAAG
>VDFB02000015.1:426865036-427066772 GCA_007258455.2 Sequoia sempervirens
GATAATAGCGAACAAAAATTACTTAAATTTAGAAAAATCAAAATAGAACTATTATACTAAATCATTTGTAAAATTACAATAGTGGGGAGCTTCTTTGGGTGGTTGGGTGATAAATCCTATCTGGTCACATTGTTTGGGGATTTTATGTGGCTTTGGTTGGGGTTCTCTGTTTCTTTTTTGTTTGTTTGTTTCGGAGCTATAACCAAAGGTTTTCTTCCTGGTTCTTTCCTGTCGGTAAGCTCCTTTTGAACCAGGACTTGTAAAATCATTGCTTATTAATAAAATGTTTAGTGGCTTAGCTACTTCTAATAAAAAATTAAAAAAACAATAGAAAATAAAGGAAAGAAGAAATGGGCAATGAATCACTAGATTTTTGAAGAGGAGATTCCTATTAAAGTGGGAGACCACATGAGTTGGAAAAATTGTTAATATTTCTTAATATCTTGTCAAGGTGGTCAAATCCCCAATTTAGCCTTTTGGCTCAACATTGTTCAATTCTAGGACTCAACGATAATCCAAACACAAGCCTATATCTAGGTGAATGAATAAATTTATAAAAGCTACAAACAAACAAATAAATGATGTGGAATGTAAATAACAAAAAAATTGAATATTGAGGAAGTGAAAATAATAAAATAAAACTTAAACTATTATGAAATAAATTACATTCAATATATAGAATTATAAAGAGCAAGTAACAAAGGCAAGTTCCCAAAGGATTTGAGCTAGTGAAAAGTAAACGAGTGGTGGATTAATGATAAGAGTAATTAAGTCAAGTAAAATCAAACTTGTAGATCAAGTGATCTCAACTTGATATGAACTTATTATTATTGCTATATTTACCTAATTAATTAAATTAATCATGTAAGTAAAGTAAATTTAAAAGGAAAATTAAATAATTACAACAACATGCCCCTTACGTGAAAATTATGAGAAATATGAAATGAGTCCTAGTAAAATAATCTATTTAAGTACCCATATACAATGATAAAATCCAAGAGAGATAATGAAGAGAGCAATTAGGGAGTTGTCCAAAAAGTGATGGCTCTAGTACTAGAGATGAAAGGATGATAAAAAAGATGAACAAGGTCCATGTGCAATGAACATATTCCTTCCCTTAGGAAGAAGTAAAATTAATGGTTGATGTTGAAGGTCTTCCCCATCTACAAAAATACCTAAAAGAAAATGAAAGATGAATATCTCTCATAACTATACCTCAATCTCCAAGTCAGTAATGAGAGGTGCAAAGATAAAATTAGGTGTCCCTAGTCTAACTAAAGATGGTGTCAAGTCAAAATGTAGTGGAAACTAGTTTAACATAGGGGAAAAATAAGATGACACAATAAGTACAATATAATTGTCATCAATTAAAAAAATCAAGGCTGGAAAGGTTTCCTCTAGATCTACAATGTAAGACTCAAAAAATAAACTTGAAAATTATATCAAATACTCATCCCAATAAGCTACCTTTGAAAAAAACATTGGTTTTGATAAATTGAGTCACGGGAATTCCCATCAACTACAACATTAAAATTAGTGAGGGTAGGAGATGATGGTGAATTATAAGTGTATTCCATTAGAATACATTGCTTATCTATCGATGTGTTCACACGAGATGATTGAGTATGAATAATAAATAAATTTGCAAGTGTTTGGATAGAGGAGTCCTTAACCTCAAGATTTTGACTTAGAGATGAAGAAGATGAATCCTCTAAATAAAAAATAGGGGGCCTAAAATTTGAAGAATTTCATGAAGTCTTTATAGCAGAAGTATCAAGGGGGATCTCTATGTCATCATGACATTCAAGATCTTACAAGAAACTAATTCTTTTAGCTATACAAAAATCATATTTTAAAAAATGAAGAGATAAAATATAATCCATAGAAGGATTCTCTAGGAACAAAGGCTCATTAGGATCTCCATAAAACTCCTAGATTCTAGTCCAAAGGTTGAGGGAACTCAATGTGCATGGTGGCTATCATAGTATTGATATCAGTATTGCACAAAATAAATCCCAATACATGTTCAATATGATCTCTCCATATAATTGTGTAGCACAAAGAAGTGGGTTTGCAAATCAATCCATATAGATGGTTCAAGAGATGATTCCACTTGAAATTATTCAAGATATAATATATTGTTAGGACTTATCACTCTAACTATCCAATTTGATAACAACATGATGATTTTTGATAACCATGATTAAATCCTCAAATTAATCAAAAATAAACCAAAGTGATAATATAAAACAAAAGTTCCCCCTAAAATTTAGAACGTTACATCAATTCATGGAGTATTAAATTTTCAATTCATAAATCTTCCCTAAATGTACTCAATCAAATATTCTCTTGCATAAAAGGTGTCACATTAAGAATGAAAAAAGAGAGTTTAAAGCTAAAATTATAATAAATATTATTAAAATTAAATAGAAGTCAAAAATTGACCAAAATAGGTAGTATATGCTTGTTTATATGTAAGGTGATTAAAGAGCCAATAGAACCCTAATCAAATTTAGCAACACAACCAAAATATCTAATAAAATAGAAAAAATTGCTAATTTTAGCAAATTGTCAAAAACTCCACCAAAGATAGAAGCCTCCTCCAAAATTACAAAAATAAGCCAAACTTAAAAAACTACTATATTTTGAAAAATTGCCAAATATAGTGTAAATGACAAACTAGCTAAAGATGGGTTATTTTTGTTGATTGCTATGTAGGCATATGGCAAGAGGGGGGTGATTCTAGAGGCCTTGTAGGTGTATCAAAAGTGCCATAAGGGAAACAGCTTGTACACTAGTCATGTGCCTTTTTCTTAAACAAAAAAAAACTAAACTACAAATTCTAATCTTTTTAAAAAAGCTATAATTTTTTAAAATAATGTAGACATTTAAAGTTTTTTGAAAATGTAGACACCTAAAAATGTCTAACACATTCTTCTATCATCATCATACATTATGCATTCCTCTAATTCATCATTCTCAGTCATTATCATGCATCACTCCTTTCATCATTATTAATTAAATAATTTCTAATTATTTGATTAAACAAACCCATTTCCCTCCATTAATTAAACAATTTTTAACTATTGAATTAATTAAATCATTTCCACATCCACTTTAACTAAATAATTTTTAACTATTTAATTAATTTCAAATATCTCTCTCATCCTCATATCTAATTAAAGATCATGTATTCTTTCTTATCTTCATAATTAAATAATTTATTAAATTATTTAATTAGCTAGTTATTCCTCCAAGATTAAATAAATTATTTAAATTTATTATGTTGCACATTCCTCCAAAAATAAATAAAATATTTATTTTATTTATTTCCTAATATTAGCATGTCCTTTTTTTATTCTTCCAAATTCTAAATTTAGAAAGTAAACTAAATTTAGATATCTTTCCTAAAAACAAGGAATGAACTTTAGTTCAATTCACTTCATCTCTCCATGCACAACTTCTTGATCTCTCATCCATTATCATCTGTTGATCTGATCTAACATCTCCCACCATTGATCTCCCATCTTGAAAATTATAAACTATATCTTTAATGGTTTCCTTGATGAAAAACTAAAATCAATATTTTACCAATAAAATCCCAAAATGAGTTCAAAGATTGCTTGCGAATAAGAGAAGTGTTGATGCTTGTTGTCTCAAAAGGTGAGAAGAATAGCAATAAGAGATAAAATATCCACAATCTATTGTATAATATGGAACTAAGGGTGTTTTGAATATAGTGAGTATAATAAAAATCACTTTAAAAAAGAGCAGAGAAATTCTTTGAGAGCAATAGTGAGAAAGTGAGCATAAGAAATAATTCTAAAAATTTAGTATGTAGAAAATTGGAAGATGTCTATGTGAACCATTTGAGAGAACTTAGTTGCATGTTCTTGAAGAGCGGAAAATCAATTTGAACTAGAGAATGAGGATTGTAGAAGGATTGGTGCCAACATGGGAACCACTGAGAAGTCATGCCATTAATTCACATTTAGTGAATTATTTTTTAATCATTGGAATATGCTACTATAAGTCTTTTTCATATTTTTATTTTTTATTCTATTTGAGGTACCTATTAGAAATTGTGAAGAATTTACAAAATCATAGCTTTTAACAATTTTTTAGTTTGGATGTGAGACCAATATAATAAGCTAAGTCTGACCTAATACATCTTATAAAATCATACACTAAAATGAGTACATTATATTGTGAAAGTTGTAGACAATATACAATTTCTAACATTACATTTTATCTTCACTTTAATATGTGTGTGTCACTATGTACAAAAACAAAGATAAAATATATATAAAAAAATTAGTAAAAATAACTTATTGAATATATGGTTTACATTGCCAGAACAAGTATGATGACAAGTAATCGAAAGATGATCACCAAGATTTATACACAACAAATAATATCAACTATAAGGTAATAAAATATTCACAAAAGAGAAAAGTCTTGTATTTCTCATTATCATTGCACTTCATCCATACATCCTTAATTTTTCATCTTCTTACGTATTTGATCTCTTCTCTTAAAAAATGCATCTAACATTTTTTTCTAGTTTGATTGGGACCTACTTTTTTTTGAATTATTTGAGACATTGCATGGATTTTATTACATGTATGTTGTTGTCAATAAGAATTGAAAAATAAGATATTGACTGTTCCAAAATAGCTATGGAAAAAAAGATGTGTAGTGGATTAACTTCAATGACCTATGGATCAGGTTTTGGTTTTCTTATTCATTGAAACTTATACATCTATAGAAGAAAAATGAAGGAATAACTTTAGGTTCCTTGATAAATCAGAAATTTGACTACATAACAAAAATAATCATCAAAATTCAATTAGATCACAAAAAATAATCAGCAAAGTTCAACCAGATAACAAAAATAATTAGCAAAACCCAACTGAATCACAAAAACAATCAACAAAATTCAACTAGATCAGAAACTAGCAAAAAGCAACACTAACATTCATGCTACTAGATCAAATGACATCGTGAAACCACTCTCAATTAAATATCAAGCACAATTTTGTCAAACATACAAGTTGGCAATAAATACCAAAAACCCTTGAAAGAATTCACAATTTCAATCACCCACAAAGGGGGAGATATCATATGCTCTGTCTCATTTTTCATATGAGTGGAGACAACAAAACTCTTTATCCATAATAAGTTATCTCCATACAACTTCTCGATTCTAGTCCAAAGGTCAAGGGAATTTAATGTGCATTGTGGCTATTATAGTGTTGATATCAACATTATACAAAACCAATCCCAATGCATGTTCACTATGATCTCTCCATAGAATTTTGTACCATAAAGAAGTGGGTTTGTAAATCAATCCATATAGATGAGTCAAGAAAGGATGCAATTTGTAATGATTCAAGATACTATATTGTTAGGACTTATAGCTCTAACTATACAAATTGATAACAACATGATGCTTTTTGATAACCATGATTAAATCCTCAAACTAATCAAACATAGACCAAATTGATAATATAAAAAAAAATTATCCCTAAATTTTGTAACTTTATATCAATTCATAGAGTATAAAATTCTCAATTTATAAATCTCCCCTAAATGCACTCGATCAAATATTCCCTTGCATAAAAGAAGGTGGCACTTTATGTGAGTGAATTTATAAGAATGAGAAAAAGAGATTTTAAAGCTAAAATTATAATAAATCTTATCAAAAATAAATAAAACACTCTACACTATATTGAAAAGCCTAGAGAGAGCTTTTTGATGCCTATAAGAAGTCAAAAATTGGACAAAATATGTAGTATATGCTTGTTTCTATGTAAGGTGATTGAAGAACCAATAAAACCCTAATCAAATTTAGCAACACAACCAAAATATCCACTAGAATAAAAAATATGCCTAGTTTAGCAACCTATCAAAAAATCTACCAAAGATAGAAGCCTCATCCAAACTTACAAAAATAAGCCAAACCTAAAAACTACTATATTTTGAAATGTTGACAAATGTAATTGAAATGATAAACTAGTTGAAGATGGGTTGTTGTTGTTGAGTGTTGTGTAGGTATATGACAAGAGGGTGGGTTATTCTAGAGGGGCGTGTAGGTCTATCAAAAGTGCCACAAGGGCAACAACATGTACACTAGTCATGTGCCTTTTTTTTAAACCAAAAAATAACTAAAGCACAAATTCTAATCATTTTTAACAAACTATTTTTTTTTAAATAATGTAGACATAAAGGTTTTTGAAAAAAATAATGTAGACATAATGGAAAATGTTGTGCACTTAAGAGTGTGACTATGGTTAGTGAATAAAATAAATGTGAATCTATGCTAAGTGCTTTTGGAATCAAGGAGGTGGATAAACTCAAATATATTGATAAACATGGACAAGATTTATGTTTAATGTGATAGAGCAAAAGAATGATGAAAATTTAAAGAAGGGACCTCAATTTGAGAAAGGATTGTAAAGGCTTTTTTAATATATTTTGAAATAGAAAATCAAGTCTCCACAAAGGAAATCCTCTTTGAATCAAGATCAAATCAAGGGAATAGAAATCTTAGAGCATAAAAGGAGAGAAAAAGAGGGAAAATGGAGGATATTGAGAGAAAAGCTTCAACTCCATTTGTTCCTCTCAATAAAAGAAAGAAGAAGATCAATTATTTTGGAAGCTATGGAAATGTAATAATAATACAATTTTTAGGTAATGGATATAAAAAATAAAATAAAAATTAATGGTTTTCTTGATGAAAAACTTAATCAAGCTTTTACCAATAAAATCCTAAAATGAGTTTAAAGATTGCTTGCAAATAAGAGGAGTGTTGATGCTTGTTGCCTCAAAAGGTGACAAAAATAGCAATAAGAGATAAAATATCCACAATCTATTGTATAATATGAAACTAAGGGTGCTTTGAATATAATGAGTATAATAAAATTCACTTAAAAAGAGAGCATGAGAAATTCTTTGAGAGCAATAGTGAGAAAATGAGTATAGCAAATAATTCTAAAAAATTTAGTATGTAGAAAACTGGAAAATGGCTATTGGAACCATTTGAGAGAACTAGTTGGATGTTGTAAAGAGCAGAAAGAAAGAAAGAAAGAAAGAAAAAAATTGAATTAGAGAATGAGAATTGAAAAAGGATTGATGTCAATATGGGAACCAATGAGAAGTCATATCATTAATTCACATTTTAATGAATCATTTAAAAATCATTGAAATATGTTACTATAACTTTAT
This sequence comes from Sequoia sempervirens, assembly GCA_007258455.2. Lineage (NCBI taxonomy): Eukaryota > Viridiplantae > Streptophyta > Pinopsida > Cupressales > Cupressaceae > Sequoia > Sequoia sempervirens. Next base: position 426,872,264 of record VDFB02000015.1, read on the forward strand.
TTTCATATTTTTATTTTTTATTCTATTTGAAGTACCAAAATTCTGTTAGAAATTGTGAAGAATTTACAAAATCATAACTTTTAACAAATTTAACATTTTTTGGTCTGAATGTGAGGCTAATGCAATAAGCTAAATCTGATCTGATACATCTTATAACAACATACACTAAAATGCGTATATTATAATGTGAAAGTTGTATACAATATACAACAATAACTGACGTAAATGTAAATGCTTTGAATACATAAAAATAACATTTTGCATCTTTGTTGGCTGTATGTTTTACATTGCCTGAACGAGCATGATGACAGGTAATCCTAGGATGATCGCCATGATTATACACAGCAAATAAGGTCAACAAAAGAGAAAAGTCTTGTATTTCTCATTACCATAAGATTATACATACTCAATTTTTCATCCTCTCACGTCTTTTGATCTCTTCTCTTAAAATGAGATAGATTACAGTTTGATTGGGACCTAATTTGTTTCGAATTATTCAGGACATTGTATGGATTTTATTACATGTATGTTGTTGTCGATAAAATTAAGATATTGACTGTTTCATTAATGATATTGCATTTTGCAGAGTCTTCCATTTTCAATGTTCCAGAATTATATGGATATCACATGGGGATGTATAAAGACTGAAGATGTATACATGCGTATGACAAAGAGAATGCATAAAGACAGCAGATGAGGAACTCAAAACGAAAGAAGAAGACAATTATCTTTGGAAACTATTAATAGAATTTATGGATTATTTAGTAGCCTGTGAAATTTCGCCACATACCTGCTCTACCCCATGAATGATACCTGCACTAAATCTATTGCTCAAAATAGTTGTGAAAATGTTCGCAGATGGTCAGTGTTCTTTTTGGGATTCGTGACATGGACTAACCATCTCCAGTGGATTCATTAATTCTGGCGGTTGTATCGGGCATTAACAGGTCAACCTTTTGATGCAACGGCAACCGTAGGGCTAACAATTGGTATCAAAGTCAAAGGTGTCGGGTTCGAATCCCCTCGGCTTGTGTTGAGGGGGAGATTGTTGGCAGATGGTCAGCGCCTACCTCAGGATTCGTGACATGGACTAACCACCTCTCATGGATTCATTAACTCTGGTGGTTATATCGGGCATTAATAAGTCAACCTTTTGGTGCAACGGCAACCGTGGGACCAACAAAAAAAATATTTGCTCAAAATAGTTGTGGAAAAAAAGGATTAACTTCAATGACCTATGGATACTTAATCAGATTTTGGTTTTTCCTATTCATTCTAATGTGAGGAAGGTGGAACAGACATTGAAACTTATACATCTATAGAAGAGAAATAAAGGAATAAATTTAGGTTCCTTGATAAACCACATCTTCAGATTTCTTTGAAACTCAACTAGAGAACAAAAATAATTGGCAAAACTCAACTAGCTCACAAAAATAATCAGCAAAGCTCAACTAGATGGGAAACTAGTAAAAAAACAACACTAACATCATGCTACTAGATCAGATGACAGCGTGAAACCACACTCAATTAAATATCACACAAATTGTCAGAGAGACAAGCTAGCAATCTATACCAAGAGGCATCCGGAAAATTCATCGCCAGCAATTCATCGAAGGAAAATTCACCGTCAGCAATTCACCGCCATGGAAAATTCACTGACAGAAAATTCACCGCCACCAATTCACCAATATTTTTTAATATATATTTCAAAAACTTGGTGAATTGCTGGCGGTGAATTTTCCGTCAGTGAATTTTTCATGACGGTGAATTGCTGACGATGAATTTTCCTAGAGTCATACCAGGAACCCTTCAAAAGATTCATAATTTCACTCACCCTCAAAGGGGGAGATATCTGTTGAGATAACTGTGCAATAAGAACAGCAAAGAAATAAAAACAGAATAGTAATATAAATTAAAAAAGAGACAAAGAAATTAACACAGTTATTTAACGTGATTCACCATTAATGACTACATCCACCAAATAAAACAGGTCATTCTGTTTTTACTAATTAACAGCAAACTTGATTACATCAGTCTCATCATCTCGAAAAGAAAAATGAGAAAAGAATTATCTTCGACAAGTGAGGAGGCAGTGATGGTTGGAAGTTTCACTTTCAACAATATCATATTCTCTGTCTCATTTATCATATAGAGTGGAGATAGCAAGATTCTTTATCCATCGTCAGTTATTTCAAAACTGACTGTGGCAGGTTTTTATAAGTAGCTGGCTGAAACTTGAAGCTTTTATAGTTTCAGCCCTTGACCTTGAGAAGTCCATGTAAGTGAAGATTAAAATTATCTGCTTGTACCTTTCTTCAGTGGCTATAGAACAGAATCAGGATACTTACTGTTCAGATACTGAGATCTAGATCTCTTTGACCTACGAACATTCAGATTTTCTCCTTTATTCTTGTCATCAAGGCCTTGATATGTATCTTGATTGTGTTGACGCTTGAAGCTGCATCCGGGGCTATCCAATTTGCTTGTGCAGAGATGCTCCGAAAGGAAAAGTAAGAGCTTATGTGCATGGGCAAGGAGTTGAGGAGGGAGAGAACTGGAACCACTCTTGGTTCTCTTGATTACAATCTTAGATGGATTAAAGATTTGCCGCTGCCCCCGAGAAACAGTAGACTTGTAACCATTTTCAAGAACCCAAACAGCTATATCAGCCAATATATTAAGGGCTGCAAATGGTTCCTCCCTTTCACATAAATTTCCACCTAACAATTTTCCATCAGAACAACAGTACAAAGTCTGTAACTGGGAGCTCAAATCATCATGTGGGTTGCATGAAATTGTATCTGCATCACTAGTTTTCAATGAGGAGAAAACATTCGGGCCTCGAACTACTGAGATGCGGGAGTTCATGCATTTGGCCTCGGTATTCTTGTTCTTGGACTTGGAAAGATCAACTTCTGGCAAGACCAAACCACTGCAAGCGCCTCCAAATTTCGATGCATTGACTTCAGAAATCTTGTGAGATCTGGGTATAATAACATCGTCCATGCAATGTTTTATGGTCGACGGCCATCCTTCCTTGGGAACTTTTAAAGAGAACCATCTGCAACAGAGCTTGCCTTATCAGGCATTGAGCAAGACCCACCTTCAAGAGAACCAACTTTGGAGAATGCCGTTTTCTTGCGAGTGCTGCCCCATTTCAAGAATCTGTCACGTGACTTCTCCATTGCCTCTGAAACACAATCTAACACACACGAAATCTTGAGAAACAAACACCCTTAAATAGGCAAATCCGAGGGCCAAAACATTCTCTTCCAACCCAATTCAAGTGATCTTAGCTAAGGGAAAAGAAATCGGTCGGTAAGTTAAGAGGAGACATATAACACCTGTACAAGGTCTCTTTAGTACTGTTAAATCATGCAAAGTAGAGTTCCCATCTTTTAAACGAGCAGTAGGATAACGACGCGGTTGCATGTCACTCCTAATTTTCAAGCCAAGAAATCCCATACGCCTACACCAGCTTTAGATTTGAGGAAACTAGGCATAATTGTATCAGTATTTTTTCAATTGGGAGGATAAATATTTGGAAATAATTTCAGTCACAAGGAGTAAGGAATATTTTTTCTATAAAATTTATTTGGGTTTTTTAAAATTCATTTCAGGTGTGATCTTGATTTTATTTGAGTTTTTTTTTTGTCAGTTAAAAATTATTGATTTATTTCAATTTATTTGAAGGCTTTTTGTGAACTATTCAACTTCATCAACAAATCAAGTGTCATTTAAAAATAAGAGAGATTATGATAAAGTATAATATTATTTTCATACATAATGGTTAGGAAATAAAATACAATGTTGTGATTTTGATATAAGAGTGTAGATAATTATTTTCCATATGATCTTCTAATGAGATGATCCAATGATGGGTATGAACTAATGACCTAAGAATTTTTTTTCAATGGAAGATATTGGGTGTTCAATTCAAAGATTTGGTATGTAACACAATGGGTAATGGTTAAAATATATGAAAGGATTAGAAATATGAGAAAATAATTTTAATTAGGTAGATAGGGTCATGGAGGTGGTCTTGTCCAAGGGAATATTTTCACTTGTAGTCAACTCTAGGATATAGTAATGATTGCAATAGGATCTGGTCTTGATCATTTGGGACTAAGGTGGCATAGGGATGATAGGCTTCGGGTTTAGGTCATCTTATGTATAAAATAGCATAAATTGAGCATCAAGAAAATATATTTATGAATAGACAAAAAGTGTGTAAAATAAGTGAGTAAAAAGGAAAGTTATGCTCTAATATCCTATACATTTCCCCTCTACTTTGGCATACATGTGAACTACATGTTCAAATATGCATGCTAAAGTATTGAAGAAAATAAATGAAATAAGTAAGAAAATTCATGGATATGTGGTAAGATGATGCCTCATGATTTCTTTATGCATTTTAGACCAACATCTTCAAACATGTACCAAAAGAATCATTAGTATCACTTGCATAAAATCTTTAGTAGTGTAATATCATAATTATCAACATTTTTCATTTTAATAAGCATGAAATCTATTAAGTGTAAAGAAAAACAATATGTGAGTTTTGAATCTAGAAATAGAGACATGAGGCTATTACCAAGTCGTCCCTCATAAAACCATGTAAAATTTTGAGAAAAAGAAAGGCATCATCATGTTTAGGGTTTTTATAGAGTTTGAATTGGTGTGACACCCACAACGTATACAAATATAAGTTGAATAGTGAAAAAATAAAGTGTAATCTTATCATAGATTTAGAACAAATGTGAAGTGACCTAGAAAATATACTCAAACATGAGATCACATGACAAGATGAGTGAGAGAAAATGTGAAGTGGCTATATGCCAAATGTGATCACGTAAGTGCAATAAACATGTCATGTAAGATGTGATCATATAGGATAACATAAACATGGTGTAAGATAATATCATGTGATTACCAGAAGAGAGATGTCATGGAAAGTGATATGAACATAAGGAATCAATAGAAAAAAATGAAATGTAGGATATAATAATGTAGTAATCATAATCCATGGTAATGTGTGTATGTATTTCCCAAAGTAGTAAGATTTTATTGTCTAGGAAGATAATGTACATTGATTCCCACAAGTGGAGAATTCACAATCTAATGTGTGTAGTTGGAAAGTGCCACAAGTGTAAGAGAAACAAAGAGAATTGTGAAAGTGAAATAAGAGAGGCACAACAAAAGGCTTAAGTGAGAGGCCAAATAAAATAATGAAAGAAGATTAATGGTAGCCTAAAAGAACACAACAATAGTGGCTTACTTTAAAAGGCCAAATAAGAACCAAAAACAAGAGTGGCCATGTTTTTTTTTTGTCAAAATGTGAGTGTTTCAAGGTCATTTAATTTTTTCCATTGTCCCAAATCAAGAAGCGTAAAAACACAAAGGTAAATAGAAAAAATAAAAAATAATTCATTAGACAAAAGGAGTGTTCAATGACTTGTGTCAACATACATCATTAAAGGTGGCTTTGTGTCATCCACCTATTAACAATGAAGATGGAGAATAAAAGAGAGTTGAAAAAGAGATAAAAATTAAAACATTATTGAAACATAAATAAATTAAAAGTGATTAAAATATATAATGATTCTACCTATCATAATTGAAAAGGTCATCATCCTCCCAATTATTAACTTTAAAACCTCCAAAAACTAGCCACTTGATGAAATATGATGGTCAAACCATACATTGCTCTTAGGAAACATATATGTTATGTATGAAAAAAAGAAGACTTAAAATGGTTGTCTTAAAAATATTCACATGTAGAAATGTAACAAAAAATGATCTTCATTACTAGTAATACAAAATTAAACACAATAAACAAGCTCAATTTGAAATAAATCAAACTTGATCTAGAGAAAACCCAATTTAAATGAAAATATATAGATGAAGGAGAAACTTACTCCCCATTCTACTATGAAAATGGATATTATAGGTTATAAAGGAAGTCAACTTAGCCTCAACAAATTCTTATGTATACTATAGATCTATAAATACACCAATCACATACTCAATTGCTACATACAAACTTGTACAACTTGATTGGTCCTATAACAATGGCTATACACAACAAAAGCATGAGATATAACCCTCTCTAAAATGAGAAGATGTATTTTATCACCTATGTACACCTCCCCAAATATGACAATAAAAATTTGAAAATCCAAAATTAAAAGGAAACACCAAATATTCCAAATTTCAACTCATATCCTACACATTTAAACATGTTTGTTGATTTACCATTACTTTGTCTACAATGTCATTATGTGCTTGTGTGGAAAAAACCTAGATTCACTATTTTTTATGGGTTCATTGGGGTGAACATGTGTTTTTCACTTACTACAACCAACAAACTCATCAAAATTGGATTTTCAAGTCCTTTTTTGGTTTCTAACTTGAAAAAGACATTAAAAAAGGTGTCACATTCTATCCTTGATTTATATTTGTCCTTTCCAAATCTGTATTACATTTTTTTCATGACAAGTTCATGTTTTATTCTTATTTGTGATATCCAACAAGATAGGAAAAATAAGACCCCAAAGGTCATGTAAAATTAAGACCCAAATATTTTAGATCGCACTTTCCCAAAAAAACTCTTTTAGTCCCCCTAAAAATGGATGCAATAGAGAAAGGTTTTCATCCCTCCAAGTTGTCATATTTCCCTATAGGTTGCCACAAGATTAACAAAACACAAAACTTGATACAATTTTGTCATGTGCAATGACTATTGTTCCTGCTACTCCTTACAAACATGAGGATCCATTTCAACCCCATCAATTGCATTCTCAAAACCTAAGATCAAACACTTCCATTTTGATGAATGAGGTAAATCAAATTTGGAATCCCCACTATGAGTATTCAACAAATACTCCTTTATGTTCAATACCAAACTATATTATTTATTTCTATAGAAAAAAATTGCATCTCTGACATAAATATGGACTTCCAAAGATCACACTATTAATCTCAATATGATCTGCATTGAATAGAACCTAATCTATAAAATTCAAATTAAACCTAAATCAAAACCTGCTAAACAAAACTGGAAAAGGTCTAGGGAAAAAAACCTACTTCTCGAAGACTGCAAAGGGTGACAACTCAAAATCAAGAATGGGTTCCAAGGAAAACTAATAACAAATTCAAACAAAAGGATACACTTTTGGCATCATTGAACACTACTAGAAAATCTAGAGAGGTCACCATTAATGTTACTTTTTTTGAAGACACTCTCAACCCCCAAATTCAAGATCTTCGATAGAGGGCTCTGATTTTTAAGTTTTGGAATTTTAACCTTGAACAATCTCTTTTGCTAGAATGGGTTCAAGATCAATGGGTAGGAGTAAATGAAGTTTTTTATATAGATTAGGGTAAGGATTTTTTTTAGTCATTTTCTCTAATAAGGATCACAAATGCGAGGTGTATAAAATCAAATCTTGGATTCTAAAAGAATCAGGTTTATATATAATCTTGGAATCCAAATTTTAATCCCTCTACTACAACAACAAAATTTATTCACATTTGGGTTCAATTACATTAATTACCTTTGGAATATAGGGAACTGGAAATCCTCGAGATTTTAGGCAACCAAATGGGGTTTTTTTCTAAAACAAGAAACAAACTTCTTTGAAAATCTTGTATTCACAATTAGGTTATGTGTCCTATATGCAACAAAGAAGCTCCCAAAGTCCTCCTAGATTCATTCTAAAAATGGAATATGGACCCATCCCATTTTTCTGGAAGGTCCTGAATTTGTATGCATAACATGCCATTTGTTAGGCCATTTTAGCAAAGAATATCCAAATACAAAAGGGGTTATTAAAAAAAAAATGAAGTCCTCAGTCCATCTAGAGAGGATGAAGCCATAGTCCCCTCTACTAAAAATTTGGGTAACTCAAATATTTTAAAAAATCAAGGTGTTATCCTTTTTCTTGAGATAAACATCACAATGCCAATCCACAAAGAAAAATCTTCAAGGGTTTGTGAGGGTCTAGAAGCTAACCTAGTTCCTGAGAAACTTGAGGTTCCCAAAAGTAAAGAATGTGATCATGTTCTATCAATGAGTTAGTTTTGGAGCTCACAAAGGAAAAAGAACTGAATCTTGACAGTGATCCCTCAATGATTCAAAGTAAAACAAGTGAAATAGCTTGAAATCAAAGATTCAAGTTGTAAAAAAAAAAGTGAAACCCTCTAAATGGAATAATTTGGCAATCATCAGCCATATACAAGTGCTCAACACCCTATAGAAGCAAGTGTCCAACAATTAAATAATAAAGAATTGGGAGTAAAGTAAAACAAAATCTTATCCCTTATATCAGTCCCCTTACAAAAAGAATGTCTACATACTCAAAGGAAGGAAACAAACCAACTTGTTTCAAATTAGGGGTTTGATTATATAGTATAAAAAAAGGAAATTGAAGTAATGGTGGATGTCATTCCCAATAAAGTGGGGGATGAATTGATAAAGGAAATAACATAAGAAGTAGTTGATGAAGAGAAACCATATGAATTATCTCAATCATTGGCCATCTCATAGTCTAAGTACTTGGACAAAAATGAAGGCTTTCATACTCCTAAAAAAGGGGTAGAAAATCAAAAGCAAAAAAATATAGGAAGAGATTAAGGCGAATATCTAGGCCACTCTAGATAAATCCTTAAGATTGAGGAAAGCATGTCGCTCTCCTTGACCACAATGAAGATCATCTCATGGTTAGGTACATCAATGCCCCTAACAAAATATGCTTAATAAAATGCCAAATAAATACCAGCAATGTAGATATCACTCTATTATGTAAGAAACATAATTCTCATAGTCACAAAACACAAATATTTTCTCCAAATAGTCAAAATGGTGTTGTGTATACTCTTCAACTATGGGGGCATTAGGAGGTTTAGCAATACTTTGGGAAGGTTCTTCAATCAAATTAGAATTGGTGGTGTCTGATGAGTCCAAATAATGACTCATTTTTGTTAGGATTTATCATATGTTTTTTATTGTTACTATGGGGTTTTAGCGCCTAGTTACCAATACTTTATATGTTATTTTCCTAAACTTATGAACTTTGGGAATGAACTTATCCCTATAAATTTTGATGGTATTAACCTGCTATGTGATATATCTATATTATTTTTACATGTGATTGAATGAATGTTATCCTAAGGTGATTATGGATATACAATTTTCTTGTGCATGTTAATGTCATAATGCAAGTTCAAAGTAAGATGTAGATATAAATGGAGCTTGCAAGGTGGAAGAAGTCCATGCCAGTGGGCCAGTTGTTGAATGAGTCAAAAAGAGATGGACATTAAAGAGGTCAAAAACTTTCAGCTTGTGTGGAAGTTATCACTTACCTTTGTTTGTTAGTTGAGTAGATTTAGGAGGTGTTTCTATGTTGGATCCTCATTGAGGAAAGACTGGTTTGACTAAATCTGGTGCATGCATAACCTCCTTCCTCTTTTTCATGCTTTCAATAAATGGCATCCTCCTAGTCTGTTGGAGTCGACTGCCCAATTAGTTAGGGTTAGTTAGAAGCTTTCCTTCTATAAATAATGATCATACATTCCTCTTTAATTGGTTAGACATTTTGATGTTGTACTTTCATTTTTAGTTTCAAGGAATACAATCACATTGTTGTTATGATCTTAACAATGTTTTCAATGAATAAAATGATACTTTAATTTGTTGCATTTGAGTTAGTTTTGGGAAGATTCATTCAAGGGGACCCACTTGGTGAGAATTCCATCCATTCAGTTTAGTAGTTACTTTTTTGTTTAGCAATTAGTTACGATCTTAGCAGTTGTCTGTTCTTGCAGCCATTGGAACTTCGTTCTATGTATGTTCCTACAGCCAAGGTAGATAGAGTAACTTCCTGTCTATTTGCTGAGACTTTTGTTTTTGTCATTCATTTCAACTCACTTTAGTTGTTGATTTATGCTCAATACGTATACTAATTCCTTTCAAGCATTTTACTTTCAATACTATTTCCTCTCTAGTTATAGGATAAGGATGACTACAATTGAGTCCTAGTGCACAAACAGTGTTGACCCATTTCAAGTTCACATCCCTGGGTTGATAATGAAATGAACCTTCATGATGAGCAAGATAACTAAAGGGATTAGTTATTGAACCATTGAGGAGGCCAACAATGTCTACGTATAATTGGATCCTAATATAGGTTACACAATTTGATTCTTCCTTTTGGTTATATAATATATGGTCTAACTTCAACAATGGAGAAAAAACCTCTTTGGGAATCCTTATCTACCCTCATTGACATGCTAAAGGAAGAGAAAGTAATTCTAGGGAGAGATTTTAATGCAATCATAAATAATTATGAAAAGGAGAGGGGATAATCCCCCCCACTAAAGGTGATGGAAGACTTCAATTGTTTTATCAAGATTAAAAATATACTAGATTTCCCAATGGTAAATGGTATATATACCTGTTCAAATAGAAGGAAATATTTTTGCATGATATCAGAGGTTAGATAGATTATTGGCTTCATAATTATGGCTGCCCTCCCCATAAATCTTTGAAGCATCAATTCTACCCTTTATAGGATTAGAATACTTCCCCATCTTGCTTGAATTTTCACAGCTCATTGGTGGGCATAAATCATCATTTAAGTTTGAAGAAATGTGATTCGGAGACAACAATTTTCTTGGCCTATTAAAATAATGGTCCAGACTACTATGCCTTATGTGGAAGGTACAAAAATGTACCAACTCTTTAAGAAACTTTCCATTATTAAAAATCAAATAAAGGATTGGAATGTGAACAATTTTAAGAATATCTTCAAAAAAAAGGAATAAATTTAGGAGAAATTACAAATTTTGAATGATAATATCATCACCAATGGAATGGATAGTTCTACCTTTCAAACTCAAAAAAAGTTACAATCAAAATTGGAGGAAATTCTAGCTTGTGAAGATTCATATTGGAGGCAAAAATCTAGAGAAGTATGGATAAAATATGGAGATGAAACAAAAAAAAATTCATGCATCTGCAAAGATGAGGCGCCAAGATAATTGTATCTTTGTAATAAATTCAGAGGCAGCAAGGGAACCCAAGGAAGAAGATTCCATTCATAATGTAATATCTTTCTTCTCAAATCTCCTATCATCTCACTAAAATGGAAATCAAATGCAATCTCAAGATTTGCAGGACCAAATCTTGGACAAAATACCAAGTATTGTAACAATGGAGGATAATAATGAATTGATGAAGCCTTTTTCATTAGAAGAAGTAAAAAATGTAGTTTTTTCTCTTCCCCCTAAAAAGGATCATGGACCAAATGGCTTCACAGCCTCCTTTTTTCAAAAATGTTGGTCTTTCATGGGGAAAGACATTTAACTAGCCCTAGAAGAATCAAGACAAAATGATAATATACTAAAGGCTTTTGACATAACTTTTATTTCCCTAATTCTAGAAAAGAAAGATCCACACTCTTTTGTAAATTTCAGACCAATAGCACTATGTAACACAATATATAAAATCATCACAAAATTTATGTGCTTACCTCTGGCTAGATTAATCCCTAAAATAATTTCAAAAGAACAAGGGGGCTTTGTTCCTAGTAGGGAAACAACATAATAAGCAATAATAACACACAAGGAATTACACTATATTCACTTGGGAAAGCTCTTTGCCATGATAATAAAATTGGGCATGATAAAAGCATATGACAAAGTGAACAAGGAATTCTTGATCAAAGTTTTAGTCAAATTTGGATTTTCTAAAAAATGGTGCAAGTGGATATATTCAAGATTAAAAGGGGAAATTTTTTTGTTATTATAAATGGGATCTTGATGGGTTTTTTTAGTAGATCACAAGGCGAGACAAGGGGATCCTCTATCCCTATTCCTATTCATCTTAATGGCAGAATCTTTAAGCATATTCATATCAATAAATCATCTAGAACAAAAATGGAAAGGGATTATGATTCCAAGAATAACTATAACAATGGCACGCTCTCTTTTTGCAGATGACACTTCTTTGGTAAACCCTCCATCAAAGAGGCTAAATGTATCAAGTAGGTCCTAAAACATTATTCAAAAGTATCAGGACAAGTGATCAATCTAACCAATTCAAAAAAAAAAAAATTGAACACTCCACCAAACTTGATAGCAAGAATAGTTCCAATCTTGAATTTCAAAGTGGCTACCTTGACATGAAAATACTTGAGGATCCATTTCTTTGCAAATGCTCAAAAATCATCATTTTTGGATTTAGTACTATCAACAATTAAAAGTGAAATTGTAACATGGAGGGGAAAGTGGTTTCTCTTTTTGAACACGCGCCAGAATACTGAGAGGTGGGGGCGAATTAGTATTCAATCAAATATCAAACCCTTTGGAGAAAACCTGTTGGGATTAGGTGTCATCCACCTTGTAAATCCTATGTCATATGTTATGGTTCCAAAATCCTTGGAATGTGTTTCTAGGCACTTAGGGTGTATTGGGAAATATTTTGTAGTATTAATTCTCACCATTGTTTGTAATATACTCACAAGGGATGATGGGTCCACTAGCAATGATAAAGGTGGGTTGTGGACATAAATATTTAATATTGTTTTCCCCACATGTGGACACCTAGAATGGGATAATAAAAGATAAATGAAATGATAAATAAGTGACTACTGGGATTCTCCAAGTGGGTGTTTGGAAAGAGGCAACAGGTGTCACTTGGTTTTATATCATTTATTGTTGTTAATGTAATGTTTATCTTCTCAAGTTTGGGCGCCCAGGTTAGAGGGAAAGTATTGGAGCCAAAACTAATGTCTTTTCACATTTTGTGGAGGTAATCCAAAGGTTGGGGACATTAAGAATGAAGGGTCATCTTTGGCACCTTTTTTGGTGCATTAGATGCCTTCATACATCTATAAAACCAACATCTTAGATGTATAATTAAAGAGGAACATTTGAATGTAGTGTTACTCTACAAGAACAAGGACAAGTGGAGGCATAGTGAGGTTTTTCATAGGTAGGAAGGTGTTGGCATGATGGAGGAAAATAGGAGAATGGAAGTGGTTGTATTGTAATCTCATTTATTTGATGATAACATGCATACTTTGCCTCTCTTCTTGGTGGATTTTTATCCCGCAAGGGTTTCTCCACCGAAATCTTGTGTTATATGATGCTCTTATGTTGCTAATTTGTGCCTCATTGCTATTATATTATGTTGAGGATATTATTTATTTATTAATGTTATAATTTCATATAAGGTAGTGTTTGATAAGCATGATATGTTGGTTGATTTTTTGCATCATAAAGAAGATGGATCTAATCATGGTATTTCCATATTAAGGCAACTTAATTTTCAGATTTGCATATAAGTTTCAGATTTTCATGTTGTTGTAGTTCAAGCCTTGTTTCTCATCCATGGAAGTCATATTTGGATAGAGATTGAATTTCCAACAATCGGTATCAAACCTATTTATTTCTCAGCATTTGGTATCAAAGTTGAAGGTTAACTAGGTTTTGGGTATTCCTTTTTTTATTTTTTAGCTTGGAAATTTTGTGGGAATTTGTTAGAAGGAATTGGAGGTTGTTGGAAAGCTTATGGGGCAGCAATGAATGTTCTTGAGTTAACTTTTTCTTGCATATTTGTGAGATTGGAAGTCATGGATATTGTCAATGTGATCTATGTTGGGCATTGGAAGCTCATGATTATGGATCTTTATGGAGTTGGTTATGTTTTGGTAACTTGGAGCTCTTGTTTGACAATATGTGTTGATCCTCTTGTTTGGTGGTTTTGTTCCTTTACCTTTTGGTCATTTGCAACAAGAAGGTGTTCATGTTGGTGGGTAGAGACATCCTGGTCACATGGAGAAACACTCAATTTGGACTATAGAATGGAGTGCTTATATTGGCTTCATGGTTTTAGCCCTTGGTTACATGAAATCACTGGAATATAAGACAATAACCTCTTTGTGAGTTGTAAAGATGATATGTTTCATATGGTGTTAGCTTCTAGACAACTTGATTTTTTCCTATTAAACTTTGTAGTTTACACTTGTTTTCAGCTATGTGTTTGTAGATATGTGATTATTTCATTATCCAAATGACATGTTTGATGTGAATTTTTTGGTGGTTAAATAAATTTCAGATTTACAGAGATGGTTTTCCATGTTTTACATGTTAACTAAAATATGTGGTATGTAGAATTGTGATGAGATTGTATTCATGGTGTTCTAGATGAAGACAATTATAGGTTTGCATTGTTTCTTGGAGGTTTCTTATTGATCTGTGGTTACTTCTATGTGGGTTTGTTTGGAAAATTAGATCTAGCATTGATTCTAGTGTTTGAGTCTTTGAAATCCACATGTTATACCTAATTATCTCTATTCTACATGATACTAATGTGGGGTTGAATCTATTTTTAGTTATTTGAGATTGAAGCACTTATTATATGTATTTCTCCTTTGAGATTTTTTGCATATGTTCAGATCTTGGAAAATTATCTGATCTGGATTTTGTTCAGTTGGCCATATTCTTGGTCACCATTATTGCATTGGTATGCTTATTGTAGTGAGAGATGGTTATTGGGAGTACCTAATATAGTTGCTCATTTGAATCTATAGAAATGATTTACAATGCATGAGAGGCTTTTTTCCACTTTTAGTAGAGTGTTGGCACTAATGTTGTTCATGATGTCATGTATAACTCAGTATTACTTTCAGTGAGAGCTTTATACAATTACATAATGTGTTATATCTTCTTTGTTTCAAGATTTTGGTTCTAAGTTGTTGTTGTTGTTGCAGTGTGATGTGAGTCATGGATAATATTTCATTAGAATATGGATGGTCTTTTGTAATGGTTGTTGGTGTCATAAGGATCTCTTGGATTCCTCCTTTAGATTGCAGTGAGAGTTATGACATCTTTGGTTCTATTGAAAAAGGATGTGTAGCACTAGTATCTTCTTGGTTTAGAGATCGTGGTTGTACCTTACCTTTTGGGAGGTCATGATTTTGAGTTCTTTGATTGTGTTGGGGCCATGGAGGATTTTTAGTTATGAGGTTGTTATCACGATGCCTAGAAAACTTGGTTACATAGTTCAGTGGGAGCTTTGGCAGTGATGTTGATTCATCATTTTGATGATGGATGGTTATTTCATGTGATCTCCTAGGAGGGGATGTTATATCATGATGTCATGATATGTTCCTAGTTTTATAGTTAAAATTTTGGCAATGGTCTTGTTTGGTTCTCTTTGGTTTTGAGTATTAATTATTTTCTTGGAGCTTCATGATTTTGCAGGGTTGCATTTGAAGTTGGCATGGATTGATTGGTAGATGCTCATGGAGACTAGAGAGACTTGGGTGAGGCTAAGATATCTCTTTTTTATTGGATCATATGTTGATATGGTTACTCTTTGATGAGGATTTCAACAGAAAGATCGAGGAGCCTACACCTGGTTATGGATGTGAATCCATTATGGACCTGAAGAGAAGATTTTTATTTCTTGGTGTTGTGTGCATAGGAAAATCTTATATCCCACTCTTGGTCTACTCAATAGGTGAATGATCTGAGAGGTATTGCCTTCCTAATTATCAAATGCATTCTTTATTTTGTATCTTTTCTTCTCATATGAGTTAGTCTTGAATATAAACATTTTGAAGACTTGTTAAGAAGACGATGCATGGTTATATGGATTTCCATTGTTCTCCTTGTTTTGGTCTTGAGCTATGGATCTAGTTTTGAGGACTTATTTGGAGAGGTACAGGAAATGGTTTGTGGCTTTGGGAATATTCCCTTTATTATGCGAATGATTGGTTGTTTTGATCTACCTTTGGTATGAGAGGTTTACATCTATTGATGTCATGTTTTCATTTTATTTTAATGTTATATGTTGATTCCTTTCAGTTTGGGAGTGGTGAAGGAGATCTTATATTACGTAGCTTGGTACATATTAGTGTGGAACAATGATATGGCTTGATTTGTAGTTTCTCTTTTTGGTCATGGTATTCTTCCTAGATGTTTGGTTTCACATGGTTGAGTGTGAAGAACTTGGGAGAGCTATGGAGACTAGTGATGAGAGAGGTATTGTAGTATATTTGTTTGCAATATTTTCATATCATTGTATGTTTCCTTGATATTATGTAATAGAGAAGTTAGCAACATCCTCTATGTGAAGTAATATAGATAGACTTGACATGCCTTGATCTATTTTTCAAAGTTGACATTATTCATGTAGTGGGAGTTTCTGAATATATGTCTTGTTATCTTCTATGATATCTTGGTTTTTTGGTTACTAACGTCATGATGATTTTGCATGTTTCATTGGATTTGGATCTATGAGTTACGAAAGATGTGTATTAGCTACCCATTTTGTTGTAGTGGGATGACTCGAATGTGGACTATCTATATCCACAAGATTGTTTTAGTGTTTATATAAACTTATTAGTTGGCCTTGTCTGTAGTCATTTGTACATTGGTATGTTGCATTGAGATAAGAGGATGGATATATAGATACTTGATTGTATATTTTGGGTTGGTATGTTAATGTCATGAAGTTTTATCTATATTTGGTATACCTTGGTTTGAGGTATGGTTAGCTTGGATGAGTTGTAATTTATTATGATTTCTATTCTAGGTGGTATGAGTAAGAAAACTACTTGGAGCCTTTGCTACCATTTGAATTTGATGTTTATGTTCATTTAAAGGTTGGTGCAGGTTTCAATGATAGTTGATATGTTTCACCTTGGCATGTTCCTTTTTCTTCCATAGGTGGCATGCTAGAGGTTATGAAGTAGCTTTTGCTTAATGGTGGTTATCATGGTTGCTTTTTCATGTATCTTGTTGGAGCATGAGAGCATGGTGAATATTCAAATGGTACATGTTTGGCTAAGGGATGTTTTTCCATTGTTTGTGATTCCTATGGGTGTATTTACAATGTTGATGTCAAGTGGGAGAAATGTTGGGATTAGGTTTCATCCACTTTATAAATCCTATGCCATATGTTATGGTTCCAACATCCTTCGAAAGTGTCTTTAGGCACTTAGAGTGTATTGGGAAAATATTTTGTAATAATAATTTTCACCATTGTATGTAATATACTCATAAGGGGTGATGGGTCCACTAGCAATGGTAAAGGTGGGTTGTAGACATAAATATTTAATATTATTTTCCCCACATGTGGATGCCTAGAATGGGATAATAAAAGACAAATAAAATGATAAATAAGTGACTGTTGGGATTCTCCAAGTGGGTTCTTGGAAAGAGGCAACATGTGTCACTTAGTTTTTCATCATTTATTGCATTTAATGTAGTGTTTATCTTCTCAAGTTTGGGCACCCAAGTTGGAGGGAAAGTATTGGAGCCAAAACTAATGTCTTTTCGTATTCCTTAGAGGTAATCCAAAGGTTGGGGACGTTTGTAATAAAGGTTCATCTTTGGGAACCTTTTTTGGTGTATTAGATGCCTTCACACATTTATCAAATTAGCCTTTTGGACGTATAATTAAAGAGGAACAATTGAATGTAGTGTTACTCTGTAGGAACAAGGATAGGTGGAGGCATAAGGAGATTTTTCATAGGTACACAGGTGCTTCCATGATGGAGGAAAAGAGAAGAATGGAAATGGTTGTATTGTAATCTCATTTATTTGATGATAATGCATACTTGGCCTCTCTTCTTGGTGGAGTTTCTTCCCGCAAGGGTTTCTCCACATAAACCCTATGTTATGTTATGCTCTTGTGTTGCTAATTTGTGCCTCATTGTTGCTATCTTATGCTGATGATATTCTTTATTTATTGTTGTTATAAGTTCACATGAGGTAGTGTTTAATAAGCATAATATGTTGGCTCATTTTTGGCATCATAAAGAAGATGGATCTAATCATGGAATTTCCGTATTAAGGAAACTTAATTTTCAGATTTGCATATAAGTTTCATATTTTCATGTTGCTATAGTTCAAGCCTTGTATCTCATCCATGGAAGTCATATTTGGATAGAGATTGAATTTTCCAACAATCGGTATCAAACTTGTTTATTTCTCATCAAAACATAAACTTCATAGCACAAATAGGAACATGAAAGATGAACACAATGCAAAACACCACACAAAACTATATGTATGTGGAAAACCCCATGGGGGAAAGTCACGATGAGAAATTTTCTAGGAGCTATTTTCCTAATCCAACCTCACAAAAGAATCATAGTTATAACTTGGATTTAGGACTACAACCAAAGGAAGCTACTACTCCATGTAGAAAGGTTTTAGGGTCATTCCCAAGGAAGCTACAACTCCCTGTGAAATTTTTTTTAGGGCTTCAACCCAAGGAAGCAACTACTTCCTGAACTAAGAACAAACTCAAAAGATATTACAACATGAAAATCCTTCTACTGTCTAAATCTAATAATGAAGCTAAATCCTTTTGATGATTGTAATCCTGCTTTTTCACTTCTCTTTTGATGATTGCAATTCTACTTTGACAACTTTTGCAACTTCTTCTTGAATATATTCTCTATAGCTTATTGACTCACTACTTTTAGCCTTCAAGAAGTTTTTCCTTTGGATCATTGCCTCTAGGAACCAATTAGGCACACTCTTTGCTTCCCTTTTGTCTCAGAGATATGATCAAATTGAATTCGGATAGGATCTACAACTCCTCTTTCTCTTTCAATCACTTACATATACATCATAATGCATTTCACATCCTCATTCAAATTGTTACACTCATTCAACCTAGATCAACTAGATTTACAATATATACATGATATTACATTGATTACATTACATTTCAATAAAGAAAAACAAGCATATTACAATTACAAGTGATGGAACCTTAATTCTCATGTCTCATCTCAAACCTTTGATTGCATTTAGGAGGGTTTAGGATTCATTTTCTTCAAGAACTTAAACGTTCTATTTTGTTGTTTACTCCTTGTTGCCCATTGGCAGTCACATTTTAAATTTTTGCATCTATTGTTGTTATCTTGCAACTGGTTCCCTCATCATAGGTCTAGAAACCTTTGTTATAATTATTTTGGGGTTCTTAAGTCTTTTTCTATCTATTGTATTATCCTAGGAATTCCCCTCCATTAAAACAACTTATGAGCACATGCCTAAAGGTTTTCACTTAAGTTCAATCAGCCTTTTGTCTTTACCACTCATCACTAATCACTTTTGAAAAGTGTGTTTTAAATCAGCGACGAGCGATGAGGTAATATCTCTTTGATATTGCTCATCACTAGTAGTTCCTTGAGCTTCTAATTGTAAATAGCGATGAGAGAGGTTCTTAGTATTATTAGGGGATCGCTTATTGCTAATGATATCTGAAGTTCTTAAAGTTGTAATAGCGATGAGCAATGCCCTCTAGCTTTATGATCATATTGTTCATCGCTTATCACAAATGTGTTATGAAGTGATTGTTTTAAATCAATGATGAGTGAGGAGATGAGTTTCCAACTACATCGCTTCTCACAAATTTGTTTTGAGCGCTAAGTTCTTGATTAGTGATGTGTGATATGTAATGATATTAGGATAATCTCTCATTGCTAATTGCTTGCAAACTTTATGAGGAGGATTAGCGATGAGTGATATGGTTCCTTTAAAGAAGGTTTCTCTCGCTAACCTGAATACATCTTATTTGTGATATCTTTTTGTGTCATTAATTGTTTATGTAGGTGTACGTGTGAAAATATGGTGCTTTCATCTCTTGTAGCTGATAAAATCCAAGGGGAAAAGTTGAATTAGCGAGGAACAATGTGTTAGAGTAATAAGTTATTCCACTTAATTAATTATATCATATTGGTTAATTAATTAAGTCACTTATTCCTTTAGTTACTTAAGCTAAACTTAGGCACATTAATAATTGATTAATTATTAAGTGTGCACACTAGGGTTTCATTTAGGGTTTCCCTTTTAGGGTTTCTTGATCTCCTTCATAAGGATTGATCTCTTTGTAATATTTGATTCTCAATAATGCATTTTTACTTTGAGGTTTATAGAACATCTTCTTTGGTTCTGCATGTCTTTTGCATGTGACATGTGATTGATTGCATGCAGGTGATCTTGGTTTTCTAACACAATGAAGATGAACGAGATTAGGAAATAGGCCACAGATCTAAGGGTTGAGATTTTATTGCATAAAACACTTGCATTGCTGATAAAGCTGGATGAGAATGAAGTAAATTAGTGATAGGCGACAACCACTACAAGAAGAGGCAACATGGTGAAATCATGAGGATTTCGTATAAAGCAAAGAGGAAGGTGGCGATATGGATTAAATAACCATTGATATAGTTTTAAAGTTGAAGGATCAATGATCAAGGTTTAAACCTGAACGGCTAATTGTTAGTTTGCTCGCGTGAGTGATGAGCCAAGTCTTTGGCACATTTTGATCATATTTTTATAAATACTTTGTTGTTTTTATTATGCTAAAAAAAACATTCAGTCTATTTATGGGATAGATATAGACCTTTTTATGACTTAAATATGATGAGTATATTGTGATAAGAAGTCCCATGATTATTACCTTTAATGTTTTATTAGTTTGATAAATACTTTATGGTTTTGTGTGATCATAAACCTTCCTACAGCCTCCACTACCAAAACTTCCTGTAGCCATATCTAAAACAATGTTTTCCTTAGTTTAATAATTAATTAATGAATGAATAAATTAATGGATTGTCTTAAAGGATGAACGTGTTGAGCTAACCTTCTTCCTAAGGAAAAGATGGCGAGATATTTTGTAGGTACCATGATTGAAGGAAAGGAATTCAATTTCCACTTGAAGAATTGAAGACCAAATCCCTAAAGACTGGTTCAACAACAAAAAATGAGGAGACAGTTTCAACTCATCCACCATGCAGGGAGAGTGTTCTAGAAATCTAGGCCAATCATCTTGGTGGTGCATGAATCCAGGATGATGGCGCTTTAAGACTGCTCAACTAATTTGACTTAGTTCTTCATTGTCATTTAGCTCTTTACTTAAGTTAGTTAAATGTAATAAATGCCTCCCGTTTTATAAGGGAAGGTTGGTTAGTAGTTAGGATCAGTTTTCAATAAATAGCCCATTCTCCTTCAGAGAATGGGCTGGAAAAAATCGCTTTTGTAATACACTTTTAGTTTTAGAAATTCAGCCAAGAGATTGTGCCATGTACTTGTTTGCACTAAATCAATAAAGCTTATGAATTTTTTTGCCTAATTTGTTGTCTGCTTTTGGCACTACCTAAGGGGGCCCACTTACGGAACTATCCATACTTTTATTCTACAAGATAGAATAGCTGCATTTTCCTTCATAGAAGTTAATGTGACTGTTCCTACAGCTGGCGGAAACACAGAGTTGTCAACTGTTCCTACAGCCACTAGAGGAAAAATAGGTTATCTTACGAGTTTTTCATTTCCAAGTAAAGTTAAACAGTAAATTTGTTTCTAGTACTTAAATTCTAGTATAAGGAATTTTAGGAATCATGTATGTCTGGAAGGGTGATTAGTGCATATCTTATGATGTCCCATTTCAAGTTTACATCCTTGGGTTGATAATTAAATGAGGTTCTTTAGTAGGTCATGACTGCCAATTGTGATGTTCAATCCCTGAGTAGAGGAATTCATGATTCCTAGTTATTGAGCTTATTAAAGAACACTACATTTTTGGCACCATTGTCGGGGATGGTGTCAAACTAAGAACCTATTATAGGCATGCTAGTAAAGAGTTTAAGATGTCATTCTTAGTACTTTTAGTTTAGAATTCTGCATTCCAGCATCTCCTTAGTTTACTTTTGCTGTATGCATAGAAGAAGAGACCAATTTGGAATTTTCCTTCTTGGGAGCATAGATATTGAAGAGATTGAACCGAACCTATTCCAAGACAACTCATATCTAGATGTTGGCCAAGACTTAGTTACTTCATCTTCTTCCTCTAATTCCTCTGAATTAAGCTTTAACCTATCCAAAGAAATGGAATCAAATAATCCACTTGCTCTTGTAGTTCATCAACCAGGAGCTAATCCAAGAATACAACCAAGAATGGCAAATCATATTATTCTATTTCTAATCCTTGACCTACATGGCAATAATAATCTCAAGAACATCCCTGCCTCTTTACTACCAAAGTTCTATGGACTTATTACTGAGGACCCTCATACCTTCTTGTTTGAATTTGAAATCCTTTGTAGAAGCTATGACTATACAACCTCAGAACACAAGCTGAAATTGTTTCCCTCTACTCTAAAGGAGGCAGCCTTTAGATGGTTCATGGGATTGGGAAGCAATGTAGCTAACACATGGGATCAAATGAAGACTCTATTCTTGAGTAAATATAAAGAGTATTGTAGAGGAAATGATCTGAGAGGAGATGACATCTTCAAAATTTCACAAAAGGAGGATGAAACCTTAGAGGATAATGTGTCAAGATTCTTGTTTAGCGTGTAGAAAAATACCCATCATGAGCTGAATGAGGAATCTCAAAAACTTCTCTTTTTAAGGGGAGTCAATGATACTTGTATGAAGGCTCTTGACCTCATGGTAGGAGGTGATGTCACCCAAAGTGATTGGTATGATATCAAGAAAATCTATCTCAATTACTCCAGAGCAGCTGTAAAGAAGGGAAGGGGGTTTAGACCTTCTTCTATAAAAGGAAGTGGCTCTGGAGTATCTAAAGTGGAGATTACCAATCTCTTGTCTGACTTCAAGCAGGATATCATCAATGATGTAGCTACTCAACTGGATACTATGCAAGCTAGAAGGAAGAAAGAGGAAGCTAAGGCAATGTTATTTGAATATTGCCCCCACTACCGACAAAAAAATAAAGACTGTCGATGCAAAGCAGTGGCCAATTTGGAGGTACATCATCTCCCTATTGAGTTCAAAACCATTGAAGGAGAGGAGGAAGTGTTCTTTGTTGCTTAGCGCAGGCCATGGGCCCCAAGACAAGGTATGCCTCAAGATCCTTTGCAAAATTTTGGTTCATATAATAGTCAATGGCAAAACTAGTACCCTCCAAACTATGGGCCATACTCCCAACCTTAGTGGAATAACCCTTGGCCAAATGCCTAGCAAAACCGTTGGCAATCCTCACAAGGGAATTGGCAATCACCATAGCAAAATCAGTGGCAGTCTCCGCAAGGGAATTGGCAGCAACCTAACCAATGGAGAGGAGGCCAACAATGGTCAAATCCACCCACTGGTTTTCTGCAGCAACCACAGCAGCAATCCATTATGCCACCTCCTGCAGCTAATCAAGGTCAAAATCTAAAATCAACCCAACTACCTACTCAGGAAGCACCTAATCCAAATAACCAGCAACTGCAACAGCAACAAGCCTATTTTGCCAATCCTAATCATCAGCCTGCCTATGCTCTTAACCTGAATAATATCAATTTACGTTCAGGAACTGTGCTGCCCACACCATCTCCTCCCATAATCTCATAATTTCCATCTGAGGAGACTGACCAAGAAGAAGATACCAATGACCAATCCCAACCAAATGAGTCAGTTCAGATTCCATCATTACCTAAGCCATTTGATAAAGTGTCCCCTCCTTTCCCACAAAGGTTGGAAGGTGAAAATGTAAAAAAACAAGAGGAACCTACCTTTGACATCCTTGACCAGCTAAAGCATATATGTGTGAAAATTCCCTTGTTCCAAGCAATCAAAGAAGTACCTATCTATGGCAAGGCCATCAAGGAGGCATGTTTGAAGAAACTAGGGAGGAAAAAAAAAGACCCTCAAACTGCCCATGTCATAGGCCAACTCTCTGACTTAATGCTAAGGAAGCTTAGCATCCCAAAATATTTAGATCCAGGAAGTCCTGTTGTGGAGATCAATGTTAATGGGTTGCAAATTAAGAATGCTTTAGTAGATCTTGGTGCAGCTATCAATGTCATGACAAAGGACCTGGTTGTAAAACTTAATATTTCAGACCTAAGGGCTACACCTACAATATTACAGCTTGTTCATAGCTCGACTGTCAAACCTGATGGGGTAGTTGAAGACCTGGTAGTCACCTTGGATTCCTGGGAGTACCCTACTGACTTTATGGTCTTATCTCCAAAGGCATCATTGGGGGGATACTCTGTCATACTAGGAAGGCCTTAGTTGGCTACTGTTGATACTTGCATTGGTTGTAGGTCAGGTAACATGACAATATATGATGGATATAGCAAAAAGAAGCTTACCCTCTATTCTCCAGCCCTGCCCCAACTTGAGTCTAGAGAGGTTGTTTGGCTAGATTTGGGAGAAGAGGAGGAAGTGAACTCTGTGGCCAATTTAATGATGATTACCAGAGAGCCTTTCATTGCACAACAAGAAGAAGAATATATATTGTCCAATATCTTGTTGAATAACTATGGTACTAAATACTTTCATTGTGAAAAAAATCCATGTTCCTTGCAGACTATTCTTCTTCCGTCTACATCAGCTCATTATCCTATAGCAACTGATTGCTTACACACCTTACTACCCCATGAGGTAAACATGTCATTTATGTCTGAAGTATCTATGGTAGACTTAACCTCCCAAGTTGAGGTAGCTACAGGAAAAACCTTGAGCATTAATAAAAACCTCACTAGTGAGCAACAAGAATCTATGATCAAAATGCTTACCAATTATAAGTTAGCTTTTTCTTGGGAATATGGTGACATGAAGGGTTTAGACCCAAAACTCTGTACACATCACATATACATTAACAATGATTTTAGACCTGTCAGGTAGCCTCAAAGAAGAATCAATCCAGCTTTGAGAGAAATTGTTAAAGAAGAATTACAGAAAATGTTAACAGCTGGCTTTATCTACCCAATCTTGGATAGTCAGTGGGTTTCCCCATTGGTTATTGTTCCTAAGAAAGGAGGAAAATGGAGGGTATGTGTAGATTATAGAGAGCTCAACTTGGCAACAAAGAAAGATTACTTTCCTCTTCCGTTCATTGATCAAGTTCTAGATAATTTAGCCAGGAAAAAGTACTTCTCATTCTTAGATGGCTTCAGTAGGTACAATCAAATTAAGATTGCTCCTGAGGATCAAGAAAAGACTACTTTTACATGCCCTTGGGGAATGTTTTCCTATTCAATTTTTCCTTTTGGTCTCTACAATGCACCTGCAACTTTCCAGAGGGCAGTCATAAGTATCTTCTCAGACATCTCATATGATTGCATGGAAATATATATGGATGACTTTACTACTTATGGTACAACATTTGAGGAAGCTCAATCCAATTTGGAGAAAGTACTACAGAGATATGAAGATCACAACCTATCTCTGAATAGTCAAAAATGCTTCATGATGATGCAGGAGGGAATAGTACTTGGTCACCATATTTCTGCTGCAGGAATACAGGTTGATCCTACTAAGATTGAGGTCATCTCTAATTTACCCTTTCCTGCCAAGTAGAAAGAATTAAGGAGATTTCTTAGCCATGCTAGATACTACAGAAGATTCATCAAGGACTTTAGCCAAACAGCAGGCCCCTTATACAGTCTGTTGAAAAAAGATGCAGATTTTTCTTGGACCGAGGAATGTGAAAACACATTCCTTGATTTAAAAGTCACCCTTACACAGAAACCTGTTCTGAAAGGACCTGATTGGTCACTTCCATTTCATATTCATACTGATGCATCGGATTATGCCATTGGAGCAGTGTTAGGGCAGAAGGATGGATCAACAAAACATGCACTCTACTATATAAGCAAAAATCTGCAAGGGGCTGAATTCAACTACACTGTTACAGAAAAAGAAATGTTGGAAATCATCTATGCTCTCAATAAATTCAGTCATTACATCACTAGTTATTAGATATTTTTCCACACTGATCATGCAACAATTCGGTATCTCATGAAAAAAAGCTCAATATCTGGGAGACTGGCAAGATGGTTATTGTTGATGCAAGAATTTGGCATTACAATTGTGGACAAGCCAGGAAAAGCTAATGTGGTTGTTGATTTCCTTTCTAGAATTCAAAGGCAAGATGACTCTACACTTATTGAAGACTCCTTTCCTGATGAGCACCTATTTGCAATCAAATTTATTCACCCATGGTATGTAGATATAGGAAATTATCTGACCACAGGAAAAACTCCTCCTCAATTCTCCCCTAAGGAAAAAAGATTATTAGCAGAGAAAAGCTTTAACTTTTCTTGGATTATAGATTGCATGTTTTATACAGGGTCAAATCAAGTTATGAGGAGATGTGTACAAGAGGAGGGCACTCATGATATACTACATGCAAGCCATGATGAGCCGTGTGGTGGAAATTTTGCTGCCAAAAGAACAGCAATGAAAATTTTAAATATTGGCTACTATTGGCCAACTCTGCATAGAGACGTAGCCAAATATACCAGGAGATGTGACATATGCCAAAGGATGGGAAGACCAACTCGATTTGATGAGATGCCTCTATTTCCACAAGTTGTCGTTGCACCCTTCGACAAATGGGGACTAGATTTTGTAGGACCAATTGATCCACCTTCCAATGGTAAGTCCTACATCCTTGTATGCACAGATTATGTGACAAAATGGGTTGAGGCTAAACCTATGAAACATGTTAGGGAAAATAAAGTAGCTAAATTCCTCTATAGGAAAAATTCACCAGGTTTGGTGTCCCTAGGGAAATAGTGACAGATCAAGGAGCAAAATTCACTTCTACACTTATCACAACCTTAGTAAATGAATACAATATATGGCACAGGAAATCAACTCCTTATCATCCCCAGGCCAATGGCTAGGTTGAGGTCACCAATAGGGACATAGAGGCCATTTTGACTAAAACTGTAGATTTGCATAGGAAGGACTGGGCCGCAAGGTTACCAGAAGCTATATGGGCCTACCGTACTACATGGAAGACTGCTATAGGATGCACACCTTTTGAAATGGTGTATGGTAAAACAGTTGTGATGCCAATAGAATTCGAACATAAGACTCTAATAACAGCATTAGAGATGGACATGGATTTAACAAATGTACAAAAGGAAAGAGTCATGCAGCTTAATGCTCTGGATGAGCTCTGCAAGAATGCCCTGCAACACACTGAGATGACACAAAATCAGAGAATAAGGTGGCATGATAAATACATCAAGAAAAAGAAATTCAAAGCAAGAGATTGGGCTCTACTTTATGACTCACGATATAAGGACAGTCCAGGAAAACTACAAACTAAATGGTTGGGTCCCTATGAGATAGAAAAGGTATTCACCAATGGTGTTGTTCAATTAAGGACCATTGATGAGGTCCGATTCAAGCTGCTAGTTAATGGGCATCGCCTCAAACTCTATTCTAAACCCATTGACAAGGAAACATTTATGAGACAGTTCAAAATTGAGCAGGATAGCAGCGATCCTGCAGCCAAAGGAATTGAGCCTCAGCTCAAATTCTCAAGCCATGCATAAACGTGCATACCAAATCATAATAAAGGGGTTATCTAATAAGATCCCAATTCCATTCATTCACTTCATCCACAATCCGTACTCACTCTCTTTCTTCCACATCATCCACCTGTCATTTTCCATATCATCCACGTTTCTCCGTGTCATGTATTGCAATGAAGAAGGAGGCCACATCAAATAATTATGGTGATTCTCTCCAGGTACACTCCACTTCACTTTAAGATTGCTTCAGTTACTTTATTTATTGCATTTAATTTAGTATTAATTAACGTGAATAATTTTCTATATGGTTGCCATTTCCTTCGGCTCATTCGCATGATTGAGCACGTTTTTCTATGATATTATTTCGCCACATCCTTATTCTCGCCACCATAAGCTTGTCCCATCGTTGTCAAGAACCCTCAAACAGCCTTTCCTTCCTGCAATAATGAACCTACATGTATTCCGTTTATCCATGATTACTCTCTCCCTAAAAGATTGTATGATCATGTTGTTTTCCCTATTTTTTTGTCACTTTTGAAAAGAGGTTCAAAAGTTTTGGTTGAGGGGAGGGACAGAGTGTTGTAAAATTGTAGAAGGGTTCATTAATTGGGTTGC
This sequence comes from Sequoia sempervirens, assembly GCA_007258455.2. Lineage (NCBI taxonomy): Eukaryota > Viridiplantae > Streptophyta > Pinopsida > Cupressales > Cupressaceae > Sequoia > Sequoia sempervirens. Next base: position 426,900,190 of record VDFB02000015.1, read on the forward strand.
AAGAAGTTTTGTAGAAGGGTTCATTAATTGGGTTACAAGAAGTTTAGTTGGAAAAGCCAGGTGAGCATTGCTTAACGCATTTGATTACAAAAAGAAATGGGAGGTCAGTCGATTCGGCATGAGCCTACAGACCATAGCATCCTGCTACAAGATGTGTTGCATGTACCATTATTCAGGAAAAATGGATGGCTCAATTACTTCCTGAAGCTCGGGACTTTTAATACAGACATTGCAGAGGAATTCACAAGGACATTTCATGATGGGGAAGCAAAAGTTAGAGGCATAATAGTCAATGCATCAATTGATAGAATTGCTAAGGTAACATGATTACCTCAAGTCGGGGAACCATTTCCTAGAGGAAGAGATGCAAGAAGCGCTAGGGTTGAGTTCACTCGGCCAAATGACCCTCCTCTATGGGTAGATAAGCAAGGTGTGCAAAGAATGAGTCTTCCACAAGACTGGGTGTCACGGGTAGGGTATATCATCAAATACATAACCTGTGAAGGTAGTTTTCAGTCCTGCATTCTCATCACTTCAAACTTTTTTCTCATTTGCACCATGGATTGTTGATGAATATTCCTGACTTTCTTTATAATTTTCTATCCAATAGTGCTGTTGAATTTAAAAAGGGTAGGGTTAACTCTATATCTCACCACTTCCTTATTAAATTACTTGTTGAAAAATCCATTCAAGACGCATCAGGAATGACCTGGGAGGAATTCACGATCCAATTCAACCCTAAAATTCAAAATGTAGGACCTGGGGGTGAACCTCTTACATTTAAACAACGAACCTCACAGTCTGTAGGCCAAACCTCTACTGTTATGTCCTCTCCTTAGGAATCATCTGATTCATAGGATGATGTTCCTCTTTCTGAAAGAACTTCCAAGCAGCCGGCACAAGGTCCTATCAAAATTCATGAGCCGTCTCCCAAGGATAGGAAAGGGAAGTCACCTATTGTAGCAACCCCTGAACCTACAAAAAGAAAGAAAAAGGAGAACTTATCTGTTCCTGCAGCAAAACCTTCCAAAAAGCATAAAATAGTTCCTACTTCCATAAGAAGGAGCTCTAGGCTCCATAACCAAGTAGCCCGCCAAACACTTAATACTACTCCTGCCACACCGCCTTCAGATCCTTCCAGTCCTAAACTGAGAGAAGAAGAACCTGTTATCAAGGAGGTTGTGAGTACATCTGAAGGGGCTGGCCTGAATAAGTTGGTTGCCATTGGAGAGCAGCTACAGGAAGATATGGAATGTGATGAGAAGGAGGAAGAGCTAATTATGTTTCCATCAAAAGAAGAGCAAGGTAAGGTGGATGTGTTTGAAGAAGTACAAGAGACACCTGCAGTGTGCTATAATCATATACCACCACTCCATGTCACAAACTTTGCTGCAGGAATGGCATGTTTTCAAGAACTTCGGCAACAGTAGACTGCCTCTGCACTTGAAATTGAGAGACTACAAAGGATAATCCAGAATAAGAATCTGGAAATTGCTAACTTGAATGACACTGTCAACTAGATGGTAGAGTTGGTTCCACAACTGATGCAATGTCGTGTACCTTCACCTGTCTACGCAATGTATCTCAAGGAGCTATATTTGAACTTCCAACTAATTAGATTCTGGAAGGGTAAGAATCCTTCTTTGGATACCCCTAAGGAATTTTATGAAGCATACAGGGATTCACCTCTACACATTAGGAACCTCCTATGTGAATTTTATCTGCACAATTTGGTTGTATCCCAGGATAAGGAATGGAATCCCTTATGTTATGTCGGTGATATTCATATCAACGCTCTAATCTCCTGGATCACCAATGAAATAAGCAGGGGAGAACAATTTGATAGCCATATGCATGATGAAGTAAATATGCCATTGTCTATAAGAAATGAATCTAGTAATAGAATGGGCATTTACTTTGATTGGAAGAAATTATGGAGAGATGAAAGAGTCAGGACACTGATTGAGCCTCTAAGACAAGAGGTATTTTCTCAATACTCCCAAATTATAAATAGTGATTTTAATGCTGCAACCTTGCACATTCAAAACAGATGGGAGCATCTTTCATTTCAATTAAAGAAAGCAGAACCACATACTCCCAATACCTTGTATGCAGCAACCAGAAGGGCAGAGAGGTACATGAGGAATGCTAGAACAAAGAAGGAGAATTGGTTGCCCTTAGTTATGCAGCCGCCTATTCTCCTATGGCCATTATTGGCTATATAGGGGGATAACAACACTTATAACAGAAGTTCTGAAGATAATAGATGGCAAAGGCTGGAGGCAATGTGAGCTCACTTTTGGAGTTTCCAGAATGGTGAATGTGGATAGCAACTGATTGCAGATCTGAGAGAGTTTGCCAGAAGAAAGAATGCTAGACTTGCTGAAGGGTCCAACAAGAAGTTGGTTGAGGGGAGTGATGAGCCAAGTCTTTGGCACATTTTGATCATACTTTTATAAATACTTTGCTATTTTTATTATGCTAAAAAAAATATTCAGTCTGTTTATGGGATGATATAGACCTTTTCATGACTTAAATATGATGAGTATATTGTGATAAGAAGTCCCATGATTATTACCTTTAATGTTTTATTAGTCTAATAAATACTTTATGGTTTTGTGTGATCATAAACCTTCCTGCAGCCTCCACTACCAAAACTTCCTGCAGCCATATCTGAAACAATGTTTTCCTTAGTTTAATACTTAATTAATGAATGAATAAAGTAATGGATTGTCTTAAAGGATGAATGTGTTGAGCTAACCTTCTTCCTCAGCAAAAGATGGCGAGATATTTTGTAGGTACCATGATTGAAGGAAAGGAATTCAATTTCCACTTGAAGAATTGAAGACCAAATCCCTAAAGACTGGTTCAACAGCAAAAGATGAGGAGATAGTTTCAACTCATCCGCCATGCAGGGAGAGTGTTTCGGAAATCTAGGCCAGTCATCTTGGTGGTGCATGAATCCAGGATGATGGCACTTTAAGACTACTCAACTAATTTGACTTAGTTCTTCATTGTCATTCACCTCTTTACTTAAGTTAGTTAAATGTAATAAATGCCTCCCATTTTATAAGGGAAGGTTGGTTAGTAGTTAGGATCAGTTTTCAATAAATAGCCCATTCTCCTTCAGAGAAGGGGCTGGAAAAAATCGCTTTTGTAATACAATTTTAGTTTTAAAAATTCAGCCAAGAGATTGTGCCATGTACTTGTTTGCACTAAATCAATAAAGCTTATGAAGTTTTTCGCCTAATTTGTTGTCTGCTTTTGGCACTACCTAAGGGGTCCCACTTAGGGAACTATCCATACTTTTATTCTACAAGATAGAATAGCTGCATTTTCCTTCATAGAATTTAGTGTGACTGTTCCTACAGCTGGCAGAAACACAGAGCTGTCAACTGTTCCTGCAGCCACTAGAGGCAGAATAGGTTATCTTACGATTTGTTCATTTCCAAGTAAAGTTAAACAGTAAATTTGCTTCCAGTTCTTAAATTCTAGTATAAGGAATTTTAGGAATCATGTATGTTTGGAAGGGTGATTAGTGCATATCTTATGTTGTCCTATTTCAAGTTTACGTCCTTGGGTTGATAATTAAATGAGGTTCTTTAGTAGGCATGACTGTCAATTGTGATGTTCAATCCCTGAGTAGAGGAATTCATGATTCCTAGTTATTGAGCTAATTAAAGAACACTACAGTGAGCTTACTATCGAGTATTAATGGTGACACGCTTCTCTCTCGGCCATAACACAAAGTAGATACCTAGTTGATTGTGCATTGTAATTCATTGGCTAGTGGAAAAAATATTAGAAGCTGGAGAAATTGCGAGCCAAGCTCCAAAAGTTATCAGTAACCAGATTGACATTGCTTTCACCTAGGTAAGAAAAACTAACATCTCCTTCTAATTGAAGTAGTGAGGTGAATACCCTGGAAATTTGGTAGGAAAATTAGGGTAATTAGCAATTTATTCATTTCTGGTAGTTTCAATTTGGTGATTGAGCATTGTCTAAATTGTGAAGAAAGGGTATCCTATTCAAGAGTAGTGTTTTGTCCTATCATAATTGTGAAGGGTTTTATTTGGTCGTAAGAAATTGTAAACCCTAGTTCCATTTGCATTACAAGCATGAGTGACCCAAAGCCTACTGAATCTAGTGTTAGACCAAAAAGGAAATCAAAATAGAAGAGGGTTAAAAGACTTAAAACTTAGCATGCTTTAGCTGAAATTAACCCTAAGCCAGTGAGTGTGTCTAACCCTTCGCCAAGTACTCTTGCAACGTCCACTAGGTCTAGGAGTGCAAAGAAAGAAACAAAAGAAATTATGCAAGAGGCCTCTGGAGGTGTCAAAGAAGGAGGGTCACAAATTGGTAAAAGGCCCATAGGAAAAGTTGTTGTGACCACTATGTTAATTGATAATACTAGTCAAATTGGTGAAAATCCCCAACCCCAGAGTGGATGGAAATTGTTTTGGTATGCTTTCAATAGGAAAAATTCTAGTAAGCCTGCATGCTATTTATGGAGGTTGAACCTTGGAAGGTTGGTGGTTTTGAATGTGTTTGTAGAAGTTGATTTAATGATGGAGCTAGCAAGGCACTATAACCCTACTGACAGGACAATCAGAAGTGAGAATGGTGATATAATTCTAGAGGTGACAAAGGGTAAGATGATAGATGTATTTGGGTTAAATCCCAATTACACCACAAAGTTCAGACGAGCTGACTTGTATGCTGAATATAAAAAGAGAAAATTTGCATTCAAAGAAGTACTGCTTGTGCGACACAGAAGGGAAAGATTTACTGGTAAGGATGTTGAGCCTTTTGAGTGTGAATAATTTGAAGATTATTTCAAAAACACTTATTATTGTTTAAATCAAGTACTGGCTTGGGATTTTGAAGTTAGGATAGCTCTTGATTTGCTAGTGATGGTGGTAGATATACAAGACTATAATTGAAATACTGGTTTTGATTATGCTAACTTTGTTGTTGAAAAAATGCATGAGGACTTTCTCAATTTGAGAAAGGAGGTGATCACTTTGTATTTTCCCCATTACTCTTTATTGGCACATATGCTCTTATGGGAAGGTGATTATGAGTGGAAAAAGAAATTAAATCTAAAGATTTAGGACAATGAGAATAATACTATCCCTATACAAATGTGGACATACATTTGGGATCAAGATTGCTCTCCAATTCCAACTACTTCTTGTTTGCCAATGTTTTAAGATATGGTATCTTAGAGTCATTGGGTGTGGCACCTAGATTCATACTTTCTCTAGAAATCAAAAGTCTTATGCACCCAAAGGATGTACTAGGTTCTAAAGAAAAACATAATTAAGGATGTACTAGGTTCTAAAGAAAAACATAATTGGGCTAACTAGTTTCTACATTTTGAATACACTTTGATTAGGGCTTATGGAGCTAAGGTGGAACCTCATTGTCTACCCTTTTATGTCTCAGATAGGTTTGCTTTCATGGAGATCATGTGGAAAATTGATGTCATGGATTATGAAATGTTTAGAAAAAGCATAAAGGGCACTATAATACATCCCCAATATACTTTTTCTTATTTCAAGATCACTGCCCCTGAGGGGTATAAAAAGTTTGGCATTATGGTAAATAATCTCAGAATGCCTATCGATGAGATTAGATTTTTTGATCCAAAAGGTTTTGTTGTAAGAAGAGGAATACAAAAGGGCTTAGGAATCATACATCATGAATTTTATTATAGAGATGATGTATTGAGAAATCTGACAAGTGATGAGGATGTCATGGCTAGGAAAAGAGAATGGACGGCTATGACAAAGCTTGAGGAGAAGATTATGAAAAGGAATGCTTTCTACATCAGTCCATACAATGTAATTGCAAACCCCTTGGAGAAGGCCTTTACTATGATAAGGGATTGTCAATCCAGTGAGTTTAAGGTGAAGGTAAAGGAGGTTGTAGACAAAGCCCAAGTCCTCTTAGAACAACAATGACAACAACAAGATATGGATATCCCAGAACATCCTGTAGATGTTCAAGAAGTCAAGGAGGAACAAATGGAAAAACATGTGCCAGAAAATGAGGAGGTGGAGCAAAAATTTCCCTTTCCTCATATTGAAGAAACTCACAGTTCAGATGTTCCTCCTAACAGGATTGTCAAGTGGCAGTATGACAGAGAAAATGATAATGATCCCATGACTAGGGAGTGTGATGAGTTTTTGGTTGATGATAAATTTGTGCAAACCAAAGAATTTTAGGAGTTTATGATTCAATAGTGGAGTGAGGAAATAAAAGAGAGACTTGAATCAACCCGAGTCAATGCTAACCCTTCTCATCAGGAGGAAGCTAAGAAAGCAGAGGAAGAGAAAATTAGGGCTGAAATTGTAGCTATTACTTCCACTAAGGCTTGAAGAATTGTTAAAGATAGTGGAATCATGTTGTTACCAAGATGTACTATCACTATTTCCATAGCATATGATGTAGTTAGGAGAGATCCTCAAGCTTTGATATCTAAAGATTAGTTTGAGGATAAAGTATTTGGTTCTGGATATAGTCCAAAGCTGCATACCCTTGCAATTTGGTCTATGGCACCTAATACTAGTAAACATGAGGTTGCTAGGCCTATTGAAGAAGTTATTGGTTCACTAGTGGTTAAGAGATCTATTGTCATAACTCCTATCTAGGCAGTTGAGTTAACTGCACATGTTGCAATGCTTAGTGTGGATACTACACATATTTCTCATAAAAAATATGAATCCTTGGTTAAGGAATATAATAAGGCCTTGAATGAGCTGAATCAAATGAGAGGCCACTTTTCAGGCTACTCAGAAAACAAAGACTCAACCTTCTTATTCTTCTTCATTTGATATGTCTACACAAGATAGGGAAATTTTGGCCCTAAGAATTGATGATTTGAAAGAAAAGTTGACTACTGAGAAGGAAAATGTCAAGCAAGCCAAACTGGAAATAGTTAGGGTGGCCAATGAATTTTTTGAAGATGTGTTGAGGTATAGGGTGACCAAGTTGGTCCACAGGGCTAATGATGTATGGTCCACGTATAAGAATATTCATGAGGCAAATACAAAGTATCTGCAAGTATAGGAGGCCTTTAGGAATGAATGGAATAATTGGATTGCTAGGGTAAATGCTTTGAAAGAAATGATGCCAAAAATGAATGAGGACCCCAAGGCACCCACAAATATTCCTGACATCTTGAAAACTATTAACTCAATAAATGAGATAACTACTTTCCATGGAAAGTTAGGTATACAGCTCCTGAGTAAGTTGAAAATATTCAAGGAGATGGAGGAATGTGGAATGCCTCAAATATTGAGTCCAAAAGGTGAACTACATCCATTTGACACTTGGAAGACAAATTTCAGAGGAATGTTGGGAGTGGCTATGATGACCTTGTCTGTCATTGATTACATCTTGTTCAATTCAAATATTGACACAATGGTGGAAATTGAATAAAAAATGGATATGTTTGTTAAGGAGGCTAGGATTTTAATTGATGCAAGGTATTCTCATTACATTACCAAGGTGCAGGATTTGTTGAATATTAAATTTCCCATTGAGGAGGAATACAACACTTGGTTAGAGAAATACACAGAGTGAATCTGTGTGAGGATTAGTGAATGAGGAGAATAATGGACAAGAGAGGAATAATACATAGCCTAAATGCAATACAAATTAGGATTTTGGTGTAACATGGTAGAATATTATTCTCTCCTTAATTTAAAATGAATAGCACATGGTGCTAATGTGGATTAACAAATTTTGACTTTATTCTGCTTTCCTTGTCTTGCTTCTTAAGTTTTGTTGTTTTGATTCTCCCACAGTTGGCATTTTGAACACATGGGGAATATCTTGTAACTGTTGTAACAAACTAATGATGTTTTTGAGGTGGGACCTATTTTCCACAAAGAGTTGAGGTTAATTTGCCTCATGTTTATTTTCTCCACCTAAAGAATCAAGTGTAACTGAAAGAGGAATATTGTTGCAAGCGGTCCAATGGGATCATGACATGTGTGCTATCTGGTTTGAGGCTTGTTTGCTCCTTCATCTCTATAAGAAGGAATTCAGGACCAGTAGTAGGAGAGTTGAATTTTTTTTTAGTTAATATTTTTAGTTTGTCAAGATAATATGAAGCAAGTTTTAGAGTCTTTGTTTTAAGTTTCTTTCGGAGTTCATACTTATGCATGTAAGACTGATAATGATATAGAATTTATAATACAGAGTAATATCGATTTCATGGTGATTGTCTCTCCTTGTATGTGTATTATGAGTTATGATTGAAAGTAATCAAGGATTTCTTTCATTTGTCTCTGTCATTACCTGATGGATGTTTACTTTCATGCTTGCTTATTGATTCAATGAATTAACGTAAATGCTTGTATGAGATTGATGACTTATAAGAACTGTGTGCTAGGATATCAGTAAGAAGTGATAATCAAGAATGTCACAGAGGAATGTTGTAATGCAAGATTTCTTGAGGTTATAGGTGCTATCGTCTAAATTGTTATTAGGTTATATGGAATGGTATTGACTCCTTTCTTGGGATAAAGACACTGGTTCATGCAGAGTATTTGTGTTACACTTACAGTGTTGATTCAGTAACTACTCAATCTTTAAATCATAAAATTTCAAGGGAATACTATTGTTGTTGTTTTGTGTTCGAATTCTAATCTCTCATACTCAATACATATAACATTGATACATAAGTTTCCAACTTATTTGATGCATATTATTGAGTGGTTCTATGAGAGATATTTATTGTTGACAATGTATTTGATTTTAGTTGTGTTAATTATTTAAGTATACACTATGGGATCACCCTCTTGGGTTTCACAGAGCCTAAAGAGTAGGAATAGAATTTTAGCAACCTTTATTCATTCGTTGGCCAATCCCTTTAGAAATACTGATAATTGGAAATGGTGAAATCTATAGGTATTTCTAGAGATCAGTCTGGTTCTTAAAAAATAACCAACAACAAGTCGGCCAAAGATCAAACAACAACATGAAACATGTAGAAGGAAAGCCCTAAAATGAACTACACACAACACCAGGAAGAGGGACATGCCTTGCAGATCCCAAAACACACTTAAGCTGGTCCTATACACTCTTCACGGTTTCACTCTTCAATGAACATCATATGCACACTTCACAAATTTAAATTAGGTTGGCCTTAAGCAAGAAAATATGAAGCTTGTAGCATGTCGGCCATTAAAACTTGGTGATACTCATGAAAGATTAAAAAATTACTTGCAGTTCTCCTAGATGAATCAACATGCCCATGCAACATATCCAAACACTTCATAGACTCTACACAAAATTTAACACATGTCACACACCTTCAACCTATCTCAATCGCCCAAGAAAAAGCATAACTGAACAACACCTTCATTTCAGACCACATATTGTTCCAGAGAAACTAGAAAACCTTAGGGAGAAACAAGAAACATCAAAATATCTTCAAGATCATTCTCCAACAACCAATTCACTACTTCATACAACAAGTTGGTGCAAGCCAACAGACACTAAAACTAGCCACCAGACAATATTGTCATACACTCAATCACTTACAAATTTCTCTACGGAGGGACAAATGATATGAAAATTTGGATATAGCACCTTCACAACACACTGATTTTAACTTTTGAATTGCATGACTATATCTACAAACATGGAGGAATGTAGATCCAAAATTTGCACCACTGTGAACATCCTCATAGAAACAAGACTATCTTCAAACTATCATTCACAAAACACCTTTCCTATAATCCAAACAATGTGAAACTTGAATCACACATGCCTCGATGACATATGAAGCTAACTTCCAAACCGCAAGAGCACAACATCACCAGCAGAGAAATGCATAGCATCTCTCAAAGACTCTAGCAATCAAATAGCCAATATAGAACACAAGCAACAAAACTGCAACCAAATTTTGACATTAAGAGCAACCAAACTCACACTTTACTTATACTTCTGACATCAATGACAACTAGAATGCAACAATCTCCCCCTTTGACATTGATGGAAAAACCAAGCTGACATGCACTCTTCTCCCCCTTTGACATCAAGGACAAAGGCTAATTTCCTCTTCTACTTTAACTTCTCCCCCTTAGGAGACAAGATCTCCCCCTAAGGAAAGCAAAGAATACTCTCCTTGTTGAAACAACTTACATGCTCCCCCTGTCAACAACCATCACTACCATCTCCCCCTGAGAGGTAGCCACCATCACTCTAGGAATAAAGATATGGCATGAATTACTCCCCCTAGATAGATGCACGAACTATGCATCTAGCAAGGAGGGAAAATTACCCCTAAATTTTATTGGATATACTCAAAAGTAACCTTTGCAAGAGCCTTTGTGAAAATGTCTACAATTTGATCCTTTTTAGGTACATAATCCAACTTGACTTCTTTATCTACAACCTTCTCTCTTAGAAAGTGACACTCGATTGATATGTGCTTAGTTCTAGAATGCATTAGTGGATTCTTATAAATATTGTTGGTGTGAATAAATGTCTTGTACCTAGTTAATTCACTTATTAGGTAATTAGGGGACATATTCACATGTTAAGTTTAATTAGGTCATAATATTCTTTCTAGAAGACTTAGTTGTCATGTCTAGATTTTTTCATTTTCTAGGTAGCTATGATAAGTTGTCTCATATCATAAGATTAATAAGATTAAGACACTTGTAATAATCTTATGAAATATTATGTCTCACTTTGGCTATATAACCAAGTGGTCTCATATGTAAATCACATTGAACTTTCTAGGATAATCAATTCCATTGCAATCTTGAGCATTGAATATTGATCTCTTTGTGCTTTTTATTTGGCCTCTAGATCTTGGGTATCTACATAGCCAACTCTAACATGGTATCAGAGCGGGTTGGGTTCCATTGGATAGTATTTTTGGAGAGATCTTGGTAGATCTTGAAAAGTTGAGTATGCTCTTCTCTTGCATCATATGATGACCTATAGAATCAGAAAAAAATTGAAACCAGATTTGGTTTTTTTTCTTTATGGATTTGTATCGCAAGTTGATTTGGAGCATGTTAGTGCAAATATAAGCTCACTATTAAGTTTATATTTTCCAATAAATTCATATCTAGCTTTTATTTCACTCAATTTGGCCATTGTATGATGTAGTTACAAATTGGGGTTTGAAGCTTAAAATTGGTGAACATTTTATTGAAGAAATTATAGCCGAAATGGATGTTTCCATTGTATTTAGATGGCCCAAAAACCCCTATTTTCATATAAAATTTATCCATTTTAGATTAATTTTATTTTTGGAAAAATTTTATTTTGCTAGAAGGGTCGTCACTACAAACTAAATTCAGCATTTTTTTTCAAAAATTTATAACTTTTGATCAAGAAGTCAAATATTTGTAAACAAGATATCGTTGGAAAGTTGGTTTTGTGTAATTTTTATTGGTTTAGGTTTTGTTATTAGATCTAACTACTGGTGAAAGTTATTGTTGTTTCAATTCAGATCTCCCATTTGGACTTTCGAGCTCATAAATTTTTTCTTGTTTATCCAATTTTTGTGATTCTTGTGGCATTGCAAAGGTATTGAAGAGCTCTACAATTTTATATCTAATATTTTTTTCCAAATTTAACCCCAAGTATCTTTTATTCATATTTTTGCATATTTGCATTTTTGTTGATAATTTGGACATACTAGCACTTGGAGAAGTTTTTGTCCTTTTGGGAAGGCTTCATCAATCTAACTCATATTGAGAAAGTGTAATTTTAGATTTTGGATCTCATTTTGAGATATTGTTGTAATTTTCCATCTTTGACCTATCTTGGCATTCTAAATACACTAAATATAAAGTGCCAAATCATATATTGCTAGGGGGATTCTTGATTGAGTGACTTGGGGGGGGGGGGTGGTCTCTTTGTTCATTATTTTGTTATGTTTTCTTGTGCTCTTCTTTTCCATGGATCATTCTAACGTTCCTTTTCTTACATCATATAACTATTCAACATGGCATCAAAATGTATGGAGTATTCTAATGACTGAAGGCCACTCTCTATATGTTGAAAATAAGGTATCTAAACCTACAAATGTAGATAAAAAGATAAAATGGATGATTGAATATACCAAAGCTCTTTGGGTGTCTTCGTAGACTTGTTTATAAATATTTTTTGTTTCAAATTGAACCATGTAAAAAATCTCATGTAGCTTGGAACAACTTGAAAACATTGTATGGTACTATAGATGAAGTAAGAGGCTATCAAATTGATGATGAATTAACGATCCTTGATCCTAATAAATTTGACAACATCTAAGACTACATCACTAAGGTTAATGATCTAAGAGAGAAATGTAAAGAATGTGGAATTGATAAGAAGGACATTTAGTTGGTCTACAGTACATTGAAAAAACTTGGTCCTAATTATGCTTCTTTTGTTTCTAGATTTCATACTCATAGATTGACTATGGGGTCTGCATAGACTACACCTTCATTTGCATCATTTTCTAAGATGATCTTAATGGGTCTCATCAAGAATTTTAAATCTCGGGCATTGTTGGTTAGTCAAGTGAAAGAATTAGAATCAGATAAGAAACCAAAGAAAGCAAAGAATAATCCACATTCAGATCAAGTAAAGAATAAATCCTCTTCCATAGAGAAATCATCTGAGAAGGAGAAGACAACTTGTTCATATTGCAAGAATCTTGGATATGATGAACATTCTTTTTATAAGAAGGATATTGATGAATTGAAACATCTTCTCAAAAAGAATTAGATTGATTTTCCTTCCAAAATGTCTGAGTCACCTTCTTCTTCTTCAACAGAGTCTAATAAGGACAAATGCCATGCTGGTTTGGCTTCTACATTAGGAAACAAAGGGAAAGCTTTTTGTGCTTCTATAGGTCTTGGATCGGGGAGATGGTTTCTAGATTCAAAAGCATCTCATCGTATGGCATCTTCACATTCTATATTCTCTTCTTTTGAGCCTTGTGTTTTGTATCATATTTTGATGGGAAACAATACATACATGAGTGTAATTGGGAAGGGATCTATTGATGTTGGGGAGGGAACTTTCAAAGATGTTTTGTGTGTACCTCATTTTTCAAACAATCTTCTTTCCATACATCAGATTATAAATGGTGGAGATAGGAGGACTGTGGAATTCACTCCTAATTTAGTTATCATTAGAGACTTGGAGAGTAGAGAGATTATTGCTACTAGGATGGTTGATAATTCATCTTAGTTGTATACCTTTGCATATTTTTCTTATGATGATGACATTGTTCCTTTGGTTGTTGATAGCACTTATAGTGTGAACTATGATTCAAATGAGACATTTGGCTACTTGAACTTGGGAGTTCTCACATCAGATCCAGTTATTGATACTTGCATTTCATCTCCTCCATCTACTATTGTGTTGGATGATACTTTTGTTGCTACGAATATGGCCTCTTGTGATTCAGTATAGCAAGATCTTCATAGTCTTCCAACTACATCTACTTCAGATGCATACTTGACAGACATTGGTGGGTTGTTTGTTCAGTCTCACATTTCAGATTTGGGAGAAACCATTGATTGCATACATATTCTCTTTTATGGAGATGATCCTTCTCCAACTATTGCAAGGGAATACTCTAACCCTCTTGTTTATTCTCTGCATGATCATTCTTTACAGTTCGACATGAGTGTAGATAATTTTGGACAACATTTGGAAGAAGCTTCTTTATCTTTAGAGGAGGCATCTTTGTCTTTGTATTGTGCTCTACATTAGTCTCTAGGAGATTATGGATTGACATCTTCAGCTATGTGGCCAAGAATGCCTATTTGGAGTGTGTCATCCTTCAGTACTGACATGGAGACACTTGAGCATCCTTTAGAGACATCACACATTATTCATCTTCCCACATCTTCCTTTTAAGAACGAGAAGAAATCTTGCATATCTTCTTGGTTCTGTTTCTTCCTAAGGGGAGGAACATTGTTCAGTGATATTGACTCATCTTCAACATTCAATGTTGAGCTTCTACCATTGCAATAGAATCACCATTGAGGGGGTTGCATGGTCTCTCTTCTTCTTCTCTCTTATGCGGGGGTCCTTTTCCTAATATGGGGTTTTGGCCTTCTCATTGTTCATTGAGATATTTTTTGTATTTCATCTCTCTTTTGGGGATGAGTTTTGTCCCACTGGGTTTTCTCCTTTTCTCAATTTGTGAGAGATTGCATTTGCATTTGTACATGGATACCTAACATGGCCTAGTATTCAAGACCCATCCTTTCATATTTGCATCATTTGTATAATAATATACTCCCTAAGTTGCACTTAAGGGGGGATTTGGTGTGAATAAATTTCTTGTACCTAGTTAGTTCACTTACTAGGTAATTAGGAGACATATTCACATGTTAAGTTTACTTAGGTCCTAAGATTCTTTCTAGAATACTTAGTTGTCATGTCTATATTTTTTTATTTCCTAGGTAGCTATGATAAGTTGTCTCATATAATAAGATTAAGACACTTTTCATAATCTTATGACATATTATGTCTCACCTTGGCTATATAACTAGGTGGTCTCATATGTAAATCACATTGAACTTTCAGGAATAATCAATTCCATTGTAATCTTGAGCATTGCATATTGATCGATTTTTGCTTTCCATTTAGCCTCTAGATCTTAGGTATCTACATATCCAACTCTAACAAATATTGATAGCTATTGTATTATCACACAAAATAGGAATAGGCTCATCATACTGTATCTTGATATCCTTCAATGTTTGCTTCATCCACAACACTTGTGTACAATAAGATGATACAACAATATACTTTTCTTCTACAATGGACAAGAATATTGAATCTTGCTTCTTACTATGCCATGAAACCAATCTACTTTCTAAAAATAAAGCACCACCACTTGTACTTCTTCTATCATCCACACATCCAACCCAATCAGCATCAGTGTAAGGACTTAGATCAAAGTTATTACCTTTTGGATACCATAATCCATAATCAGAGTACTCTTCAAATATCTAAAGATTCTTTTGACTTCCTTCTCATAATTTTATTTAGGATTATCTTGAAACTAAAGATACAACATGCATGATATCAGGTCTTGAAGCAGTTAAATACAATAGGCTTCCAATCATAGATTTTTATAGCTTCTTATCAGCCAAGGGAGACTCATCATCTTTACTCAAATGGCAATCAGTAACCATGGGAGTACTAACTGGTTTACAATCTTCCATCCCAAGCTTATTCAACATCTCCTTGACATACCATTCTTGAGAAATAAAGATACCATCATTTAGCTGAGAAATTTGAAGACCAAGAAAGAAAGATAACTCACCAATCATAGACATTTCAAATTATTTATGTATTTCTTTAGCAAACTTCTTGCACAGTTCATCATTTCCACCAAAGATAATACATCAACATAAACAAAAATTATCAAAATTCTCTCATCCTCAATATTGAAGTAAATATTACTATTTGTGGTACCTTTCTTTAATCCTTGTTGAAAAAAGTGTGTATCCAACCTTGCATACCAAGTTCTACGAGCTTGTTTGAGACCATACAATATCTTTTTGAGTATGCACACCATGTTGGGTTCTTCTGACAACTGAAATATATCAGGTTTCTCTATGTACACTTCTTCCAAATCTCCATTCAAGAAGGATAACTTGACATCCACCTAATAAACCTTGAAGTCCTTGTAGGTAGAAAAAGCAAGAAACATTCTGATAGCTTCCATCCTTGCAACTGGAGAAAAAGCCTCCTCAAAATCAATGCCTTCTACCTGTGAATAGCCTTTACAAACCAATCTTGCTTTATTTCTTACAACATCACCATGTTCATTTAACTTATTCCTAAATACCCACATAGTTCCTATCACATTCTTGTCTACAGGCCTTGGAATCAATTCCCAAGTTTTATTATTCTTAATTTGATTCAACTCTTCTTCCATTTTTTGTGCCCATCCTTCATCCTCGCTAGCATCAACAAAAAAAAAAGGTTCTACCTTTGATAAAAAAACAAAAATTAACTTGTTCACCCACCTTTGCAAGCCTTATTTTGGTCAAAAATCCTTCATTCTTGTCACAAATGATCTAATCTATTGAATGATTTCTTTGAACATACTTTGCAAGAGTCTTGCTAAGATTTTTTGGTGTTTCTTCTTTCTATTCAACATCTTCTTCTTTTTCTTCTTCATATGAGTAGGGAGGTGCACCTGATCTACAATCCTCAATTTTGTTCATATTCTAATGTAGATATTCATCAACCTTCACATTAGTGCTTTCAACTATTATTCCCAATCTTTTGTTGTAGCATTTGTAATCTTTACTCTGAGATGAATATCCTATAAATATACCTTCATTAGCCCTTGAATCAAATTTTCCCAACACATCTTCGTCTCTTCTAATATAGCATTTTCTTCCAAAAACTTTAAAATACTTGACAATTGCAAGTCTTCCATACCACATCTCATATGGAGTCTTAGTGTTTTTCAATCTCATTAATCCTTTGTTTAGAACATATACTATTGTATGAACTACTTCTCTCCAATAGACATTAGGCAATTTTCTTCCATCAACATGGTCCTTAACATCTCTTGAATAGTCCTATTCTTTCTTTCAACTACCCCATTTTGTTGAGTAGCTCTAGTAGTAGATAAATGTCTTTTTATCCCATGTTTCTATAAAAAAATCATTGAACTCATTTGATGTGAACTCACCTCCTCTATCAGACCTCAAACATTTGATCTTAACATTAATTTCATTCTCAACCATTGATTTGAAAATATTGAATCTACTAAAAACATCAAATTTATCTTTCAAGAATGTGACCCATGTCATCCTAGATAAATCATCTATAAAAAGCATAAAATACCTTTCTCCTTTTAGAATTTTTGTTATAGTAGGTCCACACAAATCAATATGTATCAACAACAAAGGTCTATAAGAATAATATTCTGCAGAATTGAAACTTATCCTTGTCAACTTGCCAAACTAACATTCCTTACACACTATACTTGTAGGCTTGACTATCTCAGGCATATCTCTTACCATGTGTAATGAGTTGATCTTCACAAGATTGTCAAAGTTAATGTGTCCCATTCTTCTATACCACAACCAACATTCACTTGCTTGTCCTAGAAGAAAAGTTATTCCATTAACATCCCTTAGACTGTATATATCACCACTTGTCCTAGATCCTTCAACAACCAATTGTCCAAACTTCTCTTTTTTGATTTCACATCCACTTTTATTGAATAGGAGATTGTAAACATTTCTTCATATTTGAATCACACTAAGAAGATTATGCCAGAGACCTTTGAAGGACATCTTCTATCCTACTTTTTCCATCAATATTGATAGAACCTTTTCCACAAATTTGTACAAAAATGTCATCACCAAGCTTGACTATGCCACCATTCCACTTCACAAGTTTGATAAACTTGCTCTTATCTCCTATCATTTGGCTGGAACAACCACTATCATTCATCCATAATTAGCCTCATATTTTTCATGAAAAGATGTACATACAACACTTGGATCTTTAGATTTATCTTCAATCTTCTTAGTAGCCAAAAGTAGGACTTTGTCTTCATTATCTGGACCACTAAATTCATCATCTTTTGCAGAGTAGGAATCTTCCATGGAGTAGAGACTCTTCTTCACCTTATTTCTTCTAGGCTCTTTACTTCTCTTATCAGAATCTTTCAAGGGACATTTTGAAGCAAAATGACCAATCTCTCCACACTTGAAACATTTGAAAGGTAGCTTACCTTTGTACTTTATGGTACCTCTTTTCAACTTACAAAATTTTCTTCCTCTTCATCAATGTCACTATCTAGATCAAATTTTCATCATATGTTTCTTTCTTACTTTCTTTGAATTTTTCTTCCTTCTTAGGACCTTCTTTGTCAAACTCTCTCATTTCAAATACAATAAGGGCACCATATAATTGATCCATTGAAACTTTATCTAGATCTAGCTTCCTTAATAGAAGATAATTTAGAGCTATAAGATTTAGGAAGAGATCTTAGTACCTTTTTGACCACAATAGATTCTTCAAGATCTTCACCAAGGCCTTTGATTGTATTGACCACTTCATCTACCCATAACACATATCCAACAATATATTCATCCTCTAACATTTTCAAGTTCTCAAACTTTTCTTTGTAGATCTACAACTTTGCCTGCTTTACTTTGATATTTCCTTCATAGATGCCACCAAGCTTATCCAAAACATTCTTTGCAAACTTGCAATGCATTACTTTTATTAGGTTAGAATCTGATAGCCCACTCAAGATAACATTATTTTCCTTTCCATTGTTTTCATAAGCCCCGATCTCAGTCAGATTAGCTGGAGGAGTAGCAGGAACAACATAATCATTTTTTGACAAATTGTCAAACACCAAACTCCAAAGAGGATAGATGGTTTCCATTTGGTATCTCTAGAAAGTGAAATTTGTTCCATCAAATTTGGTCACCTTTTGAGGTCCTTCTTTTGCCATCTTGAATCTTTCTCAAGTTGCTAAACTTCTTCTAATGAACAAGGATCTGATACCAATTGTTGAAAACACACTAGAATACTAAGAGGGGGGTGAAACCGTATTCAATCAAATCTCAAACCCTCTATAGCAAACTAAAACTTAAAATTCTCAGCACAAATAGAAACATGAAAGATGAACATAATGCAAAACACCACACAACACCAGATGTATGTGGAAAACCCCACAGGGAAAAAACCATGGTTAGAAAAGCTGATAGGAGCTACTATCCTAATCCAACCTCACAAAAAAAACACAATTACAACTTTTTTTAGAGCTACAACCCAAGGAAGCTACTACTCCTTGTAGAAATTTTTTTTCACTCCCAAGGAAGCTAAAACTCCCTGCATACTTTGTTTTAGAGCTTCAACCCAAGGAAGCAACTACTCCTTGAATTGAGAACAAACTCAAAACATATTACAACATGACAGTTCTACTATCTGAATTTGACAATGAATCTCAATCCTTTTGATGATTGTAATTTTTTTTTTTCACTTCTCTTTTGATGATTGCAATTCTACTTTGACAACTTCTCCAACTTCTTCAAAGGTATTCTCTATAGCTTATTGACTCACTACTTTCAACCTTCAAGAAGTTTTTCCTTTAGCTCACTGTCTCCATCAATTAGTTAGGCATACTTTTTGCTTCCCTTTTGTCTCAGAGATATGTTCAAATTGAATCTAGACAAGATCTACAACTTCTCCTCTTTCACTTTAAGTCACTTACATATACATCATAATGCATTACACATCCTTATTCGACTTATTAATAAAGTAAGTCCCTTAACAAATGTATGTGCTAAAGGAATAATTTCTTATGTCAATTTCAACACTCATGATTATTTATATTTTTAAATTTTAGTATTATATTGTTTTCCTTGTCGTGTGTTTCAATTGTGACCTTTTATTTGGTTAATGGTTCATAGATTAATACATTATTAAACTTATACTTAGCTGCATATCCTCACTTTTGTTTTGGTGCCATTTGGATGATATTCATATTTTTTACAACATTGTTCTTTTTTCTTGCTAATTATTTTCTCTTTTTCTTGTTGGTGCTTAAAAAATATGTATATAATATAAAGACCATCATTTATTTCATGTTGTGGCTTCTTTAGATTTTGTATGAATGTGTTAATGACAAAATTAGAATGCTTTGAGAGATGTTGATAACAATCTCTTGATACCATGAAATATTTTCCATCATGAATACATTTTATAGGAAGAGACTACTTGATATTGTTTTATCCATAATTTACTAAGAATGACCCTATATCTATGGAAAGTTAGAATGGCATGAAAAACCATAAGATCCTATCTCTCTTCAAATTTGAGTGGTTACAAAATTTATTTTGGTAATAATTGTATAGATATTTTTAATGAAAAAAATATCCACACAGTTATTACTAGAAGCACACATAATATTTTGATATGGTGCATGCCTCTAATATACGGAATCGTTACAGAGTTTATATTTAAGAAAACATAATGAATAAGAAAGAATGTGGTTTAGGTTTTTTGATCAATGGCTCTAATTTTTTTATATTATGTTAACGTCATCTAATTGTGATCTATTGATTCTCCATCTTCCTTGATAGTCTCCACATGTTCTAATTGATTAGGTTGTGGAATTGATTATTGTAAATTTAAATATTTTGATTAGGAAGGGATAATGGATTCCCTAACTATTTATCATTTTAATGTAAAGAATTATTATCAACCAAGTCTTGTATTTTATAAGTTAAACCCACACAATATTATGTAGCATCACCATTGAATCTATGATATTGATAAAAAAATATTGGAGTAAAAAATGTTAGGAACATAAATTAAGTGTCCAATGGTTTAATTGGTGGTAAAGTAACCATATGGGTCCCTAGAATATACTATAATACAGTACTAAATTCATCATGAATCCTTGTAAATTTTCAATACATTTGAGGTTTAATAGTATTTTTTAAGCCACTTGTTTATTATTAACATGATTTACATTGGCCCTAATATATTGTTTGTGGGATGAACCATTACTATGGTTTTTTATGGACTTTTAATCTCTATTTAAAAGCATGGGATAAGGAATATGAAGAAGAATTATATGATCCATCCTTTATAAGATTACCCTCCAATAATTTGAGCTCATTATCCCTAATACTTTAACACAAATTTGAAAATATAGCATAATAATTGAAGATGAACTTATCTTTGGTTTTGGGAAAATATTATTGCTGAAAAATATTGAATTGTATCACCTAATATTAGTATTATGCATCTTACAAAGAAAGTATTGAAAAATATAATATAGTCATTAACTCTTTCATTGTTCCCTTGCCTATATTGAACAAAATATGAAAAATGTGATCTTTAAACCAATGTTCACTTAGAAATGTTGGAAAAATAAATGGTCCTAGTTGAGAAAATGAATGGATAGAACCATGTAACAATGAAAATAGCAATTCTAGCACATATTCATTTAATAAATATGTGTCCTTTTCTATCTCTGGTTTTCCATATTTTTGGGTTGTAGTTATGTTGTTTTGGTGTTGTAGTGTTTCTATTAATTTTTGTAGAAAAAATATTTTTTTGTCTCTTTAAGATTCTCTCTCATACAAGGGTTGGGGACCTTTTAAACCCTCTTTTATATGCTATATAAAAAAGGAAAATATGGTTATAACTTTGCAAGCAATCTTTCATCTTACATAAAATTCAAGTGAGTGAAATTAAAGGATCTAATGTGGATCATGGGGCCACCATTATAATTGTATAATTCAAGTTCCTTAGTGTCACAAAGAATATTATAAATGGATAGGAAAAGAGTTGTAAAATATAGTAGGGTGATTCCACAATACTCGGTCCCAAACTTGGGACATGAAAATTTTGGGAGGGAGTGACAATTTTTTGAACTACCTTCGTTTGAAGATACTTCTTTGAACAAAGGTCCTTCACTTGAAGGTATTTACCCAAAGACCCTCGATCAAATATTGACCTTTGAATGAAGATTACCTTCATTTGAAGGTCTTCATTAATTAAACAAAAATCAATAAGATAATACCTTCGAGTAAAGATCACCTTTGCTCAAAGGTATTATTTTATTATTTTATTTTTAATCTTCTTAATTATTTGATCATCAAATTCTACATTTCTATCAAAATCAACCCTAGTTAAAATTTTCAAAAATTTGACATAGCTCTTTAGCACATCATGTATCTAATTGTTTATACTTAATATGATTCATTGAGCCTCTTCTACAACCTCTATTTTTAATTTCACTTCATGTAACCAAACATGGAGTTCTTGTAAACTATCCTTTCTCAAAATACCTTCCTTGATTATTACCTCTGTAGAAAATCTTTTGATAGACTCTAACTTAGGAAAAATGGTATTATAAAATTTTCTATTATCTTTGCCATCTTCAAGTAACTTATCTACCTCTATCTTTAAAGATAAGAAATTTATCTTCACCTAAAGTGAATCATTTATTGCCTTATTTCCTTGACCAAAAAGTTTATCAAGCTAGAATTGTGAGACCTTATTTACCTATGGTGCCTTTTTAGCCTCATACTTATTCATTATTTGCACAATATTACTAACAAACCCATGAAGTTCTTCAATCTCTTGCACTCTTGTTGTAGGACCTAATTAAAAGTCAAAATTTTGAAATCCTTAGGCCTCATATCCATGTTATCATTTTCTACTACACAAGTATCAACATGAAAAATTATTAAACCTAAAGAATCCTTCATCATGTGAGACCTTATTTGATATTTTTACTTATCCTCCAATCTTTCTACTCTACTTATGTAAACTTTTCAATTTTAGATCAAGAGTTTCTATCACAAGCTACTTCTACTTTAATTTCGGTTGTAACCAATTGAGATTTGTAGATTGTTTTGTATTTAAGTATTACCCAAATGTAGAATGAGTACCATTAGTTTGATTTTTTTTTGTATTTACATTTTTTGTTCCTTGGGTTCATCAACATTGCCCTCTTGCTCCATTACTTGCTCCATATTGAGAAGTTCATCAACTATTTTTTTTTGTGCCTCCTAAAAAATGGATTGATCCTCAAGTTGGCTTTCTTTTTTATCTCTCACTATCTTCTCTTTATCAACCTTTTCTCCCAAAACTACCTATGATAGCATGTAGGAGTTTCAAGTACATAATTTCTTCCTTGAGCCTCTAATTTCCTATAAATTGTTTCTATATTGTCCAAGGAACAGGGCTCTAATATCTCCTATGAAGCAATAACTAAAGTTTCTTGAGCAAGTTGGTTCAATAATTATTTATTTACCTTTAATAATATTGAAGCAGATACATCTTTAGGAATGTGGGATAGTTGGGCAATGAATATTTGTGGAAGATTGAAAGAGGTGGAAGGAAGAGAGGTGGATGACATACTGGATGAAATGGGTGGTGGAGAAGATTGTGATGAGGGTGAAATATTAGGTGATGAGTCTATATCAATGGTTATAGGTGAGATAGCAGGAATGGAAGTGGTAATGTGAATTCCAATGGTAGGGAAATTAGTGGAGGTGGTGATGGGAACATATCTTGGGAAATGGTAGTAGAAGTATAAATAGAAGGTGGAGGTATAGTGTTTTAACTAGGGGAAGTGGTGGTATGAATAGGAGGGGGAGGACATTTTTTAAGGTGGCACAAGGAGAAAAAAATTCTCGATTGAAGCAAGTTTAGTAATCTTCTTGCACTTCTTGGGTTATTGCTTCTTTGAAGATTAAGTAGGCTCATATTTTATCTTATAAACCCTTGGTTTATTTTTTGGATGTCTCTTTTCTTCCGTTCCTTTCCTCATACTTTGATGCCAACTCACCCTCCATTTAGTTAGGATTTCATTTTTATCAATGGATGTTTCATCATCAAATGATTCATCTTCTCCCTGGAATCAAGTCAAAAGTCACTTCAATTCCCCTTTTCATAAAATCAAAGGTTTGGATCTCAAACCATCTTTTGGTAAAACTTATTATCTTGTAAAGAAGCCATTTGGCTTAAGAGACTGTGCTCAGATTAATTTTCCTAGCTAAGAGCTCAATATTTCATGTCAAGACCAAGAACGTTGATGTATAATATCTTTTTTTAGATACATGATCAATGATGACAGGGTGAAACTGGTTAAGGTAGAGAATTTGATGAACATTGTACATTCTTTAACTAAACCTATGAGCATAAAGAATGTCATATGGCATTCAAATTCTATGGGCCTCTTGACCCCTAGTTTAATTAAATCATGGTATTTATTTTTCCTTTGGTTTTGCAAGGTGTTTAAAAAGTGGGAGAATGTTAGGAAAAAGGTGTCTCAACCTTGCACCTACAAAAGTTTACTATTTATAGTAATTTTATGTTTGAGCACTAACGGATCCAAATTTTTTCCTAAAGCTACCAAATTTCCAAATAGACACGTCAATAAATTTTCAACCCATGATCATGTATGATTTTCAAAATATTGAAGTTTTCATTTTTAAAATTTTAAAGTCAATTTTGAGGAACTTAGAGGTTTTTTTGGGCCTAAAATTGGTTGTGACTAGAAAATAAGGTTATAGTTTGATAAACAACTTTATGAACTTTCCAATGGTTTAAACATTTCATCAATCAAACTCTCAGATCAAAAGTTATGGCCTCTGGAAGTTGGGTCTCCTGAATTGAGAAATGTGAAAACATGTTGGACAAAAAAATAACTATAAGAGGGAGTTACACATGTTTTAGTGTGTTTTTTGATTTGTATCATAGGACATATTTGATTGGAGATAAGTTGGGTGCCACTTTTTTGGGTGGTTTTAGGTCATGGTTTTGTAAATATCGTTTAATAGTTTCATGTATTGTATCTCTTATATATTAGGTGTTTGAGATGGAGGTTGTGTATGAAAATCTCTTAGATGTTGAGTTGTCTCCTAATCTTTGGTTGGTGATACTCCTATAAAGTATTTCTCTAAAAGTATATTTTAATCCTGATGATATACGAATAATATATTTAGGAGTCTTTTAGAGGGTGGGGTTTTCTCTTGATAAGGTTTTCCTCACATAAATCACTATGTTGTGGTCTAAATGGTATTTATGTTTATTTCTATTTAATCTCTATAATTTTTGTAAAGATTTGAAAAACTTTGCATAACCCTCCTCTCAAGAGTAGTTTAAAAAGTTGTTCTGCTACCTTAGCTTCCTAGGTAAATATTTAATGACTATGAGAAGGGCTATTTTGTGAAATAGGGACATTTACCAAAATTAAAAGATGGAATGGGATCCCAAAGTCTTAAAATTTGAGAGGTATTGATCAATAATTCCCTATAGGTCTTGTCTTCATGCTTGCTCACATAGCGTTAAGAATACAATAGCTACACATTCTTCTCTTGATTTACATCTCATGATCTATTTTTAGCCATTTTCAATCACAATTTTAGTTTCATTTTCTATCCTTGATTTGAGCACACTCATTCATAGTAAACATAATTAGAGGGGCTTATAATTACTAATTTAATCTTTAATTCATATGTAGTTATTATAGGTTGTGAGCTCTCATATTGAAATGACTCAAACTTTAGAGGATTTATATCCTTTATCTCACTATTATTTTATTTATTTCTACTTTGGCATGCATGCTCATTTAGATTTGCATGCACACCGATATGGAGGGAAAATATAGAGGAGAATAATGCAGACACTTACACCTTTCTCCACTCATGTTATGCTACTTTGTGTCAATGACTTTAATGCATAGTTTTAGCAAAATTTTAGTCTCTTTTGACACATGACTCAATCAAACACTTTGTTTTGCCTCATCACTCTACTCAAAACATCCCTAATACATTTCTTAAAATATTGACCACTTTCAATTGGATCACTTATGATTTAGTCTCAAAGACAAGATCATGGATGCAATTGCACTCCCTTTCCCAATTTTCAAAATTTTGCCATTCCAAGTTGGAAAATCATATACATAACTGTCTATTAGTGTGTGGAAAAAAGTGTTCAAACCATGTATCTAGGGATTGTACTTAACAAAATCATCCCAATTCATTTTAGAACAAACACATTTACAACATTTTCAAAACAAGACACTTGCATATCTATTGCTATCACTTTGTAGGTCTAGCACATTAGCTCCTCTATCTACATAAATATCCAACACAATTATCATACTTTGTAAATATCACTACTAATGTATTTTTGGGGCTTGACTAAGGCACAGGGAAGTCCTAAATATTTCCTTGCATAAAATATCATAACAATGCTTGTTGGCATCTAAAAGTTTTCATTACTTTAGATTTTTTTTTTTTAGGTGAACATGTCCTATAGGTGTTGAAGGTCCAATTTTTCTTAGAATAAAATCACACTATTTTGGATAGAACATGTGTTTAAATGTGATTATTGTCATAATTGCATCTTAGATACTTAGATTCTCATACTTTAGTAGTCTCAACATCTTGACCTCATATCAAGTATCATATTTGAGATTCAACATGGCGTTAGTTAAGACATACCTTTAACCAATTTTAAGGTATGCAACCATAAATCCTTCTCAATTTCAATTTAATAAATATTTATTTACAATCTCAATTAAATTTGGTTTAGTCAATCTATCAAAATCAATTCCAATAATTTTTTAAATTTATTATATTTAATTTATTTCCTAAACATTTTGTAAAAATTGTCTACTTCCTATGCAATGATCAACTATTGTATTTAATACATTTTTTTTTTTTTTAGGATTGAATTTGATGTTTTCATATTCTTCCCCTTTATATACTTTATTATTCTTACAAAGATAACATAAGGCTTTTCTTAACTTGTTAATATAAATACATTTTTTTAAAAATAAAAAAAAGTTTTCAACCTTTAAAATGTAATATCGAAGAGATAAAAATAAATCTCTAGACCTATTTAGATTAATACATGTAACAATTAAGCATGCATTATAAGGGTAAACTCAAAACAACTACTATAATATTGATTAAAGAAAAAAAAATTGATAGAAAAGGATAAAGATATTTAGTTGTGTGTGATAATAGATTTTCTATTGAAACACACACTTCTATGATTCAACTTAGGTTTCTATTTGTAGAGAAGGGGGATTCGCTGCTCACGAGTTCTCTTCATTCAAAGAGCCTCACTGGGTGAACTGCCCTAAACTACCTCAAGGAACAACACAGGTATCCTAGAATCAGAAAGAGCAGATCACAAAGATTTTCTGGACAAACTAACAATCTCTCGGCCAAAGGACGAAAGCGTGGGTCTGGGATGACAACGTGGTGTGCTGGCATCTCTCTAGTGCACTGGCGTCTATACAAACTAGAAAGCAAGTTTATCACAAAAAATAGTTAAGTGGCTACTAGCAATTTGATTGCTAAGAACTTATAGAAGTATTGGAAAGTAACATAATGTGATAAAGCTAAAATGAAGTGAAATAGAAATGATAAAGAGAATAAGAGATAGAAAGAAATGCTCACAACCACACAAGTGATAAAGCCTCCAAGATGTGAATGTCTTCAAATACCTGCAAGCGTAAGATTTGGAGAAAGTATTGGGGCTATATAGGGGTTTGCCTCAATCAAACCCCCGTTTTGGTGTTCCCACCTCCATAGACAACTAGATAGATAGAGAGAAATGAACCAAAATAAATAAAGCGCATAGTGAAAGCAAAACCCGCTTAGGAGTAGAACATGCACCACCAAGTATGAGTGATAAAGGCAAGCCCCGCTTGAGGAGGAGAATCCATATCACAAAATGTAGGTGATAAAAGCAATCCTCGCTCGAGGAGAACTCGTATCACGAAGTAAGGATGCAATAGATAGGGGATATGAAATCCCAGGATGCTCACAAGCATGAAGTGAAGGAGATAGAGTTGCAAGGCTTAAGGAAGCCAAATGGAGAGAGCAATAGAGCTGCAAGAGCCAAGAGTGTTGTAAGGGGTGTTGCAAGAGCTTGAGAGTGTTGCAAAGAGAGAAGCCAAGAGAGCTTGAAAGTGTTGTTGTAACAAGTTGTAAAGAGCTATGCAAGCAAGATAGCAAGACAAGGAGAAGAGGAAAATGGCATAGCCAAAGCTAGAGAGAAGTTAAGAGTGAAGCTAGAAGAAGTTAGAAGCTAAAATGAAGCTAGAGACACAAATGGATTGAAAAGATGGCACTTAAGGGGAGAAGAGAAGCCAAAAGAAGCTTCTCGGGCGGTTATAAGGTGACCCAAGCCGTTACCACTAACAAAAGAAGCTGACAACTGGCAAACATGCTCTGAGACAATCGTTTGAACGTTGAAACATCATAAGATGCTAGCACAACACACTAGTGTCTAGACACATCACACTACAAAATGACACAAACGGGAAAAACAAAAGGTTTAATGCAAAGCAGACATGCAAGGGTAGCTGTTGAAAAACGATCCTTTGAGCATCTTGAGAGGGAAAAAGTTGATGCAAGGGCTAAAATGAGCCTACACAAGATGCTAAGGGAGTGGACACTAAAGTGGATGCAAGAATGTATGTGAAATTGCAAGGGGTACAATTTTACGACATTACACTATTATAAATTTTGGGACAATGGTGCTTTAATAGATTGAAATGTGGTCTCTGTTCTATCACAATTCAAAATTGTACATAGAGCTTTAATTTGGAAAATCATAGCCTTGAATCTCTATGCAACCTTGAACTTGGATGTGCAACTTTGAATTAGGTACTTTTGGTCTTTCAAAGTTTGTTCACCTTTGTGTACGTAGACTAGGTACTACTTAAAATCATTGGTAGAGCTTCATATTGAAAGTGAGAAATGTGTCTTGTCTTGATGGTAGTTAAAGCCTTTGTCTTGATTCAACAGTGTTTGATAAGCTTGAAGACGCATCAAGCAAAATGCGAATGTCTGTATCTATTTTTATGATTGTTGATGTTGATGTAGTACTCTCTATGATCAAAATCATGCGTGGAGGATTATAATATGAGATGGAAAAGCAATGCGTGCTCTAAATGGTTTAAATGATCTAAGACTTTGTTCTTTTATATGACACCAAGTTAACATTCAAATTTAAAGATTTTGTGCTTAGGTTTGTTAATAAAGACTAGTTGAAATCAAATTGACTTGGACCCATAATTAATTTAACTTTGAATAATGAAGATCAACAGTATACTTACAATCCTATACTTACAATCCTGAACTAAATTTAAAGTCATACTTGTATTTGTGACCTACAACTAAAAATAGACATGTTAAGAATGATATTCATTTCTATTGAAAAATAGGACTCATATTTAATTCAAATTAAGACCAAATATTAAGTTTTGCATATAAGAATAAAAAACAAAATATGTCCAAAATGAGTGCTGCACTTTTATATATATATAAAATCTTAGAAACTAAGACTGCATGTGATGTGTTGTTATCGAACTGCTAGTTTAAACGTTAGCGAAAGCAAATGTATTACTGAAGGCCGGTTTGCATTCATGGTTTAAACTCTATTTGTGTTAATTTAACACAAATAAAGAAAATTCTCATTCTACGGATGTTGCATTTTGAATTACTTGCCAAGGCGGCTGCGTTTCTGCCAAAAGAATTCTATCAAATTGTTTTTGGTATAGCCCGGAACACCTGAATCGGGTTTGTAATAATTGATTTGGACGCCTTCGTCTTCAGATCAGAATCTTTCTTTTGATATATAAATTCGGCGTTTTGATCCATCGATTGCTCCTTCGCCATATTCCTATACCCTTCAATTTAACATATGCTGTTTCAGTTTGCTTGTTTAAAAATGAAGAGCCCCTGATCCAGTTCCGCGCAGCTGCAATTCGATTCATTCCACTACATTTCAAGCCCATTTAAGGCACCCCTTTCTGGAGATTTCTTTTGCCTGTTTAGACTCTGTTGCAGAGCCGATGGAGAAGTCATGTGACGGTTTCTGGAAATGGGGCAATGCTCGAAAAAAGATGGCATTCGCGAAAGGCAGTTGTCTTGAAGGCGGGTCTTGCTCAATGCCTGATAAAGGAAGCTCTGTTGGAGATGAGTTCTCTTTCAAAATTCACAACGAAGAAGGCCCGATGAACGTCAGGCAATGCATGGATGCTGTTTTTAGCCTCGGATCTCTTATGATTTCTGAAGTCAATTCATCGAACTTTGGAGGTCCTTGCTGTGCTTTGGGCATGCCAGTTGGAAGTTCAAGTATGGAAGTTAATCTCTCCAATTCCAAGAACAAGAACAGCAAGGTCGATTGCAAAAGCTCCCCTGCCTCAGTAATTCGAGCTCCGAATGCTTCCCCCTCATTGCAAACTATTTCTAGTGATTCAGAAATAGTTTCCTGCCACCCACATGGCGATTTGAATCCCCTGTCTTTTCCCTGTTCTGTCGAAAAATTTCTCCAAGATGGAAATTTGAATGACAACAAGGAGCCGTCAGAGTTAGGGGTGAGGAAGATGGACCAAAAAGCAGGTTCTGATCAGAGAATCCGTAACACCTATACGAGGCGCAAAAGAGAAATCTCAATGGAGGACCTCCAGTGTTGTTCAATTTCTGAGGAAGCAGGCGAGGACATGCAATTACATTCATGGCGCATTTACGAAGAAACGAGGAATTCGAAGCCTACGGGTGGCTCAGTTACCACTTCAAATTACATGGATTCATCCTGCAAGAAACTCAAAAGCTGCCACAGCCTGATTGCCAATGGCTCTTTTAAAATTCAGAAGGAAAAACCTGAATCATTTGCTGCACTTCATATGTTGGCTGATGTAGCTGTTGGGGTTCTCGAAGGAGAAGAAAAGCCTATGGCTTCACTGGGGCAGTGGCAAATCTTTCATCCCTCTGGAGCATCCTCCTCCCATAAGATTGTAATCAAAAGAGCGAAGAGCGATTCCCAATCTCTCTTTCCCGAACTCCCTGCCCATGCACACAAGCTTTTGCCTTCCCTTTCAGAGCATCTCTTACCAAGCAAATTGGGTAGCCCTAGATACAGCGTGAAGTGTCAAGATAATCAAGTTAAAGAGCACGGGCTTGCTGATAAAGTAGAAAACCCGAATGTTCGCAGTTCAAAGAGAAATAGATCCCAGTATCTGAACTCTAAGTATTCTGATTCTATTCTACAGCCGTTGAAGAGAGGTACTAAAAGATAATTTACACCTTCACACTTCTGAAGGTTAAGGGTTGAAATTTCAAAAATACAAAGCTCTGACGTGCTATTCGTCGAAAACTGTCCGTTGAGTTTCGAAATTGCTGATGGATAAAGAAGCCAGAAGTGGCGTCCCTGCTCACTCTCCATAAACGACACATGGCCAGTGATACGTCCCTCGCACTGTTGGAGACTCTGTATATTTCGAAATGTTTAAATGGTCACTACTCTACATTTTCTGGTATTTATTGCGAGGTTTCCTCTCTAACAATTGCAAGCCTTTGTGCTTCTACGCTGTAAATAATTTTGGTTGATACCAATTGAGAGGAATTTGATGCATCGTCATCTATGCCTTTAATATAAATGGTAGGATGAATGTTGGTATTTGTTTTTGCTAGTTATTTTCTGATCTTGTTGAGCTTTAAAGAAATCTGATAGATCTGGTTAATCAAGGAACCTTGATTTATTCTTTCATTTTCATTTTATAGATGTGTAATTTTTAGTGTCTGTTAAACCCTTCTTAAGAAAAATCAAAGCCTGTTTCTACATAGAAACACGAGCGTAGCTCATTGAAGACTAAAAGGATGGTGCATCCTTCCTATTCAGTTACAGAAATTAGGAACGGCATATTTGGATACATACGAGAACATTATCATTTCTGTGGTGGCCTTCTAATTAGTAAAGCTCTAGCACATGGTGTATCGTATAATTAGGCAGCTCATAGTGCAGAGCAAGAATGTGAAGTGAAATTTCAGGCAGTTCATAATTTAATCAATAAATGCTATTAGTAATTTTCAAAAGCTATTTTTCTCTGCTTATGCTGTGGGTAAGTGCTTTTTCCATTTAACTTGTTCCTCTTCTTCATCTGCAGTCTTTATGCATCACCTTTTTGATATACACATAAATCTGCAGTGTTTATACACCACCCTTTTGATATCCATATAAATCTGCAACAATGAAAATGGGAGACACTTCAACTCCTCCTGGTAGCTTAATCTGGTATGTGTCTGTTCCCGAATTTTCTCAAGACTTTGCAGGAACCAATACTTTTATATTTCACCTTGTTAAATTACACTCAGGAAAGCCTTTATTCTGAATTCCATCATAGAATACCACAAGGTCTTGATACTTATGGAAATATCAACGTCTTATTTGTATCTGTTAATACTATATTCAATATGCTTTAGTACTTTCACACGCAACTGTAATCTTGTTCTTTAAACTCCCTTGCACCATTTGTGATTCTTCAACACACAATTCTACCGAGTCTGAAAAGCCTTTGAGACTCAATCCAGAGTTTACATGAAATAATGTGAATATGTACTTCAATTTACTGAGCTATTTGGAAGAAAATTCTTCCTAAGGTAACACAATGATCCTCATTTTTGTCCTCTTTCTTGTAATGCAGGAGATTGACATTATCTGGCAGGGCTAGATTGCAGAATTTTAGGGATCTGTAGTCCTTTTCTTCATATGCACTCTTTACGCATCCCCTTTGTGATATGCATGTAATTCTGCAGTGTTTATACCCCACCCTTTGATACTCATATAAATCTGCAAGATTGAAAATGGGAGACACTTCAAGTCCTTCTTGTAGCTTAATCTGGAATGTATTTGTTCCCAATTTTTCTCAAGACTTTGCAGAATTCAATACATCTATATTTCACTTTGTTATATTACTCTCAGGAAAGCCTTTGTTATGAATTCTATCATAGAAGACCACAAGGTCTTGGTACTTTGGAACTATCAACATCTTATTTGTATCTGTTATTGCTTTATTCAATTTGCATTAGTAATTTCACATGCAACTGTCATCTTGTTCAGAAAACTCCTTTGCACCATCTTTGATTCTTCAATGCACAAGTTTACTAAGTCTAAAAAACCTTTGAGA
This sequence comes from Sequoia sempervirens, assembly GCA_007258455.2. Classification (NCBI taxonomy): domain Eukaryota; kingdom Viridiplantae; phylum Streptophyta; class Pinopsida; order Cupressales; family Cupressaceae; genus Sequoia; species Sequoia sempervirens. The sequence continues at coordinate 426,932,679 of VDFB02000015.1, forward strand.
CTCAATCCAGAGACTACATGAAATGATGTGAACTTTTACCTTAATCTACTGAGTTATTTGGAAGCAAATTCTTTCTAGGGTAACACAATGGTCCTTATTTTTATCATCTTTTCTGTAATGCAGGAGATTGACATCATCTGGCAAGTGTAGATTGCATAATTTTAGGAATCTGTAATGGCTTGACCACATGGTAGCAAAAAAAATCATCCAATTTCTTTGGGAGTGGATGTTAGAATTTAGTTCTAGATTTTTGGGATACTAACTATGTTCCATGGCATTTTGGGGGTGAGGAAGGGGGGACGGCAGTCTCAGGGCCATTTTTTGAGGATGGCGGGGGGGACAGTGAATATATGAAATTTTCAATATATATATATATATATATTTCAAAATATACTGTAGAGAGACATATGTCAATAACTGATAACAACAATACCAATATGTGAATAAATCATGAAATCAGTAGTATAACAGCAGTATACACTTCAATAAGTAGCAAAAGCAGTATAACAGTAGTATAACAGCAGTATAAACAGCAATAAAATTATTCATGAGATTCATGACAGCAGTATTAAAGCATTTTGTTTGTCAAATTCTAAAATTAAAGTTAAACTCAAAGTCTCAAACTTCAAAATACAACAATCTATGCCTCATTCGGGCTATCAATATCAAAAGAGTTATGTCACTTTCACTCTCTGCTGAAGTGGAACATCCAATAGAAGCCTGACCATTCTTGGTTGCACCTCCTCCTCGTCAATCTGCCTAACATCTTTAGGATTAACATCCCAATGTGTTGTTGAAGTCTGTTGATACTCAAATACTTTGCCCCTCCTGAAGTCTCAAGGCACTATGAATTGCAACTAGTATTTTTGCTCATTTCGAGGTAAGCCTATTCCTCTTTATCGAGTGGATGAAGCCATAGGTGGACCAATTCCTTTCTGCAGTAGAGGAACTAGCAATTTGTGAGAGTAAACAAATAGCAAGTTGTTTCAGCTCTGGTGTATCCTTCCCATGAAATTCCCACCATCCAATGGGGTTGTTTTTGGCAATAATGGCCCTATCTGTCCTAAACTCTGGTTTGCTAAATGTAGGACCCTGAAGATCGAAAAACTCAAGCCATTGCTCTCAAAGTATGGTTGCCTCCCCGATGCTATACATTTTATAAAGGGCTGTCATAAGCCCCTCCATTACCTCATCATTCTCAGAAGGAATCATTCGGCCAGGTCTAGGTGCATACTACTTTGGATTAAGAGCACAAGCAATCATATGAAGAGGGCTGTTCATTGTGTTCCACGTCTTTGTGACAATAGGCTTGATATGCTGCTTATATAATTGTAATTGAGGATCCTTGTCATGAATTGCTTACTTCATTTGATCAAGCATGCTATCAAAAGTCTCATAAATCTCTCCAAGGCTAGGAGAGTTTGTATCTACATACTTGATCACCCCCACAATATGTGATATGATAGAGCAAATATATTTGCAAACAACATTTGAAAATCGTAAGGCATTAACAATTTAACACTAATAATACTAATAATTTAAAGAAAAAGAAAAGTAGAAAGTTAGAAACATATTAAGTAAAAGTTTCTTACCTAATATTGGACCACCAAGTCTCATTAAGCACCATGTCTCTCACCTTCTTTCCTTCTTCTGTATTTTATGGAGCCCACTTTTTCCACTCTTGACAACCCACCACAGATTGTAGAGCATCCTGCATCTTTAGCATCTTCTCCAGTAAAATAAAATAGATAACATATCTAGTCTCAACTAGTTTGAGGAATTCTTTCTTTGAATAGGATTGGAATAATACAAGTGAAGTTTGATGGTTGCATACAAACATTTGTATTTCTCTAGATTTGGTCATTGCTATCTTCACCCATTCTATTTTGCCATTGTCTTTCAAAGCATGTACACAACATGGAGTCCAGAAAACATGTTTGTAAGAAATCTCAACCATCAATTCATCCAACTTAGAAACACGAGTTGAATCTGTCACAACTTGCATACAAACATTTGTATTTCTCTAGATTTGGTCATTGCTATCTTCACCCATTCTATTTTGCCATTGTCTTTCAAAGCATTATTCAAAGCATGTACACAACATGGAGTCCAGAAAACATGTTTGCAAGAAATCTCAACCATCAATTCATCCAACTTAGAAACCCGAGCCGAATCTGTCACAACTTGCACAACATTAGATGATCTAATCTCCTCTATGACCTCCTTCAAAAGGGAAAACTAGTAATCAACATCCTTACATTTCCTAGAGCAATCAATGGCTCTAAGAAATTATGAACTAGCAAGACATGTAACAATAATATTAATGAGTGGTTGATATCGAATATCAGTCCACCCATCCATTATAATGGAACAACTAGTCTTAATCCATGTTTGTCTCACTTCCTCCATTATTATGTTCACCTTTGAATATTGTTTGTCAAGGAGGGAGGTACACAATCTATGTTCTCTAGGAGGAGCATAAGAGGATCCAATTGCTAGTGCATCTTTGAACATGCTTTTGGCATAAGGAGACCTTGCCAAATGGAAAGACATGGCATGGGCATTAAAAAACTTTGCCACTGAATCATCAGCTTGCTCATGCTTTTGCATATTCATCATCCCTATCATTGTAATTTTTTTCACTTGTGGTTGTAGTAGAAGTGGCTTTCCTCTTCCCTCTGTCACAATGCTATCCAACTGATAGGTTGGAATGTTCATCAATAGATTGCATTGTTCTAGATGAATGCTTCCTACTCTTAGTAGTAGTAGCTGCATGTTTTTCCTCACTCTCCCCTACCAACTTTAGCATTTCAACTTGTTCTTCCAATTTTATACTTCCACAAATTCTAACCCCATTGTCAGGCTCACTCAATAAATCATGTTCAAACCTGGTATAACTCCCATGATAAGCAATATTGCAGACATGTCACAACCAATGCCTGCCGCCCCTTGAATATTTAGCCTTATTAGTGGTCAAATTGGTGGCAAATTGAAGTAGGTGTTTTTTTTGAATTGAAAGGACCTTTTGCATATTTTTGAAGTTTGGATGAAGTGCAAAACGGTCTTTTGGAGCTGCACTTCCAATAGAACTTGTAGTTGTGTTTTGAATTTCAAAATCCACTCTGTTTACTTCAACATCTTCACTGCTCACCTCATTCACATTTTCCTCACTGCTGCTCATTTTGATTTTTTTTGTTTGACTTTGAGCAATGAGCAAACTGATATTTTTTTTAAACTAATTACAACTTTGAGGAAAACTAACATTGAAGCAAAAAAAAAACTTACCTACAAGCTGTTGAATCAGAGTTTCACTATTTCTTTTCAAGAAAAAACCAAAAAATTTCAACTTCAAGGCATCAAACAGTGGTATGCTGGTAGTGGTAGTTGATTCACACTTAAAAGAAGTTAGGGTTTCAGAGAAATGGAACTCAATTTTCTCCAGTTGCAGCCGTCAACACTCTCCACTCTCCTGTCCAAGCGCAGCATGAGAACAATTTTTTTTGAATCTTTTCATTTTAGGTTGTAAAAAGGGGAGTGGGAGGATTTGTGGGACCCCATGCCTCTATTAAAAATCTATTTTAATAATATAATTGTGTTTTTTTATGAAATCGAACTCCTACAATTTTTTTTTTTATGTCAAGGAGGCTTGGCCGTCCCTGGGATGATCAAGGGATGTTTGAGATGTCTCCAACCGTCCTGGAGATGGACAGGCATCTCCTAGATGTTTCTCACTGTCCCTTGGACTAGGAACACATTTCAAGGACGTTTCTTTGATTTGGGAGTTTGTGGGGATGCCAAGAGGATGTCCATTACGGCATACCCATCACGAAAAATGCTAGTCGGGACAGGAACATGCTTGTGAGGTCCGGGGACATGTCTCCATGTATCCTTGGATACTAACATGTTCTAAAGAATAGTATAGGACTTTATGGAAGAGTTAGTTATGGTTAAGTGCTCTAAAATTGGTAAGAGGGCTGTATGTTTAGATTTAAAAATAAATAAAGTGGTGCTATTCATGGGACATTGTAAATCTGAGCACCCCTTAATTGTAAGGGGAAAATGAAACAGACAAAAATAGTGTATTTTATGGATAGGGTATTTAATATGCTTGTAAAATTACACGTTATCTATTTGACTCAGCTTGAGTGCATCTAGTATATGTTCTTGATATAATTACTTTCATATACTGTATTCAACTTTTTAATTTAGCAAACTTTTTCATCACATATTTTAAGATGAGGCAGCACAGGCTCTGCATCAGCTGGTATAAGAGCTGTGGTGTTTATTGTTACTGCAAAATTTCAGCCACTCAGCATCCATGATCCAAGTGTGATATGATTCCAATAGAGTCACCCATTAATTATATTTTATATGCTTGTGCTCTCATGGAAGCAGATTTGGTGTCTAAAATTGATGCAGCACATTTATTGCTGATATGGAACCATGATTGTGAAATTATTGACTGCAGCAGGACATCTGAAAATATCTACAAAACGAAAATATCTACAAAACAACCCTCTACGTATGTCAAAACATCTACATAATAGTGCACTCAACAGGATGTAAAACGAATTTCCCTTATAACAAGCTTTAAGTCGAACATAAAGCAATTCATGTGACAGTAAATTCAAGCTTGCAGGGGAGGCCTGATAATGGTTGCTATTAATAGTTCACAGGGAAGAAAGCATTCATCTCTCACAACTTGGTCTGATATTAAATTTACATATAATTCATTGAATTGCACAGTTTGTTTAGCAACCTGTACAACTTACACACACCTTAGAATGCTCTACAGAAAACTTCAACTGCAGAAACACAGCAGACTAGAAGAATATAGCAGAAAAAAAAAATGCAGTGCAGAAAAAATTCCTTAAACCAAAGGGAAAACACAGAAGATCTCAAGTACATCAGAAAGAATATTTACATAGATTCTAACTCTTCCTTCAATCCAATCAAATAGGTTCCTATATACAGCCAAAGCTTGACAGCAAGGAGAACAACTTCTAATTAACTCTCTAAGATCTAAAACAGCTAGTAGATGACACGTGTTTCCCTTTTCCCACAAAATAAGGATAGTTACAAATAACTTCTACAATTAGAAAATCATTCCCTCCTTAATTTCTCAATCAAATTAACACAGTAGTTTTAGTTCCTTATTCGGTGGTGTGTCATCCACCCCATGTTTTTAAAATTCCGAACCTCTTCATTCAGAGCTAGTTTTACCCCAAACCCATCTCCACGAAAGCTAAAATGCCAATAAAACAGAGCATCCAAGGATGCTGGGAGTAGAGAATTCACAGGACAGCCTAAGCTGTTATTGAGAAGGCTTCTTAATGGCTCAAAGGAGAGCTGTGGATATGGCTATGGATGCAGAGGTGGAGTTGCTACATGATGTGGATGTATCTGTTAACTAAGTTCCTTTGTGAGCAACTCTTTTGGATGTTTGATGCCGTAGCATCCTAGGATAAAAGCAATCCTGCATCATATAGAAAAAATATATTAGTAGTTGGATTCATGAGTTTTCTTGGATTTTGATTTTGATTAAAACTAGCTTTGTAGGAGCTTCAAAATTTTGAAAAGAAGGGGAGAATGATTTTGATTAAAACTGTTCAATGAATGGTTGAGTTATTTTGGGGGCTTTCTCTCCTAAAAATAGTAGTAGTTGTTAACCGCCTTCTTTTAGAGGAAAAGATGAACACAACTCTTGAGAATAGAATATTATAAATAAAGAGTTGCATAGTGTTAGAGAGAGTAAGAGTTAATAGCAGCTTGTCTTTTTTATGTATGCATGTATGAGAAATTGGAAGATGTAGAGAAGAAGCTTTGATTTTTCTTTCTGATTGTACACCTCAAATCTTATTTACATTATTGTTCAATTATACCATGTATTGTCTGTAGTCTCAGATTTCATTGGTTGGTGATAGTTTATTGTTTTTGCTGTTATCACGTTTAAAAGTGCTCACAGATTTGTCTATTCGGCTTTCTATGTTATGTGTTGTGAAGGAAATATAGCAGGTGTTTGTATTGATCATTAAGTAGCATAGTTTAATAAGAGAAATACTCCGATTTGTAGCAGATTAAATGTGGCCATTAATATTTGCTTTGTCTGCATATTGGTATTTCATGAATGTTGTACATACAAATTATGGTTGGGTTAAAATATTGACTCTTGAATAGTGCAGTAAGGATTGTTTGGAAACAGGGTTCTGCATCAGCAGTAAATGTTTTGCATCAAAAACTCGCTTAATATGCTCTTTGTTCTTGGGTAGATGTTTGGCCCATTCATATATTGCTTTTTCATCCTGATCATTTATTGCATGCGTGATGGGAATGAATGTATGCTACATTAAAGATTGAACTGATCTCCAAATCTTCAGCTATATTAATCAAGAAAGCATTGTCGTTGCTCCTCTTCAAGATCTTCAAATGGCTTTCTATTTTGGGCATTAATTCATTGTAGATTCCATGAGGTTGCCTTTCTTTGTGTACTGTACCATGACGTGCTTTCCTTACTGGAATATTTTTTCTTTTGTGCAAATCTGCCATCTCTTTCTGTTGCCCATTCATTCTCTTCTGGTTTTATATAACCTGCTATTGTATATTTTGGATATTCACCACAAAATCTTATTCATCTCAATTAAATGACACTCTTTGAGGCAGTGCAACCAAGCATTACAGCTTTTGCATTTTCACCATACACAATTTGGAAAAGTGACTCACTAGTAAACTTGTTAGGCTAAAATTGAAATTAAACTATGGTTGTACCAAGACTAATTCCTACTGTTTGGGGCTCTTTCCAACTACACACCACCACAAACTGTCCAAGATTCTATTCACCACCTCCATTAGGCCATTTGTTTGGGAATGATACACTAAGCTATATTGCAACTTGCTATCGAGTTTATTCCACAATGTCCTCCAACAGCAGCAGAAATTCTATATTTCAATCACTTGTGATTTTTTTTTGGTAGTCTATGTAACAACAGAACTGTTAGTTTTAGGATCAGAAATGAAATAAGCAGAAACACAGAATAATGAACAATAAGAAACAGCAAATACCCTGGGAAAACCCTCCTTCTCGAGGGAGAAAAAACCCAGCCAAAGATATCTCTTATATTTGATTAAGAAAGAGCAGAAATCTGCTTTACAATCTTAGCCAACACAAGGCTGATTCAATGCAATGAGAGATAGCACCTCTCCTAGGTGCGAATATATAAAGAATATATTTCCTCCTTTTGATCGATTAACTTGAAGGAAAACAGTGATCTGCTGCAAATAATCAAACTCCTACTTGTGGTGCAAACTTGACTTCAGAATAATAATTGATCTAATGAATGAGCAACATCTTCTATATATACAAGGTGATATGGCGATTCATTATGGGTCGGCTTCCTTCATCAAGCAAGACGACTTTTTATTGTTGAATGGTCGGTCTCTTTCATGAATCAATGTGTCTCATCAATCAATGCGTCTCTTGATTTGGTCAGCTTTATTTTGAATAAATAAAAATATTATAATGAAAAGAGATGTCACATCTCTTGAGTCGGCTTCATTGAATTTTAATATATTTCGAATTTATATAAGGGAGAAAGAGATCTCCTGCCACTACTTACATCAACAAGAACTTCCTTAGAAAAACAAATCATCTAGCTAAGTCAGGTTCATTCACAGAAAGTAGAGACTTGAACCAGCAAGTTCAATGCCAAAGGGAGATGGAAATAGGATCAAATGTAATCTCTGTTTTCCAACATTCATAAGAGAGTCTCACACTAGATTAATGTGAAAACCATGGCGATGCTCTATATCTCCTCTCCCTATCATCCAAGGACCAAACCCATAAATGAACTGCAGTCAATCAAGGGAGTATCAGCAAGCCACTTGATGGCACTTCTATGCCATGGAAAGATGGGTCACATTATGGGTGGCTCAAATTATGGATGGCTTACTAAGGACTGACTCATTACCTGAGTATGAGGCATTCCCAAGAAAAATCTATGAAGATTTCAATCAAACAATCTTCTGGTACTGCTAATGATTTGTACAAGCCAATGATCTGCTGCCCTCCTTTAGCCATTTCCTTCATGATGAAGCAAACCCATTTACATCACACCTCAGATAGGGTCAAAATAGTTTCACTTACCAAGTTGAAGGTCTTATTCCTACCAAAATATGCTTCACAGCCACTTGAATGCAATTCCCTAATTATCTTTTCTCTTCTAAATCAAATGGGAACACATAGTTTTTCTATAAACAAAAACCCACCAGTCAACAAATATCCATCAGAAGATCCTTTTTGTTTTGGTTGTTTGATTTATTGAGAGCATCACAAACTTGGCTAAAAAATGGATCAGCTTCATACTCTTCCTTCATCTCTTAAAATCCAGGAACCTAATTGGTCATTGTGAGAAGTGACGACTCCTACTCAAAGCATCAGCTACCACACTTGGCCTTCCAATTATAAGGTTCATAAAAAAGGTATAGCTTTGCAGAAAATGAGGCCCATTTGTCTTGTTTATGGAATAACTTAGCTAGAGAATTGATATATTTTTTAACCCTGACTATCAATGAACAAGATGAATTCCCTATATGAAAGGTAGTGCCTTTAATGTGTCAAGGATTGTGTTGTATCCCCTAGGAACCCCTTTGTTTTCTTGTGAGACCCCCAGTCCCATTGTAATTTGGACTAGGTGGAAATTGTATTCAAAATATGTTATTGGATTTTGTGTGTGTGTGTGCAGGTGTGTTCATGAAATTTTAATGTTTACTATTATTGAATGTTATTATTACTTATGTTATTTGTTAAAAATAATGCATGAATTATGTTTTCGACTAACTAGATTAATCTCTAATTGGTGGATTGTGCAATGATTATCGTTGATTGCAGGTACTCGGGGTAGAAGGTGAGGAAGATTCTATGGTTCCACTGAGAGAGGTCAAAATATCGTAAGGCCAATTCAGAATCAAGACCTTGATGATAATGTTTTGCCCAAACTATAGGTTCCCCTAACCAAGTATCAAGTACATAGTATGTTATCAAATGATTATATTACCAATAGATTGAGTTTGCAAGGATTGTTTGAAACCTACACATGACCTTGAGAACTCAAATGCTCATTCAATTACATTGATCACTCATTTCCACTTATGTTATGGAGACATGATAATAACCCCGATTCAAGTTTCAACAACCTAAGGTAGGGATTAATACTAAGTCTATATATATATATAAAATAAATTAAAGGTCATTCCCACAACCAATGGATAATTGAAAGAAAACAAATCAAAAAATCAAAAAACAAGAAGGTGCGATAAGAGAAGGCTGAGCAGGGAAATTTCTGTGGCTTAGTTGGGTGGGATGACCATAAAAATTAATGGCCTGGTCGGCCACACCTAGTAGGGTGCTAAGGGAGGCCATGCCTGATCTTTTAAACTACATTGTATGTACCTGCAAGCTAGGTCTCCAACATTGACTGGAAAATTGATTGATGGGCAAGCAAGGTGAGATAAAAAGAGATTTTGTAGATAGAAAGGGAAGCTTTCGGAAGAATGGAGACAAGGGTGACTGAGGAGAGGTGAGTTAGAACTTGTTTTCAGGTGCAACGACTAGTTGGATGCCATATTTCTAGGTTTTCTTCACTCTTGCACTTGTTTCCTCTATTATTATTGCAGATTTTAGGTTTAAATATCCTTCTTAATCAGTTTAACATCTTCCTCCAAATGTTGTGACCCATAGGATGTGTTTTTCTTGCTACAAAAAAAAATAGATGCCCTACTAGCTTAACTCACTCCCCCCCTAGTGGCTACTCTCATACCACAAATTCCTTGGGTCTGACCGGTTTGAGTAATGTATAATACTGGTTAGAATTGGAACGTCCTTTAGCATGCTACTTACCCTTTGTCCCTCACTTCACCTTACCTTGCCTTTAGAATCTCCTTAGACAAGGCTATGCTTCATTACTTGGCTAGTATAGGATGGCATTGACCCTTGGTATTTATCTAGAATTTAAAACCCATCATAGTCCTATTTTATTGTCAAGGAAGAATAACATATAGGAGCAAAGAACAAAGAAGAATAAGTTTCAGTCTCTTGCAATGTGATTGTCTCTTTAAGTATGGTGCAAAGAATCTTTTGTCTAAGGAGTTAGTATCATGAATGTAGCTGATAATCATATGGATGAGTTGTTACATATGATATAAATATTTAAATGTTACATTCTATAGTGTTTGGAAGGGTCAATCTGATTGCAACAAGTAGGCTCCATCTTTAAAGACTCATAAAATTCTCGTTGATAAACACTATACCATCATAAACATCAAACAGCTACGTTTTAAATAGTAATGAATAGAGGAGTGGCCAGCAAACTCTCATATTCAAGCCTAAATGCTAGTTGACTACCTTTATCCCCCCTTCCTTGGTAGGTTTTGGATTCCTTACTTTGGCTAAGTAATAATTCGAAAGGATCTTGGGATCGAGTAGACTACATTGTCCATCACGTCATACCAATGCCTGAAATTTGTAGGGTAGCCATCATTAATCCATTTCCTAGGTCTTTCCTTATTCCAAAATCAGGAGTCTCTTTTCCCAAAGATAGAGATGTGACTAGTATAGGAGCTAACTTCTAAGGAAACACAAGACTATAGGAGTAAAGGGCTCTATGAGGCCATAGGTAGAGGGTTGTGTATCCCCTAAGATGTAGATTGTTCCTCTCCTTCGAAGGTGATCACTTGTTGATAAATCCCATGACCCGCATAAGATAAGCTTATCGATGCTCCAACTTAACGACAGTCAAGGAGCGTGCTCTTCTTGTAGAATGTTTTACCGTACCCCAATGTTAGCCGGTTTCTACTAGTGGCATGTAGGTCATAGACCTAGTAACATGCAAGTGATGGATGCCAAGTGTTACTTTAGAGGCTTGGATGGTTTCCGCTAAAGGCATGCAAGATATAGAACCAGTGGCATGCAGGCAATGGATGCCATATTCTAACACTTATCCATCCTATGGATTGCATGAAAAAAGGGAGTTCAAAAGAAGAATAGACAATTAAAAGTTTGAGCTACTCCCTATGGTTGAATCCTTAACATTCCCTATTTTGGAAGTGGTACCTAGATTAGTAGGGATAGAAGAACTCCTTATGCATCAAGGGTTATTAGGTATTACCTAGTGCACAATATGTTAGCACAATTGACATCTCTCGATGGGCCACAAAATCCACATGGATGGGGTGGATAGGGACTTATATCCCACTTGGTTGGGATCACATTGCACCCTAGTGCAAACCATTGGCAAGCTAAGGCTAAGTAAAAAACTTTTCTACAGGGAGAACAAACAAAGTTATGATTTCTTTTAGTAATGGCATTTATCTTTTATCAATTTTTTTTTCATAAGAAGAGTTTTACTATATAGATTGCACCATGAATAGACATGGATTTATGGGGATCTCATCTTGCTAGTTATGTGTGTGTACTACATGGCATGATTGCTCCTTGAGTTGTTTAGTTCTTATATTTTTTATGGAGATTAAATGTCACTTGTATAATTTTTTTAAAAAAATCTATAGTATTTTGAGTTAGCTATTACATTGGTATCAAAGCATAGTTTTCAACCTTGGGACCTAGGTGCTCACAATTTCATGTGTTGATCTCATTGCTTGGTTTTAGATTTATGGGTCGTGGGAGAAAGGGAGAAAAGAAAGCTTGAGGGGAACAATGCCCCCAACATAATGATTCAAATGGTTGTAAAGGAATTGTTATGACACTGCCTAAAATTGAAGTTGAGGCCATGTCTGACTCTAAACCATTGGTAGTGAATCTTAAATGTCTCAAACTTCAAAAGAATAAGGGAGTGGTTGGACCTTCCAAGAACTTAAAGCCACCAAAGAAATACCTTTACCCTACCCCCAAGTCCAAAACATCGGCTATCCAAGATTTTCCTTTTGGCTGTGGGTGTAATGTACCTGCCCTTTCCGAGGAAGCAATTGCAAAATATGATCATGTGCATCCAACTTGTCTATAGCTACGAAAACTTCAAAAGAGGATCTTGAAGAGGAGGAAGCTCTTACTATATAACCAAAACATGTGTGTGACAATGATATTGTATGAAATAATTATCATTGTGTTTATGTAAAGCTAGTAACTACTAAAGAGAAACTATGAAAATATTTACACTTTATCATGGTGGTACTAAGGATTTCAATTGAAGTTGGGTTTTGTGAAATGTTTTAGGATAATAAGTTACCCTTAGGAATTTTTCTACAAAATTTTAATTTTGGCAACAAATAAATTTTAAGTAATTTGAAAAATGGGTTAATAAAGTAAATTAAAATGATATTTTCTTTTACCTTGCAGAAACAACTTACCATTATGAAGAAGAATTTGAAGAGGGGAGTGAGTCCTAGTCTTGTTGAAATTCTACATGCTAGTAGGGGTGCATCCTCCCCACCTTCCGCCATATTGGAGGAGCTATAGGTTGAGATGAATGCTCTTTGTGCAAAAATAGCCTCACAAGAGTAGAAAATTGAGGAATTGTTGAGACAAAAGGAGCAAGGAACCAATCATAACACTAGCGTAGGAACTTAGGAGCCTATTAGAGAGCTCAATGAGCTTAGAGATCAAGAATATGAAATTAGCTCTAGAATTCCCACCTATAGTCATTTGCTAGAAGGGCAGCAACAAAAAGTGGAAAAGGACCATTGATTAGAAAGTTGAAGAAAATGCAAGCTCCCAAGTTTGATGGGACTAAAGGCGAAGAAGTAGCAAAAGTGTGGTTGATAGGAATGAATAAGTATTTTGGGTTTTTGGAATTGAATTATAATACTTAGGCCCAAATTGCTATCTATCAGCTATAAGGGGAAGCATTGCTATGGTGGGATCACTTGGCAGAAATTAAAAATTATGATTTAAGCTAGCTAACTTGTGATAAATTTACAAAGTGATCCCACAAGGAGTATTTGTTTGCTCATCATAGGGATAAAAAAAATGACAAAATTCCATTCATTGCACCAAGAGGGAATGTTGGTATCCAAGTATAAAACTAAGTTCATAGGACTACTCCGCCATGTCCACTATATGAAGGATGAAGAGGACTGTGTAAACAAATTTATCTTGGGTCTAAATAAGAACCTTTTATTTGCAACCAAGCTTACTTGACCCAAAATCTTGAACTAAGCTATTGAAGTATCCTTAGTTGTTTAAGAAAAACAAAAAACCAAGTAGGAATAAAAACAAAAGTTCCCATTCATCCAATTTCTTTGACTATAAAAAGTGGGAATTCTAGGAAACTATCCCTATGGAGAAGGCTCTCAAAGATTTAAAAGAGGTCAAAACTATAGAAGAAATCGTGGGTTAGAAAGATAGAGAAGCAGTGAAGACAAAAGGTAGAAAACATCAAGGCAAGTGGCATAGATTGATCCCCCTAGAGACAAGGAAGTCAAAAGAGAAAGTTTGGCAGCGGGATGTTGGACATGTGGAGGTGACCACTACAAAAATGAATGCCCAAGAATTTGAATAAAACCACCAAGGTACTCGCCCAAATTTATGCTGCTGTGAATAATCGACAAGCCAACAGTCAAATAGTCAAGCATTGCTCATAAAGCTTCAAAGCGCTCTTCATGGCCAACCCATTTCTATTTTGGCAGACTTAGGAGCCAAAAATAGCTTTATATCTCCTAATGTGCTAAGAAAATTTAATATTGATCATAAAATTCTTAGTCAAGAGAAGATTAAGGTAGAGTTTGGGTCTAGTAAGACTTAATAGATCAAATTCTTCCTACAAGAAGTGGAAATTGACCTAGGTATTGTAAGGACTAAGGTAAATCTATGGATCACTTAGGATCTTATGACCTAATCGAATGGATTGGTTTAAGAAGCATCAAGCTAGGTTGGATTGTTACCACAAGAAGATTGAATGTTTAGATGACCAAGGGAGACCAGTGGTACTCCAAGGAATCCATAGACCCGTAATGGTGATAATGATCTCGGCCATATAAGCCAAGAGGGTGGTGAAGAGGGGAAATAAACTCTATAGTAAAGGTAGAGGAGTGTAGTGAATGCCCATCTCCTAGCATCGAAGACCACCCAATTCTCCAATAATTTCCAAATGTCATTCCTGAAGAGTTGTCGGGCTTACCTCCTAAGTGGAAAATGGATTTTTCCATCGACTTAGCTTTAGGGTTGAGCCTATTTCAAAGGCCTCTTATAGAATAAATACTACTAAAATACAAGAACTTAAGATGCAATTACAATACTTAATGGAGAAGGGATTGATTAGGCCTAGTGTGTTGCCATGGGGAGCTCTGGTATTGTTCATTAAGGAAAAGGATGGGACCTTGAGATCGTGCATTGAATACCAAATGTTGAAGAAGGTAACCATCCAGAGTTGATATCCCCTTCCTTGAATTGATGACTTGTTTGACCAAATGAAGGGAGCTATTGTCTTCTTTAAAATAGTTCTAAGGTCAAGATGTCACTAGCTAAGGATTAGAGAGGAGGATATTTTGAAAACAAGTGTTTGGACTAGATATGACTATTATGAGTTCTTAGTGATACCTTTTACTCTAACAAATACTCCCTCTACCTTTAGGAGCCTCATGAATCATGTCTTCCATGACTACTTGGATAAATTTGTGTTGGTGTTTCTAGACGACATTCTAGTTTACTCCAAGAATTTGCAAGAACATGAGGTGCATTTGAGAATAGTGCTGCAAAAACTATGAGAGCATAAGTTAAACTGGAAACTATCTATGTGTTCCTTCTTTCAGCCTAAGGTACACTATCTTTGACATACTGTATCAACCCAAGGAATTGTAGTGGACCTAGCCAAAATTCAACAAATTGTAAGATGGCCTATCCCTAAGAATGTGGTATAGGTGAGAAGATTTTATGGGATTGATGGGATATTATGGAAGGTTCATAGAAAATTCTTCAAGGTATCCAACCCCATAACCTCTCTTCAATAAAAAGGAAAAAGATTTGAATGGACCAAGAAATGTAGGATTGCTTTCCAACAATTGAAGGAAGCTTTTACCATCACACCAATTTTACAAGTGCTTGACCCGGAAAAGGAGTTTGTAGTCTAGATAGATGCCTTTTTGGATGGGTTAGGAGGAATCTTAATGCAGAATGGGCATATGATTGCTCTTGAATCTAGGAAATCGAAGGACCATGAACTCAACTATCCCACCCACAACTTGTAGCTAGCTGCAATTGTGCATGCATTGAAGGTATGGAAACACTATTTGGTAGGGAAACTGTTTAAATTAAACACTAACCACAAGGGACTTCAATATTTGTTCACATAAGCCTAATTTCAATGCCAAATAAAGAAGGTTGGAATTTCTAAGTAATTATGAGATAGGTATTTCATATTTTAAAGGAAAGGAAAATCGGGTTGTAGTTACCTTATGCCAAAGGGCTAGATTAGCTGCAATCACCTAGATAAGGCTTGACTTGTCAAAAAGGATCAAGTAGATGTAGGCAAGGGATCCCTTCTGCCAAAAAATAAGGCTAGAATTGCAACAAGGGACTGGCCCGATAGAGTATCACGTGGGAGATGATGGCATCCTTTGTTATCTACACCAAATTTATATACTTGAAGGAGGTTTAAGATTGGAAATCCTCATGGAAGGCCACAATGTGCCCTATCAAACACATCTTGGGGTAATCCAAATATACATGGATTTAAAAATTTATTACTTTTGGCCAGGAATGAAGGAGGAAATAGCTAATTTTGTCACCAAATGTCTAGAATGCCAGTGGGTCAAGGCAGAATATTGGCACCTTGTAGGAACTCTCTATCCTCGTTAGTTGTCTTGGGAAAAATGGTTGGTAATTTCCATGGATTTTGTGATAGGCTTACCCAAAACCTGAAACTAGCATGATAGTATTCTAGTAGTAGTCAATAAGTTGACCAAGGTAGCACACTTCATACCAGGCAACATGAAGGATGATGCCCCAACATTGGCTAAAAGATTCATAAACGAAATAGTCAAACTACACGGGATGCCTAAGGTAATTATTTATGATAGAGATAACTTGTTTACCTCTACTTTTTGGATCACTCTTATGGCCACCTTGGGTACCACACTCAATTTTAGCACTGCTTACTAGCTCAAAATGGATAGCCAAACAGAGAGTGTCAACCAAATTATGGAGGATAGACTCCAAATGAATTGTGATGGATCATCATCAAACCACTAAGTGGGAGAAGTATTTTCCCCTAGCCAAGTTTGCATTTAACAAATCCTACCACTCCTCCATTCAAATGGCACCATTCAAAGTGTTGTATGGAAGGAAGTGCAAGACACCTATATGGTGAGATGGTTTAGACAATCATGTGACCATTGGGCCAAAACTACTCCAAGAATATAACAATCAAGTAAAAATTATAAGGGAAATACTAAAGGAAGCTTCAAATCGTGAAAAGAGTTGTGCGGATGCAAAGCAAACTCCAAGGGAATTTTTATTAGGTGACAGGGTGTTTCTTTGTGTTAGACTTAAGAAAAGCTCAATAAATTTTGAAAAATCTACCAAATTAGCTCCCCAGTTTATTGGACCTTTTGGGATGCTTGAAAATATTAGTTGTATGGATTATTAACTAGCTCTTCCACCATCTCTCTCTCACACATTCATAATGTATACAATGTATCCTTAAGAAATATATTGTCGACCCTATTGGAGCCTTGATTTTTTTTAATTTTTGTAAGTGTTTTTCCCCAAGTTTTGTTTTCCTAAGTGTTAAATGGAGTACCCTTTAGGTTATTGACTTTCTTGAGAGCTTTTGAAACCTTTGTCTACGGTTGACAAGGTTCTCACAACCTTGTCGGAGCCCAATAAGATTTCAAGAATTGGTTTCGTGTCCAATGCTTGGTGCTGATGGGTGCTCAAAAAATCAAATATTATGCAAACATGGGCATGCAATTGTTTTGGAGGCCATGATGTTTCAAAGGTGGCATTTCAAATTATTTTCCCACCAAGTGAAGTTGCGCTATATTTACTCCCCACCTGCTCGCCATGAATGCGATAGCTCTCCCAGCTACTTGCAGTGACTTTTGATGTTCACCCATCTACTATAGATTAAAGTGGATGCCTCTCTTCAATCTAGAACATCTATTTTTGGCATGAAAACCATGCAAGCCATTATTTTATCTAGCCTTAACTACTGTGCTATGGATTAGGGTTTTGACTTAGGGGTATATTTTGATGTTTCTGACACTTTTAGAGGGGGTCAATGATTTCTTAATGCAAAAAGGTGTCAGTGGTTTCTAGGGGTTTCAATCATTAAAATTTAGTTGCAGGAGTGCAATGAAGGTCACACAATATCTGACGGTACTATGGTAGGTGTGTTGCAAATGTAATGTCTCCAAAATCATAAGTACATGTTCAAGGTACTTCAAAACATTATTGAGGTCCCCTTCAACACATTTAGTGCCATGAATGTGATTTCTTGGTTTGAAAATGTGGCAACATTTTAATACAGTCATAATATTGTAAATGATCATTCAACGATTACATATGAATATGTGCAATTTGATTGTGGATAACTAAGCATGTTTCTTTCTGTAATACATTAAATTTGATATATCTTAATGATATAGTCACAACTCAGTATTTTCACTTTCACTACTCCTTGCTTCTATCAACCTAACTTTGTTGCCCATAAATAGGCACTGATTTGGGTTTAATCATGCGCAATCAATTCAAATCAACACGAGCAAAACTAAAACCATTTTTAATTTAGGTTAGTTAATGCAGTTCATACTCTCACCATTTTATAGGGAATAGTCTTCATTAATTTCTGAGAATTGTGTATCTTTCTTTTTGTGGCGTTGTAAATTGTCAACCTTGACAATTTCACACCAGGTTTAGCTCCCCCTTATGTGCCTGAACCTAATTATGCTTATGATTTTCCTGTTTTATGATCATTTTTAGAAAATAGGATAAAATTGGGAATTAATATTAATTATTTATTTAATGACGTTAAAAGCCCCAAAATAGGTCTATCTAGGGCACCACCGCCCTTGACCAGCCTATTTTGTCCCAATTTTGGATATGTTATTGTTGGCATTTTATGTTTACAAATTCAAATTCATTTGTCGGCTTTTCACAATTAATTTTGTGGGTAATCAAGAAATGCATATAAATACAAGTCTTTTTCACCATTTGAGAACCTAGGCAATTTGAATGTCAATTGAGCATCCTAAAATGTAGTCAAGAGTAGAATAAGCACCATTATTACAATATTTTTCATCAATCAAGATTCATATTAGCAATGCATCAATTTTATGAGTAAGATTGTTCATGTTTTGTGAGTACTAACACTTGCAGGACCTTCAATCAAGCATCCAATCTTCCTTGCATGAGATGTGCATCATGACTGCAATCCATCAAGGAGATAAGATCTAAGTGGTAAGTTGTAGCACTTGACATTTATCACTTGTTTTTATCCATTTTCCTTGGCTCGACTGAGGGTAAGCACTCTTTACATCATCATAGCCGTTGTGGAGGTGGAAATACCAAGTCAGGGTTTGGCTTGGGCAAGCCCCTATATGGCACAACCCTTTCTCCCATCTCTTGTTTGTAGGTGGAAAATCTGAAATGGATTTGGAGAATATTGAAACCTAATTGCAAGATGAAGCATTCAAGCCTCCTATTTCAACAAATTAGGGCAAGAGGAATTATTCATCAACAGATGAAGTTTTGAAGCTAAGTCCAGGAGGGAAGAACCTATAGATTGTAACCTACTGAGACATGTTCATAAATTCCAAAAAGCAATATTCTCTAGTCTAGGGTGCCACCATCCTAGACCAGACAGTTTCAATCCCTATTTGCATGTTAGGTTCCTCAATTTTTGCACTTTGCTTTTCTATCATCAATTTTGTGTTGCAGTTTTGTACTTTTTTGAAACCACATCAATTTGTTGTAGATTCATAGTTGACCTAGTTTTTCATTTCTACAATCAAATCAAATCAACTCCTAATCAATCAAAACAATCCTCACACACACAAAAAGAGGACCAAAACCCTGATCTGCCATTCTAGCTCTTCCATTGAGGATAGTAGCCAAGTGGTCTTACGCGATCAATTTTAATTCCTCTTTAATGTAATGTCATGAAAGGTGTGATTTAGACCCTAGGTCCCTTTTCCCACATCACACTTTCACCTTGCACTCATTGCAATGGTGTTGAATTAGCTATATAGAGATAGTAAGGTAGCTAGTTGCTTTCAACCTGGTGATAGCTTTTGGGGTTGAATCAACAGTTGAGTTTAGCTACCAAGTTGTAGGTCTTTTCATATTTTTCAACCTCTAGGAATACCCTCCTAATTTTAAGTTGAGCTCAAAGTGTAGGAGAGAGTACTCACTCTCACTAAGTTGAGCTTCAACCCTCCACAACCTATTGATGAATGGATTTCACTTGCTTGATGAAAAGCTTGGCCTCGTGAGTGAGATGTAGTTCTAGGAAGTGGAACAATGGTTTTGGGACCCAACAAAATGGCATTGTTGGTGGGGAACAATTGTTAAGACAACTAAGCATCGTTTGCATATTTCAAAAGATCAGTGTTTTACAATTGTTGTTTTGGGTTACAACATAAGTTTATTTTCAAGAAAATTTTATCTCCTATATAGGGAGTGGCGACTTTGTTGTAAGGATTCAATTTTAGAAAAAAATTCATTGCCATGTATAGAAGACAAAGAAATGAACCTGCACAAGAAAGTAATACAGGTAATATGAGGAACCGATGTACCAAATGTAAGATAAAGGATGGAGCTGATTCTTTTGGTGAGAACAACCAATAGCAAGTAAGTAACTCAAGTAGGGGCAATGCCTTTGTTGACTTGATAGACCTATATCATTATACTTCTAATGATTCAAAAGATCAACTACTCAGAAGGATATAGATAAACGTTGATGAATATGATGTGAGGAGAAACAATGTTGTGATGGGTAGAACAGGTATGGGTGAATTTGAAGATATAGATACCAAAAGATATGGCATGTTTGACCAAGATGTAGATGCCCACCAGGTTGCACAACAACCACCTTCACCTACTAGTTCCTATAGATCCCAATTTGATTAGACTTTCCATGATGTTGATCAGCAACTAGAGAATGAAATAGATAGAATTTTGGATGAGGAATTGGAACTGATTGATTAGATCAGGTGGAGAAGACAAGCTCTTCAAGCTGAAATCAATCAACTCGCTTAGGCTTGTGCTCAAGTTGTTCAACAACACAGATAATTAGCACAATACACAAAAATGTATTGATCATCAATTGCACAATAGGCGACAAAACCAACGTACAACAACAAAATGTAGGGAACAACCCTAGGAGATAAGCTCAAAGGTTTGCACCATTCTGACAATCTTTAGGGGCTAAAAGGTTTTAGGAAATTTGATTTCTTTGGCATCCCTAATTACCCAAATCCAATCCCAAGTGATATCAAAGGAAAGGTTCTAAATTTCCAAGGTAACGATGCAGTGATAGGGGAGGAGCATCTAAGGTATTTCATCAACATCAGTGATGAGTATGAAATTGAATATGAGGATGTGATGATGAAGTTGTTTGAACTTTGTGCATTTGTTGGAGGAGAGTCCTAGAGAGTGGTTAAGGAATATTTCTGATATCAACATTTCCCCTTGGGAGGAGTTTGTGGATGCATTTAGAATGCAGTATGGGGATAGGATTGATCCAAAATTCACTATCCATGAGCTCACCATTATCAAGAAGAGCATCAACGAAATGGTGGCAAACTTCTATAGTGGGTTCATCCACACCATGAGAAAGGTACTCCAACACCTCAAACCAAATGAATCTATGTTTCTAACTTTCTTGTATTGTATTGCGATGCTTTTGATTCTAAGTTAGGGTATTGTTCAAGAGATAAAGATCCTCAAATGGTTAGAGAAGCATATGCAACTGCCATAAGCATTGAGAGCAATATGAGGGAATTTGGTAAACAATTGAAAAGGGCTGATGCAAAGTTGTCACAACTGGATAGGACTATATTGAGTAAGCCCATCTCAATTGATGATAAATTATATAAGTTAATGGGAGTCATGAAAGACTTGTCTTATAAGGTGGCACGAAATCAGAAAGGGTTGCCACCTCAGGGTGCATCCACACACTTTAATGAGGAACAAAGATTGCACAATAGGCCATACAACACAAATTGCTCCAAGATACCATATCAACACGACGGACAGGCTATTCAAAAGCATTCAGATTCAAACAATAGGACAAAGACACAGTGGACCCCTTGAGAAAAGAAAATTTAAATTAGCAAGATGATAATTTGTGATGATTCATGCTTTCTCCCTCATGATCCATTGAATTGTGCTACTGTGCTCTCTTTAACCAGAGATGAGGAATTCCTAAATGAAGGTGGTGCTGAATACTATGAGGACAGCATCGGCCAATTTGATGAATTGGTTTATGGTTAAGAAAAGGATACAAAGTGTCATAGCAGTCCCAATTTGAATGACCAAGTTTTCCAATGTGAAGGTGTGCCCAGCCCACAATAATACCAATTGCCAACTCATGACTTTGATCATTTGAAATATCTTATGCAATAGAGATATAAGAGGACAAGGCCATAAAATAAGGACATATGAACCTTTATTAATGCAATAAACATGCAGGTCCAAAATGTTTATCAGCTGAGAAATAGAATTTACCCAGTGCAGGAGCAGCAAGCTGCTAAGTCAGATGTAGTAGTCTTGAGGGTTGACATTGGTAAGAAAAAAATAAACGTTGATGACAAATAGAATACCTCAGCCAAGAAGGTTATTGATAAAAGAAAAATTCTAGAGCAGCAACAAGTAAAGAAGAAATATGTGCCCAAGGTCCAAAACTAGCATGTGCAAACAAGTAATACTATTGTCCATAGGGAAAAGGTTGATACGAAGGAATTAAGAAAGGATAAGGAGAGGTCATCAAACTACCTTCCTACAGATGTTTGAACTAGAAAAGAGGTAAGAGATAATGTAGTTATTTCCTCTTCAAGTCAAGTGGGACTTGTTGATGCGTGTTTTATGACACACCGAACACTCTAGAATAAAGAGTCCAAAGACACTCTATCCTCTCTTGAAAAATTACCTCGTATGCGAAGATTGCTACAAAGGTCATATGGTAATTCCAATGTTTCGTAAGTTGGGGGATGGACAAGCTCAATGGATGATGTGATATGCTGGTATCACAAAAGGACCTTGGACAACAAATTACTCAAAAGTAGGGATTTAGATTGATTTGATGTTGAATGCTCTTGTATTTTTTGGGATTTTCGATTTTGAGATAAAATAAAAGGAAAAGGGATGAGGGTTTAGAAACTAGACTTATGCTAAACTACTCCTATGAACTTAAGAGACAAATGTTGGATAGTGAAATTCAAACCAATCTTTGCTTTGCCAAGTACAATGACTACAACTGGACAAAGATGGTGCAATCTTCAATGGGATTTACGAATGATGTCCTATTACACAATACCACCATCAATTCAAACAATGCATATAGGTAATAGAATTCAAGTTAAACAATTTCAAAGTTCAGACTAACCTTGCACATCAAATTGAAAATCATTCAATTGAAAATGGTATGAACTAATTTCACTATTTTCAACGCTATCAATCTTTCATTCATCTAAAAAATGTTGAAACTAATTTACTTTATTGAAGAAATATGAAACCATGCAAGCTCTCAAAATAACAAATGCTCAACTATGAATCAAATCATTATTTGAATAGCACTAGTAGCAACAATTTCACAAGTCTCTCTCTAAATAAATGAAATGAGTGGGGTTTATATAGGCACCCCAATTACAAAGCAACGACCCAGATTGATGTGAGATCAATGGCCAAGATTAATCCAAAAACCCTAACCCTAAAAAGCATAACTAACTCATGGACACATGGCACAAGTAAGACGAGCTATTTGGAGTGTGGAAAATAATGACACCTTGCAAATTAATCAAGCAAGTGGGAATCCAAAATGCAATTCCCCTTGGCTTGCTCCCTGGCAGCAAATGCAAGAAACTTTGTTAACACCAAATCGAGCTCCTCCATTGATATGTTTGGCATAGAATCCAGCTGCACTCCCATTATGTCCAAGGTTTCAAGGCACTGAGTGAAATTATTTTCCCATCTACCTTCTTGTTTTCGAAAGCTATCCATAAAGGTCAAAAGAGAAGACATGTCCTCAAGCTGGTTTTCTGTGATAATCTGCATTTCCTTGAAGTAAATATTCATCACACTTCTCTTCAATCCTTCCAAATCCAAGTCATTTGTATCATGATACTCCTGCCTTGTTAATCCTTCAAGAGAGGTGAGGATTCTAAGCTGTATTTTTCCAAGAGAATTCTGTATAACAGCACACTCTTCTTTCATTCCATCATATATCTTCTTCTTTGCTAACAAGGAATGATACAATCTGCTGAAATCATATGAGGCTCCTTCGTCAATAACACCTTCTTGGATCAATATTTGCAGGGATACTTCCTTTAAAACCTTCAAACGAGGTATTACCTTGTCATTTATGTATTGGAAGTCTTCCCAATTATCTTCAATCTGGCAAGTTTCAGTCATAAGCAAGGCTGATCTGTCATAGGTTTGAGCACATTTCTCCAAGAATTGCTCCATTTGTTTTGAGATATTGTTGATCCAACTCCTAGTTGCTTGGCTTGTGATCCTCATAGCCTCAAGATTGTCAACGGATTCCATAGGAAGAGATTATGGTGGGATAAAAGCTTCACCTTCTTTGCCCAAGGGGGCTGTTATTTGTTGAATGAACTCTATTAATCTCAAATTTTCCAACTCTAGTCTTTCCTTCTTCTCGTCTGTTTTGTCAAACTTCTCCTTGATGGCCTTGGAAGTGTCTACTAGCTCATGGAAATCTTGATCTATCGTGGTTGGCCCAATGTCCAACGTTGTAACATCATAGTCCATTGGAGTAATCTGAACTCTAGGCTTGTCAACCTTTGGGACTGCAACTTGTAAAACCTTGGATCTTGCATCATTCCTGATAATTTGAGAGTACCTTTTAGGCTTCTTTGGTGTTTTAGCTTTTCCAATCCTCTCTAAGAAGTCCTGCATGCTTTCCATTGGTTGAACCTCATCTAGCGGTTTAGATTTCTTCATCAAACTTTCAGTCAACCAATCTGGGATAGTGGATAATTCCATCCCATCTTCCAATTGAATATCATCATCAATCCCTTTCAAGGCAGAAATTATTTCATCTTCCAGCTCCTCATTGTTTTCAAGGATCTCAGTATCTCCCATGCCTTCAATCATCAGCGTATCACCTCCTTCCAAACACTCAATGAAGGTTTGCTCTTGAAGAAAATCCAGCTGTTGTAACTCTTGAAATTCAACCTCTTGTTCATGGTTTGGTTCAATCTCAGCAATGGACACCTCTTCTACTATTCTGATTGATAACGTACTTGAAGATGATGGAATTGCATTCACCTTTTGCTTCTTACTTTCCAACTCTTTACTAGCTGCTTCTTTTTCTTTTGTTTGAAGATCTTCAATCATTGCCTTCCTCTTGCTTGAACATGGAAGTTCATTGGGACCTTCTCCAACTGCTTCTCCCTGACTTTCTTCATTGCTCTACGTGGCATAGGTAAGGGAGATTCCTTCTTTTCTTAATCTGCTCATCTGATTATCCACCCATTCCCTAGAATAAGCTACAATGTCCTTCATTAACATGTTCAAATCAGTCAACTCAGGTTGTGTCCAGTTGGGCAACAAGATAGGCTTGTTTTTTTCTTG
The DNA here is from genome assembly GCA_007258455.2 of Sequoia sempervirens. Classification (NCBI taxonomy): domain Eukaryota; kingdom Viridiplantae; phylum Streptophyta; class Pinopsida; order Cupressales; family Cupressaceae; genus Sequoia; species Sequoia sempervirens. The sequence continues at coordinate 426,957,439 of VDFB02000015.1, forward strand.
TTCAAATTGAGGATGCACGTATTCTCCATTGTCTTTTACTTGGTTAGGAACGGGGAATAAGTCACACTTTTTCACAAGGTCTACCGGAATTCTAGACCACATCTTCTTCTTGACTCCATATTTGTCCACCAAGTTAGACCAATAGTCTTCAATCTGCATAACATGAAGGCACTTCTTCCTGTGAACTCTCAAATATGGATCATAATCAGACCTCAGTTTATAAGTGCCAAACTTATAAAATTGTAACTCTAATTTTGCTGCCTTGGTTGATTGCAATGAGGGGCAGACTTCTAGCATTTTCCCAATTGCAACAGGAAAATCCACTCCTTGTTTGTTCTTTTTCTTTTGAATGGAATCCACATCTGCCAATTGCCTTGCAACTTCAAGCATAATAATCTTGTCCGTTGGATACCGAGGGATTTTATACGGAGCATCTGCGAATCCATGAACTCTTATGTATGTAAAAGTCGGAAATTGGATGAACCAAGATCTGAATTTATCAAGTAACACCTGTAATGTCCCCGTTTTAGCTGACGTTTGTTGAGGAGTGAGCCTATCAATTTGACCCTCGTAGGCTGTCAGTTTTGATTAGAGGGTTGTCCTTGGCAGTTATCTAGAGTTTCGAGACATCACTCCATTAGTTGATTCAGGTTTGGGCCTTTGTAGAGACTTACAAAGCGATATTCAGGCACTTACTATTTATAGTAAGTCAGGCAGACAGGGGTTACTATTTCTGGCAGGGCACCTGGTTTAGTTGGTTATCTCAGTTTCGACCCAGTTTGACAGTTTGATGAGCAAACGGTGAATAAGGGAACATTTAATAATAATTAAATAATTATTATTATGACTTTATATTATAAAGTCACTTTAAGTGAAATATTAAAATATTAATTAATGGCGAATTATAAAGTATTTAATACTTTATAATAGTGGAGTAATATTAATATTAAATGAGTATTTATTACTCATTTAAAAAGGATGCCATTTATTAATGAAATTGCCTAAGTTCAAAAGAGGCAAATTTTATATTATTAAATGCATTTAAATTGCTTTTTTGAAGGGGGTCAAATTTTTGAGAGGTATTTATTTCTCAAAGACAGAATAGAACTCATTATGGATTCATTATTCAAATTTTGTCTTTTCTCTCTGAGAACATTTGGAGTTGGAGAAACAAGGGTTTCTGCAATCAGGTTTTGGAGAACGTCAACTCTTCAGAATCAGACATACTGAGGCTGTGAAATACCAGTTGAAGATTGTCAGCTGAGTGGCTTCATTCGAAAGTCATTATAGAGCTTATTGGTGAAGATTCAGATTGGGGTTTGGATCGATTTTCTTCTAGAAGGAAATCTCTATCAGTGGCCATTCATTATCCCTCATCTGGCACACATTTCAAGGAAGTACGGAATCTGTACTTGCTGGTTTTCTGGCCATACTTTACAGCAGCAAGGCCGTACCTCTTCCACAGCAAAAAATGCCTTGCCTTTTTGGTCAATCATTCTTCCAGCAATGGCACCTAGACCTTCTGAGGATTTTGCATTGATTTTTGAGAGGGAGATCACCATCATTCATTGGCCATACCATTATCATGCTTCCTTTCAAGCGGCTGCAAGCTTTCATAGGTTCTTCAATAAATAGCTTGCCTTTTTACTTGCATGTTTGAATCTCGCAGTTGTAAATGTTTTGAAAGATCAATAAATTACCTATCTTCAGATTCTAAACTGTATTATGTCATATTTAGTCTTCTGGTATTTTATTCATATTTTTCAAGCATTTATTATCAAAATCACACCATCTCTTCTTATTGCAAAAACCACAAAAAATCAAAACAAAGAAAACAAACAAAAAACCTTGCATTCTCAGTCGGTGGTTGGGTTGAGAGACACCTGGTCTCTTACAGTGGTATCAGAGCACAGTTTTCCTGCCATCCTGTGCTTTTTTAGTTGCTTTTTCAGTCAGAGGTGTGCTTTTTCAATGCTTTTTCATGAGTAGAGACATTATCTTCTATAGTAAGGGTAGAGGAACAGGAAAAATTGAGGATTGGACAAGTCCACCTATTTCTGAAGGTGAGACAGTATCAGGGGTTCTGGGTATTCACAGATCCAGTTCCAATAGCAATGAGAACAGTGTCACTACACTGATGGAAAATCGTGAGATTCCTACAGAGACACATAGGGATCCGGGGAAAGAGCATGCCGGAGGTGAGATTTCTGATGACAAATTCAAACGCAAGCATGATAATATGATGGACATGATGTCCCAATTGATGGGCACGATGAGGCAGTGTACTCTGCCTTAGCAGCACTATATTCAGATAGGACAGATGAGCAAGATTGCAGGCATAGACCAGCCACTGGTGTCAGCATAGTGGCAGTTGTCACCTATCTTTCATGAGCGTAGGCCTGGACAACCTACATTTATATCTAGAGAGGCACCTTCGACGCCAGAGGTAGAGCAGCAAGGTCACCAGCTTGAGTTTCATCCACATCATGGCATGTTGGTGGCAGATGTGACCAGATTCTTTGGAGAGTACTCGACATTGGCACCTGAGATCAGGTAGTTTTTGTCTTTTCATGAGTTAATGGATGTGCATAAGCCCAAAGGGGGAGGTAGATTTGACCATAGAGCTCCTTAGCACCGACAGCCACAGCCACAGGTGAATAGGGATCTTCAGCATGCAGTCAGCAAGATTATCTTGCCTTACTTTGATGGTTCAGATAATAGTTCAGCGAGGTCTTGGGTACAAAAGTTAGACAATTATCTATCATTGAGGCCTATGCAGAAGGACGAGGCCATTAAGTTTGCTACATTGCATCTTGATGGATTGGCGCATGATTGGTGGCATCACGGCATGTACACCCTCGGTCATCACATGGTTACCACCTATTAGGAGTTCACAAGCAGGCTCATAGAGCATTTTGACAAAAAGGATCCAAAACTTTATTTCAGGGAGCTAGCTCAGCTCAGGCAGACAAGCAGTTTGGATTCTTACATCGGTGAATTCCAGAGGGTTGCAGTCATGGTATTTCAGAGAGGAGACTTGCCATTCTCTTCATCGAGGGATTATATGAGCCTATGAGAGGTTGGGTCAAGGCATTTGATCCCCCTACTCTTCAGGAGGCCATGCGGAAGGCAAGGAGTATGGAGCTTTTTGCTTCAAAAAAACAATTTCAGCCTAAAACAAACACCTTGGCTGTTGAGGAGAGTCATACACCAGTTGCAGAACCAAAAAAGAAAACAACAACAAGAATTGAGGATGCAACTCGTGATGAATTGAGGAGGAAACAACTTTGTTATTGGTGCAGAGAACCTTACAGCAAGGAGCATGATTGTCCTTTGAGACCAAAGGGCAGAGCCAACTGTGCCATGTGGGTTTACTATGGAGATGTTGAGTTTGAGGATTTAGACCAGCAGGCTGTTTCAGAACATGTGGAGGCCGGGAATGCCTCTATGGAATTTGGGCCCGATGCCAACTTGTCCTCGTTGGTATTATCTACTAGTGTACGGGATGATTCATTCAGGTTCAGGAGATTAGTGGATGGACAGCGATGTATTGCTATGCTTGACACTGAAGCCACACACAATTTTATTGATGAGAGCTTTGTTAGCAGATGCAGACTCCAGACAGAGGACTTTGCTGGATTCAGAGTTTGGGTGGCAGATGGATATACCCTCACTTGCACTCGACGAATTTGTAATCTCACCCTCATGCTGAATGATTATGAGTTCTGTAAGAGACCAGGTGTCTCTCAACCCAAACCCCTGACGGAAAATGCTGATTTTTATTTGTTTTTGTATTTTTTGTGTTTTTGAGGGTTTTTTGCAATAAATAATAAATTGCGATTTTGAGAAATAAATACCAATAAATTCCTAAATAAATAACAATGCATAAAATAATCTCCAGAGCAATGGCAGATGATTCTATTATAGTTTTTGAACAAATACAATGCTTTCCGGAACAGAAGAAGTGAACGAAAGAATTTATTAAAGGAACCTGGTGATTGCTTGCAGGCATCTGAGAGAAAGCTCTAAATAGTACGGCTGAATGAGATAACCAATCTTCTGGCTCTGAAAATGATGCTGAAGCTCCAATAACCCTAGGCGCACAAGATCCAAATGATAGAGGCTGAAAAAGAAGGCGTATTTCTCTGTGAGGGGAAAGTACGGCCTTGCTGGTACAAAGTATGGCCCCAGCCAGCAGCAGCAAATAATGGTACGGCCTCAAGAAATAAATGTCAAAAGCCAAAACATTGATACTCTGGAAAAGGCGATTCTTCCTGATAAGCAGTAGAACCCAAATACTAAATGTAAACTCCACTGTAAACACTATATGACTTTTGGATGAAGCCACGCTGATGGACAATCTTCAACTGGTATTTCACAGCCTCAGTATGTCAGATCTTGAAGAGGTATTGTTCTTCAAAAATCGATTGTCTGTTGAAACCCTAGGTTTGCAAACTTCAATGCTCAGAGCAAAAATAAGACAAATTGAATAATCATAACATAAGAGTTCGATTTGTCTTGGCAGTGAATATATAACCTTCCTTCAAAAGTTCAACCCAAGCTCTTTTTAATAATCATTTAAATTAAAATGATGAAATACGCCTTTTCTCACTTAGGAAAAATATTAATTAAATGGCGCCCATCTTTAATGAATAAATAATTATTCATCATAATAAACATTTCACTTTATTATAAAGTATTAAAAATACTTTATAATATGCCATTAATTATTAATATTTAAATATATTAATAAAGTGACTTTATAACATAGTCAAAATATCAACTATTTAATAATTATTAAATGCTCCGTTATTTTTCCATCTGACCATCAAACTGATGAACTAGGTCGATTCTGAGCAAATCAGCTGGACCAGGTGCCCTACCCAAAATAGCAGTTTTTGCCTGTTTGACTTACTAAAAATAGCAAGTCTCTGAAAAATCTCTCAAAAAGATTCTGCGAAGGCCCAACCTGAAACAACTGAAAGAATGATGCTCCTGAACACTGGTAACTGCCTCAGATGATCCTCTGCACACATCTGTCAGCCTATGAGGATCGAAATAATAGGCTAACCACATATCCAGCTGCGTTGACTAGGAAGGGGACATCACAGAGTTGCAGGCAGACTTTTATGTGGTCAACCTTGGTGGGATGGATTTAGTGTTGGGTATGAGATGGCTTCAGGACAGTAGTGTGTTCACCCTCAACTTGCCTAAAATGGAGATGAGATTTGAGGTACAGGGAAAGAAATATGTGTTGAGGGGGATTACAGATGGGAGCCTACGCTCTATCTCTCTCGTTAGTGGGAAGAGTGATGATAGTGTTTGGGATCCTACTTGTGCACTAGGATTTCAGACTCAGCTTTCGGAGGAGTTTCACAGTGAGTACACGGTGCAGAGTGTATATGGTTTCATGTTTGATCCGAACGTACATGATTTGTTTCAGGTGCACAGTTCTGGTATGCATGTGCTGGATATGTTGGCTAATAGTATATCTCGTGCAGTTTTAGGAAGTGTTGCTTGCAGATTGACTTGCTTCCTCTTGAGTTTCTTGATCCTATGATAGACAGCACTGCGGTTGACAAGGGATGGCATTCCATTCCAATTGATCAGTTGTGGGAGCTATAGGAGTCAGTTGTGGCTATCAGGGACATTAACCGACACTACCCTTGGGATCCAGGTGGTGTGGTGCATTTTTATTTGTAGAGATTGCTTGGGGACAAGCAATTTTAGGGAGGGTGGATTGTAATGTCCCCGTTTTAGCTGACGTTGTTTGTTGAGGAGTGAGCCTATCAATTTGACCCTCGTAGGCTGACAGTTTTGATTAGAGGGTTGTCCTTGGCAGTTATCCAGAGTTTTGAGACATCACTCCATCAGTTGATTCAGGTTTGGGCCTTTGCAGAGACTTACAAAGCGATATTCAGGCACTTACTATTTATAGTAAGTCAGGCAAGTAGGGGTTACTATTTCTGGCAGGGCACCTGGTTCAGTTGGTCATCTCAGTTTCGACCTAGTTTGACAGTTTGATGAGCAAACGGTGAATAAGGGAGCATTTAATAATAATTAAATAATAATTATTATGACTTTATATTATAAAGTCACTTTAAGTGAAATATTAAAATATTAATTAATGGCGAATTATAAAGTACTTAATACTTTATAATAGTGGAGTAATATTAATATTAAATGAGTATTTATTACTCATTTAAAAAGGATGCCATTTATTAATGAAATTGCCTAAGTTCAAAAGAGGTAAATTTTATATTATTAAATGCATTTAAATTGCTTTTTTGAAGGGGGTCAAATTTTTGAGAGGTATTTATTTCTCAAAGACAGAATAGAACTCATTATGGATTCATTATTCAAATTTTGTCTTTTCTCTCTGAGAACATTTGGAGTTGGAGAAACAAGGGTTTCTGCAATCAGGTTTTGGAGAACGTCAACTCTTCAGAATCAGACATATTGAGGCTGTGAAATACCAGTTGAAGATTGTTAGCTGAGTGGCTTCATTCAAAAGTCATTATAGAGCTTATTGGTGAAGATTCAGATTGGGGTTTGGATCGATTTTCTTCTAGAAGGAAATCTCTATCAGTGGCCATTCATTATCCCTCATTTGGCACGCATTTCAAGGAATTACAAAATCTGTACTTGCTGGTTTTCTGGCCATACTTTACAGCAGCAAGGCCGTACCTCTTCCACAGCAAAAAATGCCTTGCCTTTTTGGTCAATCATTCTTCCAGTAGTGGCACCTAGACCTTTTGAGGGTTCTGCATTGATTTCTGAGAGGGAGATCACCATCATTCATTGGCCGTACCATTATCATGCTCCTTTCAAGCGACTGCAAGCTTTCACAGGTTCTTCAATAAATAGCTTGCCTTTTTACTTGCATGTTTGAATCTCGCAGTTGTAAATGTTCTGAAAGATCAATAAATTACCTATCTTCAGATTCTAAACTGTATTATGTCATATTTAGTCTTTTGTTATTTTATTCATATTTTTCAATCATTTATTATCAAAATTGCACCATCTCTTCTTATTGCAAAAACCACAAAAAATCAAAACAAAGAAAACAAACAAAAAGCCTTGCATTCTCAGTCGGTGGTTGGGTTGAGAGACACCTGGTCTCTTACAACACCATAGCCTCTTTAGATAACCTCTTTTGGATTCCTCCTTGAAGCAATCGAGTGATATACATGAGGAAGGCGTTATTGGTTATCTTATAATTGTCCTTATAATGCAACTGTAGCTGTGGGTAACAATCATGTGCTTTGAACTGATTATTTCGAAGTCCAACTTCCCCTTTGCAAATCAATCCTTTATACTTGGTAAACCGGGCCAGGATGTAGACTATGTAGGAACTCATATAGAAAGTCTTGGTCTTCTCCAAGTTTCTTAACTGGAAATCAATGTTGTCACTTATTAATTTAGCCCAATTTATTGTTTCCATTCCCAATACGACCTCCTCTACGTATGAAAACATCCATACTTTGAAGAAAGCTCCTTGAGAAGTACCCATAATCATGTTCAACATGTGGATCATGTCACTATATTCTTCCTTAAAATCTGTGCAAATCAATCTCTTAGGTAGCTTAGAATGATGCCTCTTTGGTTCCTTAATCCAGTTGGAATTAACTATATCCATACAAGATTCTTTGGCCTGATCAAACATGGTTTGTGATTCCTCTTGGGTCCTGTTCAACATTTTGTGACGACGAGGAATACCAAACACCTCTTTGACTGAATCTTCTGTGAAGTATGCCAAAGTGATCCCGTTAGATGCTTTAATGGATCTTGTCTGTGGATTGTATCTTCTGGCGCACTCAACTATCAGCTCATTGCACTGAATTGCAGGTGGAAATCTTGCTGCTTGGTGAAGTCCGCATTTAACCATGTTGGTTGCAATAGGCGTGGGCATTTCGTGCTGAGTGCCAAACATCCTTTTCTTGTGCTGAATTGCATTGAATTGCTTGGAGTTAGTATTCGCTACTTTCTTCCATTTCAATGACAGTTGAGATTCTGGATAGAATTCCCTGAGAACTTCTTTCACTTGGATCGTTCTAACTCCACCTACTTTCTTTGAAGTAGACATTGCGCCTATACGAAGCTCGAAGTTAGAAAATTTTCACCAATTGCAAAGAAGGTGATTTTATGGCTGGAGAATATTTAAATAAATTAATTAAAAAAATCTAGAACTTGATTGCCTAGGCTGGTTGGAGAATAAATTTTAATAAAATGAAATTTTACCAGCCTTTATCTTTTTATAAGAGCATTCATAGAATTTTTTAAACAATTTACTAGATTTTTAGAGCTGAAAACTGAAGTTTTTGTAAATCCAAGATAAAAATTCCTTTTTCCTTCTTCAAATTTGCCAACTATGACTCTGCAGTTACATGAGAAATCTGGAAATAGAAGAAAAATATCCAACCTTGTGCTCTGGAATCAATGTAACTTGCAGCTCAAGAAGAAAAGAAGAAGAAGAAGGACGCCTTTGGCTGAGAGAAGTTTTCCTGTGAGAAAATTCGACCTGTGAATAATGAAAAATAAACTCTCAAGCACTTCTTTTATAATAAAAAATTTCCTTATTGGTCTGGGTCGACCTCTTCTCTGATTGGGTGCTTTGTTTTAAAACACAAAAAGCGATCTTATCTTCCATTTGATTTTTCAAGGGCGCCCCTTCTTGCTTGGTTGTTAAGTTTTTAATAAAAACTTAAGTTATTTTATTTTCTCTTTGCCTTAGAAAAATCGACCTTTAAGTGGACTTATCCACTTTGCAATTGGATTTTCTCCTTTTACCAAGGTAACTCTTTGCCTTAGTCAAATTTTCAATTCTCTCCTTGGAAATTCGACTTTCAACTGGAATTTTAAATCATCCAACTGGATTTTGACTTCATCATGGAATTCTTGAAGTCCCAATTCGAATTTTTCATTTGCCTTAGCCAATTTTCAGCTTTAGATACATTCGCTAATTGGAATTTTGAATCATCCAACTAGATTTCTTTTGAACTTGGGCGAATTTTAACAAGACTTTTGAAATGGACGAATTTTAATTGGATTTCCCAATTTGGATTTCATTTTGATGAATGAATTTTAAATGGGATTTTTCGTGATTCAACTGGATTTCTCTATGGGGTGCACCTCTCCAAACTTAGGTGAATTTCACCATAATTTCCTTGCTTTTTACTTGATTTTTCGTTGATTTTTCTTCCTTTAAGGTGCGATTTTCAATTGATTTTCCATATTTTTGCATGCGCTTTTCCTTGCTTTTCAGACCTTTGCATGCGCTTTTCTTTGCTTTTCTCATGATTTTTCCGATTTTTTAAGATTTTTGCCTACTTTTCAATTCTAAAAGTGGAAACTGTCGACTCCACTGCCAGTGAGACCTAGCACTTTTTAAAAATAGAAACTTACTAAAAATAGAAAAAAGCAAAAAACAACTTTCTAAAAATAGTAAATTCCAGATTGGCCCAGAAATGTCAAAAATGAAAAAAGCAAAAAGCAAAAAAGCAGAATCCCTAAAAAATAGGAAGTGTCAGAATTGAGCGAAAGCACAGGCGATCCTCATCTATCGAGTCTTCTAAGCACTTCTATGACGTTCATGTTCAGTTTTAGGCTTAAATTCTCAACTTGGCTTGGGTGATGACTCCAGACTTTGACATGAAATTCCCAGAGCAACAGAGCTTATGAAATTGTCACTCAACAGCTAAACCCTAAGAGAAAACCACTGAGGGTCCCCATTTGCAATGGGGCGATGTGTGAAATAGGTCACAACAGGACCTTGCATTTTAGGTGCAAATGAGGTGACCATAGGATCAGGTATGCCTTTGTCAACATACACTCCAATTGATGTTGGAAAAATTTTGTGCCAGGTAAGGATTTCTTTACCTTTGTCTAAGGCTCTTAGAATTCTAGAGCATAGGGCAAGAGCTTTATCTTTCATTTCAATTGCTATGCCTAAACAACCAACTAGTATTCCTAATGAAGAAGAAAAGGTGGATAAGGAGGATATTGTGGAACTATGCCTCGATGCTTCAATTGTGAACAACCAACTGTGGACCCTTTCTATACCATGTTGATTGTCAATGGGTGGTTGATTCATAACCGCATGCTTGATTTAGGTGTGTCTAGCAATGTCATGCCACTTTAGGTGATGAACGATCTTGGGTTGCAAGTGCCCAAGTCTTATGGAAAATGTTTTCCATGGAATCTAAAGAGGTGAATGCCATTGGACTAATAAGCAATGTAGAAATCCAACTGATTGCTTACCCAAACAAAGTTTTTATGATGGACACAATAGTGGTAGCTTGTCCTCCTAAGTGGGGAATGCTATTATCTAGAAAATGGGCAGCTTCTATTGGTGGAAGAATACAGATAGATTTTCCATATGCAACAATTCCTTTGCATGGTGAGAATGTGAAGTTGCATAGGGAGTAACGATTCTTGGATAACATTGAAGACAAGTATTAGTCTCCTGATCATGTAAACCTATTTGATACTAGTATTGATCATATGATAGGTTTTTGTGATGAACTTGAGGTTGAGAAGGTTGACCTTACTCCACTAAATGTTGATAAAGAACTGAGTGATGGTCTTTGGACCACATTCTTCGATCGTGCCATCCAAGAGAGGGTAATGGTGTGGGCTTTGTTTTATTTTCTCCATATAAGAGGAAGCATGAATTTTCTTTTAGGATGACCTTCCAGTGTGTCATGTCCCCATCTCTGAAGTGATCATCAGTCAAAAAGTTGATTAGCCTATTAACCATTCCCGTAGGCTAATCCAGTTGGATAGGGAATGGTTTGTTGCAACTGGTCATATTTTTATATTATTGGCCAATGGAGATAAAGGGAATAATATTAAATTAATTATTTATAAAGTTATCTAAATAAATTAAATCATAAAGGTAACTTTATTTTGATTCATTTAATTAAAGTGACTTAAATAAAAGAATAAAATATTATAAAGTCACTTCATTAAATATTTTAAAGTGACTTAAGTGAAAAATAAAATAATATTATAAAGTCATTTTAGGAAATACTAAAGTATTCTTCTAGAAGCTGGAGTTAGTTACAAGTTGGCTTCTTCTAGAAGATTCAATTGACCCTTTAAAAGGAAATGAGTGCAAGTCATTTGGGCATAATGTGGATTTGATAAACTTGAGTTTTCTCTATCTTCAGCTGAGTATTTAGTTGCAGCCAACTTTGAGGAGGAAAACCCTTTGAGAATTGTAGGTTGGACAAAAAACCCAATCCTACTTGTGAGGTGGATTCATCTAGGATTCACTATTGGGCATATTTTTAGGTTCTACAATCTTTGTGGAGCTTCAACCAGCTAGGGTTTGAAGATTTATTTGCAGGTTGAAGATTGAAGTTGCAGATTTGAGCTTATTGAATCATATTTTCATGAGATTTGGGATGGCTAGGCTTTGTACATGCTGGAGCAGAATTTTACTAAGCTGGCCGCTAGGGTTTGAGACCCATTTTGGAGGTGTTTTGCAAATTTTGGGGTTTTAAAGAATTTTTATGCATTTTTCAACAAGGGCGACCTAATCTAGGGACTTTTTGGCATCATTTGAAGGTGGTTTCAAATTTTTTGGAGCTGTCACTGATTTTATATGAATTCTCCTCTACTTTGGGCGACTATAGTTTTGAGGAAATTGCAAATTTAAGTTTCAGATTGTTGAAGAGACTTCAATTTGCATCTTTTGGTCTTATTTCAGCTTAGGGTTTCTAGGGTTTCATATTTTCCCTAGCTGATTTGCATTGGAGAAGTTTTGGACATTGTTAAGGGCATCAAATTGAGCTTCATTTCCAGATTTGCTTTGGAGGAGTTGCTGGTCTGAAAATATTCAGAAAATCAGTTCATTTTCCATTCATTGTCTTCTTCATATCATTGCTCATATTGTCCAATATGACTTCTTTGTAACCGGTTATGTTTGCATTGTCAATAAACTCTCTTTTGATGTGAAAAACAGACTTGAATAACTTGCTGTTGTACTCAGATCAGAACTTTATTAAGTCTGATATACTTTGCTTTCAAGGAAAAATAAGAAGCAATTAGGGTTCCTTTTCATTGTGTTTCTTTATATAAATGTATGTTATCAACTTATGTCATTGTTCATCAAAACATAAGGCATAAATCACAAATAGATATCCAAAAGCATCACTATACTCAGAAAATCAATTTGCATGCAAAGTGTTTGACAAAATGTCAAACCCCCAAAACTGAAAATTTAGGGCAGAAATGGCAAGGGTTCTTACAGTGGTATCAGAGCCTTGATCCTGCCAGTCTGTTTGGGTATGAATTATGGCTTCATTTAGTGAAGAAGATGAGGGTTCTAGCACAAAATATTCATAGAAGAAACTTTTTGATCAGATAGTGGGTTCCAGCTGCTTGCTTCTCATTTTTTAGTTAGTATTTTCCTTTGAAGTTCAGTATGTCAAGCAATTTAGTAGAGATGATGAAGTCCATACAAGAAAGTATGACAAAATGATGCAAGGCTTCAAAAGATATGAAAAATATTTAATGAAATTATTAGAGAATTCAAAAGAGTTAGACTCTCTCATTGTAGATGAAGAGAAAGCAAAACTAAGGGAAAATAATACTTCATATCAAGAAAAGAAGAAATCAGTAAGAATGAGCTTAGAAGACAAAATCGTTGCTTCTTGTGTAGAGGTATTCGGGAGCCTAACCACCAATGCACAGATAAAAAGGTGAAGAAGCTTGAAGAAGAAGAGCCAAAGGTACAAGAACAAGAAAGGAAAGAAGAGTCACTTGTTTGTGATTTGCAGCCTACAAGTGAGCATGGGGAAAGCAAAAATCTATCATCATGTGGGAGTCCTAAAGAAGATGAGACGATGTTCACAAGCTCAGTTCCGCCATATGAGAGTTTGGATCAAGAGGAATCACATATTGCAGCCTTGAGTCTTTAGGTTGATCAGAAAGTGGAAGAGAATGCAAACATGGATCGGCCACTTGGAGATGTTGAGAAAATGACACAAAGGTATGACAAAAACTCTGATTTTGCAACAACAGTCATATTTCCTTGCATCATCATGAGATAGTAGCCATTTCACGTGAGGATGATGGTATTGCAAAGTCTTCTAATGTTGGTACTCAAGATTTGGGTGTTAAAGATGAATTATGTGTCGTGGATTCATGCCGCAAACATTCTGATTTTGTATATCAGACCTTGGAAGGTGTGAACAAGACACAAGTTTTTTGTGATGGGTGGTTACAAAGAGCTAGGAAGGAAAAGATGTTGGCTGCCCAAGCAAAACAATGCTTGCAAAAGTTCAAGGAACATTGCAATCATATAGATCAAGCAAGACAATGAAGAGAAGCCTATCTTCAATCACTATTTCTTCCAAGGGAAGAAGACATGGAGATGGAACATATAGGGGATGAGCCTCTTGAGATGAGGAAGCAAGAAGAACGTGCAAATGTGCGTGAACAAGAGAAGAGGTTTGATTCAAATTTTTTTATTTGTGTACCTAATTTACATCTTGAGTCTCATGAGTTACCTCTAGTTGAGAGTCCATTAAAGGCTCAAGTCATAGAGTTGGGTGTAGTAGTTGAATACACACTTGGTGGATCAGTCACTAGTGTTATACCTACACATGTAGAGGGAGACATAAGTGATTCCATTTGGGTTGAACATACATCATCGACAATGGAGGAACATTTGTCAAGATTATATGGGGCATTTTTTCTTAGAGAGTTGACTATAGAGACTAAGAGATTTCCTAACAAGAAGATCCTACAATTTGATAATGTTTGGTTTGTCATAGACACCACACCATGGAGTTGGATAGAAGCAAAAATCATATCAGCTAAGGAGGTGAAGGTATGGATCAGTTTTGTGACAGCTATGGCAGCTAGAAGAACACATAACTTTCAGGTTGGCATAGCTCTTAGACCAGCACTCGTGGAGGAGCAAACTATCCATGACGAAGATGCAAGAAAAGGAAAAGAAGTCACCTTAGAAAGCTATAATCGCAGTTTTGATTTTCTTAGTATGGCCAAGCATGAGAAGCACCCAAATTTGCGGATACTTGATGGGAGGTTTGTTGTTAAAAAAAATCCTAAAATTTCATATCATGCACATGAGTTGGGTCATTGGATTGATGAGTTAAGAAATTTACTTCTCCAAGATTGATCTTTGTTCAAGGTATCATCAGATTCGTGTCTGTGTGGAGGATGTTCGCAAGATTGCATTCCGATGTCATTGTTGGGTGAAAATTATGTAATCAACTTTTCGATAGATTACACAACTAGGACTTCAGCCACAACTATGTGAGATATGAATCTCTCCTCTCAGAAAGGGGAGGCACCCTTCTTACTGCTGACAAAAGCAATAGTAAAACAAATAAAGTAATTACACAATGTATATAATACTTACGAAGTGGGGGGGGGGTGTGTTACATTTATCCTTCTCTCTTTTTTCAGAGAAGATGTTTACAATGCTTCACTGTTGGAAGTTCTCAATTCACAATAACCTAAAACGATCAACAAGCAGTAAGAAGGGCGCCTCCCCTTTCTGAGAGGAGAGATTCATATCTCACATAACTATGGCTGAAGTCCTAGTTGTGTAATCTATTGAAAAGTTGATTACATAATTTTCACCCAACAGTCACTATGGAGACTATGAGTTCTTGGACATGCCATTTGGCCTTACTAATGCTCCTGCTACATTTCAATCATGTATGAACCACATCTTCAGTAAGCAATTGTGTAAGTTTGTATTGGTATTCTTTGATGATATTTTGAAATATAGCAAAACACAGGAAGATCATCTTAGACATCTTGAGGAGGTGTTGGGCATCATGGAGGCATAATCCCTTTTTGCTAAGGCATCTAAATGCGAGTTTGGAGTGAAGGAGATTTTGTACTTGGGCCATGTGATTGGTGCAAATGGAGTACAGGTACATCAATAAAAGATTAAATCCATCTTGGATTGGCCACCTCTAAGGAATGTTTCAGATTTGAGAGGTTTCTTGGGCTTTTGCAGCTATTACTGTAGGTTTGTGTAGGGGTTTTCATAGCTAGCAGCTCCCTTTACCGATCTCACTAAGAAGGGGGCATTCAGATGGTCAGATGAGGCCCAAGTTGTTTTTGATTGGCTCGAGGATGTGATGAGTACTTGTCTTGTTTTGGCATCACTAGATTTCACACAACCATTTGTGTTAGAGTTTCATGCTTCAAGAGAAGCCATAGGAGATGTGTTGATGTAGAATCAACATCCCATAGCATATGAGAGCAGGAAATTGAGGGATGTAGAGAGACTCTATTCCACCTATGATAAGGAGATGTTGGCCATCATGCATGCGTTGGCCAAGTTTAGGCAATATTTGGTGGGACGAAAGTTTATGGTGATGATGGGCCATAACAACTTGAAATACTTCCTAGAGCAAAAGAACCTTAATGAGAGAACAAAAGTGGTTCAACAAGATTCAGGATTATGATTTTGATATTGACAATGTGAAAGGTAAGAAGAATGTTGTTGTCGATGCATCATCTAGGCGACCTACACTTTGCTTTATGTCAGAGATTTCAGCTGATTGGAAATCTCAACTTTTGGTTTAGTATTCCAAGAATACATTTTCTTGTGAGCTCATGGATGGTAAGATTCAGGATGATCGTTATAAGGTGATTGATTATGTGATCTACTATAAGGATAGGATACACTTGGATCTTGAATCTAAAATGAAGAGTAAAATTTTGAGAGCTATCCATGACACTCCTCTAGCAAGGCATCCGAGATTCTTCAAGACATACAGGAAGATTAGATAGATATTCTCATGGAAGGGTCTCAAGGATGATGTCCTACGTCATGTGTGTGAGTGTTTGACTTGTCAGGAGAACAAGTTAGAGCATACTTTCCCAGCAGGTTTATTGCAGCCATTACCAATTCCAAATCAAAAGTGGGAGAATATTTCTATGGAATTTATTACAGGTCTTCCAAGAGTCTAGGGGAAGGATTGCATATATGTGGTTGTTGATCGGTTAACAAAATATGCCCACTTCTTTGCCATTGCAATTGAGTACACATCTCAGATGGTGGAGTTGCTTTTTTGTGAAGTGTTTGGATTGCATGGACTCCCTATGACCATTGTCAATGATCAAGATAGCAAGTTTCTCAGTGTATTTTGGCAGGAGCTATTCCGATTAGCAGGTACTGAGTTTGTAACGAACACACTTGTACGATAAATTTAAAACTTTAGAATTCAACCACAATAAGTAAGAACAATGCCATAATGATAAAAATTTTCTTTTTAAAAACATAAACATGATACATCTTTTGCAACTTTCAATTATTTCATTCCAAAATAAATTACAAGTAAGAAGAATAATATACATACATAGCCCGTAGGCTTTTGGCACCAATAGAAGTAAGAAGGTCCAGGAATTCGTCCTGTCAAGTCTTGGATCATCAGTCGGATGTTGAGGAGGAGAAACATCACTCGGGCGCTTTTCTGCCAACCACAGACTTATAATGCGGTCCCCCGCATGATCATTTTGCAATGAATGGCCCTCCCTTCGAAGAAGAGATTGGTTGGGTAACCTTTAACAACTACCAACTGGACATATTGTTGTGATCCTACAAAGCTAGCTTCCGTGCAATCGGCAATTCTCGAACTAGGATGTATTTCGGGATCACGGTGAACTGACAGTGTAGTACTACATCTAAATGGTTCCTTACACTACTTTGGCCAAAGTGTTCACATTCAATGCAAAATGTAGGTCATTTGTCACTTACACTAGCCAGGTTCAACTTGACTTGAGGCTATCTTATTGTACGCGTAGGTTGGTCTATTGGGGTAGTCCGTACCCTAGACTTCCTACAACATTCTAACTACGGGAATGGAGAACATTTTAATAAGATCCTACAACCAACGCCCTTATACAGGATACTCTCATCCTAGGGATTACAATAACTTGACTAAGTTATTTAGTATCAAGCTGTAACTTGTAACTCATTAAATGCTCTCGATTCATTCCTAATATCTAGTAACTTAATACAAGCATATACTCCGTATATGGAGTCAATACAAATTATGCAGTTTTCTTTTCATTGCTTAGTGTAAACCGTACTCTAATGAAAGCAAAAACCAATAGAAGAGTTCATGCATAAAACATTCTATTTTACTGTTTATCTTATGTTGACAAACTTTAATTCCTTCTTATTCACTTCTAAGTTAATCAGTTTTCAGTCTTAGTTCTTTTCAGCCAAAGGACAAGACACAGAATAACATCTGAATATATGAACTACTGAAAGCATAGAAGGGAAAAAGGTTGACATGCCTGGTAAGAGCTTACTGCTTGGCAAGAACTTTCCCTTAGTATTTTGGAGAAAGAGTAAACTTCTTCTCTTGCCTGCCACCAAACAATTTTCAACTGGCTTTGTAGTAAATTCCCAGCGCAGCAATTTGACAGTTCCTAGCTGCTGTTCTCAGACTCTGAGATTGCTTCTCTCAACACAATAAAATAGCTTTCTTAACAAGTAAAGACTATAGTCTTTCTTATACTAATGGCGAATTCCTTCACAACTGATAAATACTCTTCTCTCTTGAATAAATAGTATGAACTTCTTGATTGTAAATTCGTGTGTGTTATGAATGGCATTCACAGGTTTATATAGAGTTGTAAATTTAACTGTTTTCCTCTTCTTATGGCGCCAGTGCTGCCAACAGAGCTTGGAAAGTTTCAAAGTAAAAACGTGTTGCTTAATGGCAAGGGTTTCGTCCTCCATTAACTGACAACAATGATGCATTATCAAATTCGCATATGCTCAGTTTACAAAAACGTGACACCTTCTGGTTTTTGCGCGATTCAACAGGTAGGTTAAATGACGAATTTAAAATAAGACTTTTTCCCAGTTTCAATGGCGTCCACATCCTCATTTAAGCTGTGCATGAATTTATTCGGCCATTTTCAGTTGCTTGAGGTCGCGCGATTCTCCCTGCGCGTTTTTCACTTCATCCGCCATTTTTACGGCTTGGCTTTATTTCGAATTTATTTTAGTTCAACATTTGAAATAGTCCACAGGAAATATTTTGGACTTGGCGAATAACAAAGACATTTGATTTCGATTTTTCAAATGAAATAATCATTTCCAAAGAAAAATCGACATATTCCTTAATTCGCATTTCTCTTTTAAATATCAATAAAATGTCGATTTAAAATCCATTTGTTTTCAAATCTTTTATTTAAACATATCTATATATTTATTTATTATATTAAAGTATTTACATAGTTTTAATTTACATTATATACTTATGTATAATTATTTAAATTATCAATTTAAATAATCTCATATACATATTTATATTTTGTAAATACTATATTATATACGTACTTTAATATAATATTAAATATATAAATATATTTAACTTTACATCTATACATGTTTATACATTTACATTTTTTATTATATGTTCGTATACTGTGAGCCAGTCAGCATACTTTCACTATACGTACTCATGTATATGTATAAATATGTGTATATGTAAATTCCGAGGTATTATTGTCATAATGTATATTCATTCAATAAGTTAGTTGCCGGTACGTATACTTGTGTATATACTTATATTTCTACTTTATGTATAAGTATTCATAAATACACTTATATCGACGCACACGTATGGCATATCCATCTGCTCTAATACGTTGTATCGACATGAATGTACTTATGGGTACTTGTACATATTGTATTCATATGTATATATACAAATACACATATCCACCTCTAACAAGAAATATTACTCCACATAAGATTATTCTGGCAATCATCACTTATTTGCACATTCAGAAGTAGATACGACTCCTAATGACACTAAACAAGCCTATGGATGACTTACCCTTAACAACAACCATGACTTAGCTTTCTCTGTAACAACCTTCCTAGACTACAGTTTAAAATTTTCAACTGATAACTAACTTTCAGCTGAACTGCAGCTAAATTGTTTTCGAAACAAGGGTTACCAATTGATCCAACTAACTCAAACTTGCAAATATCTTTTTAATTTTTAGTTTCAGTTTTAGTTCACATGAATCGTTCAACAGTTTTCCGCCAACTGTTCATGGCAGATCAATAACTAAATAACTGCCCAACTAGGGTTTCATTTGCAGCAAGACGGAAAAGAGAATTCAATTCAGATGTCATTACATTATATACTTCATCAACTAACTTTTAATTTCATTTTCAGCTGAAAAGAAACTATTAACTATAAACATCTAACAGGAAATTGCAGAAGAATAATAATTACTTTTCTTTGCTCCCAGAAGATAACGAATAATTACTACATCTATGAAACAATGTACAGCTGAATAAATTCAAGTAACTATCTCCCTAAGTATCTGAGAATCTTACTATGTTCATTAACATAAAGAATAGCATTCATGGCATAGATGAAATAGAAGTTCAATTACTATTGCATGTACCTGGATCTACGAGAGAGGAAGAATTCCTTTTGACATCATCTCCATACTATCATACTTGGAAATCTTTTTCGAGGGAAAGAGAATTATCATCAGGGGCTTTACCGCCCAACCAAGACCTACTGGTCTCCCGAGTTTCTTCAACTGAAGAACCCGCCCTTCACGAGGGTAATCAACATGGATCAATTTATCATCTTGCCTCTGAGCCTGGTGTCAAGGACCTATACCTCCTGATCAACCTTACTAAGGGTTCCTCCCAACTAGAAAGGCCACTCCGATCAGTGATATATCTGGAACTTGATAGCTGACAGATGCAGATTCTAGCATCGTACCTTGGCCAAGGATTTTAATATTTTCTGGCACTCCTGTGCCGATGTCTCTGGCACTACTGTGCCGACATCTTTAGCAGTAATGTGTCGTCAGCACTCTCACCTTTGCTTGGCATGATAATTCTCAGATCAAGTTTTAATCTTACCGTATCTGGTTTCGTTATCGCTAAGTCTTAACCTTAAGGTTAACATTACAAGAACTAGGTTGAATTCACATCTTGTTTAAGGATTATGCTGTTATCCTTTCTAGAAAAAGTGGAACTCAATTCATAACTTATTCCATCTGAATATCTATAAGCTACTATTCTCCAATTTATGATAAGAGATTAAAGAGTCTTTTTCGACAATATGAATTCAATGTTTTATATTACAGTGCCATGAATTCAGATCTTCCCTCATGAACCGAGGTATTTAATATTGAGCAAAGAAGGTTAATTCACATCCTTTAGACCCTTTGGTTTTTCTTAACACCTAATGTGGAAGGAAGAGACCTGTCCTTCAAGAAGGTTCATCAGGTTAATGGTCTCACATTGCAAGGAAGAACATGATTCTATTTCGGAATTTAATATTTTTATTTCTTTAATTTATGATATCTCGAATTTCCAAGATTTCCTCTTGCAGCAAGAATTTCCAATTGGCATAACTCATTCAAGTTTATGGAGATGAGAAGAAGTTTTAAAACCCAACTTATCTTTCGGAATTTGTAAGCAAATTCTCTCTTGTTTCAAGGTAGAAACATTTTAACTTTCCTAGGCTCAAGTTAATCCCATTCATGGTCTATTTCTCCATGACTAGTTATAACCATTTCTCTCTTAATTCGAGGTTAGTTCGTATCCAAAGAATCACATCACAATAGCTTGGTATCAGTTCATAACTTACTTATGATTATGCGAGAATCTTTATAGAAAGAGAGAGAGACAGAAAGAGGCTAGTACCATAAAGGATCCTTCCAAAGCTAAAACATTCAAGAGACAGATAAAGATCTCGGAAAGGAAAAAGGGTAAAGATACCGCTCCAGCTCAATGAAAAATAATGTCAACCTAGCCTTGGTCTAAAGGTTACCAAAAAAAAAAACAATGGTTCAGACTATCGGTTTAGATATAGTACGGTAATAGTAAGAGGAATTTTGATTGCCAACGTTTGATACAAAACTGATTCTATACAGAATCTTCTATTGAACATATACCCGGAAGGTAGTAAGGACCCGAATTAAGTTTACTTCAAAAGATGAGAAGTCTAAATGAAATTTCATTTAACACACAAGAGTCACAAAAAATACTTATGAATATTCGATGCCTAATTTTAACAAAGCGAGGTCTCTTTACATGCCTGAATTTGAAGCTCTATAAATTTGAAAGAGATCCCGATTCTTCTCCTCTGTGCTCGGGTCAAACAACGATGCGCCTGAAGCCTTTCCGACCAAAGAAAAATTTGAAGACGGCTTACTCAGTTACCAGGAAACAACACTAAAATCTAAAGCTTGAAATAATCGTCCAGGCTCTTCCACGCTAAGCTCCCGAGGAACAATCTTGGATAGCCCCTGGTAAAGTCGTTGACGGGAAAGGAAAAGATACGGGATTGGAAAAGGAAAGGTTATCAATGGAAGCAGATGGAAATGGGTTTTTCCAAGTTAATAGAAATGAAATGAGTGTTTCCCTGCTACGTCTGAGGAGAATTCAGTAAAGAAGCAAGTTAAGCCCTCCAAAATGCCCGAGCCAACAATGGTTGCATATCAATCGCCCAAAAAAAAAAACCCCTTGCCAATGCCACTGGACCGGTATATAATTTCTGAATCCTCCTGAGACCTTCAAATCCTAGATTCAAACGCCTCGGCGCCTTCTTGGCTTCCTTCTCGACCGTTTCCACAAGAGGCTCGAAGGGAAGATGACAGAAAAGCACCGCCAATGATCTCCACTTTCTAATTTCTTTTTTTTATTTTTATTTTTAAACCTTCTTCATTTTCATATTTTAAATGATGGCATTAGAATTTTATCCTTATTATTAATTAATATGATTTAGCCATTGCAAATAATAATAATATACTTTTATACATATCAAGAATTATTCTTCTCGACTCACAAGAGAATATTATTATTATTTAATATTATATTTATATCAATCATTTTAATTTAATATTTATAGACCTTTTGAAACCTCCTTAATAGGTGATTATTGACATGTATATTTAAATTGACTTGCTTAATCGATATATATATATATATATATATTTACTTATGGCCAAGGTATTGATGTCGATGTAACTGTCTTGCTCCGACTCTAGGTTTGATGCTAAATTGATCCATCATTAACCACGTCCTCTCCCTGATGATATTTCCCTTTTCCTCGCGGCGTCAGCAATCCTGCATCCACTGGCAAGGATTATGGATTAGATCGTTCTCCATGGCTTAATAATATGCATTGAAATTTGATCTCATGATCTCATTCCACTTCTCATGAACAACAAATTCAACGACAATAAATAAATAAAAAGTTCGTTAACATTACAGTTACAATAAAATAACAACTTTTCATTCCCAATGTCATAATCACATGAAAGTAGTTATTTGCAACTAACATTGCATTTGAAAGACATAACCAAACATATAATCTTAATGTAGGGTTGTGACATTCTCAGTCTATAGTTTGTGTGTGTATGCCCAATTGGTATTCGTTACTGTTTACCCGACCAAGTTCCTCCCCGAGTGATATCTCTCCTCTGCCTGGAGGTACGAACCTGTTTCCTGCACATCATGACACGACAACGGGAGTCATTTGTTCAAAACCAAGGCAATGTACATAAAGCATTGTAGAAAGTTAGAACAACATTATTCTATAACTTAATATGCTACTTTCATTCAAGAATTACATCAATAGGAATATCAGATAATGAGACAATCATTAGGACACATTCAGTTGATCACACGAACAATTTATTTTATTCATCAGAAAGATTCAAACATTTACAATGTACTTCCTATGCAGTAGTAGCTATACAATCGGGGTGTAACAGAGTTGACCCCGAGCACTAGTTACCATCCACAGACAAATGGCCAGACTGAGATTGTGAATATGTGGGTGGAAGGATATCTACACAATTATGTAGCAGAGCAACATAGAGCATGGATTAGGTGGTTGTATTTGGGTGAGCATTGCTATAATACCACCTATCACATGTCCATCGAGATGACACCATTTAGGGCCTTGTATGGTTATGATGCTTCGTCATTTATAGACTTGGCCTTTGATGATAGTAGAGCTACCAAAGCTAAGGATTTTATGTAGGATAGTCAAGATATCCTTAAGGCACTTAAGGATAATATACAACATGTTCGGAATCAACAAAAGATGTATGCTAACAGACATAGGGTAGAGAGATCATTAGAGGTGGGCGATTTAGTGTTTTTGCGCCTTCAGCCATATAGGCAGTCTTATCATTTGAGGAGGAGCTTTTTTATCAAGCTTCTCTTCATTAGTAGGAGATGGAGGCAAAAAGAATGGACAAGGAAGAATATTTTGCTAGGAAAAGTGTAGCCAAGTAAGAAAAAATAAGGCACACAAAACTCAATCAACCTCCGCCATCCTTTGTTTCAAAATTTTAAGTTTTAGAGGTCCTTGTCCCTTGTAGGAGCATGTGCATGTGAAAACTCAGTCCGCTATCCCAAAGTAACATCCCTCTTAGAAGCCTATTATTGCTCAATAAACTCATCAAACCTCTCAAATTTCCCTTCCAAACCAATTTTCTTGTCCTAGCTCTGTTGCACTCTTCATAGGTGGACCCATTGTTTGGCAAGGTACCTTGTTTAATGGGTAGGAGAGGGAGGTTTTGGAAACAAAAGAAGAGAACCCTACTATATGTAATCCCTCATGTGTAATGAGTATTGAAAAATCAGGCCTTTGCAAGAAGATAATGAGCATAATCAGCTGGAACAACATGACACTAAGCAAGTGGGTAATGATGAAAGGGAGGAGTTGGTATTCTTGTTTGATTAGCTTTCTCACTTTATTGATATGGATGAAGAGAGCATACCAATGCCCACATCAACAAAAGATTCAAAACAACAAGAGGATATTAAGGACCTTCATGAGCCACTAGTCCATGAAGACAAGTATGAGAAGGAGGTTGCTGGAAAAGGGTAGATGTAGGAATCTACCCTGGTGAGCTGGGATGAGGCTATTTTCTGTGACACTGACTAGCAGACTTTTCTATCTGATAATGAGGCTCGTGATGATTGTCAACCTGGTGATGGAGAATTTGTTCCTGTTGTGTATCATAGCTTTGTGGACAGGGAGGAGTGTGTATGCAAATAGATGAATCAACTCATGCAGCTGATTATTTAGAGCATACACTAGGCCACAATATGGACAATGAAGAGCGTGATGGCATGGACATTGCTACACATGAAGGTGAAATAAAAAATGTCAACACTGTTGCAGTGGTGGATGTGGAGGGTGATTTAGACCATGGAAACAAAGGTGTTGTAGGTAGTCACCAAGAAGGAATTGAAACAAAGAGACAATTATAAGAATGCAGTTGTTCACTTGAAGTGTCTCATGGTTCTGTTGATGCGTGTTTTGTGACACACCCAACACTTTAGAATAAAGAAAAAAGAAGAATGCCCAAAGGCAGCTTTATCCTCTCTTGAAAAATTACCTCTTATGCTAAGATTGCTAGAAAGATCATACGGTAATTCCAATGTTCCGGTTTGGGGGATGGACAAGCTCAATGGATGATGTGATATGCTGGTTTCACAAAGGGACCTTGTAATGAGGAACTTACTCAAAGTAGGGAGTTGGATTGATGTAACGTTGAACGCTCTTATGTTTTTTTGGAATTTTCAGTTTAGGATAAAATAAATAAGAAAAAAGGATGAGGGTAAGGGAACTAGACTTATGCAGAACCAATCCTATGAACTTCGGAGACAAATGCTGGATAATGGAATTTAAACCAGTCTTTGCTTCGCCAAGCACGACACTACAACTAGACAAAGACGGTGCAATCTTCAAGGGTTTACGAAAGATATCCTATTACACTATATCACCATCAATTCGACCAATGCATATAGATAATAGAACTCAAATTAAGCAATTTTAATGTTCAGACTAACCTTACACATCAAATTGAAAATCATCCAATTGAAAAAGGTATGAACTAATTCCACTTTTTCCAACACTATCAATCTTTCATTCATCTAAAATACTTGAAAACAAATTTACTCTATTTTGAAGAAATCAATGAAACCATGCGGGCTCATAGAAATAATAAATGCTCAACTCTGAATCCACTTATTATTTAAACAGCAATATTGCAACAATCTCATCAGTCTCTCCTTGAATAAATGAAATGAATGGGGTTTATATAGGCACCCCAATTACAAAGCAGCGACCAAGATTAAATTTGAAATCAACGGCCAAGATCAATCTTGACAAACCCTAACCCTAAAAGCATAACAAACTCAAAGACACGTGGCACAAGCAGAACACGCCATTTGGAGCATGGAAAATGATGACACCTTGCACTTCATTCGAGCAAGTAGGAATCCAGAATGCAATTCCCTTTGGATCGCTCCCTAGCTGCAAATGCAAGAAATTTGGCTAACACAGAATCAAGTTCCTCCATTGAGATATTCGGCACAGAATCCAGTTGCATTCCAATCACGTCCAAGTTCTCCAGGCACTGAGTAAAAGTTCCTTCCCATCTAGCCTCCTGCTTCTGAAAGTTCTCCATGAAGGTCAAAAGGGAAGACATATCATCAAGCTGATTCTCTGTAATAATTTGCACTTCCTTGAAGTAAATGCTCATCACACTTTTCTTCAATCCTTCTAAATCTAAGCCATTCGTATCATGATGTTCTTGTCCTGTTAATCCTTCAAGAGAAGTAAGGATTTTGAACTGAATTTTCTCCATTGTGCTCCGTATAGCAGCACATTCTTCCTTTATTCCATCATATGTCTTCTTTTTGGCCAACAAGGAATAATACCACCTGCTGAAATCATATGAGGCTCCTTCTTCGACAACACCTTCCTGAATCAATACATGCATGGAAACTTCTTTTAGAACTCTCAAACGAGGTATCACTTTGTCCTGTACATACTGGAAATCTTCCCAATGGTCCTCAACTTGACTCACTTCAGTTATCAGCAGTGCAGATCTGTCATAAGTTTGGGCGCACTTCTCCAAGAATTGCTCCATTTGTTTTGAAATATTGGTAACCCAACTCCTGGTTGCTTGACTCGTAATCCTCATAGCCTCAAGGACATCAACGGACTCCGGAGTAAGAGATGACGGTGGAATAAAGGCTGCATTTTCCTGACGCAAAGGGGCTGTTAGCTGCTGAATGAACTCTATCAGCCTTAGATTTTCTAATTCCAACCTTTCCTTCTTCTCTTCTATTTTATCAAACTTCTCTCTGATGGCTTTGGGAGTGTCTACCAACTCATGGAAATCCTGATCTATTGTCGTTGGCCCAATGTCCAATGTTGTAACTTCGTAATCCATAGGAGCAATCTGATCTCTTGGCTTATCAACTTTCGGGACTGCCACCTGCAAGATCCTGGATCCTGTATCGTTCCTGGTAATCTGAGAATATTTCTTAGGCCTCTTTGGCGTTTTAGCCTTGCCAATCCTTTCTAGGAAGTCCTGTATGCTCTCAACTGGTTGAACCTCATCCAGTGGTCTGGACTTCTTCTTCAAACTTTCAGTTAGCCAATCCGGGATTGTGGATAATTCCATACCATCTTCTAACTGAACATCATCATTAATTCCCTTAAGAGCAGAAATTACCTCATCTCCTAGTTCT
This sequence comes from Sequoia sempervirens, assembly GCA_007258455.2. Taxonomy (NCBI): domain Eukaryota; kingdom Viridiplantae; phylum Streptophyta; class Pinopsida; order Cupressales; family Cupressaceae; genus Sequoia; species Sequoia sempervirens. The sequence goes on from VDFB02000015.1 coordinate 426,983,999, forward strand.
TCATTGTCCTCAAGAATCTCAGTATCTCCTGCACCTTCAATCATCAAAGTATCATTTCCTTCCAAACACTCCGTGGAGGCTTGATTTTGGAAAGAATCTACCTGTTCTAACTCTTGAAACTGAATTTCTTGCTCATAGCTTGGCTCGATATCAACAATGGATACATTTTCGATTACTCCAATTGACAAAGTCCTTGAAGATGAGGGATTTTCAGTCACCTTTTGCTTCTTACTTTCCAATTCCTCATTAGCTGACTCCTTTTCCTCTAGTTGAAGGTTTCCACTTACTACCTTCCTCTTGCTGGGATATGAAGATTCATCAGGATTTTCGCCAATTGCTTCCTCCTGGCCATCCTTATTGTTCAATGTGGCGTAAGTAAGAGAAATTCCTTCCTTCCTCAACTTGCTGATCTGACCATCGACCCATTCCCTTGAGTAAGCAAAAATGTCCTTCATCAATGTGTTCAAATTAGCCATCTCAGGTTGTGTCCAATTAGGCAATAAAATAGGCTTATCTTTTTCTTGTTCAAACTGAGGGTGAATGTAGTCCCCGTTGTCTTTCACTTGGTCAGGTATAGGAAACAAATCGCACCTTTTCACAAGTTCAACTGGAATTCTTGACCAAGCCTTCTTCCTTACTCCATACTCATCCATCAGGTTAGACCAGTAATCTTCGATCTGCATAACATGAAGGGACTTCTTCCCACGCATTCTCAGGTATGGGTCATAATCGGACCTTGGATTATAGGTGCTGAATTTGTAAAATTGCAGCTCTACCCCTGCTGTTTTGGCTGATTGTAACGAAGGACAGACTTCTAGCATTTTTCCAATTGCAACCGGAAAATCCACTCCTTGTTTGTTCCTCTTCGCCTGAATGGAGTCTACACATGCTAGTTGCCTTGCTACCTCAAGCATAACAATTTTGTCTGTTGGGTATCGAGGAAGTCTGTACGGAGCATCAGAGAATCCATGAATTCTTATATAAGTAAATGTCGGAAACTGGATAAACCAAGACCCGAACTTGTCAAGCATTGCCATAGCTTCTTTAGATAGCCTTCTCTGCACTGTTCCTTGAAGAACTCGTGTGATGTACATGAGGAAGGCGTCATTTGTTATTTTGAAGTTGTCCCTGTAATGTAGCTGGAGCTGCGGGTAACAATCATATGATTTGAGTTGATCTTTCCGAAGTCCCACTTCGCCTTTACAAATCAGTCCTCTGTACTTAGTGAATCTTGCCAGAATATAAACCACATAAGAACTCATGTAGAAGGTTTTAGTTTTTTCAAGGTTTCTCAACTGGAAATCGATATTATCACTTATTAACTTAGCCCAATTTATAGCCTCCATTCCCAATACGATCTCTTCCACATATGAAAACATCCATACTTCAAAAAAGGCTCCCTGAGAAGTTCCCATAACTCTGTTCAGCATGTGAATCATATCACTGTATTCTATCTTAAAATCTATGCAAATTAGTCTCTTTGGCAACTTGGAGCGATGTCTTTTGGGTTCTTTAATCCAGTTGGAATTGATGATGTCCATACAGGATTCCTTGGCTTGATCGAACATGGCCTGTGATTCTTGCTGAGTCCTGTTCAACATTTTCCGGCGATGGGGAATACCAAATACTTCCCTGATTGAATCCTCTGTGAAATAGGCCAAGGTGATTCCATTGGGAGTTTTGATTGATCTTGTTTGAGGATTGTACCTTCTGGCGCATTCAACCATTAACTCATTGCACTGAACTGCAGGCGGAAATCCTGCTGCTTGATGAAGTCCAGACTTAACAATATTTGAGGCGATAGGTGTAGGCATTTCGTTTTCTGTGCCAAACATCCTTCTCTTGTGCTGAATCGCATTAAATTGTTCAAAGTTTGTATCTGTCACTTTCTTCCACTTTGAGGATAACTGGGATTCTGGATAGAATTCTTTCAGGACTTCCTTGACTTGAGCTTTTCTGACTCCACCTCCCACGTTCTTTGGAGAAGACATTGCGCCTGTAAGAAACTCGAAGTTAGAGAATTTTTTAATAAATTTGCAAAAAGGCGATTTCTTGGCTGGAGAAATTTTGAAAAATTAATTAAAAATCCAGAACTTGATTAAAGGCTGCATGAAGAATAAATTCTTAAATGAAATCGATTTGCCTTTATTATTTTCAAAGAGCATTCGTGGAATTTTAAATAATCTTTTGGATTTTTAAAGGTTTATACTGAAGTTTTCTCCAATCTTTAATGAAAAATCCAATTCCCCTTTCAAAATCGCCAAAGATAACCTGCAGTTGTTTGAAGAAAATCTGGAAATGAAGAGAAAAAATCCAATTCAATGTTCTGGAACTCAAGAAAAATCCACTTGCAGTTGAAAAAAGACGTCTTTTCTTGGGAGAGCTTTGCCTGTGAAGAAAGTCGACTTTGTAAATAATAAAATAATGAGCTCACTAGATTGTCTTTTATAATAAAAACCTTCCCAAATTGTTTTAGGTCGATTTCTTTCTCTCATTGGTTGCATTTTGCTTTAAAAACGAAAAAGCAATCTTATCCTGATCTTTGACTTTTCAAACAAGGCGTCCCTTTTGGCTTGGTGATTAAGTTTTAAAATAAAACTTAAGTTTTTCTTTTATTTTTGCCTTTAGCAAAATTCGACCTTCAACTGGACTCCTTGACTTTTCAACTGGAATTTTGACTTCTCAAAGTGACTTTGCCTTAGAAAAAATTCGATTCCACCTTGAGAAAATTCGACTTCCAACTGGACTTCCAACTGGAATTTTCACTTCCCAACTGGAATTTTCACTTCACTCAATTTCCTAAAGTCCAGTTCAATAATTTTTTATGCCTTAGTCGATTTTTACTTTGTCCAACTGGAATTTTCACTTTGTCCAACTGGATTTTCTTGAAGAATGCGAATTTCCTCAAATAGATGAATTTTACTTGGATTTTCCCTTTGATCAATGGATTTTCGAACTGGATTTTCTAAAGTTTCAACTGGATTTTCTCAAGGGCGTACCTCTTCCAGACTTAGGCGAATTTTGCCATGATCTACTTGCTTTTTAGTTGATTTTTCAGTGATTTTCCCTCAAAGGCGTGATCTTATCCAGTTGATTTTTTGACTTTGCATGCGCTTTTTCTCGCTTTTCTCATCTTGCATGCGCCTTTCTCTGCTTTGCATTCGCTTTTTGTTGCTTTTCTCATGATTTTTCGATTTTTTTTTTTTTTTTTGCCCCGCTTTTTTAGTTCCAAAAATGGAAACTTTTGACTCAAATGCTAATGACACCCTGTACTTTCTAAAAATAGAAACTTACTTTAAAAAAGAAAAAAGCAAAAGCAACTCAAAAATAGTAAATTCAGTTAAAGCCAAAAAAATGCGCAGAAAAGCAAAAGCAGAATCTAAAATAGGAAGTGTCAGAATTGAGCGAAAGCACAGGCGATCCTCGTTTGCAGGGCCTTCTAAGCACTCCCATGACGTTTACGTTCAGTTTCAGGCTCAAACACCCAACTTGGCTCGGATGATGACTCCAGACCTTGACATGAAATTCCCAGATATCAGAGACTTATGAAATTGCCACTCAATGCTAAACCCTAAGAGCAAACCAGTGAGGGTCCCCATTTGCAATGGGGCGATGTGTGAAAAAGGTCACAACAGGTTCCAACTTCAGTGTTGATAAGGATTGCATTAGTACATGTAAGTGTAACAATGACGTATGCTGGTTGTCTCTTGTCCCTAAGATTAGCAAGGTTGAGTACGAGGTCTTCATTCAAGATGAAGATTTGATCTCTTGTGTTGGGGACGATGATGTGCCTGAACTTGAGAGTTTCACTTGGGACCAACATATCAATATTGAAGTTGAGCAGCAACACATGCGAAAAAAAGATCATGTTGCTCAACTCGATAATATGCCAAAGCTTCAAAGTTTTTTCACTTGATGTGCATGAGGAAGAGCTTCCTTGTGCAGAACAACAAGCAAGTCTTAACATATTTTGTGTTACCATGTGAGTCGGAGACATTCTCTTTTTGCTTCAGCTCATGTCATAGAGAGGTTAGTTGTTGTAACAACAAATACAATATACCCTTGTGTAAAAGAAATTCACTTTCTTCCACAAGTTGTATTTATGTTGAAGTTGACCTATTTCCAAAAAAAGTTACCCATGTTGCTATGTACACACTTGATGTATCATCAAACGAGTCTAGCACTTATTTTTTGTGGCTTCCTTGCAATGACAAAGTTGGCAGTAAGGTCACTCTTGTCTACATAGACAATATTTGTAGTGTGATGCTTGTAGGCAAAGAGCTCCATTGGTTATAGTTAGGCAGTGAATGCAATTGTGGTCTAAGGGAGATCAGATCCTTCGAGAGGCTTGTCTGACACAGGAAAGTTGTGGCACTTTGGCATTCAGGTTCTGTGAACCATGTATATATCCACCTTGAACTGCTTGCAATCATAGACAAACGCAACTTGCAACAACACAACCAGGCCATCTAGCAAGTTAAGGTCCTCTAGGACCAATATGGGGAAGCTAGAGCCACCTGGGAAGATGAAAATGCAATTAAAATAGAATATCCAAACTTGTTTAATTAAGCTAAGCCGACCTAACCCTAAGGAGAGGAGTATGTCACATCTCCTAGGAACTCCTTTATTTTCTTGTGAGACCCCTAGCTCCATTCTAATTTGGACTAGGGTCTTGTATTCAAAAACGTTATTGGATTGTGTGTGTGTAGGTGTGTTTAATGTTTACTATTAATGAATGTTATTATTACTTGTGTTATCTATTACAATTAATGCATGAATTCTGTTTTCAATTAACTAGACTAATCTCTGACTAGTGGATTGTGCAAAGATTATTGTTGATCGTAGGTACTTAGGGTGCAAGGTGAGTCGGATTCTATGATTCCACTAAGAAAAGTTGAAAGATCATAAGACCAATTTAGTGTCAAGACCTTGATGATAATGTTTTTCCCAAACCATGGGTTCCCCTAACCAAGTATCAAATATTTACCATGTTATTAAATGATTGTTTTACCAATATATTGAGTTTGCAAGGATTGTTTGAAACCTGCATGTAACCTTGAGAACCCACACACTCATTCAATTACATTCATCACTCGTTTGTGCTTATGTTATGCAAGCATGATAAGAACCTCAATTTGAATTTTGACAACCCACGGTAGGGATTAAAGCTAAACCTTTAAATATATATAATATTAAACATATATGCAAAATAGATCACATAAAGGTAAAGATAAAAATAAAATAATAGACTTTAGGAAGAAAAATAAATAAAAACTTAAAGTCCATTCCCATCAACCCATGGAGAAATGAAGAAAAACAAATAAGCAAAGAAAAAATGGTGTGATAGGAGAAGGGTGAGCAGGGGAATTGCTATGGCCTGGTTGGCCATACCTAGTAGGGCACTAAGGGAGGCCATGCATGGTCTTTAAAACCATGTTGAATTTACTTGCAGCCTAGGCGTCTAGCATTGATTGGAAAATTTATTGATGTGTGACCAATGAAAGATAATAAAAGGATTTGGTAGATAGAAAGGGAAGATTTTGGAAGAACAAAGACAAAGGTGATTGAGGAGAGGCGGGTTAGAACTTTTTTTCAGGCATAGAAACCAGTTGGATGCCATATTTCCAAGTTTGATTCACTCTTGAACTTTTTTCCTCTATTATTATTGCATATTTTAAGTTTAAATATTCTTCTTGATCAGTTTAATGTCTTCTTCCAACTGCTACGACCCATAAGATCTAACAATTAAGAGACACAATATCTAAAAATTAAGAGACACAAGATCTAACAATTAAGAGACGCAAGATTTACGTGCAAACCCTTTCGGGAGAAAACCACAAAGAAGAGATGAAATTCTCTTACAAATCTTTGTAGGCACAAACCCACTGGAGACACCAATCCCCACTACTAAGCACCAACTTAGCAAGAGACACCAACCTCCAATTGAACAAAAGTTTCGCCTTCTTGAATATTGCCTCTTCAACAAATGATGATCTTTTGAATCTTCTTCATCAAATCTGCTTGCAACATTTTTCATTTATATTCTCTTCTTCAAAATCTGTCTATATTGGAATGATATTGCATTTATAGCTTGCTTTTTTTCACTCCCATTTCATCTTCCATTTCATCTTCCTTTAATGCCTCTTCATAAAGGGAGGTGATTTTTCCAAAGGGGTCGGCCTCATTTGAAATTAATAAACTTATTTTAATTCCCCCAAGAGGGGCGACTACACCAAGAGGGTCGGCCCATTTCAAAGAGACTCCAATTGATATTAAATTAAATTTTCCCAAGGGTGATTGGCCTATTTAATAATTCCAGCGCTGCCTTAAATGAGAGTTGGCCACCTTCTTGATCTTAATGATTGCATTGAGAGGAGCAATTAGTGGCCTTTGGCCTTCACACATTTAAACCCCCATCGCTGCATATTAGGGCATGCGATTTCCTCCTATGACAATGATTATGCTCTTCTCTTCTTTGACATCAATGACAACAATATTTCCAACAATTCCTCCCCTTCGGAGCTGATCACTGGTTGATAAATCCTATGATCCATATAAGATAAGCTTATTGATACTCTAGCTTGATGGTAGTTAGGGAGCATGCACTACTTGTAAAAATTTTTAGCCATACCCCAAATTTAGTCGGTTTCTACCAATTGTATTCAAGCAATGGATGCCAAGTGCCACTCTAGAGGCTTGGACGGTTTCTGCCAAGGGCATGCAAGCCATAGAGCCAATGGTATGTAGGCAATGGATTCCATATTCTAACACTTATCCATCCTATGGATTGCAGGGAAAAAAGGTGTTTAAAAGAAGAATAGGCAATTTAAGAATCTGGGCTACTCCCTATGGTCAAATCCTTAACATTCCCTATTTGTGAAGTGGATACCTATATTAGTAGAGATAGAAAACCTCCTTATAGGTCAAGGGTTATTAGGTATTACATTGTGCATGGTATGTTGGCGTAATTGGCATCTCTTGACAAGCCACAAAATCTACTTGGATGGGGTGGATAGGGACTTACATCCACTTGGTTGGGATCACATTGCACCCTCGTCCGAACAATTGGCAAGCTAAGGCTAAAGAAACAACCTGTCTATATGGAGAATAAACAAAGGTATGATTTCTTTTAGTAATGGCATTTATCCTTCATCGAATTATTTGTTGTAAGAAGATTTGTATTGTATAGATTGCACTACGAATATACATGACTTTATGGGGATCTCATCTTGCTGGTTATATGTTTGTACTACATAGCATGACCACTCCTTTAGTTGTTTAGTTCTTACTTCTATTGTTTATAGATATTAAATGTCATTTGCATTAAAAAAAAATCCTATAGTATTTCAGATCAGATATTAAAGCTTGGACCAAAGCATACAAATATATCTTAACAGTTAAATTTTTCTTGACCTCATTTACCTTTTAATGGTTCACAATTCACAAATCTTAATAATTCCTTCAAGGAAAATTTGTCTATTGTCGAAAAAGTTGAAAAGATCCTAAAGTAAGAATAAAAAGTATTTCCCAATTGTTGAGGATGAACAAAATGTGTCAGTGGTTTGTTCATCTTGATTCCAGAAGTTATTGAACAAGAGTGGTTGCTATGAGTAGGTATATCAAAGATATTCCAATCCTTGGTATGCCAACCAGCAGCCAGATAATACCGAGATCACAACAGATTGTTCCATTTTTAGTGTGTGAAAGCAATACCAAGATGCAGAGGGCGCAAGGGTGCAAGAATCACTTTTGTGGATGTGAGCTATCCAGTAGAAGCTGAAAATGTAAATTAGCAGGTACAAGAAGAAACATAGTTTTTGATCTCAAGGAGGAAACTGAAGAAATTAAAAATGTTTATTGACATTAAAACTGGAAGATTCATAAAATTTCAAAAGAGGGGATAATGATGTAGAAGATTGATAACATCTTTTAGGGGTAGATTTCAGGATTTCAGGGACCTCTCTCAACTGCTTCATAATAAAAAATCATATTCAATTTTATTGATAGTGCAAGTTAGACTTCGGTTCTAGATTTAAGGGAGAGTTAGTTACATGTTCTGAAAATAGTATAGGACTTTATGGAAGAGTTTGAAACAATTACATGTTCTACAAATAGTAGAGAAATTAATGTTTTTATCTATAAATAATTACTCTATTACTGGGTTGAACCCTCGATGAGCCCTGACAGGTCTTCACTGGGTTCTGATCCTGCTATGGATCCAGCCTATGTTCAGCTAGGATGCAGCCCCAGCCTGGCCATTCTGGATGAGCTAAACCCTGGACAAATGCAGAGAGAACCTGCAGGATTACAAAAATAAAATAAATAATATGCATTTTAAAAAAAAAGAAAAATTTATCTAAAAAATGTACGCTGTAACTAATCCTAGAAGTGCATTTTTTAAGGATTTGGAGCTCTGTTAAAAGTGTTAAAATTATGAAAAATAACATAACACCTTGGTCTCAAAGGTTTTTTAATTTGGGCTCGGTGGTGGGGCCCTGCCCCTTGAACTTGTCTTGTATCATGACAAGGAATGCACTAGGGGCATTTCCTGAAGCCCTCAACCCCATGAGGAGCACTGCCCCTTGACCCTGCTGCCAGAACCCCTTCTGATTTTAAAAAGCAAAAAATAAAAAATGATTTTGGGCTGCACTGGGTGGAGAAGAAACATTTTGTCCAAAGCGATTTCGAATTAAATCTGGAGTAATTGAATTCCATTTATACTTATGGTTTGCTGAGTCAATCTCCATTCCAAGTAATGCTACTATGATATAAACCATTTTGATTTATCTTTTAACTTGTATGGTTTGACAATTGACATTGAATTATAAATTATCAGCTGTGTTCTCAATTCTGTATTTTATTTTGTACATTAAAGTAGTACTATTCACCTGAATCGTTGTAATTCTGGGTACTGTCAATTTTGCTGCTGAAAAGGAATAGATAATCTGTTTTATGGATGTATTTAAGGTAGCAGGCAGGCGAAAGGCTAAGTCATCTATTTGGGTGAGTTTGAGTACATCTATTGTAAACTGATGCTATAATTATTTTAATCTGCTAAATTGAATATTTTATGTTAATCTGCTGCTAACTCTAACTCATGACTGGTTATTTTAACTGCTGTATTGAGGCGTGTTCTAAAGCCTTTTTAATTAGTGTAATATACTGTAAAATTGTTGAAGAGCATATTAGAAATAAATTGAGTTACAGTTGAATAAGAGACCACGTGTTGGATCATAATTTTTTAATTTATTTTTTCTCTGAGTAAAAAGTATTGTTATTGAAGATCAGTTTAGTTATGGGTTCACATGTAAAGCTTCATGCATGTGTTGCTTTGCTTCATGTTGGAGCTTAATTTGGAGGTCTGATGAAGGTTTAAGGGAGCCGGATCAAAACACATTGGAGTTAGAGTAGGGACTTTGCATAACCTATGTGTCCTTAGTCATTGTATTTGATAGCTTCTCATGCCTACACATACATTTGTGATATGATGAAAGCTTTTCTGATTATGAAATTTATTTATTTCAGATACTTCAGTTGTGTTGTTAATACTGTTGTTGCAGGTTGTGATGGAGCTGAACCACAATGCACATTGGATGCATCAGCATGAATCCCATATCCTCAGCTGTCCTCCAACTCTGTCATTCCTGCAATGAGCCAGACATGTCCACCTGAATAAATTCTATGTAGGTAAAGCAGCCACAGCATATAATACCCTGCAAGTATTTTGAAATATGGGAAAGCATGAAATTATTAGGTTAACAAAATCAACCTATGTCCAGACACCTTTGCTTCACAAGTCACTTCCCATATGGCTATTCTTTTTCTTTTTCTCCCAAAGCAACCATTTGTCTTACACTGTGGTTTCATGGAGGGGCCTATTGCTGCAGAACTTTTTGGTTCAACTCCAATTCCTTGCAGTCTGCTTGATTGAAATACTGTGAAAATCAAGAATCTTTTCCTGAAATTGTGGAGCAGTGGATTCTTAGAAGCGAGATTTCCTGAGTAGCCTAGCAGTGGGGATGAAAGATTGCTGCACTTGCTAGAGAAAATTTTGAGTATCGTTATTACTACTGGAAAGTGCATACACTGCACCTTTACCTCATAATTTTATGCCACTTTGCTAGATATCATAAATGCATGGTCTTAGCACTTAATTTCACTCATTTGGTGCACTACTCAACACTTACCTTTGAATCCACTATCCTCTACCACTTCCAATCATTACACATAAGCCACATGTATTCCAACCCTTGTTTTGACAATTTTCCTACATGGGATTATGTTGCATGGCACATGACACAGCTTTGTCCAGCTCTTTCAAATTTGAAATTTTCCACTCCCCGATCGATATCCCAAAATGTGGCTGTTATCTAGTTGGCCCATGTGCCAAATGTCTCAAATTGTGTGTCTAGGAACATATATTCAAGGATATCTCTTAGATCGTAAGTATCATCTATTGTTAGCATCAAGCATTCACATTTAGAATGCTCAATCAATTACATTAGTCTCAATCTTAATTACATTAGTTACATTAGCATTTGCATCTTTTCTTGGCATGTTTTTGACCTTTGTTCAAGTACAAAGGGTTTTGACTGCTATCAAGGAAGCTGGGGTCTACCCTACAATAGGTCCAATAATGCTTTTAGTACAACTCATTGCTCATTGGACAAGTATAGATGAGGTGAATCTGTTTCAAAGAGGTCACATAAATCTTAAACAAGGTTGCAACAATCAGCTAGGTTGCATAGCACAACCTAGTCCAATCCCAAGTCATCCAATGTGGTTCTATCCTTGGTAGTAGAAATTTGGGAGCATCTCTACTCAAGTCCTTAATCTTCTTTTTGTATCTATATTGCATATTCTAGTCTTTTGTCCTAACACATTAGTTGGTCGACAAGGTCAAATTTGACATCACGTCACAAATTAAATAAGCTCCTTATTTCTAATTCGTTTCTTAGTCTCAATTACTTAGTTCTTAGCATTTTATTTCAATCTAAACTCTTTATATTTCTAGGTTTAATTAAATTAGCATTAGACCTTTGGTTCAAATAGTGCAAGAAGTATTATTTGCATCACATAAGTTGGTGAAACCATAACTTCCATGCCTATCCTTCGCAGTAGAAGTTTTTTTATTTTCTTTTTAGTTTGGCATATTGTGCATTTGCCTTGAGTTTGTCATGTCATTTTGTTTATCTTTGCTTGCCTAAGAAACTCCTAAAATCCTTAGATCCCCTTCAACAAAGTGTTACATTTAAGCATCACCTTAAAATTATGAATACCTCTCTTCCTTCTACCTCTTATAAGGATAACAAGTATTATAATGAAGAAGTAGGATATTATGATCTCAAGGCCTTCATTGAAAATGTTGAAATCAAAAGAAACATGAATTTGTGGACAAATTAAAATCTTTACACAATGAAATCACTCAAATAAGATAATGATATGTCTACTTCATTTGTCAGTGATTCTTTTAGTAAAATAGTTATCACCAAACAACAAAACATGGATACAATTGAAGCTATAGGAAAAAACATTGAAGAAACATACACTCCACATATGGTGGACCATGTCTTCCAACACTAGGTTCTATCCACAATTCACTTTTACCCATAGTTTATCTATGAGCTCCCCATCTCTTTCCCAACCCTTGGGTTCTAGCCATCATTCACTTATTCATTGTTTACCTATGAGCTCCCAACCCCTTTCTCAAACCTTGGATTCTATCCATCATCCACCTTCACATAGTTCAACTATCAACTTCCAAACAACTCCTACCCAACCATCATCTGCACCTACTTTCATTGATCATATGTGCATTCATCTCATATCCCTCATATTGCTCAAAGGTTTCCTACCACATATGTAGCTACACCTTCCATCACTATGTCTCAAGCCATATACACCCCCCAACTTTGACCACTCATATTGCCATAATTTCCCCCACTCCTGTTTTTACTACACATTCTCATTGTTACTTATACACCACTCTGTTATCATGGAATCTAGCAACGCTCGATTCATGGATAACCCCCCTACGAAACTTGTCCGTTTCCTAGGTTCGTGAAGTTCAAGCATGCAAAACAAGGTGATTTTCAAGCCACCTCGAAATGCGTTCCAAAGCCTCAAACAGTCAGTTTGAGCATCCCCCTATGTTCGCCTCACAAAGACCTTCGAAACGAGCTCCTTCGCAAAGTCTCACTGATCATACTTAGTTAAATTGTGAAAGATGTAGTTGTGCCAAAAAAGTGCGCTCTAACTCATCCAAATTTTTGGCTAAGTGTTGAAAGTGCAGTGGCGCCAAAAATCAGCGACCCTGCATAAAAAGTGATTTTCCAAAAATGTGTAGAAGCGCTAAAAAAGTGCACTCTTACACATTATTGCCAGACTTAGCCAAATTTTGGCTAAGTGTTGAAAGTGCAGTGGCACCAAAAATCAGCGACCCTGCATAAAAAGTGAATTCTCCAAAATGTAAGAGCGTTGAAAAAGTGCGCTCTTACACTTTTTTTTTCAGACTTAGTCATTTTTTGTGCAATGGTGCTGAATTTTAGCACCTTTGCACTTTTTCCAGACTAAGTCATTTTTTGTGCAATGGTGCTGAATTTTAGCACCTTTGCACTTTTTCCAGACTTAGTCATTTTTTGTGCAATGGTGCTGAATTTTAGCACCTTTACACTTTTCTTCCAAACTTAGCCAATTTTTGACTATGGCATTATTTTTTGCACCTTTGCACTTTTTCCAGACTTATTTTTTTTTGGTGCAATGGTGTTGAATTTTCGCACCTTTACACTTTTGGCAGTTTTTACCTTAGTCTCTTCAAACTTGCTCTGTTTCCATTCTGGACCCCGTTTCTTCGCTCCCGCATCGTTTTTCGTGCCTAGTTGCTCATTTCACGCTTGCTCAACATCATTTCTCGCTTCACGCTTCCCAATGCTACTTTTTTTGCTAACATCTATTGATTCACCATCCTTGTAATTTCTCTCCAGATTTCATCAACTGATCCTAAAGGTGACATCTTCTGATCCAGTGAACTATCCTAGATCTACAAAGAAGCCGTTATGCAGCAAGTTGAGGATGATAGTTTTTCCCAAAGCCTCAATACATATCATTTGCGATATACAGCTGACACTCGATAATCTCAAGACGCATCTTCGCGGGTGCAAGAAAATCCATTCATTTGCTAGAAGGTCGATCACAAGAGCTCACACCCTTGTAGATTACACAGTTGGCCTAGATGATGCGTTCATACAGGAGACCAAGAAGAAGTATGAAGACTCCGCGCCCAAAGCAAGGAACCATGAAGAAGCTTCCCTGATCTCCAGTGTTAGACATTTCGGTGCATCCCTTTATGCATCTTGTAAATATTTCCTGACATCTTAAATGTCTTTTTGTAAATTGTAATTGCACCAAGCTCGAAGATGTAATCTTTTGAAAACAAATTACACTTTGACTTTGGTCAAAGTTAGTGAGATTTCCTAAAATCGCTCACCTAACTTTCCTTGATTTCCTCAATTAGATTCCTATTTTTGCTCATCCCTCTTTCTATATAATGTGAGGGATTTTTTATTGTAAATTTATCCTTTAGTATTTTGCAACGAAGTGCTGCCCTTTTTGAAGCAGAATTGTGAAACTTTGTGTTCATGCTTTTGTGAATGAAATTATCAATAAAGAAGAAGATTGCAAGCCAGACTTTGTGTTGGATTCGATAATCTTACAAATTGATCTTATTTGGTGGTGATTAGGTGATGGAATCTGAAGGACTCTAAGTGATTTATGTAAACTTTGTGTTACATCTATTATTTAGATTTGCATTTGTGTTTTTGTTTATCTTTTGGTTAAATGATCTACAAGACTTTGTGCTTGTAATTGTTCATGCTCTTTGATAATTTGGTTGGATGATCTACAAGACTTTGTGCTTGTAATTGTTCATGCTGTTTGAGGAATTGTTGCGTCTAAGAAGACTTTGCGTTTCTAACGTGACAAACGATACATTTTTACAGATCCACCGTTGATAAAGCTACAGAACGACTTTGTGCCTCTGTGAGCTTTCCCTTTTACTTTATTTATTTGTTGTTAATTACTTCTGGTATCTCTACGCTTTGCTTTGACAAGATAGAGGTATTGGCATTACTGCTAGTTGATCGTTTGAAGTTATTAAGAATTGTGAACTTCCAACAGTGAAGCATTGTAAACATCTTCTCTGAAAAAAGAGAGAAGGATGAATGTAACACACCCCCCACTTCGTAAGTATTGTGTACATTTTGTAATTACTTGTTTGTTTTACCATCGCTTCTATCAGCAGTAAGAAGGGCGCCTCCCCTTTCCGAGAGGAGAGATTATTACATCTCACATAGCTGTGGCTGAAGTCCAAGTTGTGTAATATATCGAAAAGCTGATTACATAATTTTCACCCAACACACTCAATGTTTCCCATCAATTGATCACCATCATGAGTGAGTTGAGGACATGAAAATATGTATCAATGATTTGCACAATGCACTAGTTATCAATAAGGTCAAAAGTCCTTATTCATTATGAATAATTTCATTTCTCAACCTTAGTTATTGAAATCTCAACATTTTATTTCAGTCTCAACTTCTTATTCAATAGGATTATTCCATCCTAAAAAAATCTGCTAGATTTGCCAATATATTGTAACCCCTACATGAGACTAATACCCCTTTCCAAATTCTCTTAAAAACATGTTCCAAATGCTCCTAAGGAATACAATCAAAATTTCCTCACAAATTTGAATCCTAATTGCCCATTTCTATATTTAGAAGCATATTAGTAAACATTATATTTACTTACTAACAACTAACTTTAAGTAGTTGTATTATTAAATAGTCTAACATTAACTAGTTTTATTATTTTTTAGTTGTAAGCAAATGGTGCCCTTAAAAATATGTATCTCATGAATGTTGTGGGCCTTTTGATTGTTGACAATCACTTTGATTGGGGAAAAGTAGACATAAACAAGTAAAAAATATTACAACTAATATTTGAAGAGGAATTTATTATACAAACAAAAGTTTGTAGGCTTAAGTAATAACTTGTACCCTAACAACCAACTCATCAATTGACTGATAGCTATTATAACAATTAGTTAGATATTTAAATCATAATATATACATGCATACTTAATTTGTGAGCATTGTCTATTCCAAAGATTATAATTTATGAACTTGATAGGAGACAATACCTTTAGTGCAACTAAATTACACTTGTATTTCATTAATCTACTCCTCTTTGATGGCGTGATAATAAATATTGATTTCAACAAAACTACTTCCCATCTTTTACACACTTTGATTACCATAGTGCATTGTTGCCAATTTCTTAGAGGGGACACCTATATTCACCCATGATTCTTCAAACCTAGATAACTTCCCATATGACTCCTTGTGTTGCCTTGTAATCTTCTTTGGTAGAAGATATGCCAAAATTTATTTGTTTCTTACATACCTAGTTGTTAACTTTTGATCATCAATGGAGCCTAACCAATTAAAGTTGTCATTCTTCATGTACTCTAGTTCAACTTAAGAGCATCAATCACATGTCTCAACACTTTTTTGTATCCTTCCAATGTTTTTCTAGGATCTATCATGAACATGGAGAGAGTTCACAAATTTTCATATATATGATCAAGTATTTGTAAGATAAATGAGATTCTCAATTAATTATCTATAGTGTGGTTTATTTAATTATTTTGTTCTATCATGTCTCAAGAGTTGTGTAATTCCAATAATTTAACAAGGGTATTACACATAAAAACAAGATAATAATTTTGTTTGTGTTAACAAAAATAGCATTAACAATGTTGCAATGTGCAAACACACACAAGTGTTGTCTTCACCCATGATGATAGTACTAGAAACACAAATACATGTCTAGAAGAGATGTGTAGGTGATACATACAAGGAGAGACTACATATCTACATGGAAGCGGTGATAAGCATTTAATGTGATACACTCTTCGAAGTGGAAGCTTGACAAAAACAAGCATACATAAAAAGAGAGTTCTCATCAACTCGATATATTAAAAGAGGCACATATCACAATACAAAACTAGCTCACAAAAACAATAGAAGTCTTCACTCAAGGTAAGAAATATAAAACAATTCATTTCTTTTAGTTATCAATTTTAGGATGAAATAGATGAATTTGATTCAAGAATAAGAAAGACAAATTGTTTTACTCATACTAAAAGCATAAGATTTTTTGCTTATCTTTTCACTAAAATCCATTAGATGAACACAAAACACATTGAAGCCTAAATCATATATTAAAACCTTAACCTAATCAAAATGGAATGCACTTTCAAATGGTACAATAGTAAAAATGAATTAATTTCAATCTCAATAAGAAATATAGAATATTCATACTACAAATCATAAATTTGTTGCTTTTTCACTAAAATTCATTAGATCAACACAAGAGACATTCAAGCTGAATCATATATCAACACCTTAACCTATTGAAGATGGAATACACATTCAAATAGTATGATAATACATAATATAGACAACTAAGGATGTGTTGTGATCCTTACTTCCATTCAAATATTTATGTATGCAAGAAAAAGGATGAAGTAGATTCAATGAGAATAAACACAATAATCTATCCTATTTATTCTAGATTCACATACCAAATACTTATTTTCAAAAGTAAGGAAACTATATCTAGTTTCTAATCTTGCTACTCTAAGTGTTCATTTACTTTCGGAACATTAGAATACTATTAGAACATAATTAAATGTATAATTATTCTTTCACCTTTCTAACAAGGGTACAAGAAGATGTTAGGTTCAATATTCACACATATATACTCATTTTTATATTTATAAAACGTTATAGAACAAGGATATGCACTTCATTCTCCTTATTAATCCAAGTATCCCAATAATATTTATAGGAAAACAACCAATATGAATTCATCTAAACCTATTATAACACTTGCATAATTCACAACTAAGGTATAATATTGGAAACATCTATAGAAATTTTTTATGTTGAAACACATTAATACTAACATAAATCTCTAACTCTCTAGGAGCATTCATTCTTTTTGACAAAGTTTGTTTGCACTAGTGAATCTTGAGTTTTCCCTAGTGGAAAAATTACCATCCAAATTGGTGTACAATTTTTTTACTAGGTAATGAGTACAAAATTTTGATCATTTTAACAAAATTTGATCTAGAATGAAAAGGAATGGTTTTTCTTATTGAACTAGCTTAATGTTAAATCCTTCCATACTCATTTCTAGCATGATAAACTTAATATAAAATCACATTTAGTTTTCAATGTACCTAAAGACCTAAAAACTAGTTTATTGAAAAAATAATAATTTATAAACATCCAGTATCTATCCATGGGCTCATTCAATCCAAAATTCACCCAACTACAAGTTCAATAAATAAAATATTGCTATCATTTACTATGGAAATAATTTAAAAAGAAACCATTTACATATTTTACATCTTATAGAATGGCTACAAAATATTACCATCTTCATTCCTTCTCATAGAAATTCTTAAACTAAATCTTGTAACAAGTTCACTCACATAGTGGTAAAATAATCATAGTATTACATCTCACTTTCCTTCCAATATATAATATTAAATGACCTCCAAGTTTCATAATTTTTACATGGACCAAGATCCAAAGCCAGTGGGGTAAGGTTGCCATCAAAATAATGCAATACTCTAGGATTATTTCCCCACCTTTCTTAAGAGAGAAGTATGATTCCACAAAAAATAAAACCATATATTTGGCTACAATTAAGAACACACCAAACATAAACTTGAATTTTCCCCAAAACACAGTATGGAATCCACAAGAAGTCTTTAATAATATTCATCCTCGAGGATGTATTTGAAGGCCTAAGCATGGATATTTTAATCTTGAAAAAACCTATGGTGTTTCAAGCATACACATCTCATTGTTGATGACACCTAGCATCATATCTTCACACCCTTATTTCCCCTTAAAATAAGTTCACATACCTCTCAAGGGAAACTTCATAAACTCTTACCTTCCATGCAAATGACAATCCTAATACATTATGTCTATCTTCTACCATAGAGAAATATCCTTAACAAGGTTTACACATGTTTTCTTAACATAAAAAAGACATTCATTTTCCAAATAAAAAAGGTAAAAAGGGAACAACCATAAATATTGAAACTCCATTAATGGATTCCAAGCAAAGATTTTTTCACATATTACATAAAAATACACAAAGGTGGGAGCTATTTTTTTCTTAACTTATATATATGCACATACACAATTTTCATTAAAGAGATATTTAAACATCGAAAATATATGAAAACACAAGAAGCCTACGTTTCTTTTTAGAAAGCTCAAGATGCAAGTAGAAACAATAATGAAGACACTTCTAATTTTCTTTAGGGTCAAGAGGCTCCCTTTTCCAATCCACAATTTCTTTCCAAGATTTCTTCCAAAATCCCTCTTCAAAAATCCCTCTTCAAAAATCAAACCATGTTCCTTCTCTCTTAATCATTCATTCCACAAAAATAACAATAAACTTTCCAATTGAGAACCCTTTTTGGTTAGCCCCTTTGGGTTAATATAAATTCCACTTTAATTAAGTGGTTAAAAACTAAAAAATTAATATTCATTTAAATCTAATTAATAATACTATTACACTTTTTAATTTTAAAGTTGGATAGTATCTTCTAAGATATTTTCATACAAACTATCTTCTCCAAATTCTCTTAAAATCCAAAAGTAATTATGATGAAATTCAAATTATACTTCTACATGTGACTACAATTACCTTCCAAATGTCCTCTTAGAAAATAGGTGACTTGTCACCTTTCCTTTGCCACTCTGAGCTTCTAGTTCCCTCTAGATGATGCCCATTTAGAACACTTTTGGGATTAAAAATAAAATCATACACAAATAAAAAGAATTTCCAAATGTATAGAACACCTTAGGACACTTATATTAAAGCATTAGACATCATATCTAAAAGATTTAAGCATTAAAAGTACAAAACAACGTTATAAATATAATGTTAGAAATTGTACTCATCATTTACTGGTTATGAGCAAGGTTAACCTAGAGTATCAAACAACTTGAATAAATGGTCAAATGATACACACAAAGGACATCTTACTTATTCAATGAGCAGATTAAAATAGTGAAAATACAATTATATTGCTCTCTCCAAATTAACTCGTAATTAATAAATAATGAATAATTTATTTAGCATCCACAATATACTAGTACATGCAAAAATACTATCTTAATCACATTTATTAAATAACCTACATTATAACATGGATTCCCAAATTTACAATTATTACACTTGGTGCACATGCATTCAAATAAAATCATTTCATCTCAAAATATTTAAAATAACACAAGACAATTTATAAATCAAATTATAACATCATATCTCTACGTCTAACCATCATATATAAATAATTAACCCAAATTAACTATATATACGTGTATGTATGTATGTATGTATGTATGTATGTATGTTGTACCAAGTTAGATGATGATTTTAAGGATATTCATAATGTTTCTTATGCTAGTGTTGTAGGTAGCATAATGCATGCTATGGTCTATACAAGATTAGACATTGACTAAATAGTGGAAATTCTTAGTGGGTCTATATCTAACCCTAGTAGAGAGAATTGAATTTAGATAAAAAAAATGTTTTTATATACCTTTTGAGGGACCTTTTAATTATTTTTATCATGAGACTGATGGTGTGGGAAATTTTCTTGATATACAAGACTTTGTTGATTTAAATTGGGCTTATTGATTTGGACAACATAAGACCCATACGTGGTTATGTGTTCACTTTGTTCGGAGGTGAATTAGTGGGATGAGTAAGATGCGACCAACAATTGTGTTATCCACTATAGATTCATTGTTAATGGGTCCTACACTATTTATTGAAGAATTTGATGTACCATGCTCATAATAATCATATTGATGTTAAGTATCACTTATTAGAAAAATATGGTTGAGGATGATAGAATAATGATATAGAAGGCGAGTACTTTGGATAATTTTGCAAATTTTCTCACAAGGTATTGAACACAAATAAGTTTTGCTGGTGTAGAGAGGCCATGGGACTTGCCTCTTCTAGAATTTAATTCATTTATTTTGGTTTTATATTAATTCTTTTCAATGTAAATGCTAAGTGGGTGAATGTTACAATTAAATGTGCCTTTTATCTTGCAAAATTTGATTCCTATTAACTATATTTAATTATGTAGATGATAAATAACGTATGATATCCAAACATCATGGAGTAGAAAAATGAGATACCCATGTAAGGGTGGGGAAATCATTTATTTATTATTTCTTTTGGGATACTTTGATTATTGTGTAAGAAGGCATTGAGTAGGGATGTTAGTTGGAAAAGGTCAAATTAGGATCTTCCCAATTTAGATGTTATCAAAAGGTATTGAATACCCTCATGGAGTGCCTATATTTTAAAATTGGGAAATATGATGGATATGATAGAATATATGATGAATAAGAGAGGTGTAAGAGGCATAATATGAGTTATATTTTATTTTAGGTTTCTTGACCATGACTATGGGATGTTGAATTTTTGCTAATGGCTCATGGTTTTAACCCCTATTTTGGGATGCCACTTGGTAGTTTCTTGTTTCTATTTTTCCTATATAATGGATACATAACATATAGGTTGATATGGTTCCTTTATAGATATTTTAATGCTTTTGAGTTACTATTAATTAGAGGGATAAGTGAAATATATTGGTGTACTCTGTCATTGAGATCAATAAACGCTTGGATCTCTTTGGTGATGGAGATTTTTCCTATAAGAGTTTGTCCATGTATCTTTAGTATTCATATGGTTTAATGATTTTATATATACATCTCCATACTTCATTAATATATTATAATTTATTACATATTTAATTAGATTGAAATACTTTATAATTAATATTCATATTTCAGCATTCACCCTATAATGAGCATCTAAATCTATAGTGTGTTATGAATTTTTCAATAGGTTGTATCAATGTGTTCCTAATGTATTCACTCCGATTTTCAATTGGTGCTTCTATACCACTATTATGTTGTGTGTGTGTGTGTGTATGTATATATATATGTACCAAGGATAACTTTAAGAACCCCCCCCTCAGAAAAGGTGTAAAAACTTGGGAAATCTTGTATACTTCTTATCAGAAGTGAGCCACTGAGTGAAGTACTATGTCTGAAGCTAGATGTCAGTGCAACTTAATGACTAGTAACTATGACTGAGTTATATTATTTAATAAGTTAATATAACATTAATATACTCAGAAAATTAATATAACTGTTTAATGAATGTGCGATGGACAGTTGTAGTTGCATTCCAGAAGCAAATGTCTAAAGCACTAGACTTGTGAATTCAAACCTCCAGAATAACCTTAGAACAATTAGATTTGCAAATATCAATGGTTGATCTTTTATTATTATTTAATGGCCCCTTATAAATTTATTAAATGTAATTATTTACCTTCCTAACATATTATGTTCCTCAAGCACTCTAGACACATGTTGAAGTTTCACATTGTCTCTATGGTTCGCAAAGGCTTTGGTTTTGTTGTTTTCCAGCATTGTGAAACCCCAAAATTGTGACGTGTGTCCAAAATTTTCAATGGGATAATGTTTTTATCTAATGTTTAATTACACTCTATTGAGCCCTATTGTCTCGTCCATGGCATGTCCCTCTTTCTCCTAGTCACTTTAAGTTGAATTAAGGACATGCATTTCGTGAAGGCTATTCTCTTCGTAGAGCTCTGACATTCTGACACATTCTTCCTCATGAAATAGAGAAATCTTGACACATATTATACCATGTGTTGATTCCTATCGTAGATGCTCATGCCTTTGTGGAGCCATGGTGGGATCGATCTTTTGTTGTTGTGAAGTTGTGAGATGATGACAAGTGTCAAACATTAATATACTAAAAAAATATATATAAATGTTTGATGAATGTTCAATGGACGGTTGTAGTTGCATTCCGAAAAAAAATGTTGGATTGTGAATTCAAACATCTAGAATAACCCTAAAACCATTGGATTTGTAAATATCAATGGTTGAACTTTTATTACTTATTAAATCACTTAAATTCATGACTCAATTTTTGCGAAATAATATTCACATCAACATGTGTGTCTTGTGGTGAATTAAATGCTCAAGTGTTGAGTATTGATGTCTTCATTCTATATATACTTCACCAACTTGATGTTCTTCATATCATTTATAACATATTTGCTTTCTCTCTTCTTTATTCACAATTTCACTATGATATTATGGATTCCTCATGGCGTTTCATGCCACCCAAATGTTTTTGGGAGAAAAGAAGCAACAATGCATATGATAGATGAAAGTTGGGTATGGTTTTCACTATTCATTGTGTGCAGGTTGAGGAGGCTATAAGAACAATTCTGGGTAGAAAATGGCTTCAGAACAACCCCCATGCTCTATTTTTTGAGATAGCTTATGCTTTCTTGTCTAATTGCATGGAAATTTTGTTGGATAAAGAGTTGGTGAAGATGCTGGCAATACATTGATTTCAGCCTTTCATTTACTCTCTTTGTTGGAGTTGGCACTGGAGCATTATAATTTTGAATTTAGGTTAGCGCCTGCTGGTGGAATTTTTCCCTAAGTTGAAATCGTTGCTTCTATAGTGTAAGCTCTTGCCCTAGTTGTTATGAGGTGTGGTCTGGCTTGTGATCGACAAATGAATCATTGTAGAGTTTGGAGTTTTGGAGGAAGGACTTGAGTGATGCCCTTTTCTTCTCTGCTCTTACTTTGTTTAATTCAATTCACCTCCTTCTCAAACACCTAGTTTAGGGCCTCTGCTAATGGTAAATATTTTTTTTGTAATGAATTGTGTCTATATTTTGTTGTACAACTCTTGTAATATGTATTTTATGACTAGTTTTTTGTCACAATTCCTTTTTGGCTAGGCTGGATATGTACTTCAATCTTTAGCTACTTAAATTAAAATACTTTTCATAGCTTCATTCTTGTAAATCCTTTTTTCTTTGTAACTTTGTTCAATATAAAAAAATAGCTTTTAAGGCTGAAAAATACATGTATAATATTTGTATGGTTCATTTGTTTACTTCTTTGACATATATATTTAATATTACTCTTAATTGTCAAGAAATTGATATGTGAATGAAAATTGTAGTATACTTCACAAATATATTATTATTTCATAAGTTTAAAATATAACGTTAACATATTAAGAAAATTAAAGTTAACGCAAAAAAATATTTCACAATCACTGTTCGATGGACGAATTATCAACATATCATTTTGATCATAAGTGAGCGAAATTTATTGTGACTTATTAGTGGACATTGATAATAATTAAGCTACAACAAGGCATTTAATTCTCTATCTTTTTAGTGCTTCAAAGTAATGTCTACTCTACCTGCCATTTCATTCTATATCTTTTCAGTGCTTCAAAGTAATCTCTACTTTGTCTGTCATTTAATTCTCTATATTTTTATCAATTTTCACAATTCTACGAGATTATTGTCATGGTGAGCTCATAAGTCATAAATGGCCCATAAATAGGGATAGTGAGCACACCTAAAATCATTCATAGAAGGATTTTCTATTGAGTGCCAGTGCAATGTTCTTAATTCTAATAAATGTTTTCATTTTTCAAGGTTAATAAGGAATAAGATGATGTGGTATTATTGGGGATACTCTAAATTCTCCTACCTCCAATTATGTAGTTGCAGAGTAAAAGACCAATTTCATTCAATATCAAAATCAGTGGAATTGGAAAGAAGTTGATCTAGTTTACCTAGCTTAGCCAAGTGCTGAACTAGGATGAGGAGCTCTGATGGAGATAAGTTCTTTCATAGAGAGTGTGGTCACATAATTATTTTAATCTTGTTTTAATTGAAAGTCGTCGACTTCTCATACTCCATTTTGATAGAGGCCCTCAAAGGGGAACTAGGAACTTTTAGAGTCATTTTGCACTATTCTAGTGCCTTGGAGATGCTTGAAGATGGTGGTTGCAGATTTAATACCCCTTATCTTCTGCATGATGCCAACTAGTAACCAAGATAGGTACATTTTCTATATTCATAGCTCCCATTTTCCTAGCATGGTAGGCAAGCCCTATGGATTTTCATAGTCATTTTGGACTATTCTAGTGGGTCAGATTGAGCATATTATGCAATATCATTTGTATTAAATATTTTAACTATCGACTCGTGCTTCATCATAATGGGATGCAAAACCAAGGTACAAAATTTTCTATAAATGTAGAACCATAGTGGTGGCTTGGAACTATCATTTGAGATCCCAAGATCCCAAGCATGGTTGGAAAGCCCCATGGTTTGAGAATATGGTTTGTATCCCATAACACCACTACTTGCCTAGAATCAATTGTGTTTGATGTAAAGTGACATGTATCATTATACAAAACAAGAGCTTGCATGCTCTACTCATCTTTAAAAAGCTATGTAATAATTTAACATTGTAATTCAGTTGTAATAAAATAATTAATAAATGGTTGTGTTATTCTTCATTATTCATCTACAGTAAAGAATTATTTTATGTGTTCAGTGTCTATTAAAATTATACAAGTAATTAACATTAATGTTTCTAGCAATAACACTTGCACATAAAATTTAAAGGAGGTTCAATGATTACGCCAATATAAAACTATATGTATGTTAATATGTTATAGAGTATGTGGTTGTAAATGCATAGGTTGCAAGTTGAAAGTTCTAGTTCCATGTGGCTGGATTAAACAATTAATAATAAGTGCTAAATAATGGAATGAAATAAACTTAGACAAATCATATTTTTCTCCTTCAAGAAATTAATTATTATCTATTTGTGAAATATTTGTATGCAGATTTAAAACATAAAGCAATTCAAATTAAAAAACCAAAGTTATCATCAAATTGACAAAAAACATTAAAAATGTCACTCTTGCTAGGGTTTGATAAAATATTGTCACTCTTGCTAGGCTTTGCCGAAATGTTATTTCCAATTTATCGTTGACTTGCTCTCCTAGTTCTCAGTGTCATTAGTCATTTTATTAAGTCATTTGCAACATTAAATTATTGACCCCTTAATCCTCTCCTAGCACTCACTTAAGAAGAATATTTTGCATGTGCTTAATTAAATGGCTTAAGTGAGCATTGAGCTTGCACTTTATGGTTCCACGAGTCCACAAATAGTTTTATAAAGGTTAAGTTAATTTTCATGGAACTGCGGAAAGGGAACATGTGTCAATCAATGTCATAGGCGTCAATTAATGTCACATGTGTCAATCAATGTCTTGCTTTTAAAGGGATTCTGCTAGTCTACATGATGATTCAAGAAGATTTATATGTGACTCGCGAAACTGCGGACTGGACATGTGGACTCATATCAATTCTTAATGTCTCTAACGAGTTTTCTATCAAAGGAAAATCTCATGAGGATTGTGTATCCTAGCTAACTAAAGTTTAAAACAACTTTAAAACACATGTTTATATCATAAACTACTCGACTGTTCTATGAACGTTTGATGGATGGCTATAGTTATATTCTAGAATGAAATGCATGGAGTGCTAGGGTTATGAACTCAAACCTTTGGAATCACTCTATAACCATTAGATTTACAAAGATTAATGGTTAAGAATTTTTTGGAGATGAAACATTTGAATGACGATGCCTCTCGATGAAAGTGACCAATTAATAGAAGGTATAGAAATACAAGACAACTAATCAATTTATTTCTAAGTGTCTATATAGAAATGTAATGTACTAATTGTGTAGTTCAGAGGTAACACACTGAAATTTCATTGACTTTAATATTTGATAAAAGTTAAAAATTAAGTGAACTTTCTACTACTAAGTGATTTTATTTTTAAGTGGGAGGGTCAACACATAGGGAGATTTCAAATTTCTCATTGTAGTGAACCAGGGAGAATCTGGGTTCCAACACATACAGTCCATACTTGTCAATGTCTCTATGTTTCAAAATTTGGGTAAGTGAAAGACATAAATCCTATGTTTCATCATTTCTTAAATTCTTAATTTTTCAAAATTTGGGTTTAGGTTTGGAAACTTGAGAGCCTTAAGAAAAAATAATGACTTAAGAGGGACTTCACACTATACAAGCATGTCTACCACAACTCCCCGACCTTGGGAACGGAAAAGAAAAATCAAATAAAAAAATAGATTATGTTGGAGTTCTTAAAACCTTAGGTTTCACAAATGAATACCATGATATTTATGATCTTGAAATCTATGGTAGGCTTACCTCGGAGCTTAGATTTTCATGTGTGAATAGGGCTGTAAAGCAAATGCAATTACAAAATAGTGAAACAATGCCAATTAATAGTATCTCTGCATTGTGGGTAGTTGGATTGGAGTGCATGATGTTACATGAGTTTTTCCCTTGCCCATAATTTATCATGGTCTACACCCACAATTATGATGATAACAAAAATGCAATTGTTAATAAAGATAGAAAAAAAAGAAATGTTATCCATTACAACAGAAGAAATTAGAAAAGTGATGGGGATTACAATCAAAGAATTTTGAAACATCCACATTGACCTAGAAAATATTGGTAATGATTATGAAGTAGTTGATGAAAGGGGGAAAAATACTTTCCTAATTAAAATAGTTCAAGATAAAAATATATTGAAAATAATCATAAGCCTCCTTATGATTCAAGAATTTTTAAACCATGGGTTCAAGATACTATTTCCGTGCTAGCATTTTGCCTCAGACTAGATAGCAATTGGGAAGTGGGTGCAAGCCTCCTTGAAATGGTATTTAATATCCATTATAATGAACATACTATCAAATATAACTTTCTTGAGCACATTGTAGAATCCATGCATAAATAATTTTTAATGATTAAAAGAAGTTCCCCTAAGATATTTAGGTTCACAACCTACTTGTGCTATTTTTTTCTATTCAAATTTAGTGGAATGTTTTAGACCAACAATATTCAAATTCAACCCTATACGAATGTTGAGGAAAAAAATGGCTCCAGTATATGATTGGACCATTAAGATAAGGATGCATGATTCTTGAAGGAACTACAATCATTTTGTAGACTAGCTTTTGGCTCCATTGTATTAAGAAATTACAAATACTCCAATGCCTAGATTCCCTATGTAGATTGTAGAAATTACATTCAACTAGGAAAATAAATACAATTGGTTGATTGGTACTTAATGGAAGGATATACTATGCTAATATTTTATGGATTAGGAGTAAAGTCATACAAAATTCCAATACATGTAACAGAAAGGGTTTTTGCATTAGAATATGTAAGAAAAATGGAGAGTACTGATGATCTATACTTTCTCAGTCAAAAAAAGAAGACCATATTTCCTTCTTTACCTTTTTCATGTTAAGGGTTCACATTTGAGAGAAAAGCATTTAGTGTGGTACATGATCTTTTAATTTTATATTTATTTGATTTTGTCTCTCCTTGGTAGTATGATCCATGTGACACCATTATATTAAGGATTGTGGCCAATAAGAATGTTGCAAGTAGAATTCAACATCAAAGTAAACCCTTGCTTGAAAAATTGAGAAACAAGGATTCTTGGTATGAGGTCTAAATAGCAATGGAGAAAAATATTGTTGAGAAAGGTATTTCT
Source organism: Sequoia sempervirens (assembly GCA_007258455.2). Classification (NCBI taxonomy): domain Eukaryota; kingdom Viridiplantae; phylum Streptophyta; class Pinopsida; order Cupressales; family Cupressaceae; genus Sequoia; species Sequoia sempervirens. The sequence continues at coordinate 427,011,645 of VDFB02000015.1, forward strand.
TTTGAACAATTCTGAGAAAAAAATATGGAATTACACTAACAAAGAGAAGCAAATTAGGAGGTATGACAATTTTTATAGAAAAAGTGATCTGCCATCTACTAAAGTAAAAAATACTTGATTCTCTAAAAATGGCTTGTATAGAAAAAAATGGTCACAATAAAAAATTACTGCCTTTTGGTCTATGAGGAAGGATCTAGGTGAACCAAAAACTAGTGCCGAGTTTGAAGATATCGAAGAAGATTTCGAGTTTAGCGATTTTTGGAATAAAGAGCATCCCTATAAACGTGAAGAAACTAATGATGAATGTGATGATGATAGGGAAGAACAAAGAGTAACTATTCAATATGCAAGAAAAGTCAAATATGGTTTAAGTGATGCCACAAAACAAACATATACTTCAAGAGTAGCCATAGCCAAAACGATGGTTTATGAAGGTGGGGGTTTGGGGTCCCAAGGAAAAGGTATTTGGATGAAAATAGATTTAGAACCTAGAAAACCTATTGATAAGTGAGGCCTTGGAGCTAATAAAATAGACCAAGGGCATACAAGAATGAATCAAGCTAAAATAATTCATTTTGTTACAGTTTCAAATCCTAATCCTCATGGTCAAATACAATCAGAACTAGGACATGCCCATGGTGGAGAAACTAGTGTAGCTGGCACTGCCATTGGTGGTGATGGTATGGGTAGTAGTACTAGTAGTGGTCAACATGTGCTACAACAACAAATTACACACAAGAGGCCAACAATACAAGATACTACACAAACACCCAGTGATCAAGGAATACTGAAGAGGCCAAGGATTATGATAGGTCCAAATCCAACTACCAATACCAACACCACTACCTTAATTTCTAGTTCCACCCCAAAGGAGTTATTTCTAGGAACTCCTCCAGTTAGTGTGGCTACAACAATATTAGCAACTAAAAGTACTCCTTTGCCATTCAAGCATTCCATTATTTATGCATCCCCAGGTTTTGATTACAATGATGAGTTTAAAAATAAATTAGAAATGTATAAAAGAAAAGGAAGCAACTGATAGAGAGTTCATCTATTGTAACTTCAGAGCCTAAAACAACTAGGGTATTACCCAAATTTGATTCAAATAAAGAAATCATGGAGTACATGTTTGTTTTTCTCATAGTTCAAAATAAACCAGAGAATCAGATGAATCACTTTGAATTTCAAGTGAGTAGTTTCCAATTGATTTTTTTTTGGATACAAAAAATCTGACAAAATTAATGTATCAAAGAAGAACAATGAAACACATCATTGTTAAAGAAAGAGAGAGAAAATAAAGGTTGCAGATTCAAATAGAAAAGTTATAGGAAGACCTAGAAAATGTGAAAGCAAAAAGGAAAGTAGCATATAACAAGATAAATGAATTATAAAAAAGAATAAAAAAAATTGCTTCTACATATACAAGCAAAGAGGATAAATTAACAAAGGTGGAATTGAATGAACTGAAGCAAAGGTTAGATGAGAGGAAAGAGAAATATGATGAGGAAAAATCCACTTATTTTTTTTTAAAAACAAAACCTGGTGAAAGAAAAACAATAGTGGGAACAAAAAGTTGGAGGAAGAGAGAAAAAAGTGAAAGATTGGGGGTAGAGCTGAGGGAAGAAAAAGATGAAATAAGCTCTTGTTAGAATAAGTTAACTGCATTTTGTAGAGAAACAATGAGGCATATGAAACAAAATATTTGGGATGAAATAATGCAGAGGATTTGATCATTTGTGTGAATTGTTTCAATTGTTTGATGACCTGATAGTACATAATAGAAAGCTCAGGTAATACATAGGGGAGAACAAAAATTGATTCAATAGAGAAAACTACAAATCAAATTCAAAAAATAGTCTATAAAGCTAGTGAAAATGAATTGAAATCAAAAGGAATTAATAATCAGATTGATGCCTCAATGAAGTTGTCATCTATCATTGAAAAGTGTTTTAGAATACGTGAAATAGAGGAATATCTGGATTAGGCTACAAAATAGATGAAGCTAGATAAAAAGGTAAGGAACTTGACAGAGCTTGGTGCCAAATGGTTTTGACACAACTAAGAAATTAATTGGAAATGATGATTTTAGAAAGAAGATGAAGGGTAAAAGGAAGATTGATTTGGACAAGTTTCCTTAGAACCCAGATGAGGCGAATGATTTAGATTTCATCAAACCAATCATAAACTTAAATGCAACTTTGACTGAAACATTCAAGTCAAGTTTTATTTTCAATCATGAATTGTTAATAAATTTTCAAGTCAAACATTATCAGTTAGAACAAATGAAAGCTCCATTAATTGAATAGTAGAGCTTGCTACAAAAGCTAATAGAATGATTTGATAATATGAGTTTCCAACTCAGCTCTGTGTAGAGTTTTCTTTGAGAAAGATTTTGCATTGCCTCTATGTAATCCTTCATTTGAAAAATTGAAAATCAATAAAAACTCAAATTCAGTAATGTGTTCAATTATCTATATTATTTATTTTCTCAATTGAAGAAAAACTTTGACTTCTACTACTAGATACACATTAAATGATTGTTGATGTTCATTGTTGTATATGCTACTATTGTTAATAAGTTATTAAGCATTGAGTTGAGTGATGAATCACTGAGTACATGTAAAAATTGTTACTTATCAGTATGACAATTAAAATATGATTATTAATAATATGTTAATTTATTCAATCTGATTCATAATTTGAAATTTCATGGAATATAATATAAAATGTCATCAACTACAGTTTGGAATACGATTCATGAAATGCAATATAAATACCTAAAAACTACTAAATCACTTCTGATGGAGCTTACAAAATTTTATGATTTTTGTGCTATTTGGTGTGTGGGAAAATTTGAAATTCCTCAATTGTATTGAATTAGGGTTTTAGGGTTTGCAAACTAGGGCTTTCTAAAGCCCTCATATGCTAAAACCCTAGAATCCTTTTATTTTTTTGTTGACATGCTACACTTTTTCACCAAGTCTTTAAGTTACAAGTTACAACTTGAGGGTATCAGTGTCATGTGTGTCTATGTCCCCTCTTATTAGGAAGTTATGTTTTTAAATTTATTAAATGTAAATATTTACCTTCCTAAAGTATTATGTTTCTTGGGCACTTTGGACACATGTCGATGTTTTGCATTGTCTATATGGTTCACATAGGCTTTGGTTTTATTGTTTTCTAGCCTTGCGAAACCCCCAAAACATGACGCATGTCCAAATTTTTCAATGGGTTATTTTTTTTCTAATGTTTAAATTACACTTTATTGAGCCCTATTGTCTTGTCCATGACTAGTCCCCTTTTTTCCTAGTTAATTTAAGTTGTTGAATTAAGCACATGCATTTTACAAAGGCCATTCTCTTCATGGAGCTCTGACATTCTGACACATTCTTCCTTACAAAAAAAAAAAATCTTAGACATGTATTATACCATGTGCTAATTCCTATCGTGGATGCTCAAGCCTTCGTGAAGCCATGGTGGGACCAATCTTTTTTTGTTGCGAAGTTGCGAGATGATGACAAGTTTCAACATCTCAACGCTTCATGGAGAGCCCTTCCTTCTTGGGGGTATATTTTTATCTTATTGTATCTTCACAAGTCTGCAAAATGGCGACACTTGTTCACATAACGACAAAAGGATGTTGTCACTTCACAAAGGAAAATTAAAATCTACATGATGGTCATCAATCTTGGGATCAACAATCCACATTCAAACCTAGCCAAGTGTTGTTGGCTGATGATTGACCTTCTGAGAGTATGTTTAAGGCAAGGAATGAAAATTATGATTTTTTCATGACATGTGAGTTGTTCCATGTATTTATTCCTATGCATCCTATCTAATATTTTCGTTGTTAGAAAGGTCTTAACTAGACATGGTGCTAAATCTTGGAGATTTTGTAATTTTTCTATTTGATAACATGGATAGGAAATGTTGTAATTTTGCTCTGTAATAATAACAGATGACTCAAATACTTAGTGTATTTCTTTAATTTTGAATATCGACCCATCTTGCTCTTCAGTATTGTATTTACTATCTTTTGACTCAAAATAATCAAGGGTTATTTATAAGTTCTCATATCACATCATGTGTTATGGATGTTGAATTGCTAGCTTTTGTTCAAGGAATGGATTAATATTGCTTTCAGTTATTCATCAAAGATAATCAATTGGAAACAACAATACTATTAATATGTTATTAAGCATTGATCTGAATGATGAATCACTAAATACATGTAAAACTTATCAGTATGACACAATTAAAATATGAAATTATTAATCATATGTTAATTTATTCAATTTGATTCATAATTTGAAAATTCATGGAATACAATGTAAAATATCATCAACTATAGTTTGGAATATGATTCATGAAATGCAATACAGATATCTAAAAACTTCTAAATTACTTCCATTTTCCAAACCATGTCCTAGTTCTCACTTTGACGATGAGATTGAGAGTCGTCTTGACTCTGAGTCAAGTTTTCATTTTCTTCGATCTGTGTATGTTCACTTAACTGTATCTCAAATTCAATGCTCATTTTGTCATTGTCATTTGTGCCACTTCCACCAATGTTTGAAGTTTTGCACAACTCTCTTATTTCACATATGGAATTCCAAATTGTGAGTGCCCTTTCAAAAGGAAAACTTCAGACATTGTACCTAGTTGCAAACAACCTCAAGAAATTTTCCAAATTCTTGTCTAGTTTGTTTCTTATCTTTGATTTAAAAAACCCCAATGCATTGAAAACTCTCTCATCCTCCACCAACCCCAATATCTTTGTTTGACATAAATCAAAAATTCTGAAATATTTTGATAACGAATCACACAATATTTCACTTTGACTTAAGGTTGTCCAAACCCTTGTTATTGATCCAACTTCCATGGGATTCTCCATGGACTCAACCTAGTCAATCATACTTATTGCATGTTCCCTATAAAGTACTTGCAACCACATAGGCATCTACAAACACAACAATAAAAATCTTCTAAAAATAAACATAATCTTCTTTATAACAATAATAGGGTATCAAGCCCTAATCTTCAACATCATAGCACTAAGAAGATCCATGATCAATAAGTGATCTTATCCACAATGGGTAACTCAAATAAAATAATAGCAACAACATTGAATTTGGTAGGTGGGGGATCCATAACCTTCATGACAAGTAGTTGGGAGAGATACTGCCATTATTACAAGTAAGAAGACCATGCCATTTTACTTGGTGCCTAAAATGCTTTTGAAATGCTCTTTGAAATAATATTGATTTCATCCACTACATGTTGGCAAAAAAATTGGTTGCTAGAACCTAGTTGGCATCCACCCGTGGTTGTAAAACCACACCAAAACACCATCGAAGCCTATTACCCTTATATCCTAAGCACAATAGAATTGAGTCCCAACAACTCTATCATGATTTTGCTTTGGGTAAGTGCAAGAAGTTAGGTCCACGAAGAGGGGAAGTTTCAACCAAAAAATGTTGAAACAATCAGGTACTTGTTTTGAAAAAACCTGGTACCCGTTTAGAAATGGTAACCCGAGCCTAAACAAGTACCTGTTCTAAAACTAGAACAGGTACCCTTTTTAAAATGGGTACTCATTTTAAAAATTTCCAAAATAGAAATTTCCAAAAATAGAAATTTTTTAAAATAGGTACACCCATTCTAAATAATTTTCAAAAATAGATTTTTTTTTAAATGGGTACCCATTCTAATTTAAATTTTCTATTTTTGGAATTTTTAGAAAATGGGTACCCATTCTTAAAAGCTAGAATCCCCAAGCCAATTTTTGATTGGGTTTTAGGCTCAAGAAAGGTTTGACAACCCAACCCTTAGCCTTTGACCTACAACTAAAAAATAAAGGAAAATTTAAGAGAACTGTCCAACTTTAGCAATATAGTTGGACTCTTTTTCAGAATTGATCTATGAAATTAAAACACATTATAGATCACGATGTCTAGTTTCCAAATATATAATTTTTGTTAATATTGGATTATGTTTTTTATTTTTAATTAATTTCGAAGCAAAATAGTCCATAAACTTGATATATCAGGCTTTAAAAAAAAAACCTATTTTCTATTTTTTTACAAAAAAAATTATGACATCAATCTTCAAAAATTTCTCTACACAATGAAAAAATTCAAAAAATGCTTTGTTTAGGTCCAATAATGTTGTTTGTACACATTTATTTTTAAAAACAACAATTAAGAACAACAAAAATTCATTTAAAAAAAATATTCAGAAAAAAAAAATTACAAAAAAATATCCTCACCAGTCTTTATGTTGTTACATATCTTTTCACAAAAGGAATTAGAAAATACTTTTATTTAGGTCAAAAAGTGGTGTTCGTACACATGCATGGTGTGGTAAAAAAGTGACTTTTAAAAAGTGATTTTTATACATGCCTATTAAAATTTAATTTCTATCATTTGGGTATTAGAATAAATTACATATTTGGAAACTAGATTCAAAATACTAAATTTCATATAACTGACTTTTTTTAAGATTCATTGTGTAAGTGCTTCAAATTTTCAGTCCAAGTGTGACAAATTATGAAAAATAACAAAAAACAAAACACTTCCACTTTGAGCTTTTTGTGGACCCAACTTCTTGCATCAATCCCTTTATTTTTTTCCTCGCCATTATACTTTTCAGAATTCTTCATCCTACCATGCATGTTGCTCAACCCCCAACACCTCATCCTATTGTTTGAGCCTTGTGTTATGATAGATCCCCGATCCTTGATATTTCTTCCTATCTTTTTATTCCCCTCCTATCTCCTCAACATGTGTCAAGTATTGTTCCCAATGGTTTACTTTTGGCCCCATTTATTTAAAAGTGGAATCTTTTCCACCCAATGACAATATTCAAATTTTAAGTTGTGGGTGATATCCTAGAAGTTCACACTTGGGTGGGTCATACATAATATGAATCACAATCACAATCAACAAATACACAGGCCTACACATAGAGACCTCTAGATATGGAGTCGATTTCACAACACATAAAGTTACATGGAACCAAGATGAGATGGACTTTACCCAACTTATACATATAGTCAAATACCAAATACAAAGTAGTCAATTTCTTACTTCAATTTGTTTACTGTATAGAAGCATATTACGTATTAAATATAAATATTAAATTACTTTAACTTGATCATTACCCATTTGGTACCCATTTCAACCTCAAACTAAGACTTATGGAGGAGGAAAGGTCAAACCAATTAGGAAAACTTCCATACCTTGGAGTTATCCTCCCAAACCCTCTTCCTTTGGACTTGAGGTCACAAAGGCATCCTTCACCCAAGGACCACCTATGTACTTGCTTCCAAACAGATCAAAGTCACATGTATTAGATCCTCACTAGGTCTCTTAAAGGATGCATATGCACAAGTTTCCCCATAATCAAAGTTATATTAATGTTTATATTTCATTATTAACGCTTAACAATAGTTAGGAGAACATCAATAAGTATATGATTTAACAACCCATACTATAACACTTCCCTTAGATGATAGCAAGGTCTTGAATTAAACTCAACCCATTATTATTCATAAACCAACTTAGACGTCCTTGGGTTCATCTTATCAATATAGGGCTAGGCTTATTAGGAAACATGAAATTACCTTGGTTCACACACCCATAGTAAAGCACTTCGATTTAAAATTTATATATTGGATTCAATATTGAGGTTCATATACTTAAGGGGCCAATCGATATCTTTGGAGGACATCCAATAATATTTATAAGTTTGTTTTAAGTATAATTAATACTTGAATCCTACTTAAGAAAGTTGGAAACACTATATCCATTAAACCAACATACGAAAATCTAATCCCAATTATAATATTACTAATAATATTCTTGTTCTAATTTCCTTTACACTATCATGCAACTTCATATTCTTATAATAGTATAGTTTTAGACTAGATAACTTATTCATACTTTCCCTTTAAGATATCTCGACCTTAACGATTATCAATAAGGTATCAAGATATGCTACATAGGATTTATCTCATAAATTGATCTCAACCACATAATTTACTTCCAATTGGTATACTTTATATTATGGTTCATTGTAGGTATAATAATAATTTCAATATCAAGGTTCTTGTATCTAAGAGATTGATAGGCATCATGCAATCACATAAATAATTTACCATGGTATCAATGGATTATCAAAAGAACTAAGTTTCAGTATTAAATATATGTTTATTAGAGTATGGTCTTAGTGACACTAAACGAAGCCACCCACGATTACAATATTATACAACCAAGTGCCAAGGCTCATATTAATTATCAAGTTCTTGAGCACTATACTAACATCAGTTATCCCTAGATTTTTCTCTATTACTTATAAAAAGTAATATTTAATTTATAATTATCCAACCTTTCATAAATAAGCGTAAATCACTTTTATTTAATCATTTTAACTACATCATTAGACAATTCCAAATTCATGCTTCAAAAGCTGTAAGAAAATTTATAACCTTTTGAACATATCCAACTACAATGTCATTTCTCAAGGTGATTTGTCAAATAGTTCACGTGTCTTGTTTATGCTTCTCAATTTTGTGTTCAAGTTTACCTATGCCTGAGAGGGGTGTGAGAAAGGACAACTATTAATTTATTAATTGAAATGTTAAGGGAGTATTTTCAAGTAGACGGCTAAATATCTATACTTCTAAACATTTAAACATGGCATATTCATTGCTAGGTGGATCTCTTGAAAAAGATAAAATAATATCATAAAAATGAATGATAAACTGGCTATAATGGTGTCCAATTTATTTGTCCAGTTAACTATCATACTCAACCATATTCATAACCATCACTCCAAAATAATTTTGTTTGAAAGGTACTAATAACCATTAAAGAGGTGAATGGATTCAAGCATGTTCCCACTATTTTAGTTGAGAAAAAAGTATTAATATATGTAGTGAGTCAGAATGGTTAAATAAAAGAAATAAACTTATGATTAGCAATCTATGAAACAATATGCAAAACCTAAGGAAAGTGATGATTCTAGGAAAGAAAGAACTTGAAGTGTAGTGTCCAACAAATCAAACTTTTTGAAATTTTGTTGCAGACCTCCACTCCTGTCACTCATGTTTCAACTTTTTATCCTTTATCTCTCCCACTCCCTTCCTTCTCCCTTGACATTATCTTTCTATCCTTTTCCTTTGTCTTTTTCTCCCATGCGTTTCCTTATTTTTTGACTTTGATGGTTGTTCATAGCTTATTACATACCTTCCTCCTAGCTCATACAAGGAGAATGACAACTATGGTTGTGGAACATGTCTTTCACACTAGCCAATAGAATTTTCTTGAAAGTTCTCGAGCCTTTTAACAAATCCATTTTGTGCATATTTGGCCTTGCATGGTAGTTTGTCCTCCCCAAATTTCTTTTTCCTTCCGGAGTTTCCTTCCTAAAAATTCTCTCTTCTTCTTCTTTCTTTTATGTGTTCCATCTCCCCATGCTTTCTTTATTCCCACACCTTATTCTCTCTCTATGTGTTTTCTACCCAAGCTATGTGCACGTCCTTCCTTTGCAATTTCTTCCTCTACTACTAGTATTCTACCCTTCCTCACACCTTCACATTTTCTCTACATTGACAATACCCAAATGTCTTCTATGCATTCCCTCGGCCTTCCTCCTCTTTGCATGTCATTTCCTTGAGCTCTCTCTTTGTTTTCTCATTCTCATTTTTTTCTTTTCAAACACTCATGAATACCCAAAGAAGAGGGTCACGAGGGTTTTTAATGAATAATTAGCCTCCTTTTCCCCCACATGACTTACCATTTCTACAAATACTAATAACTATTTAATTGCTACGAGTACTTATCACTTATGACTATAACTTAATAACTATTTATGCTACAACATGTCCTAACTCAACTAACCTTTTGGAGTATTGAATAGAATATAAATTAAATATTTCCAATTTAGAAATTACAACACAACATTCATAATATCATAAATTGAAAAATACAAATTAAACTTGTAAATATGCATAATCTAATTAATTGTTTAAACTAATGTGGCTCCTCAGTACCTCAAGTGGCCCTCACTTCAGTTTCTAAATATAAAATATCTTCTTCAATTACTCACTCAGGAAAACATGCTACGAAAATATCTTCTCTTATTATATTCCAATCATACACAGAGCTTTTGAGTGGAATATAACAAAAAATCTTATTCAGTCTAATACATGCAAGATCTCCTTGTCCTTCTCAAAAGGGTACCTTGTTATATAGGGTCTACGAGAGTCCATTTATTTATACAAATGTAAAAAGACTTAGAATATGTCAACTCTCCCATAGAAACAAGAAGAGGACTAGGTTTTTCTAAAAACATAAAATAATAAGCAACAAAACAAAAGTGTAGAAGGTGAATAAGGAATCTACACTTAATTAATATAACCGTTATAAAATAGAAATATGCCCTAATAGAGTAGTCCCTGTTATAACTTATATTCCTTATTAGAACAAACTCCATAACTTATTAAATATTGAATGACACTTGGCCTTCCATTATCTTGTCCTTAAATGATCGCCTTCATGTTTTCTAAAAGTGTGATCATGTTGTAGCAGATTAAATCCTTTCTCTACATTGAACTTTCATCCTTCTACTATGGGTTGAGAAGCCTTTGTTGTGAGTTGACAGATTCTTCCTAGAGGTGTTAGTCATTTTTTTAAGCTATTTTTATTGTTAAAAACCATAATTAAACATGAAATTATACTAAACTGACAAACATTAAAGTTCATAAACACGCTTATTAATATAACATATATCACCTTCAAATTCTTTGAAATGCTTAATATATATAAAAATGCATGGTAATGTCTTTTAGAGTTTAGAAAAATAAGATAAAAGAATGCAACTACTATAAGGAAACTGGACATTCTTATGGGTCATCATCCCTATTGGCCTCCTCTAATGGTTCAATAACTAAGCCCTTAAAGTTGTAACTTAGAGATTAGATATCTGCACTAAGTAGTTATCTTGCTCATCATGAAGGTTCATTTCTTTTTCAACCCAAGGACGTGAACTTGAAATGGGTCAACATTGTATGTGCACCAGGACTTAATTGTAGTCATCCGTATCCTATAACTAGAAAGGAAATAGTTCTTAAAGTAAAATGATTAAAATGAATTGACATAAATACTAAGCATGAATACACAAATAAACTGAACATCAACAACTGAACTAAAATGGATGTCAGAAATAGAAATCTTAGTAAATAGACATGAAGTTACTCTATTTGCCTTGGCTGTAGGAATAGTCACATAACATAGTTCCAATGGCTATAGGAACAAATAGTTGTTAAGACTGTAACTAATTACTGAACATAAAAGTAACCACTAAGCTAAATGGATGGAATTCTCACCAAGTGGGCCCCCTTGAATGAGTCTTCCCTAAGCTAACTCAGATGCAACAAATCAAAGTATCATTTTATTCATTGAAAACATGATTACATCATATCAGCAACATGACTATATTACTTGAAACTAAAAATTTTAGTACAATATCAAAACATCCAACCTTGTGAAGAGGGACATCCGATCATTATTTATAGGAGAAAAGCTTCTAACTAACCCTAAGGAGGATGCCATTTATTCAAAGCATGAAAAAGACGAAGGAAGTTATGCGTGCATAAGACTTTAGTCAAACCAGTCTTGTCTTAACAAGGATCCAACATAGCAACACCTCCTAAATCTACTCAACTAACATACATGATCATTTAAAGGTAAGTTACAACTTCCACACGAGCTAGAAGTTTCCCTCCATTGGAAGTTTTCCCTCCATTGACCTCTTTAATGACCATCTCCTTGACTTGTTTAGCAATTGGACAGTTGGAATGAGCTCCTTCCACATTGAAAGCTTCATTTATATCTACATCTTGATGTGAACCTGCATAATGAAATTAGTGTGCACAAAACAATTGTATATCCATAATCACCTTAGAATAACATTTATTCAATCACATGTAAAATTAATATAGATATATCACATAGCAAGTTAAATATCATCAAAGGTTACAGGAGTAAGTTCATGCCTAAAGTTCATAAATTTAAGGAAATAACATAGAGAGTGTCAATAACCAGGTGTTAAAGTCCATAGTAACATCAACAAATATATGATAAACCCCATCAAAATTGAGCCATTATTTGGACTCATCATCTCCCCCTAGCCTATTGATCTGTTGGTCCTCCAACAAAGAGAACTTAATTACTTTTCCTAACCAAAGCTCTAAAATCACCAACTATTGTCTGCCCTTGATTAGTCTCTACAGTATCTGAGTTTTTATCCCAATAGAATCCCTACTTGCTTTCCAACCTACCCCACCTTGGCCTCTCTGTATCTATATCATACTGATAGGTTCTGTAATCTGGTACTGGTCACAACATAATAGGTGGCTAGAATATCAACGAAATCCAATAGTGTTGCTTCATCCTTCCAAGATGTATGTACCTAATGCTTTGTTTACATGCTGCATAATAATTTTTTAGGGAATGGGGTTCAACCTATTTTAACTAATTTGGAAAATCATTCCATCTTTGTGATATATACCCCAATACTATTTTTCCTATAGTAGCAACTACCTGCTCATATTCTTAGTATGCCTCCTCCATAGCAAGCATGATCCTCTTTTTGTATTCTAGATTATAAAGAAGTTTGTGCCATGTTTAGTAAATGTCTATAGGATTGCTTGATTCAACTCTTATAGATAAGGGGGTATGGAGTTCTCTTTCTCCGTATATTTTGAATTGCTTCCCCCAGCTGATTTCATTTTGAATCCATGACATGAATTCCCTCAAGTGAATATCCCCAATGTATAACAATTGTTCCAATCATGGACATTAGGAACAACATAATTATGCAAGTACAATTCACACAACAAATTTTTAACTTCAAGAGGGGAGGATTGGTAAGCTTGGAAAAATTCCAATGGGGTTTGAATGGAAAGGTTTAAACTGGAAATGACCCTTGATAATTTAAAATAAAGATGGTGCTCCTTTAAGTGCAATGCATACACCCATGGGGGAGTTTTGTATGCCATCATTTGTGGTACTAAACCCACCACATTGTGTACCTTTTCCTTTAATGCAGTGATCTCTGCATTCTTCTCCTTAATTTATGAATTTTTCTTATCGACTTCTTCTTGTAGCTTGAGTTTTTCTTTGTTCCATTCTTCCTCTTTCTTCTGCATCTCTTTCCATAGGTCTAGGGCTACTGATGCCCATGAAAAAGGAGGTTTATGCTTTCCTACTAGGATTTTTCCTTGCACCAGTTCTTGATGTTCATCCTACTCTTCTAGGACTAGTTCTTGATGTTCCATTTGCTCTATTTGCACAGGTTCCTGGTTTTCAAATTGCTTTACAACAATAGGAAGTTCTGCCAACCCTACATTTTCCTACTCCTCAGGAGCTTCTTCCACTTCTATATTCACTTGCCCCTTAGGAGCTTCTATCTCCTTCCTAGGTGTCCTAAGTCTAGGGCTCCATTTTAGTGGCACACCAGTAGCAAACTCAGTTAGTTTTGATTTATTTAGTGGGATTTTATTTTTTCCTGTGGTCGTAGGATGACGAGTGTCTTCATTTTTCTGCTTCCTAGGGATAGGCTTTACTTTACTTATTTTTTGCTTCTTAGCCTTCCCTTTGCTAATTTTTTATTTTCTCATTTGTGCTTCCTCTTTTCGAATGGTAGCCCTAGTGCGAACTAGATTTTTAGGGGAAACATCAACATTGGGGCCTGAAGATGAGCTTTCTTCATCTGTATGCTTCGATTTAGAGGAACCTATTTCTACTTTAGGTTTTTCTACATGAGGGTTTTCACTAGGGTTTACCCCAGAATTTGAAGCTCCAAGAGTGATTTTAATAACCCCCTCTTCCCCACTAACCCTATGAGTTAGGGGTTGACCTCTAGGACCCACATTTTCTAATATGAATTCATCAATGTTCAAAAATTCTTCCCATGACATATTGGACACTTTCTGTAATGATTTTTCTACTAGCAATTTAATTAAATAGTGATGGGAAACATAATTTTCCCTACCTTTTTGTGTCTCTACAACCATGATTGCAAGAAGGTTGTACATAAAATTTGGCACATTCATCCTCTTGCCATGTCTCATGTGATTCAGAAGCTTGAAATGTACAAAATGGAGACATGATTGGCGACCCTCATATGTAATATATTTGATAATGTGGACAACAATTTGTTTCCATTTTTTTGAAAAAGAAGTTCTTGTTCCTTGTTTGTCTACAACAAGTGTAGGATCACTAGGCCCAATGAATTCTTCCCTAGCTGACCTAGCATCCTTAAATCCAAGAAAGGGTTCTCCTTCAGTAGGAAAACCTATTACTTCAACAATCCTCTCTTCAGTGACTATAACTTCTAGCCCTTTCACCATTTCCTTACCTCAGAAAGTGTTTGTGCAAATTCCAACACAATGTTGTCATTGAAACTATCTAGTTTTAGAAAGTAGTCTAACCATCCACAATTTCTAATTTCGGCCAGAGAGAGTGCATCCTGTAGTATCACCTAATGAACTATAGGTTCATTTCTAATTAGTTGACCTCCCATTTCTTCTACTCATAGTTTGGAAAACAATTATGCAAGGACTTCTTTCCTACAATCCTTCTAAAAACCCAATTTCTTTTCTGCTTCCTACAACTCCTCACTAGTACTAACACCAATGTCATATGATTCTTCAATTTACCTTTTTTGTGGTATTATGATTATAAATAAGGAAATAAAGAGGATATAAAGGAGGGATATCATCAAAGAAATTGGCGGTGACTTAGTGTCACATCATGCATGACATGAAATCATTTCAATTATATCATTTCAAATTTCAAATTTGTTGTCATGTTGGCACACATGAATGACATGTATGACATGTGGACATGCGGTTTCACACTCCCCCCAACTTAAATTAAAGCATGTGTCTGCACAGGGTAGGATGTAATTATGATGTGACATGACAGAGTAATAATATGTGCTATGTGAAATATCGATATGAAAGGATAGTAATTAAACAAGTGCATTTAAGATAATTAAGATACATCAAATTGTTATGCACATACCTAAAAATTTGGAGTGTCCTTTGCAAAGAATTTGGAAGGGAGTACTAGTCACTAGAAAAGTACAGTTGAGCTTATTAAATGAAGTGATAATGGAGTGAAGTGATGGTGGAATGATGGAAGAGAGAGAATGGATGGGGAGGAATGGGTAGGTATATTTATTGATGGAGAAGTTAATTCCCATAAGAAGTGGAAATCTATATTATGATTGCATGTGTACCTTTGACTAGTCAGAAGGATGGACACTAGGTCTGCTTCCTTTAGCTACAGGAACTTCAAAGTTTTGGTATTCAATAAATTGTTGCATGAACTCTTGTTTTGAGGTTGGTTTATGATATAACTTGAGACGATGACGATTGAACAAGAGCTTGAACCTAACCAGATCAATTGTTGTGAGTTGAACAACACCATTAGAGAAGACCTTTGCAACCTCATATGGTCTCAACCACCTAGTTTGTAGTTTTCCTACGTTGTCCTTATACCTGGAATAATAAAGAAGTGCCCAGTCTCCTGGTTGGAACTTTTTTTTTCTTTGATGTATTTATCATGCCATCTAACTCTTTGGTTCTACACCATCTCAGCATGTTGGAGAGTTGATTTCCTCATCTCATCTAAAGCATTTAGTTGCATTACCCTGTTCTTCTATGCCTCAGATATATCTATTCCAAGGTCTAGTATAGTTCTAATAGTTTTGTGTTCAAGCTCTATAGGCATCATTTTTTTCTTTCCATACAATAGTTCAAAAGGAGTGAAAATAGTAGTGGTTTTCCAAGTGGTTCTATAGGCCTAGATAGATTTTGGCAACCTATTTTACCAATCTTTTCTATGGATTGCTACTATTTTGGTTAGAATGGATTCTATTTCCCTATTTTTTACCTTAGATTGGTCATTGGCTTGAGGGTGATAGGGAGTATATTTCTTGTGCCTGACATTATACTCATTCACCAATGCTGTGACAAGGGTGGATGTGAATTGAGCCCCTTGATTAGTGACTATCTCTCTAGGAACCCCGTAGCATGAGAATATATCTTAATAGAGGAATTCTGCAACTTTATTGTCCCTAGCATGTTTCATGGCTTTGACCTCAACCCACTTAGTCAATTAGTCAATACAAACCAGAATGTAATATTTTCCATTTGATGGTGGATCAATTGGACCTACAAAATCAAGTCCCCATTTATCAAATGGTGTGATAACTACTTGAGGGTATAGAGGCATCTCATCTGATCTAGTTGGTCAGCCCATCCTTTGACATATATCACACTTCCTAGTGTACTTTCCTACATCCTTATAAAGTGTAGGCTAGTAATACCCTGAATTGAGAATCTTTATGGCTATTCTCTTGGATGCAAAATTCCCTCCACAAGGTTCATTATGGCATGCATGTAGTATATCATAGGTTTCATCCTCTCTTACACATCTTCTCATCACATGATCTGGTCTAGTATAGAATAAACAATCTGCAATCCATGAGAATGGAAAATTTTTCTCAATAAGAACCCTTCACTCTTTTGGAGAGAAATAAGAGGGAAATCTCCCTATTACTAGATAATTGGCTATATTTGCATACCAAGGTGTGTGCACATTGATGGAGAAAAAATGTTCATCAGGAAATGAGCCATCAATGACTTGAGTGTTCTCTGATGTAGTCAATCTAGAGAGAAAGTCTTCCACAACATTTTCCTTACCTGATTTGTCTATGATGGTGATATCAAATTCCTGCATTAACAACAACCACCTTGCTAACCTACCTGAAATCAATGGCTTGCTCATAAGGTATCTTATGGTTGCATGATTTGTATGGACAAAGATCTGATATCCTATGATATAATGCCTAAACTTGTTGAGAGCATAAATGACTGCCAACATTTTCTTCTCTATCACTGTGTAGTTAAACTCAGGTGCTTGTAGGTTCTTGTTGAAAAAGTAGATTGCATTGTCAATTGCTCCCTTTTTTTGTCCCAAGACAACCCCTATAGTATAATTAGTTGCATTTGTGTGAATATGGAAAGGGAGTTCCCAATTAGGGCCTTTGAGCATAGGAGCATGGGTTAAGGTTGTTTTTAAATCAGAGAATGCTTTATCACAATCCTTTGTCCATGACTGGAACTCAACATCTTTAGTTAAAAGATTATAAAGTGGTGTTTCCATCATACTAAAATATTTTATGAAGTGCCTATAGTATCCTGTATGTCCCAAGAAACTTCTAACATATTTTTTCTTGACAGGAATAGGAAGATTGGTAATCACCTCAATCTTGGTTGGGTCCACTTGAATTCCTTTCTAAGAGATGTAATGGCCAAGGACTACTTCTTTCATCATCATAAATAATTTCTCACTGTTCAAGGATAGATTATGGTCTTCACATCATTGCAAAACCTTTCTTAGGTTTTCTAATGCTTTTGAAAAATCAATACCATAAGTAGTAAAATCATCCATGTAGATCTCCATACAATCATGTGAAATATTTGAGAACATACTAATAACTAATCTTTGAAAGGTTGCAGGTGCATTACATAAACCAAGTGGGAGTACTGAATAGGCATAAGTCCCCCAAGAACAAGTAAAAGTTGTCTTTTCCTGATCTTCAGGTGCAATATGTATCTTATCATAACCATTGAATCCATCTAGGAAGGAAAAATATTGTTTACCTACAAGTGAATCCAATACTTGGCCTATAAAAGGAAGGGGAAAATGATCCTTTTTGGTGGCAGAGTTTAGTTCTCTATAGTCAACAAAAAATCTCAATTTACCTCCCTTCTTAAGTACAATTACCAAAGGGGACACCCATTGGCTATCTGAGATAGGGTAGATAAATCCTGCATCTAATAACTTATGTAGTTCCCCTTTCACAATCTCACTCAGTGCAGGGTTTATTCTCCTTTGTGGTTTCCTTACTGGTGTGCAATCATCTCTAATGTAAACCCTGTGAGTATAAAGCTTAGGATCTAATCCTTTCATGTCATGGTAATCCCATTCAAATGCATGTTGATGTATCCTCAACAGGTTTTCCAGGGACAACTGCTGCTCTTGACTCAGTTTGTTGTTAATATTCAAATGTTTCCCATCTAAAACTTGTACGTGTGTGGTCAACTCAATCATGGTTGTTTCACTAATGCTTGGAATTTTTAGTTCATGTGGTAACAATGTATGAAGCATATTTGTTGTTGCAAGAAATCTAGATGTAGTAGCGGGTAGAAGTGTCTGCAATGGACAAGCAGAACTGGATGATTCTTCATGCACTTCACAATGGTTATGAATTATATGGGATAATATTTCATCTTCTTCCTAAAGCTGTATAAAAAGACTTATGCCTATCATCATGAGTTGTACCACTGAATTGACCTCCTCGATCTCTTCTCTAAAATCTGGCCATATGTGGTTGTCCATATCATGGGATGGTTGAGAAGGAGGATAGAGGAAAATATTTTTAGTTCTTTTCCCATTAGAAATAGTCATGTCCCATGACCGACATCCAATGTAAGCATTTGGTGTAGCTAACCGTGGTCTACCTAGAATAATAAGATACATTTATAATGTAGCTTTAGGGGAAAGAATCATGAAATTTGTTGGATATTCCCAAGAGTCTAGAGTAACAACAAGGTCTTCTACTATACCATCTGGTTTGACAATGGAACTGCCAGCAAATTGCAAGACAGTAGGAGTAGGTCTTGTATTTGCAACATTAAGTTGTTGTAGGATATACTTAGTCATCACATTGATAGCTACTCCCAATTCTATTAGAGAATTCTTTACTTAGATCCCATTTATAATGACTCCAAATACATGACTACCTAGGTCAATATATTTAGGAATAGTGACTTTTCCAAGCATGATATTTGCCAACTACCCCACCACATGGACAATAGTGGGGTCCTTCTTTTTCGTCCCTGGATTTTTGAGACATGCTTCCTTAATTGCCTTGCTATATATGGGGATATCTTTTATGGCCTGAAACAAAGGTATATTAACACATATGTGTTTCAAATGCTCTAGAATATCAGAGATTGTTTCTTCCTTTTCCACCTTTTGTTTAACAACTTCTAACCTTTGAGGAAATGGTGGGTCTTAATCAGATTGTTGAACTCATTTAGGATTCTTGGGCACACTTGATTGAGCAAGGATATCAGATAGATTCTGATGTTCCTCTTCTTCCACATGAAGCTCTGTGATAAAGGAGTGGAAGGAGATGTCAAAGTGGTTCCTGAATGCAAATGAATGCCACTCACACTCACAACATATGCAATAAATTGATTGGGATCTATAGAGTATACTGGCTGTTGTTGTGGTTTGTTATTTGGGTTAGGTGTGGGTTGAGCTGGTAACTGAGTGGGTCTAGGTGTGCTAGAGTTTGAGCTAGTAGGAGGAGGAATTATGGCAGGCTGTTGAGGCTGTGGAGATGATTGCATGTAACTAGTTGCCTAGTTTGGCCATTGCTATCCTCCCCTCCATTGGGATATTTGATGCCAGTTTCCTGGAGGTTGCTACCAATTCCCTTGGAATTGCTACCACTGAGGTGGAGAGTTTTGGTAATTGGGCCAAGTATTTGGAGGGTTGTTCCAAGGTCGAGGTGGATATCCTCCAAAGTTTGATGGGTATGGGGGTTTCCATTTATTACCAGATGCATAAGAATTCAAATAACATCCACTAAAAGATAATGGATATGGTGGCATACCTTTTCTTGGATTCCATGGTCTTCTTTGTGCAATGTAGAAAAACTAATCATCATCAACCTAAACTGACTTGAATTCTGGTGGAATTTTCTTGTTGTCAGTCTTGGCTACTATTTTGCATCTGCAGTCCTTTTTCCTAGAATCAGGACAATATTATGCCAACATTGCTTCTTCCTCCTCTTTTTTTTTTTTCTTTTCTTGAAGTGTATGTAGCTAAGTAGCCATATTGTTTATGATATCCTACTTGAAATCTACTAGTAAATGAGTGATTTCCATCCTTGAAACTCCATTAGTGGAGGATTTACCCATAGAAGATTGGTAACCTCTTCCTTTCTTTGGAGCTTCCCTAGAATAATTCTGACATATCTTCTTAATATCATCTTAGGGAACTTGGGTGATATCCCCTCCTATCAGGTCCAGAGCATCAATGCAAGTTTCATTGATCGCCCTAAGGAAGAGCAACTTTTGAGACTCTTTGATGAGCCTAGTTTTTGGTCCAATTTTGGGTAGATTCTATAGTTTATTTTCTGGCATTTGTCATGTAATTTGATGTTAAATGTTGATATTTTCATAATGTTTCCTTCAAACCATAAACATTGGGCTTAAATCCTATCTTTGCAAGTTTTAATGACATTGACATATTATGTGGATTATATATATTGATTTTGCATGCGGTTAATGAATGCCCCTTAAGGTGGTTATAGATGTGCAATTATTGTGTGTACTCACATTGCCATGCAGATTTAATTTAAAGATGCTAAGTTGAGGAAGACACCTCCAGATAGGCATGCACCATAACGTCCAACAAAGGAATCGCTCAAGGTCAAAGGAGGTTGACGATAGAATATTCCTCATGCAACTGAATGTAACTTCCTTGTAGTGGACTTTAATGATCGAGCATGCATGAGCATTACTACTGTGCTAAATCTGCATTTAGACTACATGTTTGACCAGATTTCATGCACGCATAACCGCCATCGCTCCATTTTCTCAGTTTTCCCTAAATGGCATCCGCCCAATCGTGGAGTTGATTGCCTTGTTTAGTTGATAGCATAAATAAATATCTGATGCTCCTTCCTCAGGAGGTTGCATGATTTGATATTGTACTTGCACTCTCAAGTTTTCAGTAATACCAATACATTACTCTTTTGTACTCATGATTTACAGTGAATATATTTGAGTTCTCATTAGTTTTAGAGGTTACTTATCCAAGGGGGGCCACTTGGTGAGTAATTCATCTTCTTAGTTTAGTATTAGTTTAGTATTACTTACTGTTTAGTAATTAGTTAGAAATCTGGCATCGATTGTTCCTACAACCACTAGAATTCCATTTTGTGATTGTTCTTGCAGCCAAAGCAGACAGAGTAGTGCCCTATTTTTTGCTCAAATTTTTATTCCTATTATGCATTTTAGTTTGATGTAGTTGTTGATTGATGATTGGTATTTATGGTATTCCCTTCTAAGCAATTTACTTTCAGCATTGTGTGTTCCTTAGCTATAGAATGAAATGGCTACTTTGAGTTCCTAGTGCACATATTGTGTTGAACCATTTCAAGTTCACGTCCCTGGGTTGGAAAGTTAAATGCACCTTCATGATGATTGAAATAGCTATTTAGTTTAGATGTCTAATCTTTGAATCATGGTTGTAAGGGCTTAGTTATTAAATCATTGTAGGAGGCCAACATTTTAGGCATCATTGTCGAGGATGGTGTCAAACTAGGGATTCTTTTGGAGTCATTGGTAGTTTTTCTAAATGTAATGTTTCTGGAATTTGTTCTTAGTATATCCTCATATAGGAAGTAATGAACTCCCTTATTCTTTACCAATTCTTTGTGTGAGCTGACTAATAGTGAGTGATACCGCATGTATAGAGGAGGGAGAAGGGATGCTTATGGGAGATTCCTTCCTAACAATCCAGTCCATTCCAACTAGTTGAATATCATAACCTACCAAGAGAAGAAGAATAAGAAGATCCACACCCCTTTGCTAATGCATTTCCTGATCTAACTAGCTCTGAAGTCTCCTCTGAAGATCAAAATCAGCTTTAGAACCCCTTTGCTTTGGAACTATATCAAGCAAGCATGGGTGATGCAAATAGGAACATACCTAACCAACCAGATTTTCCTTTCCCCATTTCCCATCAGAATGAAGTTGACAACATCAAGAACATTCCTGCCTCAGCACTCCCCATGTTTTATGGACTTGTCAATAAAGATCTTGATACCTTTTTATTTGAGTTTGACATACTCTACAAGAGTTATTATTATACTACTGATTCCCATAGGCTTAAGATATTTCCTACCACTTTGAAAGAGGTTGCATTAAGATGGTTCATGAGCCTAGGAAGAGATACTATGGAAACTTGGGAAGACATGAAGAAAAAAATCCTTGAGAAATATAAGGAATATTGCAGGGGCAGTGACATGAGAGGAGGTGACATTTTTAGGATGTAGAAAAAGGAAGATGAGAGCCTGGAAGATTACAATGCAAGGTTTTTGTTTTTCCTACAAAAATCTCCACACCATAATCTTAATGAAGACTCACAAAAGTTTCTTTTCCTAAGAGGAATCAATGATAGTTGCACTGATGCCTTGGACCTCATGGGAGGAGGAGATATCTCCCAAGTTCCTTAGGAAGATATCAAGAAAATATGCCAGAGGTACTCTAGGGCAACTTCAAAGAAGGGGAGAGCTTACCAATCTTCCATGGGTAAGTCAACTACCGATGGAGTTTCATGAATGGATATTACTCATTTGATGGTAGACTTCAAGCAAGACATCATAAATAATGTAGCTACTCAGCTAGAAACACTTCAGGCCAAGAAGAAGGAAGAGGAGGCAGAGGCAATGTTGACAGAGTATTGCTCCCACTACAAACAAAAGAAGAAGGATTACAGATACAAGATGGTAGATAATCTTGAAAGCAAGCAGATTCCACCTGAGTTAGAGCCAATCTAGATTAAAGAAGACCAAGTCTACTATGTTGCACAAAGGAAGCCTTGGGCTCCAAGACAAGGAATGCCATCAGATCCACTATCCTATGCTAGGCCATATTTGAATTCCTATTCATCTGGTAACCAATGGAAGCCCCCATATCCATCCAATTATGGAGGATATCCACCACAGCCTTGGAGTAACCCTTAAAATGCTTGGACCAGTCATCAGAGTTCTCCACCCCAATGGCAACAACCTCAGGGAAATTGGGAGTAATTTCAAGGCTTTGGCAACCACCTCCAAGAAATTTGCAACAAACAAATCAATGGAGAGGAGGACAACAATGGCCTACCCAAACAACCAGTTCCATGCAACCACCTTCTCAGCCCCAATAGCCTACTATAATGCCTCCACATGCTAATCCAAGCTCAAATATACCTAAACCTACTCAACTACCAGCTCGGACCACACCCAATCCAAATAAGAAACTACAGTAGAAGCCTGCATGCTCTACTGATTGAAATCAATTATCTGTATATGTTGTGAGTGTAAGTGATATCCAATTGCATTCAGGAACTACTCTACCAACCCCTTCCAAGCCCATTATCACTTAACTTCCTATGGAAGAGGAAGAGGAACCTCTGAATGATCCCATTCAACCAAGTGTACCTAAAAATCCTAAACTAGTCCAAGTCAAGCAGACTAAACAAGAACCACCATTTCCTTAGACATTGGAAGTTTCCAAGAAGAAGGAAGAAAAGAAGGATACAACTTTTGATATCTTGGACCAGTTGAAGCATATATGTGTCCAGATACCTCTATTTTAGGCCATAAAGGATGTTCCAATCTATGAAAAAGCAATCAAGAAAGTGTGCCTCAAGAAGTTAGGTAGGAAAAATAAGGACCCAACTATAGTTCATGTGGTGGAAAAACTAGCTGACATCATGCTGGGAAAAGTGACTATCCCCAAGTATAATGACCTAGGTAGTCTTGTGGTAGCAGTTGTTATAAATGGGGTCCAAGTAAAGAATGCTCTGATTGATTTAGGGACAACAATAAATGTAATGACCAAAGACATCCTACAAAAACTAAACATTGCAAGCATGAGATCTAATCCTATTGTCCTATAGCTTGTTGATAGCTCTATTGTTAAGCCGGATGGTGTAGTGGAGGATCTTGTGGTAGTTTTAGACTCCTAGGAGTACCCAATAGACTTTATGTTTCTTTCTCCTAAAGCTACACTAGGCGAGCATCCCATTATTCTTGGAAGGCCTTGGCTAGCAACTGCAGATGCATACATTGGATGTCGGTCAAGTGACATGACCATTTTAGATGGGAAGAGCATGAAAATTTTTGTTCTTTATCCTCCTTCTTAGCCATCTCATGATTAAGATAATCCTGTATGGCCACATGTTGGTGAAGAGGCAAAGGAAATTAATTTTGTGGCGCAACTTATGATGCTAGGCATAAGCTCTTTCATGCAGCTCCAATATGAGGATGAAGTATTAGCTAACATCATTCAAAACCATTGTGAAGTGGAGGAAGCATCATCTTCTTATTCTACTACTCTTCCTACAACCACTATTCCTGCAGACGTTCTTCCTACAACCACTATTCCTGCAGACGTTCTTCCTACGACCACTCTTCATGTAGCCACTATTCTTGCAGTAATAGGTATGTCACATACATTGCTGCCATATGAACTAAAGGTACCATGTGTTAATGAAGCAGCCATGATAGAGTTAACTACACAAGTACAGGTATTAGAAGGAAAATATCTGAATGTTAATAGTAAATTAAATGAAGAACAACAATTGTTATTGGAAAACCTATTAAGGACCCATTAGCATGCATTTATGTGGGATTGTCATGATATGAAGGGATTGTACCCTAAACTTTGTACACACATATTTTACATCAGAGATTATTGCACCCCAGTAAGACAAGCACAAAGAAGAATTAACCCTGCACTAAGAGAAATTGTGAAAGGAGAACTGCAAAAATTACTAGATGCAAGATTTATCTACCCCATTTCAGATAGTTAGTGGGTGTATCCATTAGTGATTGTTCCCAATTTAAGGGAGGGAAATGGTGAGTTTGTGTTGATTATAGGGAACTTAATGTTTCCACCAAGAAGGACCACTTTCCCTTACCCTTCATTGATCAAGTTTTGGACACACTTACATGAAAGCAATACTTTTCTTTTCTAGATGGATTCAGTGGCTACAACAGATCCAAATTGCACTAGAGGACTAGGAGAAGACAACATTTACCTGTCCATGGGGGACCTATGCCTATTCAATACTCCCATTTGGCTTATGTAATGCACCTGCAACTTTTCAGAGGGTAGTCATTAGCATATTCTTAGACATTTATCATGATTGCATGGTAATTTATATGGATGACTTTACCACTTATGGTGTTGATTTTAATCAAGCATTGGAAAATCTAAGGAGATTCCTATAGAGATGTGAAGACCAAAACTTATCCTTAAACGGTGAAAAGTGCTTCATGATGATGCAGGAAGGTGTAGTTCTTGACCACTACATCTCCCACAAGGGAATTCAAGTAGATCCTACAAAGATTGAGGTAATCAAAAATCTTCCCACACTTGCAAAACAAAAGGATGTTAGGAGTTTCTTGGGTCATGTAGGATATTATAGGAATTTCAGCAAGGTAGCAACACAATTGTATACTCTTCTCATTAAAGATGTTGAATTTCAGTGGACTGAAGCCTATGACAAGGCATTTTCTTACTTGAAGGCAACTTTGACTCATGCTCTTGACTCAAAGGGCCTAATTGTGAGATTCATTTCCACATCCATAATAATGCATCAAATTATGCCATAGGAGTAGTCTTAGGATAGAAAGGAGCTGTTGAAAATGCCATTTAATTTGTCAGCAAAAATTTACAAGGAGTTGAATTCAATTATACGATGACACATAAAGAAATGTTGGCAGTAATATATGCACTGAAAAAATTCATACATTACATAACAGGCTACCAAATCTTTGTGTACACTGATCATGCAACCATTAGGTATCTCATGAATAAACCTTTGATCACAAGTAGATTGGAAAGATGGTTATTGTTGATGTAGGAGTTTGATATAACCATTGTGGATAAGCTAGGGAAGGCCAATGTTGTTATAGATTTTCTTTCAAGGCTAACTACATTAGAAGACAATCAACTCATAGATAACTCTTTTCCTAATGAGAATCTATTCTCCCTTAGTATACAAACACCCTGGTATGCTGAAATAGCCAATTATTTGGTCATAGGTAGAGTTCCTTCTCACTTCTCTCTAAAAGAGAAAAGGGCACTCATTGAAAAATCTTTTCCTTTCTCTTGGATTGTTGGATGTTTATTTTATACTAGACCAGACCATGCCATTAGGAGATGTGTGAGAGAAGATGAGACATATGACATTTTGCATGCATGTCGCAATGAACCCTATGGAAGACACTTTGCAACCAAGAGGAAAAAAATGAAGGTTTTGAACACAGGATATTACTGGCCAACACTCCACAAGGATGCAGGAAGTTATACCAGAAAATGTGATAGATGTTAAAGAATGGGCAAACCAGCTAGATCTAATGAGATGCCACTATTCCCTTAGGTAGTAATCACTCCCTTTGATAAGTGGGGATTGGATTTTGTGGGACCCATTGACCCTCCATCAAATGGTAAGTCTTATATCTTGGTATGCACTGATTATGTGACAAAGTGGGTAGAAGTTAAGGCCATGAAGCATGCAAGAGATAACAAGGTTGCATAATTTCTTTATGAGGATATTTTCACAAGATATGGAGTCCCAAGAGAAATAGTGATTGGTCAAGGGGCTCAATTTACATCAACCCTTGTTGCAACACTAGTTAATGAGTACAACATAAGGCACATGAAGTCTACTCCTTATCACCCCTAGACTAATGGTCAAGTTGAGGTGACCAACAGAGAAATTGAAGTCATTCTGGACAAAATGGTAGCTATTCATAGAAAGGATTGGGTAAATAGATTACCAGAAGCTATTTGGGATTATAGGAAAACCTGGAAAACAACTATAGGCTTCACTCCATTTTATTTGTTGTATGGAAAGACAACTATGATGCCTGTTGAATTTGAATATAAGACTCTGCAGACGATAGTAGATTTGGGGATGGATATTTTTGAGGCACAAATAGAAAGAATCATGCAGCTAAATGATTTGGATGAGATAAGAAGAGCAGCCTTGTCGCCTACAAAGGTAGTTTAGAATCAGAGAATCAAATGGAATGATAAATTTATCAAGGACAAGAAATTCTAACCAAGAGATTGGGCCTGGCTCTATGACTCAAGATACGAAGACAATGCAAAAAAATTGCATACAAGGTGGCTAGGACCATATGAAGTCGCTGAGGTATTTCCTAATGGAGTTGTTCAACTTACTACCATTGACCCTGTCAGGTTCAAATTACTTTTCAATGGTCATTGCCTCAGATTATATAACAATCCAACTTCCAAAGAAGAGTTCATGCAACAATTCACCTAGCATTCAACACCCGAACTTCCTGCAGCTAAAGGAAGTGGACCTAGTGTCCCTCTTTCTGGCTAATTAAGATAATTACTTCTCATAATAAAGACTTTCACTTATGTGGAATTCTATTTCTTCGCCCATCCATCACCACCTTTCTTTCTCTTCCATTACTTCATTCCACCTCACCTCATTTTGCTTCATTTTCATTAATTGCTCAATTGATTCCCTAAAAGGCGATCTATACTTTCTCCACAATCTTTGCAACAAATCCTCCACACATTTAGGTATGTGTGCATTAATTGTTATATTTTAATAATCTTTTAAGTGCATTCATTTAATCACTGTATGTTAGTATAGACGTTCACATAACATGTCATTATTCCCTATCAAATCACCACTCCCATCTCGCATATGCAGACACATGTCCAAATTTAGGTTGGGAGGGGGAAGAAAAAGATGCAAATATAATGCCCATGTGTCAATTTATTCTAGGCTACATCAAAAAATTTAAAATGAGCTAATTTGAAATCTGAGTGAGAGGACAACTTGCATGTGTGAAGTGACATTAACTGTAGCTATCATTTCTTCCCATCATAATTCTCCTTTATCACTCCTTTTTTTCCATTATTGACTCTATTGTAATCTTGATTTGCAAGCCAAAAGGTGAAACAAAAGAAAGTAAATTCAGTTGATATTGGCACTGGAAATTTAGCAAGTATTGTAGAAAAGTGAACTTGATTTTCATATCGGAAATATAGGAAAGAAATTGTAGAGAATTTTTTTGATTGAAGACAATGGGAGGTGGGTTAATTCAAAATGAACCCATGATACATGATGTTTTATTGCAGGATACACAATGCCTATCCAAATTTATAAATTATGGATGGTTAGATTACTTCCTGAAGTTGGATGGATTTGATGAAAGCATTTCCCTTGAATTCACCCAAACAGTTTTTGAAGAAAAAACCATAGTAAAAGGATTGGAATTTGTGGTAACTGAGGAAATAATTGCAAAGGTCACAAGGTTACCAACTAATGGTCAAAATTACCCTACCTCTAGAGATTCCAGATCAACTAGGGCTGAATTTACAAAGCCAAACGACCCCCCATTGAGCATAGATAAACAGGGTGCAAAGAGAATGTCTCTACCCGAGCCATGAAAGCAGATAGTTGTTTATGTTATCAAATACATCACTTGTGAGGCTCACCAGTCAAATTTGAATTTTGTGCACTTAAAGATTTTGTATCAAATGAGGTATTAAAGGAGGATGAATGTGCCTAATGTGCTATACAATCTTCTCTCAATCATGGCAGTTGAGACCCAAAAAGGTAGGGATAATTTTTTTTCCCACCATTGTTTGATTAAATTGCTGGTTGAAAAGTCTCTGCATGATGTATCTAGAATGACTTGGGAAGAATTTATAAATGTCGATCAAATTAGACCTGAGAAATTGCAACCTACAGTTTTACGTCAACCCCATAGGTCTACCAAGAGATTGAGCATGGATCAACCCACTCTTGGTGCTTCAACCTCTAGCACAGGCTCTAGTGTGAACCCTCCTGCAATAGAAGAAACCATAGAAATTAGTTCTTCTAGAACAGATCACTCAGAAAAAGAAAGCTCTTCATCAGATTTTGATGAGGATGTTCCACTTGAAACTCTAATGAAAACTAAGGCACAATAGAGAGAAGTAGAAATGAGAAAAGGAAACTAATAGAAATAAAGGTGCCAAGTTCTAAGAAGAGGAAGGCTAACACTATTCATCTTGCAGCCAAATAAAAAAGTGAGAGACCTCCTAGGAAATCAAGACCAGTTGGGCCATCATTTGGTACACCTCCACAAGAAAGCCCTAAGCCTGGTGAGACATCACATGAGGACCCTAAAGTCCCAATGGGGCAAGAGAATTCCAAAGAAGAAGACATATTTGAGAGAGAAACAAATATAACATTAACTGATCTTGCTAACATTGCAGAAGAGTTTGAGGAAAATCGAGATTTCCTATAGCATGAGCACGAAGTCTTGCAACAACAACCAAAACTAGAGTAGGAGTTCCTGTAGCCACAACAAAAACAAGAACGAGGGCCCCTGCAACAAGAAGTGGAAGAAGAAACAATACCCCTACAGCCAAAGATAATTGGATAGCCTGAGTTTATGCAGATAGTGCTATATGAGGAGCCACCATCAACAAAAAGACTGGTAGGAATTTGTAATCCTCCTAATTTTACAATACATATGGAAATTTTGAATTTATGGAAAGAAATACAAAGGAGGGAGGAAGAATGGAAAAAGGAAAAATAGAAATTGAAGAAGGAAATTCAAAAGAGGGATGAGGAGATTGAAGATAAGGATGCATAAATTGCCACCCTGAAGCAGAGGGTGGATGATATGGCAACCTTGTTACCATAGATTTTGGAATGTAGGACCCCTCCAAGGGTCTATGCTCTGTTCCTGAAAAATAAATATCTCTCTTTTAAGTTGTTAAGGATTTCCTTAGGTTTGAATCCTTCTATTGACACCCCTGTTGAATTTTTCAATGCTTATAGGATTGCCTCACCTGGAATGAAGAATTTGTTATGTGAGTTTTATTTGCATAATTATGTTGTAACTCAAGACTATGATTGGAATCTACTATTGTATGTTGGGGATGTCCAATTAAGGGCATTTATGTCTTCGGTACAAAATGAGATTAGTTGGGGACAACAACATGAGTCTTATAAGAAATTGGAGTCTAACATCCCTCAATGCATTAGGGTTGAATCAAGCAACCCAAAGGATATTTATAGAGAATGGCATAGAGTGCTTCTCAGACCTAGTTATGGAAATAGGATTATGCCTTGGATTGAGGCAGTTTATAGTGAGTATGAGGTAAAGACAACAACAAAGGAGGAAACTATGAGAAGATTTCTATCACAAAGATGGAATAGCCTAACTAATGAGCTGAAGCAAACTGAGCCTCATTCCATCCAAAATTATGTTGTAGAACTAAAAAGGATTGATAGGTATATTCAGTTTGGGAGAACATAGGGGCGATTGTGGCTTCCCCTGACTTTCCAGCCACCCATGCTCATGTGGCCTGTGCCAAACTTCATATTCTACCAGTATGACATTACTGCAGACAAATAGAGATGGAATAGATTTGATAGATTAGAAGGATTCTATTGGGATCCTAATTCACACATAGCAGCCACTGATGTTGGACAACTATCAATTGCAAATTTTAGAGCTTTGACCAAGTAGAAGAACAACCCTTCCCCTACTGGAGGACCAACAAAACATTAGGTTAGGGGGAGTGATGAGCCTAGTTTTTGGTCCAATTTTGGGTAGAATCTATAGTTTATTTGCTGGCATTTTTCATGGACTTTGATGTTAAATGTTGATATTTTCATAATGTTTCCCTCAAACCATAGACATTGGGCTTAAATCCTATCTCTGAAAGTTTTAATGACATTGGAATATTATGTGGATTATCTATATTGATTTTGCATGTGGTTAATGAATGTTCCTTAAGGTGGTTATAGATGTGCAGTTATTGTGCATACTCACATTTCCATGCAGATTTAATTTAAATATGCTAAGTTGAGGAAGACATCGCTAGTTGGGCATGCCCCATAACGTCCAACAAAGGAATCACTCAAGATCAAAGGAGGTTGATGGCATGCAACCGAATGTAACTACCTTGCAGTGGATTTTAATGATTGAGCATGCATGGGCATTACTGTTGTGCTAAATTTGCGTTTGGACCTACATGTCTAACCAGATTCCATGCACGTGTAACCACCATCGCTCCATTTTCTCAATTTTCCCTTAATGACATCCTCCCAGTCATGGAGTTGACTACCTTGTTTAGCTAATAGTATAAATAAAGATCTGATGCTCCTTTCTCAAGAGGTTGCATGATTTGATATTGTACTTGCACTCTGAAGTTTTTAGTAATACCAATACATTATTCTTTTGTACTCATGATTTACAGTGAATGAAATAAAGTTCTAAGTTCAAGCATTTG
Source organism: Sequoia sempervirens (assembly GCA_007258455.2). Taxonomy (NCBI): domain Eukaryota; kingdom Viridiplantae; phylum Streptophyta; class Pinopsida; order Cupressales; family Cupressaceae; genus Sequoia; species Sequoia sempervirens. Next base: position 427,042,858 of record VDFB02000015.1, read on the forward strand.
AGTTATCATTAGTTTTAGAGGATACTTATCCAAGGGGGGCCACTTGGTGAGTAATCCCTCTTCTTAGTTTAGTATTAGTTTATTATTACTTACTGTTTAGTAATTAGTTAGAAATCTGACACCAACTGTTCCTGTAGCCATTAGAATTTCATTTTGTGATTATTCTTGTAGCCAAAGTAGACAAAGTAGTGTTCTATTTGTTGCTCAGATTTTCATTCCTATTATGCATTTTAGTTTGATGTAGTTGTTGAATGATGATTGGTATTTATGGTATTCCCTTCTAAGCAATTTACTTTCACCATTGTACGTTCCTTAGCTATAGAATGAAATGACTACTTTGAGTTCCTAGTGCACATATTGTGCTGAACCATTTCAAGTTCACATCCCTGGGTTGAAAAGTTAAATGCACCTTCATGATGATTGAAATAGCTATTCGGCTTAGATGTCCTTAATCTCTGAATCATGGTTGTAAGAGATTAGTTATTAAATCATTGTAGGAGGCCAACACTTGTCATTGAGTGCATGATGTTGAGATTTATGTAGGAAAAATAGGAACCTTGAAATATAGTCCTTCAAAATTTCATCTTCCTTATTCCTTTTGCTACATCCTAAAGATATCATCTCCTCTCATATCACTACCCCTACAGTATTTTTTATACTTCTCAAGAAACTTTTTTTTCATATCATCCCAAGTCTCTATAGTATTCCTACCTAGGACCATAAACCATCTTAATGCATCTTCTTTCAAGGTAGTAGGAAACAATTTAAGCCTATGAGTATCAGTAGTGTAATCATAGCTTCTACATAGGATATCAAACTCAAACAAGAAACTATCAGGGTCCTCTATTACAAGCCCATAAAATTTAGGAAGAATTGAGGCAGGGATGTTCTTGAAGTTATCAAATTCATTTTGGTGGCTGATAGGAAATAGAAAAGATGGTTGGTTAGGTCTATTTGGATTTTGATCAACCGTATTTTCTTGATGGAGTGCCAAAGCAAATGGATTCTCAATCAGGTTTTGGTTACCTTTCTCTTCAGAGGAAGTTTCAGAACTGGTCAAATTGGGAAATGCATCAACAAAAGGATTTTCCTCTTCTTATTCGTCTCTTGATAGATTTTGAAACTCAACTAGTTGGTTATCAGGATTAGGGTAATTAGGAAGGAATCTCCCATGAGCATCTCTTCTCCTTCCTCTATGCATGTGATATTAACTTAGTATCAACCAACTCACACAAAGAATTGGTGAAAGAATAACAGAGCATTAATTTTCTCAACTGAAGGGTATTCTAAGAACAAAATTCAAAGATACTAAAACAAGAAAGAAAATAGAAATCACTCCAAGGAACTTCCTAGTTTGACACCATCCCCAACAATGGCGCCAAAAATGTTGGCCTCCTCTAATGAATCAATAATTAAGCCCTTAAAGTTGTAACTTAGAGATTAGATATCTGCACTAAGTAGTTATCTTTCTCATCATGAAGGTTAATTTCTTTGTCAACCAAGGGACGTGAACTTGTAATGGGTTAGCACTGTATGTGTACTAGGACTCAACTGTAATCATCCTTATCCTATAACTAGAAAGGAAATAGTTATGAAAATAAAATTATTAAAAGGAATTAACATAATTACTGAGCATGAATCAACAACTAAATTGAACATCAACAACGAAACTGAAATGGATGTCAAAAACATAAATCTCAGCAAACAAACAGGAAGTTACTATGTTTGCCTTGGCTGCAGGAACAGTCACAGAACAAATTTCCAATGGTTGTAGGAATAGATAGTTGCTAAGACCATAACTAATTACTAAATAGAAAGTTACCACTAAGCTAAATGGATGGAATTCTCACCAAGTGGTCCCACTTGAATGAGTCTTCCCTAAGCTAACTTAGATGCATCAAATCAATGTATTATTTTATTCATTGAAAACATGATTACATCATATCAGCAACATGACTATATTACTTGAAATTGAAAAATTCCAATACAATATTAGAACATCCAACCTTGTGAAGAGGGACATCTGATAATTATTTATAGGAGAAAAGCTTCTAACTAACCCTAACTAACTGGGCGGTCAACTCCAACAAACTAGGAGGATGCCATTTATTAAAAGCATGAAAAAGAGGAAGTTATACATGCACAAGACTTTAGTCAAACCAGTCTTGTCTTAACAAGAATCCAACATAACAAAACCTCCTAAATCTACTCAACTAATAGACATGATCATTTAAAGGTAAGTTACAACTTCCACACGAGCTGGAAGTTTCCCTCCATTGACCTCTTTAATGACCATCTCCTTAACTTATTTAGCAACCGACCAACTAGCATGAGCTCCTTCCACCTTGCAAGATTCATTTATATATGCATCTTGATGTGAACCTGCATAATGACATTAGCATGCACAAAACAATTGTATATCCATAATCACGGCCTTAGAATAACATTCATTCAATCACATGTAAAATTAATATAGATATATCACATAGCAGGTTAAATATCATCAAAGGTTACATGAGTAAGTTCATGCCCAAAGTTCATAAATTTAAGGAAATAATATAGAGAGTGTCAATAACCAGGTGCTAAATTCCATAGTAAGTAACATCAACAAATATATGATAAACCCTATAAAAATTGAGCCATTATTTGGACTCATAAATCCCCACAACTTAACTTTTTTCTTCTCCTCAAGCAACTTAGGGCCTTAGGTTGTATTGTAGTGAAATTTCTCTATAGTTTATTGTATGTTAACCCCTTCTTCCTACTTTAGGTAAAATCCTCTTTGTTCTGATATCTTCTCTCATTTGGTGTCCTTTGCTACATTGATCTCCTATCTTCTTCCTATCTAATGTGGAATAAGGAATAAGAGAAGAGGAGGATAGAATGTCAATGAAATCTGGGTGATATCATTTTCAAGGGAGGGTAAAATTTATTTATGAGATATTTTTATTGTTCCTAGTTAGTTAAAGACTAAGTAGGGTTCTTTCCTTTTTATATTTTGTGTCAACTCTTTCCACCTATCCTAAGAGAATTCAATTACCTCTTTCCCTATCCCTACTACAAGATCTTGAAACCTTTTGTAGTCCTCTTTTTTACATTCTAGAATTTTATCCCTTGTCCTCCTTTGTTCTATCAATCTAATCCATTCATCCACCATATCATGAGGATTTTCAGCTTCTACCCTAAGTAGGAGGGGAAATGACTTTTCCCTTTCTTGATATCTCCTTTGTATCTGTCCTCTTTGATGCTCATTATATATAAATACATCCAATGCTTTAATATGAACATCTCTGAAAAACATGAGTGGGTTCCATGTAGAGTCATGAGGGATAACTAGTTTTATGCAAATAGAATTCACAAAACTAATCCTACATATCTAGGGTTTATTGCTTATATGTTTCTAGAAATAAAGTAGGTAAAGATACAGAAATTGGAAGATCACTAATCAATTGACTAAATTGAAAACTTTAAAAAAATTCTTACAAATATAGGGTATAAACCCTAGTAGGAGGTCTACACCTTTAGAAGTTGTATTGTCTTGTCAGCCAACTCTTCTATTAAATGACCTTTATTTTCTTAATTTATACATATTTTCTATCAATTTTCCTAGTATGTGTTGTTATCAACTCAATTTTTTATTTCTCCCAATCCTTCCATAACTTACCTTATTCCATAATTTGATCCCAAGGGTCGCCACATAAGGGGTTTTAAGCATTCTCAAGATTTCATCTCTATTTATAGGATGTGGAGTTTTGTTGTTAATCTAGAAAAATGACCAATTGTATCAGTTCTCCAATCCTAATACTTATTGCTCAAAGGCATGCAACCTTTTCTCTAACTCTTGGATTCTACTATCTAATTCTTTCTCCCTCTGCTAGTATCCCTTAAGTTGTTCTTCTAGTTCTTTGGTTCTTTGTAAGGCTTCTTGTATCTCCTTGATCTCATTCTTTATTTTTAGAATTAATTCTTCTTTCTCCAAAAATATATCTTCCTCAACCTCGTCAAATGGAGCAAACCCTTCTTCAAAAATAGGACTACTTTAAGTTTTTGTTCTTTTGTAAACAATTCCTCTAAATCAAAATCTGAATTATTGCTTAGATGTAGAGGCTACAATATTTTGGGTTTCTTGTCACCACTAGACATTGTTTCTTCTTCAAAATTTGTCTTAGTCTCAACCATAATTTTTTTTATAGCCTTTCCTTTTGTAGGGCCTTTTCTTCTAAGGCCATGTGATCACTTTCTCAGTTATGTTGTCCTTTTTTGGTTCTTTTTGGGTGAAAAAGTAGAGGCTACACTTTTTCATTTTCTTGTGATTAGAAGGGCTCTTAGTGGATCTAGGGGTTTCTGTGGCTTCTTCTATTATGGTTTGTTTCCCAGAAGCTATAGGTTTTGTTTCTTGCACTTCATGCTCTGCATACTCCCCAATGCTATGGATAGGTGAGGAAATAGGTGAAACAAAGGGTATATTTACCTCTTCTACAACTATATAAGGCTCATCAATTTATTGTTCTTTATTCAATTACTTGTATTTAGTCTTATGAGAACATCATTGATATTGTTGCAGGCCAAGAAGTCCTTGCAAGATACATTGGGAAATTGGGTTCTAAGACTTTGTTTAATTAATAAGGTGGCCAAGAAAAAATGTGATAATGCATATTGGTTTGTGTTCCTCTCATACTCAAAAGACATTCTTTTCAATAGATTGTATAAAAAATTATGGACATTCACAAGACTTTGATGGCATAAGTGACTAAGGAGTTTAAAATGCATAGTATATAAGAGGGATTGTCTACCATTCTAGGTTAAATATTTGACTATGTAGGAAGCAACAAAAGCCCATATCCATGGTAAAGAAAGTCATTTTTTACCTTGATATGAAGAATCTAAATTCTTCCTTGTCATTGTAAAATAATTTTTGGCCATAATTGCATCTGCTCTAGCTAGAAATTCCTCCTTTGTTATATTCTTAATAAGACTTTCCAAGGGATTTATGATACCTCCTCAACACCTTTGAACTTCTAGTTATTTATTAGAATCATCATGATGTGGTCTAGCCTCAAGGTTTTTCAACCTTATGAGCACTTCATAAGGTGCATTACCTTTCTATATTGCATTCCTTGGGCCTCTCTTTCCATAAATCACATAATCTCTCTCTAGGTAATTTAAGTTTTATTATGATACTATAATGATGTAGAATCAAACTTTAAAATGCATATAAGACTATAAAAATATCTTGTTTCTACCATTTAATGCTCAAAATGATCAATTCCAATCAATATAAAATTAGAAAGAAATAATTACATTCAATTCAAGAAAAAAAGGAATATAAAACAACTTATATTTTCCCATGAGTAATAAATTAAGATAACTTAGAGATAATTAATCATTAAAATAGTAAAATAATACATATAATTTTTTCCTTATTCCATGTATCCTCTATTTGGAATCATTTATTCTCCCTAATCTTTTTTCTTAAAAAATATCCTTCAATAACCTACATTTACCTCTATATCCTCCTATCCTACCATGACCAACCCTCATTTATTTCTAATCCTAAAATAGAAATAGATTACTACTAATCACTAGATTCCTCCACAAAAATAGAGAATTAAATAAATTACTAAATTTAATAAAACTAATTCTTCATAAGATTGAGAAATGAAATACACAAATAGAACATGGAGAAGAAATTTAAGGTGGATGTTTTGCATCATTATGATGCAAAATCATTCCCATGGATGCATTCCATGTACTACTTAGGAGGCCATAAAAATGTAATATGATATTCATACATGATGGGAAGAAAATAGCCTACTCCTCCAAGGATGGAAGGGAAATTATTCATTCTCCTCTTAAAGAGGAAGAATACTATAATATTCTACATGTGATAGTTAAATGAGAACTATCAAGGATAGTTAATAATGTTATGCTATCATTCCTAGAGAATTGAAAAGGGAAAAAGTGGAGGAAGGAATTCTCAAGGAAGTAGAGAATTTATTATAAGTTTCTTAGAGTGCAACATTGATTGGTATAAAGTACACAAAGATCCCTCTAGTTGATATGTCAAATGGTTAACCACTATTAAGAGCTATCAATCAACAAATATACTTTGTATCAAGATCATGTTTTCCACACATAGTTTTCTATAGGATTAGACCAAAGGAGAATGAATAATTAAATAAAAATGTTAATTTATTGAAGAAAGGAGTTATTCGATAAATTTAAGAACATGTTTTTTTCTTGTGGTGCCACTCCTAGGAAATATGGAAGATAGAGTATGTGGGCTCATTTTCTAGCCATCACTAAGTTAGAAATAATATAAATTAGTTTCATTTACAAGGAATGTCCAACATAATGGGTTACCTTATTGGAACAAATTACTTCTCCAAGGCTGATCTAAGAATTTGGCATCATTGAATTAGATGTAGTTCATCTTCTTGAGCATTCAATTACTAACTATATGTTTTTTGTTTTGGAAACAATATGTGAGTGCATTTTGATGCAAAGGGGGATGGGTTGTGGATATTTTTTTGTTCCTCTATGACAAGAGAACCACCATGGGTAAATATGAGGGCACCAAGAGGATAAGGTGATTTTTTGGGATGGTCTTGATAGGAGGTAGTAAGGGATTGTGAGGGGGAGTAGATGGGATGGTAGGATCTTGATTTGGAATGGGAAATGGTTCAACATGATTTGTAATAATTTAATTACATGGTTGGGTTTTCTTGGATGGTGTGATATGGGAGAGGGGTTTAGTGTGGCTAGAATCCCTGTCCAGGAGATTTGGGTTGTTCACGGCTAGAATCCTCGGGTTGGATAGATAGAGAGATAGGGGATGTAGATTTGGATTGGAACTAGGATAGGGTTTGGATGATTTTTATGGTATAATTATTGATCTAATTAGTTGATTATGGACTAGTGATGTGACACAAATACAATATTTTAAAATTTTGGTTTAGTCCTTGGAAGAAATTGGACATGAATAATTTTGATGGTTTAGGATTGGATGGAGGATTGGGTGTATTTATTTGAGGATAGTAGGGAATGATATTTGGATAAGAGGTGGAGATGATAGGGATCTAGTATCTAAATATGGAAGTTGATATATGTATGGTGTATAAGATGGGGATATGGATGGAGGATAAGATTGAGGTATAGATAAAAATAAGATGGGGGATAGGATTGAGGTTGGGATATGGATGAAGGATAAGATGGAGATGTGGATGGGTAATAATATTTGTTTCCATTGTCAAATGTATCATAAGGATGACCAATAGATATGCATGTAGGCATGATGGTGTAGCTTGTTCTAACCAATTATTTGTCAAAAGGCATTTGATTGTGGATGGAAGGTCATGGAATCTTAGGGAAATCATGTTAGAAATTATGGCATCAAGAGGGTCAATTTTGTACTCATATTGTTCATCAATATTATCATCATCATCAGTTTGGAATGGATTCATGATTAGGATCATTTGATGATATGGATGAGAATAAAATATGAGAGTGGATGTGAAGAGATGATTGGAAGAAAATATCTTAATATTTATTTTGATATTAAAATAGCTTAAGGTAGATTTACTAAAGCTCAAATTTGGATTTGGATTAAGGTCATATTAGGGATATGACCTATTTTGGATGATTGGATGTCCACAAAATTTCATAGAAAGAAGTAGATGTGTTGAAACATAGTGTGAACATGTTGAATCAAGGTAAAAGTGCACTAAATAAGGGTGTGGATGTGTTGAAAGGTGAAAATTGTTTAGAAGAAGATGGACCAAAATAGGGTGTAGAAATACTAAAAGAAGGTGTAGATGTGTTCAAAGGTGAAGTGTCTTAGAAGTAGATGTTGCAAGTATGTGAATTTGGTGTTGTCATTGATGCTATCAAGCTTTGGTGTTGTCATTGGTGTCAACTGTATGAGCAGGAGATTGTTGCAAGAGTGTGAATAGTTGATATTGAGTTGATGTTGTCTCTGATGATTCTTTGATTGGTTGCATTATGTTGTCGTTTGTAAGCTATTGGTGCCAACCTCTAGTGTTTCCTTTATAATCTTCTATCTATGGATGTATGGTTGAGTTGCTATGTTATAGTTGTCTTGGTGATGATGAGGAAGTGTTGACTATGTGTCTTTAGTGCTTGGTTTTCAATTGCTTTTGAGAAAATTTGAATAAAAAGAGGAAAAAATGTGTTGCAGAGGTGTTCTATGTTGCAGAGTAGCATTCTTGTTTCACTCTATATTTCTTCTATGTTGAATATTTTCTTGTGTGGTTTGGATATGTTGATCAAAGGTGTTGCATCCAGAATTTGGTGTGTTGGATCATTGTGCAGAGCAAGTTGTGTTCACTTGTGTGTGAACTGTGCATTGTAGAAGTGTTTGGGAGAAATGGTTTTACTTTGCATTTCTTTGCAGAATGGTTTTAGGTCTTGTGAATCTAGGAGGGTGTTGATAGTGTTTGTATCTTTCTTTAGTTGAAGTTGTTTGACGTTTGGTGCTTCAGAAGTTAGTTTCTTGAGTTGCAGTGTATGGCCGAATTATTTGAGTGTATTGAGTGTGTACATTATTCATTGAAATTTGTTGCAAAGGAATTTGTTGGATTCCAACAGTTTTTTGGAATATTCTCAATCATGTTCAAGCATGGTGTGTGTTTCGTGAGTCATATTTTGATTTGAGGAAGTGCGTACTTAAATGTTAATGGTGTTAACATAGGTTTGGCTGACCTTGGGTTTTTACACTAATTCCAGAGTTGCTTTTGTGTTTTTGGAAGAATGACATGGAATGTATGAATGGATTTACATTTGAGTTAAGGTGTGTTGTGGTATGACTTCATTCCTTTCCACCTCAAGGGGAGTAGGGAGTGACATTATTGGTTTTTTCAATCATGATGAGTGAGTGTTGTCATTTTGTAGTGGTTTTTGATTGATGCAGTATGGTGTGTGCTTCTAAGGGGGAGTATGGAAGTAGTAAAAGAAAGGAAGTTGTAGAGTAGTACAAGGTTGTTTGATATTAATGGGATACATGCAAATCCATTTCTCTTTTCCATTGATGTCAGAGGGGGAGAATGATTCATGTGAAAAATAAGGTGAGCTAGCTAAATAAGGGAGAAAAGAGATAATTAGTTGGTATGGAGAAGAATGTTCAGGATCATAGCTATTGTGTTTGTATTTGATGGTTTTTCACATTGTGTTGTCATCAATGGTAAAGGGGGAGATTGTTGCAAGTATGTGCAATTAGTGTTGTCATTGATGTCAACAAGATTTGGTGTTTTCATTGGTGTCAATTATATGAGCAGGAGATTATTGAAAGAGTGTGAGAAGTTGATATTGAGTTGATGTTGTCTCTGATGATGCTTTGAGTAGTTGCATTATGTTGTCATTAGTAAGCTACTAGTGCCAACCAATAGTGTTTCTTTGATATTCTTTTGTCTATGGATGTATGGTTGAGTTGCTATCTTGCAATTGGCTTGACAATGATGAGTAAGTGTTGAAGATGTCTCTGGCGTTTGGTTACCAAGTGCTTTTGAGAAAATTTGAATAAAAAGAGGAAAAAATGTGTTGTGGTGGTTTTTATGTTGCAAAGTAGCATTCTTATTTTTCTCCGCATTTCTTCTATGTTGAATATTTGCTTGTGTGGTTTGAATATTTTGATCAGAGGTGTTCAAAGGTGTTGCATCGAGAATTTGGTGTGTTGGATCGTTGTGCAAAGGAAGTTATTTTCACCAATGAGTGAATTGTGGATTGCAAAAGTGTCTGGGAGAAATGATTTTTCTCTACATTTCTCCACAGAATGGTTTCAGGTCTTGCGAATTTGGGAGGGTGTTGATAGTGTTTATCTTTCTTCAGTTGAAGTTGTTTGAGGTTTGGTGCTTCAGAAATTGGTTTCTTGAGTTGCAGTGTACGGTAGAATTATTTGAGTGTACTAGGTGTGTGAATTTTTCAACTAAAATTTGTTGTGAAGGAATTTGTTGGATTCCAATATTTTTTTGGAATATTCTAGATCATGTTCAAGCATGGTGTGTGGTTTTTGAGTCATCTTTGGATTTGAGGAAGCAAGAACTTAATTGTTAATGGTGTTAACATAGGTTTGGCGGACCTTGGGTGTATAATAATTGCGAAGCTGCTTTGGTGTTTGTGGAGTGTGGTGTGGAGTGTATGAATGGATTTAAGCCTGAGTTAAGGTGTGTTGTGGTCCACCTTCATTCCTTTCCACTATGGGAATGTTTTGATAACTACCTAATTTGAATTTTCATGGTTGAGGTGCATAGTTGACCTTGGAGAATGTTTTCAAGGTTGAAGATGGTATAAATATATGTTGAGTTGTTGAGGGATGATAAGATAGATGTGTGTGATGCAAATGATGAAAATTACAAATTTGTGAGATGTGAATTTGTGAAGTGAAGTGCAAGATTTCATGTGTTAGATTATTGGATGCAATGAGCAGAAGGTGTCTACAATCTTCAGTAAGATTGTGAAGGTGTTAGCAATGTTATGGTGGACTTTTTTGTTGCATTGAGATAGATTTCTCACTATAACATTCTTCTCTTCCTCTTTTCTATTTCGGTAGTGATCCTTTCTTTCTTCTGGGTAGTGAGCCCTCTAATAGTGAGCCCTTTGTAATTAGTGTTGATATTATTGTATATTGTGAGGTAATACTCACCATGGTTTTTCCCTATTTGGGTTTTCCATGTAAATCTGGTGTTTCATTGTGCATAGTGTTGCTTTGGTTCTATTTCTTTTATATGCTTTCATGATAAATCATTCTAACAAATTAAAGGGTTAATTGAATTAATGTGGATCTAAATAATTTTTAGGGTTTTGAAGTTTAAGGTACAACTGATTCACCTCCCCCTTTTAGTTGTCTTGTGCAATCAACAATAGATACACTAATACAAGGTGCAGAGTATGTTGATCTAATGTAGATGTGTTGAAATAGGTACTAGATGCACTAAAAGGTGAAGTGTATTAGAAGTAGATGGACTAAAATAGGTTGTGGATACACTAGTCCAAAGTGGATGTGCTGGAACAAATAGTACTTGCATTGATTTGTGGGTAGAAAAAAATTGATAATTTTGGATGGAACTTGGTTTGGACTTGCCAGAATTTGGATTTACGACCTTAGGATGACTGCTTGGGGAACAATTAGAGGGGTGGATTCAATAATGGAAGAAGGATGAAGGGTTGGAGAAATGGATATGGATCAAGAAACACAACCTTGCATGATGATTTGTATTGGATTCCATTTTATACTTAGGATAGGTTAAGTTCCTAAGAAAGGATCATTTGTATTACCTACTTGAGATATATTAATTATCAAGAAAGTGTTAGTTTGATTTATTTTATTTTATTTGAGGCCTTGATTAGTGATGGTGGTTAATTTTTATTTTGAGGGATGGACGATTAGATTGGAATGATTGGGATTAAGGATTGGAGATAGATTAGCTAGATGAAATGATTTGATTGGAGTTTTGGATTAGAAGAGATAAGGGAATTAGATTGGGAAAATGATTTGGATTAGATTGGATGAGCAGGAGCTAAGGTAATTAAAATGTCAATTTGATGGGATTTATTAGGATTAAGATGAAAAGGAATATTATTAATATGATTGAATGAATGGATTAGAATGTTTAATATGAAGGATTAGATTGGATTGGATTGAGGATATTTGTATTTTATGGGGAAGCTTAAGCTTTGGCAATGTTTGAAAACAAACAATCAACAAGCATTGAAGCAAATGCAAACAATATTGAAGTTTAAATATTTGGGTTAAATGGGTTGCATGAGTTTTTCCAATGAAGACACACCAGTCACAATAATAACCCATGATTATTTAGGTGGGTGTATTGAGTGGGTGATAGGTAGCTAGGGAGTACCAATTGGATGGGATACCTTACAATTAGAGGCATTAATGTCTTGACCAAGGTATATTCTACCTCTCACCACTCAAAAGTACATTGTGTGTAACTTCATGAAGCTAATTGCTTATTGGTGCACTACAAAAAAGATGGTTGATTGGTCTTAAAATAGGATGAACAATTGTTACTAGGTGCATCCTAAATATACCATGAGGATATTCCTAAATATACCATGAGGATATTGAAGGAAAAAAAATTATGTTAATTATACAATTGTCTAAATTTTTATTAGATATTATATTATTTTCAATACCAATCAAATATTATCTTTTTTAGATCAAGTAGTTGGGGATTTTATAGGGGCCCTCACCCTTGAAAATGAAAAGCTCAGTAAATATGGCTAAGAAGCCTAAAATTTGAAGAAAAAAATAAAGGTAGATACTGTGAGCACCCAACAAAACATATTTCCTCCCCTTAGGTTGAAATAAAAATTCAATGGCTTTGTTATCACTATGAAACAAATAATGTCATACTTGGGAAAAAAAATAGACACATGTCTCAAATCATCCCCCAATAACTAGCCCTAGAGACTTGTGATCCTCCACACTTCATATTTTTCTCTATTATAGTATCTCCAAGTCTAACCATGAGGTCTAGTGCTTCAAGGTGGGTCCCATGCAATATTATTGTTATACACTTTTCCCTATGAACAAATATATCATTACAAAAATAAATTTGGATGATATTATCATTAGAAACTTCTCATTTTCCCTTATCATGCACCACCATTTAACCCATGACTTCCCTATATTCAAGTAGTAGGGCTAAATCATATATGCCTCTTGTTGCAATAAATGCATTTTTTATGATACTTATTCATTCCTATGTGCTTCAAACAACCTTCATCTCGTTAGACTTAACACAAACTCCAACTAAAGATAACATAAAGTGACACATATATGTGTGTGTACACATATGTAATATGTATATGTATATGTGTATATAAACATATACATATATGTATATACACATATACATATATGTATATACACATATACATATATACATACCAAGGACTTTTTTAGTGGTGAATCTTCGCGATTGGAAAATAAATTGCAACCAAAAAGGTGGCCAAGTGACCCAAATTTTATGAATTATTGGTCCAATGCATTTCATTCGGCATCAAATTATTTTATGAGGCATATGTAATTAATATTTTTTCCATAACAAAATACGTGTTTCAAATGGACCAATTAATATTTTCACCTGGAATCTCAAAAGCATGTATTACATCACCTACATATTTGCCACATTTTTCCAACATCATTAAATGTTCACTACATGTAAGGACCCATTTCACCAATTAAAATTTACAAATAATTTCTTATGAGGACCCATCTAATAACATTAAAAAATAATTATATTTGAGGACACATTTCACCAATTACTATGACACCTCAATGCTAATCGTTGGGCCATAATCGCCTTGAAAATTACAACGTATGTTTTCAATCGAGGTTTGATTCGCCCAACATTTAACTATATCATTGTATAGTCATGTGAGATTCACCAAATTTTTACTATACTATTTAAAAATTATGTGAAATCTGCCAAATATGGATTGATATAAATACAATCGAAACTTTGATTTATTCTTACATATTTTGTTCAGTTTTGAACTTTTGAGCTCTCTAGTTTGAAGTTGGACTTGGAACCTTGATCATAGGCAAGTTACAAACTTACAACTGCAGGCATTCCTACATTAACAAATAACAAGTTAGTGAAAACCTAGAGGTAAGTGATCATTTCTTCATAGTGTTATAAGATTTTGTATCTCTTTTTCATTCTTGCTTCAATCTTAAAGATGATATTGAGTAGGGAATGGGATCTATGTTGTATGGCCTTCTTAAACAAGAAGACATTTTTTCCAGGTTTTATTCAAAGTGAGAGATCAAGATGTCAAGCAACAAGTGCAACAAGGGTAAGACTCCTGAGGATGGTGAAGGGATTGGGAGGCCATCAAAATGCCCAAAACATAAAGTTACTATAAAGTCTTACTTTGGAATTGGCAATGTTTATGATCCATCAAATCAAGATGGAGCTACATTGTCAACTCTTGCACCGAATATTAATGAAGAAGGCATTCACAATACCTCACTAGAAGATGGGATTGAGTTAATTGAGTTAGATGAGGGTGGAAATGCCGCAAGAGATGTTCCAAGGGATACCTTGGTTAGCTAGAATGCGATAATTGAGTTGGATGAAAATGTTGATGTCCTCTATGATGTTGTTAGCAAGAAAAGAAAAGCCAAATAAAAAATGGGGCACGAGTGTGATATGACAAGAAAATTTTGAATTTATTGGGTGTCAAAGTAACCATTCATTGAACCAATGGAGAGTGCAAACAAAGATGGAACTCCAATAGAATGCAAGTGTAAGATTTGTAGTTGGAAATGTAAAAGAGACAAGAAGTTGTAGCTAAAGCTTGACATTATAGAAAAACATAGATCGATAAATTTTATGAAAAATAAATCATAGATGGAAAGAAAAAATTAGTAGTAAGATGGAAATAAAAGGAAGAATGTCTTCATGTTAAGTATGCCTTGGAGTATGATGAGCATATTTAAAAATTGGTGAAGCTTGCTGCATGTGGAGGTACAATTGAAGCTCAATTTGGAAAGGTAATGGCAGGAACACAATTGGGAAAAAATGTTCGGATGAGTGTGTTTAATATGAGCCTTGGCACTTGGTTGTATAATATTGTAAGCGAGGGTGGCTTCGTTTAGTGGCACTACAACCATACTTTACTAAACATATATTTAATATTGAAACTCGGTAATTTTGATAATCCATTGATACCATGGTAAATTCTTTATGTGACTGCATGATGCCTATCATTCTCTTAGATACAAAAACCTTGATATTGAAATTATTAATACATATAATGAACCGTAATATAAATTGTATACCATTTGGAAGGAAACTATCTTTTAATTTGAAAATGTGGTTGAGATTGAGTTATGAGATAAATCCTACATAGCATATCTTGATACCTTATTGGCAATCATTAAGGTTGGGATAACTTAAAGGGAAAGTATGAATAAGCTATCTAGTCTAAAACTAGACTATTATAAGAATATGAAGTTGCACGATAGAGTAAAGGAAATTAGAACAATAATATTATTAGTAATATTTTCATTGTGATTATATTGTCATATCTTGGTCTAATGGATTCAGTATTGCCAACTTTCTTAAGTAGGATTCAAGGATTAATTATACTTAAAACAAGCTTATAAATATTATTGGATGTCCTCCAAAGATATCTATTTGTCCCTTAAGTATATGAACCTCAATATTGAATCTAATATGTAAATTTTAAATGGAAGTTCTTTCCTAGGGTTTTGTGTGAACCAAGGAAATTTCACGTTGCATAATAACCCTAGCCCTATGTTGATAAGATGAACCCAAGGATGTCCAAGTTGGTTTATGAATAATAATGGGTCAAGTTTAATTCAAGACGTTTCTATCATTAAAGGGAAGTGTTATAGTATGGGTTGTTAAATCATATACTTATTTATGTTTTCCTAACTATTGTTAAGTGTTAATAATGAAAGATAAACATTAACAAAACCTTGATTATGGGGAAACTTGTGCGTATGCATCATTTAAGAGACCAGGTGAGGAGAACTACATGTGACTTTGATCTGTTTGGCAATGGGTTTATGACCTCAAGTCCAAAGGGGGAGGGTTTGGGGTGATAAATCCAAGGTATGGGGGTTTCCTAATTGGTTTGACCTTTCCTCGTTTGTAAGTTTCAGTTTGAGGTTGAAATGGGTACAAAATAGGTATGATCAAGTTAAGGAAACTTAAAAAATCTATATTTAATACGCAATATGCTTCTATATTAGTAAACAAAGTGAAGTAAGAGATTGACTACTTTATATTTAGTATTTGAATATATGTATATGTTGGGTAAAATCCATCTCATGTTGGTTCCATGTAACTTTATGTGTTGTGAAACCAACTCCAATCTAGAGGTCTCTATATGTAGGACCATGTATCTGTTGATTGTGATTATGATTTATGTTATGCATGACCCACCCAAGTGTGAACCTCTGAGATATTTGAGCAGTGATAGGAAGTTATTGGACTATGTTAATGATTGATGTTTGGACTATTGCTAGGGATTAGTAAGCATTCACCTAGTTCATCGAGGTAAAGGTAGTGAGCTACCCTGGTTATGATATGATTGTAACAGTTGCACGGGTAGGGACCCGTTCGTGCGAGTAAAGATAATTCAGGGATAATAATTGTATCTAGGGGGTCACTGGTTGTCATTGATAAGCATGGAAGTGACTGATGCCAAGTGTTACCTTGGATTGTGAAGAAGATAGTTGACAATGTACCACTAAGGTCACAAGGTGGTATATGTTGGGATTTACTTCTTCCTAGGTGGAAAAACTTGTCATTGGTGGCCTGTAGGCGATTGAGATTGAAATCCACTGGGTTATGGTAGGTTCACTACTTGGGAAATCCTTGGGATAGTGGACGGACCTGTGGTGTACTATGGGATGTACCGAATCCCCTTCCTAGTTGTCATATTATATACCTAGCCTTGTGGGGTTGAGAATGGACCCATAGTGTAGTATGGGATGCATCGAATCCACTTCCTAATTGCCCAACAATGCAAAAGATCGAAAGAAAGGATGGGACCCACGATATAATGTGTAATGCACTGACACCCATTTCTATCTAGGATGTATTATAGACATGTGTGTGTTAGCCAGTCACTATGTATGTAATGTATATTGGAGCTTGTCATTGTGTATGTGATGTATGTTGGAGCTCATCACTATGTTTGTGATGTATGTTGGAGCTTGTTATTGTGCATTTGTGATGTATGCCAGAGCTTGTCACTATGTATATGTGATGTATGTTGGAGCTAGTCATTGTGTATGTGATGTATGTTGGAGTTTGTCACTGTGTATTTGTGATATATGTTGGAGCCAGTCACTAATGTAAATGTGATATGCACATGAGACAATCATTGTTGTACTTGTGATGTACATATAAGCTAATCACCATTGTACTTGTGATTTGTGTATGATCTAAGCATTGTTGTACTTGTGATGTGTATGAGCTAGTCAGTTTATGTATATGGAGGTATGCTCGTGACAACCATTATGTATGATCTTTGAGATTATGGTATGAATGACCCCTTGTGAATATTGTGAATGTTTGTACACTAATGTTTGGTAACGTTTGGTATGGACCCAACACTTGATGGCAAGTTATTACCATTATATTATAATTGACTACGTGATAACTAATACTTAACAATTAGTCTTGGGTTAAAGGTGAGATTAGATATCTCATGCAAGAGGAGAGAATGAACTCCCTCTAACATAGGTAGGCGAACTACAAAGTCTCTAATTCTCAGGAGGGGATACGTAGGCAGAGTCACCACGAGCTCTTGAGGTTTAGGTATGGGTCTAGGAATGACGCTAGTTGTAGGAGCTTAACACTTTTGAGTGTAAGCATATTAGTGTGATGTTGATTTATTGTCACCAAGATGAAAGAACTTTTGAGTTTAGCCCATCTAGTCTATTTAGAATATGCTTGGTCGATTAAGTTGGTAGTTGAACTGTGTATTTAAAGGTATTAAAAAAAACTGTTGTGCCCAAGATGGGGATTTTACAGTTGGCTCACAATGGTAATAAGAGGGAGTCAACAAGATAAAATATGAATATGGATTTTAAAAAATTAGGGTAACTTAGATCCATGATTACATAAATGAATGTCTTTAAATACAACAATCAAGCGCACAAATCAACACAAATGTGTTTAGGTCGACTCTCAATGGTTAATATGAGAGAGTCACATGAAAAAATATAAATTTGAATTTTGAAAATTTAAGATCAAATATGAATTTGAATTTTGAAAATTTAAGATCAATTTTACACTTGTAAATATATTCTTGAATGATGAAAACTATATCTAATAGTCCAGACCAAATATCTAAGAATGAGAGACAATTGATATATAATTTTAGCATAAGCCAAAATTCACATAAGAAATGTTAAAATCACACAAGTGTGTAAATAATTGTAAATTAGATAGTTATTATATTTAAGACGCTCTACATTAGAAGAATCCCTAAATTATAATCCCCAATTTACTTAGCTTAAAACTATTCTCCTCACGAGCCTCTAGTTTCAGTTCTGAGTTTGATGAAAGAGTGAAACGCGTTTACTGTCTTGCCATGTCTCCTGCTGCTGCTGATTTTCGTTGGTGAATAAATCTCGCAATTATCAAGCTCATACGCTGCATTTTCTAGCTTTCTGACTACTCTGATAAATTCAGATTTTCTCTATTTGTGATGATGCAGAGAAGCTAAGCCTACTAACCAGCCAACTGCTGCTTTTTTCGGTCCCCAACCATCTCGTGCATAGTCTTTTTTGCTTAAACTTTGGTCAGCTGATATGTCCAAAAATTAGATGGGCTTCCTGCTTTTTCTTTATCATTCTCAGAGAATTTCATTCCTTTGATGCATTGATCTCTGTAGAAAATTAAAATCAGAGGCATGTTCGGCAATCTTGCCTATTTAGCTGTGGCCGTTTGTTTTTTAAGATGAGGGGCCTTTGATCCAGTTTGGCTTTCTGCAATTCAAGGCCTCAGGTTGCATTTTAAGCCCGTTTAAGGCGTACATCTTTGGAGATTTTCTTTCACTTTTTTGGATTGTGTTGCAGAGGCTATGGAGAAGTGTGATAGTTTCTGGCAATGGGGCAATGCGCAGGAGAAGTTCTCATTCGGTGAAATCAGTTTTTCTATGGATGGGTTTAATAAAATGGCCATTTCAGAAATTCCAGAGGAAGACGTCATATTGAAGAAAAGGCGATGCATGACTGGTTCTTCCATCCGAAGATCTCAGAGGAATTCCAAAGGGAATGCATTAAAATCTGAACTTCCTTGCAGGTATGTTGACCTGCAAGTTCGAAGTTCATTCATGGATGCCAGTCTCTTCAAGAATGGTGCTTTGGTTGAGGCCAATATCAGCAACTCCCCGATCTCGGCATTTCAAGGTCATCTTTTCTCATCTGATAATAGTACTAGTAATTCTGATACATTTCTATGCCACCCACGAAGTGATTCAAGCCCAGAGTTAGACTCTTCCAGTGAAAAAATGGTGCAAGATCGAGTTTTATGCGACCAGAAGAATCCATCAAAATTACTGGCGTGGAGAAGAGGCCAAAAATCAGGTGCTGAGAAGAGCTGCTTGTCCTCTGATAAGGTTATTCATAACAGCTATACACACTGCAGAAGAGAAATCTCAATGGAGGTCTCTTCATCATGTTCAGTTTCTGGAGAAGAAGCCGAGGGTATGCAGTCGCAGTCATGTTTTAATTCAATGAGGAAGTTGAGGGCTCCTGGTGGCCCAAAACCCACTTCAAACTACATAGATTGGTCCTGCAAGAGACCCAAAACAAGGCGAATCTTGATTTCTAAGAACTCTTTTAAAAGTCAGAAAGAAAAATCTGAGCTTCTTTTTGAGGATCTTCATCTGTTAGCTGATATAGCCATTCGGGGGCTGGTACCTGGTTTTAAAGAAGAAGACAGGGCTAAGGCTTCATCAGAACAGTGGGTTGAGGCCGTCTGTAGTCCTATTGGAATATCCTTCTGGCAGAAGAGAGTAGTTAGAAGAGCCAAGAGTGCTTTCAAATATGTTTCTCCCAGGATTTCCGTAGAGAAGCCGACGTCTGCCAATTTAAAGCCTCTCTCAACAGCTGAATTGTGCAGCTTTGGATGTTCGAATCCCCAAGACAATGAGGTCGCGGATGGTGTTTTTGGTGACAAAGATCGAGGGGCAATTCAGAATGTGCGCTGCTCCAAGAGAAGTAGATCCCAATTTCTCAACTCAAAGTATTGTGATTCTGTTCTACAGCCATGGAAGAGAGGCAATAGAGGATAGCTCAAGTCTTCACTTTAGTTGATTCTTGTAGATCTGGTGTCGAAACATAAAAATATCAGACATGTATTAGCTACTTCTAGAGTCTGACAAATATTTTTGAGTCCTTGACTTGATGATGTATACAGAGGGTAATTGCTGTGTCTATTTAATTTCCACGAATGAGAAAGAGAGCTACTGATGAGCATTAGTTTTGCTCTGTTAAGTGTACATTATGACTTTTTTGGTTGCAATATATGAGGCTTCATTTACTTGTTTACACCTTGTTATATTGGACTGTTACCATTGTAGTTTTCAAGATTTTGCTGGATATAGGTAAGGTCCCCCTTTCAGCTATCTGCTAATTGTGAGGCTCTTTTAATTTTGCATGACCGCTTTAAACAAATTTGCTTGATTTGAATTGGAAAACTTGTAAACGTAATTGAATTTGACAATATCTCCTCTGTGCCTTCGATAAAATTGAACTAGGAGTACAGGTAAGCGAATTTGACAAAATCTCCTGTGTAGCTCTAATAAAATTGTTATTTGTACCATGAATGTTGGTAATTGTTTTTGCTAGTTTCTTCTCTTTTCTTTTTCATCTGTTTTACGTTTCCGATCTAATCAAGCTTTGAAAGATTTGCTATATCAAGGAACCTGAATTTATCTTAGGAAGTGTACCTAGAGAATCAAAATGAAGGAGATTCTTTGACGCTCTTCTATGCAAAACGTAAGTCCTGCTTAACATTGTTTGTAGGCTTAAAACTCTTTGAAATATTTCTTGATTTTCTAATACACCTGGAAAATGTTATTGTTTTACAATGCTTTGTTTTTCTTTTAAGCTTTTCAGTGTTTACACTCTGCTTATTTATTTAGAGTTAATCTGAGAAGTCAATACTGGAAAGGGGCAATTAAAGAATTTTTAATTCTGAAATCATTTTCAACAGAAAATTCTGCTGTTGAACTTCGTACTAAAGAGCTTGTCAACGATTTTCAGAAACGTGAAATGGCTTGAAGGGAAAAAAGATGGTAGGTACATGACATCTGAAGCAATCAATCTATGATTTCCTTTAATAAAACATTTTGCATCAAATACAGGAGGTTTTCCTGCTTATTCTATGGTTATCCCATTGAAAGAACAGAGTCAATTGCCCTTGCAAGAGGAGTACTGAAAAAAATTCTTAAATAAAAAACTGAGCGTTGATGAGAATAAATACAAACCCTAGCTTCTGAGATTGGATGATTGCGGGATGAGCAGATGTTTAAAATTTTAAATTACCAATCCTTGAAAACCTTCCCAGATTAACACATTTATTAATTGTGTGCATAATAAATGTTCGTGGTTAGACAACACAGTCCTTATTAAAGGTATAGAGACCAGAGTAGAATTAACATGTTAAATTACATAGAAAACACATAAACTATTTTTAGATATCCACATTGACACAGGCACAGGCTACATCATGCTGGTCTAGGATATTGAAGGCCAGATCCATGACAGATCGTGCTATCCAGTATGCAGATAAACTGTTAGGGACAAAATTTGTGCATACATGCTATGGCAATATCATTCATGTAAGTAGCATTCTAATAGTGATTGATTGATTGATTGGGAAGCAATTTGGTAGAAGGCAGGAATGTGCAGAGAACATTCCCATACTGGTTCATAAGCAAATCATATATGTTTTTAATGATTGCCAAAAGGTGAAAACCTTAGTCCACAGCACCATCCTTCCAATTTGAAGAAAATGAACCTCTAACCAACCAGCTATCACCGGCCCCCACTCGCTCTAACCTTTTTAATCTCTCTCTCACACAATTTAAAGTCAGATCCAAGCAGGGACTAGTCAACAGTTATTGTCCATATGAAATACCTTTGGATATTGTACATGTAAAAGAGGGAACTAGAGCAGTTTCTCTCCAAAATTGTAAGAGTTTTGAATATACATGCAAAATGAGATCTGTGCAGTAAATCCTACTTGATCTCCAAATGAATTCCATTGTTTTTGCAAATCTCCAATAATTTTGAACTGGATTGCTGTTTTTCCCAAAGCTTATCTTCCACTTCTTAAATGATCTTGCATTCTTCTCTCCTGTTGGAAGAAACTATTGAGGTACTTCACTTCAAACTCCAACGAGTAACCTTTGTCCTCCACAGTCCTCCCAATTCTTTTTCCAAAATTCAAGTACTTTCCTTTAGGGATTTACCCTTAAAAAATGTTTGTAACTTTAATTTCTTGTTTCAGTAATCTTCTCATCCACATCTTTTCAATTTCCTCTGGTTTTGTTCTGAACAACTGCATCTGCCATTCCACAAATTTTACATCTTCAACTGCAATATTTTATACATTTGCTTCAGGATATCCATACAAATCTTCAACATTTAAAGTGAGATTCTTCAACTCCTGGTAGTTCAATCTAGCAAGTGATGTTCTCAAAACTTTACAGAAACAAATAGTTTTATATCTGTGCTTGTTATTCTCTTTTGGGAAAACTATTCTTCCTTATGGACTCCATCATGAAATGGCCTAGTTCAGAGATCTTCATCCCTCTGGAACTGATAGCATCTTCTTTCCATTTTTCATTGTTTTGTTTACTTTGTTCTCTTACATTCTCATGCAACTGTTCCATCCGTTAAATAAACTCCTCTGGTATTATCACTGTTTCTTCATTCAATTGTCAGCTTTCGTCTGATACACCTGATGTTCAATCAGTGGAGAATTTGAAATGGTATAAATCTTGGCCTCTGATTTACTGAGTTATTGTAGGTATATTGATGAGCTTAGGGTTACACACTGTCCGGCTATTTGGGCTTCTCTCCAGCCAAGCATCTAAACAATTTTCCCAGAATAGTTGATTACCTTTGTTTATTCCTCAGTCTGCAGATGATATGTGGGTTTATACGTAATTCTGTGTCCATCTCCCACCACATTGCACAGAGTCTACCAATAATAACTGTGTCTCTATCTGATGTTATACTCGGGTGGTCCATGCAGCTTTGACATAGAAAATGAAACCATTCAGAAAACTCATCAACAAAACATAATGGACTCAAATCCATTCTATGTCGTGGAGAATCTCAGAACAAGATACACAGAAATTTCTTCCCACTGTCTGCTGGTATATCTAATGGCATATAAATTCCACAATTTCGAGACTCTTTAGTGCCACTTCTCGAATCGTGGTATCACTACAAATTTTTTTACAGAACTTATTCTTGGCAGCCCATAAGGATGTGGTCTCATGGCACCCGCTTCATGAACTATTTTCATGGAGCAGGTTTCATGAGACAATTTTTTTAGGATACTTTAGGATCTTGTTTAGGAAAATAGGAGTCCGTATTTTAAATTTTGTACTTTGAGGTTGGGTGTGGGGACATTTCTTAGATCTATTTTGAATGAGCAGAGCATCCTATAAAGGAAAAAAACAAATATGTTACAGATCAATTAAAATCTTTTTTCAAAAAAAAAGTGTTTCAACCTTGATTTTTTGAGTATGTTTAATTATTTTAATATTTTATTATTTATGGGTTTTATTTGTTGAAGATAACTCAAGAAAGAGTCAGAGGTGGAAAGTTGCTATTCTAAGTGAAGCTGTGCATGAAGGCAATTTCTATTTCATGTTGAGATTGCATGGAATGTGAGATTTTGGGAGGTGTAGTTATATTTTGGCAAGTGTGCTTTTGCATGTGCAAGATTAGTGATAACTCGCAGCTGCAATATTGCACGTTTTGAAAAGTGGAAACATACCATTATGCATGCATAGTGGTTTTGGTATTTTCCATGTTGCATCTTCACTCTTGAGTGTTGGATTTAAGAAATGTGTAATTAATGCATTGTAAGCTCTTATATATTGAGCACTTGTATTATGGAGTTGTTAATTACTCTAAAATACAGAAAAAGTGTGAAGACTCTTGCACAATTATATTGTAACTTGTTTATTGTTGCTAAATAATATAACTAAGTTGTGTTTTGGAGTAGGGTTTTTCTTGGAAAGGGTTTTCTCCATGTAAATTGTGTTGCGATTTAATTATTTTATTTGTTTATGATATTTATGTGCATCTAAATTTGTCATTGTTAAAGGTGTTTAAGAAAATTTTGCAACTCTCCTACTTCGAT